>CP139503.1:262681014-263281014 GCA_021014915.2 Artemisia tridentata subsp. tridentata
TTGAATAAATCACTTGTATACCAACCCTTCTAAGGAGGTTATTTGACCACTTCCAACAGTTACACCAGCGTCACATTACTTTCTCTCTCTTCACTTCCTCTCATTTTTCACTATCAATAGTCATCACTCACCTTTCATTAAAATACTAAGCGCCGTTTGGTATACATCATTTGGCATTGGGGAATGGAAACAAGGTTGAAAACATGTATTTGGTATAGGTGTATAGGTTTCATGTAATACTATCACATCTTTAAATAGTATTCCCTTCGTCTCAAAATAAGTGTCCAGTTGTCAAACTGGTTCGACCGACTCTAAATATTTTTTCTTTTGTGTTATATAATACTTGATGAAAATTATACAATTGAAAAATACATTTAAAACCCAATTCATTCATATATTTTACATCAAATATTATATAACACTCACAAAAATAGTTAATGTCAAAGTTGAACCAGTTTGACTTTGAAAAATCAAACTGGACACTTATTTTGGGACGGAAGTAGTACTTTTCACAAATCCCACTAGACCACAAGCAAAATGATTCCTCTGTCATCTTTACTTAAAATTCGAGATTATATTATCAGCCACATGTTATTATTTATTTCCAATATAAGTTATTATTCTAATATACATTTATTGTTGGTAGTATTGTGTTTGGTGTTCTCAGAACAGGGTAAAGATAATCAATCAAGGTACCGGATATTCACTTGAAATCGTGTAATCACTTTCCAATAGAAACTATTTGACCCTATGCCTGGGTTACACGAATATCTCTATGGGATAAGACCAAGTGATGTTCTTGTTTTAGACACAAATCAAGAACCGAATTGCTTTCAATTGTTTTGGTCTTCTGTGTATTTCTCATGCCGAAGTGTTGATCTCTATATATATTAGAGATATACTCAAAACCCTAGTCAAAGGAAAAAATGAGAAAATATTGGCCAAATATTCTCCATATACTTTCCTTAATTCTAGCTATAGTGGTTACAAGACCAGAAAATCATGGTCTTAATTAAGAATTTGAAACTTCCCAAAATAGGTCAAAGTTAGTTACAAATTCTATCCAGCATACCAGCAGTAGAATCTTATGCCTAGCAGCACAATAAATTGTACTAGCAGCAGAATCTATTGCCTAGCAACTCAGCAGCAGTATTATTGTACTAGCAGCAGTATCAATAACACTAGCAGCAGAATGTTCTGCATCAGCAGCACAATGAATAATACTAGCAGCAGAACCACAAACCACTTAATTTGAGTCAGGGTAAACATTGACCTGATGGGTGTACACTCCGTACCTCCAAGCCCATTACCAGGTGTGAATTAATCCCTCAAGTGCACTAAATTTTCCAACAATCCTCCCCAAATTTAGTTCACTTCCTTTGCATGAAAAATAAACATTAAACAAACATGTGCATAAATGAAAATATCTTGAAGATTGAATTCTCATCTTAGTACATTACACGTTCAAATATTCGAGAATCAGGGTGTTCTAAGAATTGAACCCTTCAACCCATTTGAATACCTGAAGATAAAATACACACAAGTTTCAAACACTTAAAAGCTCCTGACACTATACAAGCCATGTGTCCATATCCAATTCATAGGTGGTTCCTCTTTATTCATGCTCCTGCTAAGCACTTTTTCAAAGAAAATTAACCATTGAGAAGTAAAGACTTCATCCTCCTTTTCAGCAGGTTCTGAGCACAACCTTGGGATGTAAAATAAAACATGTGCTCCAGTACACTAAATGTTCAGCTTTCCACATTGAACTCAGCTCCCAAGTTTCCTCAGGAGGGAGTTGGGTGTCTTAGCATTCAGTGACTAAGTTGGACTTAAACCCATCCCTTTAGCAGACTTTAAAACCAAGTCTCTAGCCAAACCCTTCGTCAAGTGATCAGCTAAGTTTTGTTGAGATCTAACAAACTCTATAGATACCACCCCATTCATGATAAGCTCACGAATCATGCTATGCCTGACACCTAAGTGTCTAGACTTTCTATTGTACATTTGGCTATAAGCATTTGCCAATGTAGCAGCACTATCACAACGGATAGAAATAGGTGCTATAGGTTTAGGCCACAATGGAATCTCAAGAAGCAAGTTTTTCAACCATTCAGCTTCTTTACCAGCAGCTGCTAAGGCCACAAATTCAGATTCCATGGTTGAACTGGTGATGTAAGTTTGCTTCTTGGATGCCCAAGAAATTGCACCTCCACCAAGTAGGAATACCCAGCCACTAGTAGACGAATTGTCTTCAGTGTTACTGATCCAACTTGCATCAGTGAATCCTTCTAATACTGATGGATAACCAGTATATGAGAGACTATAGTCCATTGTTCTCTTCAAATACTTCAGTACCCTCTGAATTGCTTGCCAATGATGAGCACTAGGATTACTAGTATACCTGCTCAATTTTCCCACAACAAATGCAATATCAGGCCTTGTACAAGTCATGTCATACATTAAGCAGCCAATCACCCTAGAATACTCAAGTTGAGATACAGCCTTACCAGTATTAGGCATGAGCTTCTCACTTGTATCCATAGGAGTACTCACTGGAGTACAATCAAAGTAATTAAATTTCCTCAACACCTTCTCAATGTAATGAGACTGAGAGATAGAAATTTTGTTACTTTCATGTTTAATCCTTATACCAAGGATAACATCAGCCTCCCCCATATCCTTCATGGAGAACCTTGATGACAAAAATTCCTTTGTTAGGTCAACTTGATTTTGGTCAGTGCCAAAGATCAACATGTCATCAACATATAGACAAATGATGACTCCTTTACCAGATTCATCAAATTTGCTATATACACATTTGTCAGATTGGTTAAGTGAATAACCACTTTTGATGCCATTGCTTAGGTGCCTGCTTGAGTCCATATAAGGACTTAATTAGTTTACACACCTTGTTTTCATTGCCAGGCATGATGAAGCCTTGAGGTTGGTTCATATAAACCTCCTCATCCAATTCACCATTCAAGAAAGCTGTCTTCACATCCATCTGATGAATAATCAGATTGTGAATTGATGCCAAAGCAAACAACAATCTTATGGTACTGATACGAGCTACAGGGGCATAAGTATCAAAATAGTCTATCCCTGACTTTTGTTTAAAGCCTTGAATGACTAGTCTAGCCTTGAACTTTTCAATAGTTCCATCTACCTTCATCTTCCTTTTGAAAATCCATTTGTAACCCAAATGTTTGCAACCAGGTGGTAGATCAGCCAACACCCAAGTGTTGTTGCCCATGATGGAATCCATTTCATCATTTATTGCTTCTTTCCAGAAAGCAACATCCTGAGACTTCATTGCTTCATCAAATGTTTTGGGATCATCCTCAACATTAAAGCAATAGGAGTGTTGGTCAGAGACCTCATCCCTTGTTCCTTCAATTAAGTATAATTGGAACTCAGGTCCAAATGACTTTGGAGTCCTAACCCTTTTGCTCCTTCTGAGCTCAGGTTCAGGTTGTTGAATAGGGGTGGCAATTCGGGTCGGGTTCGGGTTCGGGTTATCGGGTTCGCGAGTCAGAAACCTTCAACCCGAACCTGACCCGTTTAATAAACGGGTCAATCAGGTCGACCCAAAACCGACCTGAAACCTATTTAGTCTCAACCCTAACCTGCTAATTTTCGGGTCGGTCTCAGGTCGGGTTTCGGGTTAGCGGGTTAATTCGGGTTAACTGGTTAACGGGTTCGGGTTAGTGGGTTCGCGGGTCAGAAACCTTCAACCCGAACCTGACCCGTTTAATAAACGGGTCAATTAGGTCGACCCAAAACCGACCTGAAACCTATTTAGTCTCAACCCTAACCTGCTAATTTTCGTGTCGGTCTCAGGTCGGGTTTCGGGTCGTGTCGGAAATTGTCACCCCTATTGTTGAACCACAGCCTCATCAGGGACCTCATCAGAGATCTCAGATACACCAACATCATTAGTTCCATTAGGAATCCTCTGACTTGGTTTAGGGACTGATGAGAATCTATTCTCATCAAAGATAGCATCCCTTGATTCAATTATAGAGTTAATTGAAACAGATTCATTAGGTTCAATAACATAGAACCTATATGCCTTGGAATGCTCAGCATATCCAACAAAGATGCATTCAATGCCTCTTTCACCCAAAGTTTTTAATTTTGGATCAAGGATTTTCACAACAGCCCTACAACCCCAAACCCTGAGATAATTCAGGTTGGGTTGCTTTTTAGTCCAGAGTTCATAAGAGGTTGTCTTTTTCCTTTTGTTGGGAACCCTATTTAACAAATAGCAAGCTGTTAACATAGCTTCACCCCAAAACCCTTGACTCAGCCCAGAATAGGACAACATGGAATTAACCATCTCCTTCAGCACCCTGTTTTTCCTTTCAGAAATGCCATTTTGCTGAGGAGTATAGGGGGCAGTCGTTTCATGGATTATACCAACAGACTGGAAATACAGAGTATCCATGTACTCACCTCCCCTATCAGTCCTTAATCTCTTGATCAGGGACTCTTGTTGCAATTCAACGTCAGTTTTAAATACTTTAAATTTATCTAATGCTTCATCCTTAGTATGTAATAGATAAACATAACAATACCTAGAAGCATCATCAATAAAAGTCACAAAGTATTTCTTATTCCCCAAAGAGGGAGTAGCATGTAAATCACATAAGTCACTGTGAACCAGTGCCAATATTTTAGTTTCACGTTTCACACTTTGAAATGGTTTCTTAGTTATCTTGTTCATCATACAAGTTTTACACCTTTCAGTGTCCATGTCAAATGCTGGGATTAACCCATCCTTAGACATATCTTGCATTCTTTTAAAGTGTACATGGCCAAGTCTAGCATGCCAAAGGGTTGAATCATTTAAATTAGATGTCGACATAAAAGCAGAATTAACCATATCATGAACAATGTTAAGTCTGAACATTTGATTACATAAATAACCAAAACCAATAAACACACCATGTTTAGATAAAACAAAGTTATCAGATTCAATCACTTGTTTATAACCACAATTATTCAAAATACTACTAGAAACCAAGTTTTTTCTAATAACAGGAACATGTAAAACATTAAACAAAGAAACAATCTTTCCAGAACTAAACTTCAAATCCACACATCCTTTTCCATGCACCAGGGCTGTTGACTCATTTCCCATATGAAGAATAGAACCATCATTCATTGACTCGTAGGTCTTGAACCAGCTTCTATCTTTACACACATGAGTTGTTGCTCCAGAGTCAACCCACCACGCAACATCATCATCCTGCACAAAGTACACATCAGATATATATGTAACATAATAAATCTCAAAAGACTTATCAAATATATTCTGACCTTTCAGGGAATTAGCACTCCCAGATCCACTCGTGCCTGATCCATTGGTTTTATTGCCAATTTTAACACCTTTACAATCCTTCCTGAAGTGTCCAGATTTACCACACTTCCAACAAGTAGCTTTTGACTTCTTGTTAGGATCAGTTTTGGTGTTATCCTGATGCTTACGTTTTACCTTGTTGTCATTGTTCCTGGAGGAGTTGTTATGCTCCACCAAATTGACAACTGATGGACCAGCAGCATTGCTGCTCTTTGGCTTGTCACTTTCATGTGCTTTGAGTGATTCCTCAATGCGCAAATGACTACCCAACTCAACAAGAGTTAATTCCTCCTTCTTATGCTTCAGCATATGCTTGAAATCTTTCCAAGAAGGAGGTAATTTATCGATGATACAAGAGACTAAAATAGCCTCATCCATGTTCATCTTGTGTTGTGTGAATCGACCAAGTATACTAAGAAGTTCATTGTATTGTTCCATGACAGGTCTAGAATCGACCATTTTATAATTGTTAAAATTACTTACAATGAACTTCTTACTTGATGCATCCTCAGCCATGTATTTGGCTTCCAAGGAATCCAACAGTTCTTGAGAAGAATCAACATTTTGATAAAGATCAAACAAAGAATCAGACATACCATTGAGGATTAACCCTCTGCAAACATAGTCTTCATTCTCCCATTTGCTCCTGTTCCTTATCTGTTCCATAGTAGCATCATCCCCATGATCTTCAGGAATGGATGTGGTCAGCACATACACCACATTCATGCTTGACAACAAGAAGTGCATCTACTTTTGCCACCTTCTGAAATCGACACCTTCAAACTTTTCCAGTTTGGAAAAGTTAGCAGCCATATGCCTCATAGCAGCCGCCATTGATTATCACTAAATAGTTTCTATTGATTGTTGGTAGTATTGTGTTTGGTGTTCCCATAACAAGGTAAAGATAATCAATCAAGGTATCGGATATTCACTTGAAATCGTGTAATCACTTTCCAATAGAAACTATTCGACCCTATGCCTGGGTTACACGAATATCTCTATGGGATAAGACCAAGTGATGTTCTTGTTTTAGGCACAAATCAAGAACCGAATTGCTTTCAATTGTTTTGGTTTTCTGTGTATTTCTCATGCCGAAGTGTTGATCTCTATATATATTAGAGATATACTCAAAACCCTAGTCAAAGGAAAAAATGAGAAAATATTGGCCAAATATTCTCCATATACTTTTCTTAATTCTAGCTATAGTGGTTACAAGACCAGAAAATTATGGTCTTAATTAAGAATTTGAAACTTCCCAAAATAGGTCAAAGTTTGTTACAAATTCTATCCAGCATACCAGCAGTAGAATCTTATGCCTAGCAGCACAATAAATTGTACTAGCAGCAGAATCTATTGCCTAGCAACTCGGCAGCAGTATTATTGTACTAGCAGCAGTATCAATAACACTAGCAGCAGAATGTTCTGCATCAGCAGCACAATGAATAATACTAGCAGCAGAACCACAAACCACTTAATTTGAGTCAGGGTAAACATTGACCTGATGGGTGTACACTCCGTACCTCCAAGCCCATTACCAGGTGTGAATTAATCCCTCAAGTGCACTAAATTTTCCAACATTTATCTCGTAACAAATATTATAATATAATTAAGTGGGCCATCTTTATTATATGATAGTACTCCCTCTGTCTCAAAATAATTGTCCCCCGACAAAAAACACACAGTTTAAGAAAAACATAATTAATACTGCTTTCTCTCTCTTACTTTTTTGCCAAATGACAAGTTTACCCTTAACCAATTAATTAACACTTCTTTAAAGTTTGTAATATTAATTTCAACCAAGGGTAATATAGTAAACTTTACCAAACTCCACTTTCTATTTTTGGCATGGGACAACCGAAAAAGGAAAGAGAGACAATAAAATTGGGACGAAGGGAGTATTAAATAAAAAACAATTTCGAATTACATTTTACAAAACAAATAACATTAGTACTATCAATCAATTTTTATTTCTATCTATACAAAATTCAAATCCTATTCTAACCCCTTGATCATACCAAACGCACCCTAACTTTTATACAAACATATTTCACTAAATACACCACACATACTCAACATTTAAGGGGCCCACTTTTGCACGATCCCATATAAGGTGAGCAGCTCACCTTTGGTCTTCGAATTTGCTTGTTCTCACGCGTGAATTTGGGACCTCCCAATAGAGGTGGCTCGTGACTTGAGTCTCACGGTGTGACAAAGCTCCCCACTGGAGCAGTCTTACAATGAAGATGACCAAGAATATCCCCCACTGCTCGCCAGTATTGCTATAACATCTGGCCGACGTGCCATGTAGTTTTTCTTTCTACCACTTGCTATAGTTCCAGTATCACCGTTATCTATTTTTGATGAGGACAAGATTGAAGAGTTAGCTGAGAAGTATATGGAGCGACTGGATCACGAGAAAAAGACTCGAATCAAGAAAACGTGATCTAGTTTCTTTACGGTGTAATGCTTTGTTCTTTGTTATGCCGTAGAAGCTACGACTTTTATTTCTTCACTTTTTAGTTTTTCTATACGGCGTAGAGGATGTTTCTTGTTACGCCGTAGAGTCTCTAATAATCATTAATTTAGGCATCTTAGTTCTTATGCTGTAAACAAGAATATCTTGTTACGACACAGAGTCTTCGAAAGCCGAATTTTCCTTTTTTATTTTAGGTCGGTTTTTACTATGTTTAAGTGATTTTTTACCTATTACCTTCCTATAAATATAGGGCTTGAGATCATTGTTTTGGCGTTCAGTTATTAATAAATTTTGACTTTAAGTCTTTAAAATCCTTTGTGATTTTGTTTAGCCCTTGTTAGAGTTTTTTCTACACTTCCGTTCTACGTCAGCGAGACCACTCTGGCTCCCACCCGTTTCTCCAAGCCGGGACTTTGTGTGCCCTAACAGCTTATCACTAGTACTCGAATTAGGTGGTTAAATCAAAAACCAAGAATAATATATTCTTTTGAACTTAGCATATAAATTTATTAGGGTTTTGCTAACAAGTGCCTACTGGGCTTAAGTTATCGTGTAGTTAATAAACACAAACTTTCTAATTTAACCACAAAATGCATTCAATACACATTAAATAAACTGATAAATTACCATATTTGAACATAATTTTGAATTTTCACTTAAATAAACCAAAACATTCCTTTTATTACACTTTAATACATGCCCAGTGAGCATACGTTAACTGGGCGGGAACAAGTTTAGACCAAAACCCAATTTATTAAGCTAATTTTTTGTTGTTGGAGCTAATTTATTAGCTAACTGAATAAAGAAAAAAATAATAAATTTGGGCGGAACAAAGTTTAGACCAATGAAATTCCCAGATGTGTCTCTTCACTCTTAAAAATACTGCTCCATTTCAAGGGCAGTAACGACTAATGGGCTGGAGAAAATAGCAATGGTTTGTGGGCTTGCAGTCTTTGGGCCACCAATTTTTGTTCTTATGTTTTTCTTTATGTCCTCATTTTGGCCTTTTGGGTGAAAACGGTTTATGTATCGTCTTCGTATATACATACCAAACGCGTGTTAAATTAACAAGAGTTATAAGAGAATGAATCAAGTGAGAAGAATTATTATGGGGAAATTTCATATATACCCAACTTAAACACAATAATTCCATATTTCCCCAACACATGCTTTATAAAAGCATTGTATTTATGTATTAAAAACTTGTGTTTTGGGTAAATATGAAATTTTGATATTTAGGTTGGGAAAAATGAGAAAAGTGAAAAGAAATTCTAGCAACATATTTCAAATAAGGAGAAAAATAATAAAAAGATACATTTATTTTTATAAGTGCAACAAAAAATTTATGATTGTGTCTTCTTATTATCCTTCTCATCTTAATTGTGTCTTTTATTTCATCATAAACTCCGGCTTATTCAACATACTTTTGGATGCTAAAAAAAAAAGGAACATACTTTTGAATATGTAGATACGAACGAGACCAATAAACCGGTATGATTCCAAATGATAGTACTTAAGGGCATGTTTGGTAGATGGAATTAGAGGAGGAGAAATGGAATTAGGGAGTTGGGCTCTTTGTATTCTTCATTTCTTCATTGCCTTTGTGATTGGTGTTGAAATGGTTTCTTACTTGTGAGAATTCATTTGGGCCACAAAACAAAAAAACTTTATTTACCTTTTCTGTTCATTGCTTTAGTTTCGTTTTTTCAATCACGTGTTTTGCCTTTATCATCTTTCCCCTATATACTTGACTTTATTCAGGGGCCGCTTGGTTAAGGTCATGATGTGTAGGTAATGGTAAAGAAAAAGAAAAATATGCTTGGTTAAAGGAGTATAATATAATCAATACCTAAAACAGGCCCATACTCCATTACCTTCAAATTTGGGGGTATTGGGAGTTTATAACCAACATGGCCACGTGCCTTCTTTTATTCTCATCTGCCCTCACTCATATTTAATGATCAACTGCCACGTGCCCTTCATCATATAATCATATAATTATATACACACCATTAGTATTCCTTTAGTCTTTCCCTTTCCTTTTACTTAATATGAACCAAGCAGCCCCTCAATGTTTGTTTTTTTTTTTTGTTTTTTTTGTTTTTTTTTTTTGAGTTTTTTTAAAGTTATTTGTATTCATGGATCGTTGATAACAAATGGATTTTATTGTAAATTACATTTTTATTAAAATCTTAATTTTTTTTAACAGCATTAAAATCTCTAGTTAAATTCTCGCTGCCAAACATCCTCTAATCTACTAGTTATTTCTTAAGAAAAACATAAGAGCAAAAATGGTGGCCCCCCAAAACCGCTATTTTCCTCCGGCCCAATAATTGTCGAAGTAAAGAGACCATAGATAGCCCAAAAATTAGTAAAATACTTTAAAAAGATGTCACAATTTACGTCTAGAAAATATATATTCAAAACGAAAAGCTAGGATGAATTTAATAACACGTGACACGAATTATCAGGAAGACTCTAGAACCATCAACACACACTTATATTAACTCACCAATACCACTCGTCAGTCGTCACACATGATATAATTTACAAGGCTAACATTGTCTTGGATATCAAAAATGATCGAGGTGGTATTGAACGACAGGCTAGGCAAAAAGGTACGAGTGAAATGCAACGAAGATGACACAATTGGCGATTTAAAGAAACTTGTGGCTGCTCAAACCGGTACAAGAGCTGAGAAAATAAGGATACAAAAATGGTACACTATTTATAAGGTTCACAGTGGGCTGGAATATATCGATTGCTCACTTCGTTCGACCGATCTCCACATCGGTTGTCACCACTGTGACAATATCGGTTGCCGGAGTAAAACTTGCACATCGTTCGCATTTTCAACCGATTTGAAACGAAGGAACATTTGCATTTTGTTGTTTGAAACAAAGAAAAGCTTCTAATTTCCTTTTTACCGTTTCAACCAAAAACCAAAACACGCTTGAAACAAACAAAAAACAAATTTACATACTTGATTTTTTACGAGCCACTGCTTGATCTTTCTGCTACTAGCTTTCTTTCTTATTGAGAATATCATGGAGTTGCAAGGAGTAGGATGTTTCTGCTACTGCTTGACCTTTCTGCTACCATATAAATAGAGTTGCAAGGAGTAGGATGTTGCATGTACACGTATAATGGAGTTGTAGTAATGCATGCATGTACACGTGTATATATATATATATATGGTGTTAGAAAATGTTTTTTTTAAAAAAAAAAAAAAAAAAAAAAGATGATGCAATATGGGTTGCCACTGTGATGAGAGATGTGAATATAGGTTGAGGAGAGATAAAGCTGAGGTGGCAGCCGGAAAGATGATGCAATATAGGTTGCCACTGTGGGCAGCCTAAGGCTATACGCAGTGGATCAGAAAAAATCGATCACAAGAATCGATCGATCGATTTGGACGATCGATATTGCCAATGTGGAGTGTGGATTGAACATCGATCGCCGGCAACAATTTTGCAATATCGTTCGCCTAGCCGAACGATATTTCTACCATTTCATTCGTATATATATGAATTAAAAAAAATGATGCAATATGGGTTGCCACTGTGATGAGAGAGATGAATATGGGTTGAGGAGAGAGAAAGCTGAGGTGGCAGCCGAAAAGATGATGCAATATGGGTCACCACTGTGGGTAGCCTAAGGATCACATTACCCTTCAGGATTATGAGATTCATGATGGCATGGGTTTAGAACTCTATTACAATTAATGAACAAATACTATGTAATGTAGTGATATTCCTTATTTCATGTTTTGCTTAATTGTATATTGCTTAGAATTTACTGGTTTTAATATGTTTTATCCTCCTTCCATGTTCCTATTTAATTTCTTAACCATACAAATGTGTAACCACTCGAACATTAGTCCAATAGATGGAGCTCTCCTGCTTGAGTCAATAGACCCGAGTTCGAGTCCCATCATTGGCATTTGCTTCAGATAGGTACCCATTTTCGCAAAACTTATGGGCACACTGGAGAGACTTTGTGGAATAAGAGATCGGGGGTCAAGTCTCGGCTGTCTCACTCCAGGTGGTGCTCCTCTGGGCCAGGAGAGTTGACGGAGCTATTCCTTGTGGGGTGGACAATAGTTGATACCAAAAGGCACTAGGGATCAGGGCGTTCCCGTTAATCTACAACTTTTTTTTGAACCATACAAATGTGTAACATATCTTCTAAGTTGTTTCATTGGTCATTTCACTTGTCACGATCATATAAGAGGATAAGTTGACATGTATTGTTAAAGTAAATATCATTTTTCATGATTTTTTAGGAAGAGACTAGAGTTTAAAATATCCGGATGATCCGGGAAATGCCATAAGAAATACTGGTTAGGCAGTGTACATCATAGCCAAATAGCAGTGCTAAGATTTCGGAGGCCTTGTGCAAAAATTTATGTTGTAAGTGAATATGACGGTTAAATGTATCTCATATTAACTATTGAAAAAAAAAAAAAAAAAAAAAAAAAAAAAAAAACCTTAGTGTTTTAACAATATAGCATCAATTTTTATAAATATACAAAACATAAAATCATATATGGTTAACCTATTTTTTGTCAAAAGTAAATTTTGACTCCCTCACGTTTACATTTTGAGACCCTGTGCGATTGTATGTCTCACACACCTTCATATACGGCTCTGCATTATATGATGTTCTATAAAACTCTTCTTTCTATGTTTGTGATTATGGAAATCAACAATAAGTAAATTAACATGTTTCTATTCCACAGAGATGTGTTTTTATTCCATAATTAACAAATATGCTCATTACTCTATACATGACCATGTGATGTATTCTTTATTGTTGAAGTTTTGGATATGCGTCCACTTCTATATTTATTGATTGATTTAGCAATGTTTGTCCCAAATTTGCCATCAAACATATATCACATCCTATGTTGACAATGAGGTATCTCCTAATTTCTAACCACTATGTCTTGTCCATTATCTGTTAACAACTTGTATTAAAATGTGTGCATATAGCAATCAAAATAGTAACAAAGTTGTGGATGTGTTTGGTATCACTACTCTTATGGAATTATTAGCTGTGACTATCAAACACCTTTGCCCAATGCTTTTAAGTTTAAAATAAGTCTCACCAAAGGTTTCATCTGTTCTCGTTAAAATAACGGGAGTCCAAACACTAACATTGACAAACCGCATACTTACTCATGTCAAAGTTTACCTGCATCTCCTATGACCAATTATGACTGCCATATAGCTATTGGCTTTTTACAACCCCTTACTGTATAACTGCATTTTCATATCTTTATAAGGGTCATGGACGAAACTGAGCATAAATCTCGTTAGTAATTTGCAGAAGAAGATAGACACTTTAGTTTACAAATATAAATGTTCCAAGTCTCGCCACTAATTATCTATTGATATAAGTATCAGATCCATATATAACGCCAATAACATATAAGGCTGCACACTATCGATCGTAAAATATCGGTTGGTCAAATGTGGTGACCGATATTTTATTCGGTCGCTCCCGTTGTGGTCATTCGGTCTAACATCGGTCGAGGATCATGGAAAAATATAATCGGTCGATTTTACGACCGATATTTGTAAGCCTTTGTGTGTAAAAAAAAAAACTTTTTTTTTTTTTAAACTTTACCACTTTTACAACCTTATAAATACCAACCTCAAACACACTTCTAAACACACAATTTCAAACGCAATTCAAACACACACACAAACACATTCAAAAAAAAAAAAGTCTGTCATCGACTGTGGCACTTTGATCTTGTCTGATTGCCGGAGAGAGAAAACTGACCTGGTGACCCAGGTCACTTTGGTTATCGACTGTGACTGGCCTAAAGTGTAGTCTATTGTCACTTGTTGTGCATTGTGCATGAGCTGTGAAAAAGACATCCCACCTCACCCCCCACATCCCAGTTGGTAACAAGTAGTTGCATGTGTGTGCACATGCCAATGAATGCAACCAAATTCCAATCAAACATATATTCTATCTATAAAATAAAAAAGTAAGGCAACAAGTGGACAAATTCTGTTTTATAGCATATACATCAGCAATACAGGAGTTGCTTAATTATAAGCTTGCTTGCTTCCCAAATTTGTCTGCATAACCAACAAAACAAGGAGGTGGTCTAGCACGTTAACTTTTTCTAAACGAGTGAGGATCTCTCAAACTAGGTTATCTATGGAGGGCGAATATTTGAAATTTGGATTAGAACTTTTTTTTGTGTTTTAATTCCAAGGACCAGTTGAGTAATGCAGCACTGACCAGTGACCACATGATGGGCCCATTACTTAGCATTTGGATCTATAATAATTAATTTTTCTGTGTATAATCCGGATGCCAACTAACTAGTTAGGCTACTCACAGTCGAACGGAAAACATCGGTTGGTCAAGCCCCATCGACCGATATTCACATCGGTCGAGTTCGATGTGGAGCAAAGGTCAAATGTCGGTCATGATTGAAGCAAACCCAATATCAGTCTAAAAGTCGACCGATGTTTGAGAAAATAATTTGCTTGTTCTTTGTCTCTACAGTGTTCTTTTGTTGTTATTATTGGCTTTTACATTCCGAACCTTTTCTCATTTTCTATTTATTTATGATTTAATGTAACTATTTGAAAGACTTTTTAATCAGTTGTTTAATATTGTTCTAAATGAAGGCACATTGCACGCATGTACACGTATATATCTTGCATGCATGGAAGATTCATTGTATGTAATTGTTTGATTAAAAAAATAAATAAATAAATAAAACTCGGTCATCGACTGTGACACTTTGGTCATGTCTGGTCATCGGAAAAAGAAAGATGACGTGACAGCCGGTGACCCAGGTCACTTTGGTCATCGACTGTGACTAGCCTTATTATAGTATTATGTTTTATGCAAATCAATGTTCATCCCAATTCACAGAAGTCACTGCAATTTCTGCCTAAGAAATTAACATCTTATACAAAATGGCTTTAAATAACTTGGTGTGTTATGTACTAATGTGACTCACTCAGTTAATGTTTAGGTTGATATAGCAGATATTCTATGCCCATTAACATTTTGGTAAAAGAATATATAAGTTAGCTAAAGGATTGTCCCAAACATTTTTCAAATAAGACTGTACAGCTTTTCACTTATTTGTGTAACATTTTCGCTGTCCTTTTTAAAATAAACTACTGCTTATTTGTGCAACATTTTCGCTGTCTTATTAATAATGCAACTACTACTTATCCATCCAATAAATGTTTAGGTTGGATAACAGATATTCTATGACCATATATGATTTGGTTCAGTCACTTATTTGTCCCAGACATATTTCAATCATGACTATGCGGCATTCACTTATTTGTGTAACATTTTCACTGTGTTTTTAATAATTCATAGATACAACTATTATACCACTTAATGCACAGCTTCTATTATCATGCGTTATAATATGTGTTCTCCAACTTGGTGTTCTAGTCTGTTTGTTTAGTCTTTTGGCCTAGTCCGAACATGTGCGCTATATGTTTAGTCTTTTGGCCTAGTCCGAACATGTGCGCTATATGTTAAAGCAACCTATCACAAACAAAGATATACGATTGTAACTTATACTATAGGATATATTGATCATATTTTGACTAGCCCTGTATCACAATCTTATTTTCTTCCATGCTAAATGTTATACAAAACAGCGACCTACTATTCTACGGGGGGATGTTCGTAGAGATACATGCAAAATGAATTACTTGCATATATGCGTCAATTTCAATTAAAAATTGGAACAGGAGGGACATAAAAATAAAACAATTACACCTACTTTGAGATGACACATTAACACCAAATATCATGCCAGAAAAGTGGAAAGTAACATCACACCAACTTCAAGATCGGTCAATTAAAAAAGTAAACGAGCAGGCATCAACGTGGTCAGTACAAAGTTTTGATCATATATATTCTTTAAAAAAGGAAACCATAGCGGTCACCCCACCCCAAAATAGCACACGTCTGTTACTACCAACAACTAAACTTATATAGGACATACTCTATAGCCAACAATAGTTAAACAAGATGACCTTGTCACAAGAAACTGCAACGGCATAGTTGCTTTATGAATACACATAAGAACACACATGTACGCGTGTAACACGGTAAATATATTGGCAACATGTCAACATCTAGTTTTTTACACTGATAGAAAAGGTAACATACTCTGTTGGGGTACATAAACCAAGAAACTGATAATTCCATTAACAAAAGTAAAAATGCGAGATTACTATGCAAAAATGGTCATACAGCTTGTCTGGTTCGAAGAGTCGAGTCCATGTTCTCAGCAGTTTGCCACTTTGTACTCCATTTTCTGAAACCCACGAAAGAAAAGACAGAAGGAAGAACATAATTATATATTAGAGATTGATTAATGGTAAACAAACAGCATTATGTGTATAACATGCCTCCATATAAAATAAACTCGCATATTCGAAATACGAATCTTTAAATGCTATACGTATAGTAAATGACAGTCAGAAGAATAGCAGCAAATAGATGGTCCCAAGTCCCAACAGTTGAATTAGGTAACAAACTTTTACCTTTTATCATTCTGGTTGCATGCGTCCAACGGAATTGTCAGACTTCTAGCTTTTCTCACAAATACACTGGACCAAACGAAAATACAAATAAATGAGCCATTAATGATAAATTATTTAGTTACGTGCTTTCAACAACAGTGAACAATTGTCACAAAGGGCTTTATGTTCAAAATAATTACCAACAACATATACTAGATAGATGTAGAGCATACCTGAATGGTTCATCACCAATTCGTTTGACATCACCTGTTGAATCCTTATAGAGCACATGAATAGAATAATTAAATGTTTTGATTCCAAACAAGCTTGCCAGCTTTCTCTCAAGTTCTTCATAAGACTCGAGAACAGATAGGTCAATAGTTCTGCCAATATCCTCAGACTCCAGAAATATTTTGCAATGACCAGTATCCAATCCATGGTCGGCTGTTTGCAAAATATCATTTGTGTTTGCAACTTTTGAATCGATGCGGTCGCTAGAGATTTGGTGCTCAATGTGTATTGGCTGACCAAACAGTATAAACAGAGGTTCCTTTACTTTGTCATCACTTTTCTCTGACTTAATACTAGAACTTCCCATGGTCAGAACACATGATACTTCATCACTATTTTCATCTCTAATAATGCCGTCAGGATCTTTAGCATATAAATCAAGGTGCTCGAGACTGGAAGGAAAATGACCCAACTGTAGTTTGGGTGTGCTCTGGTTGAGATCCAACAATGGAATCCCAAATCGAGCTTGCCTGGCTCCCTGTACGCTTCTGGGAACAATGTTTTCAGGTAGACAACCTAAAGGACTGGTGGGCCCAAGGGGAATGCCCGAAAAGGACGAAGAAAGAGCATAGTTGCTCTGAGGTAAATCTGGGGGTTGGGGTAATCGTAGTTTCTTTCTCTGTGGAGAGAAGGGTGTGAGATGAATGTGTGGCATGCTTGACACCACTTCAACCAGCCATGGACTTACTCGTTTCACATTTTGCAATAGATCTGGTTCATCCCAATTAACCTGCATCAGGGGGAGTATTGTAAGGGCGAATTTGGTGAAGCTCAATAAGTGTATAAGCCTATAAATACATTTGTCTCAAACAATAAAAAAAATGGCGTATAAACCAATGTTTTAAAAACCGGTTTTTTTAGTCGAACCGGCCATGCTTCCGTCACCGGTCGAACCGGTCGAACCGGTCGAACCGCCCAACAAAAAAAATCAAAAAAAAAAAAAAAAAGTCAAAACCGCGGAAAAACCGGCCGGTTCGCTACAGTAAAAGGGACTTATAAAAAACCGGGATTTAAAAACCGGCCGACCAGCCGGAGGCCGGTCGAACCGGTTTTTAAAACATTGGTATAAACAGAAGGATATAGGCGAAGGAAAGAATGGATGATATATCAAAACAAAAACCGATGAAGACAGCAAAAACCAATGATCTCATAGAAAACTGTCTTGCACATATTCTCAATGAGTCATATGGAGCTAAACACCAAGAGTCAGTAAAAGATCATTAAAAATCGATTATGCCAGCATTCATTGTTTGACTGCATCATATTGTATATACGAAAACAAGGGATAACATAGATGATAATGTCCAACCACCAGCCAAGCTAACAACCTCTGAATTTGCAATATGGGGAATGGTACAAAATAATACAATTCTTATCGACCAAGAAATTCCCTAATAAACTCAACAAATTATGGAATATTATGTTAAGACAGTTGTCGCCTTTTTGGCAAGAAAAAAACAAATATAAACATTGGCCATCATTTTGTTCTGTTAGGTATCAATAACACCACAGTAATTTAAACGTAATCTATCAATTTAACAATCAATAAAACTTATTAGGATGGTGATACAGTTATGGCATGATATCTATCATAGAATATCAGGGAAGCACCGATATAAGAGTGAAAAATGTTGCAACGTTCATTATGATGCCTAACAAACGAAGCCTACAATAACATTTCAAGGAAACCATAAATGACAATTCAGGCCTATTTAGAGAAACTATGGCATAAATACTCTATTCAACAAATCAATCCAACAATGCTAACCGAATGCAGTGCATCAGACAGTTTAGTACTTTATAGACGTATAGGATTATAAAGAGCTTTTTCAAATGTATTTGTTACCTGTAGAAGACGCCATGGGGAATTAGGCCAGTGAAACGGGTCAGCAACTTCAACAGACGATACAGTTCCCATGAACCAGCTTATACGTGACGAATCCTCTGTTTCAAAAGCCATTTTGAACCTCATTCCAGCACACCACTTATTATTCAGCGAAGCAGTCAAAGTTGAAGCCTTAACACAAAAATCAGGAGTGCATGCACGTGGGTAATAAGCGACCTCAAATGGCTGTCCATTAGCTGCAAGGGATGTCGCTTTGATAACGTCTTCAGGCCTCACTTTTCTCCTTCCACCGTAATCAATATTCATATTCCTATTACCACCACTTCTCATCAACTTATTCTCATTTTCACGCAAGTAGGGAGGAAACGCCCCATAGAACGAAGCAGTGTTCTTAGGATAAGAATTCCAACCAGACGGAGAATCAGGACCACCGAGGCCCCCTCTCTTAGCCCGTCTAATCCCAACACAAATCTCCCCATTCTCTGTCCTCACAAACACGATAGAATCACCAGCAACTAGTTTCTTCTGGTTCACAAAACTACTCCACCCAGTCGTCAAAAGATGCCTCCTAGGCGTCCCCCTATAAATATGCCTAAACTTCCAAATCTCACCATGAACGTCCTTAGCTACCACAGTCTGAACAGGGGGATCAGCCGAATAATCCAAACGTGGAAATATAGTCTCGGCACAATACCTAGGCACACTAAACCCCCCACCATTATTCGCATCAGACTGAGTCAACGTTTTAGCAAACGACGACAACTTATCCAAAAACCCATCCCCATTCCCATAACCCCTCCCACCCGTAACCCCATCATCAACCTCCCCCTCCCCATATCTTAACGGAACCAACCTAATCTTAGCATAAACCTCATCACTCTCCAAATCCGCCAAATACCTAACACCAACCACTTTACAAAGAACCAACGCCGGCACCCTTCCCACTCTCCCCATCCCACTAAAATCCACATTACTAAGTGTATGCTCAGCGTGCCCTTGCGGAAAATAGTACACATTAGTATTCAACAAGGGTATTTGAACCATCCCACCCGCACACGCGTGCCACAGTTGCCAATTCACAGCCTTATCTACCTCACTCATATTTTCGCCTTTACGCAATACTATAACCTTAAACTTAAAACCCAAACTACACCTCCTTAATTATACATCATCACTAACCTCTGTAACATAATAATCAAATCACAACAAAAAAAATTCAGACATATTTAAACAACCTTAAAAAACATAATAATAATGAAACCCTAAGTAGAAATATGAAGGATGTACCTATTTTAGCCCATAATAAGTAACAACTGATCTGCAAAAAAAACATTTATATTTGTGTGTTATAAATTAGTTGAGTGAATTAGATTATTAGAATGTTGTTGTTTCAGATATATAATAATGAAGAAGATACCTTCAGAATGGAAGTTAAAATTGCACTTGATTCACACACCGTGTATGTGTGGTGTTTTTATTTACACACAGTGAGTGTGTGTGTGTGGGCCTAGTTTGGTACCAGTAAAATGTGGTGTGTGAAATTTGTTGGTTTTATTTGTTTGTTTGTTGTGGTCTCTCTCCAAAAACGGAATTTAATGGCAAGAATATTTGCGATTTTTTTTAGGATTTTTATCTTTAATTTTGTAAGAATTTAGAGACGGTTTAGAGAGCTAGGTGAAATGGTGCATCAATAAGTATTATTGTTTTGCCATTTTAGCATCAATTTAATAATATCATAACAACTAAAACACATTCTAATTTACAACTGTTATTGATGCATGTAGGTCTTCTAACACATCACCAAAAATATTCAAACTCAATCACAAAACCAAAAAAAAGGGAAACCCAATAACGCCAACGAATAGCCCAATGAGGAGCCAAAATGCGAGCATACGGCTGTGGTGGCGGTGCAGAAAGGCGGCGTCGTTGGTGCCAAAAAATGCCGATGGGGGGTTAAATAGTTTTACCGTTTTAAAATTCTTTTGCTTTGAATATTTAACATGATTTCAAAGTTATCTAAACAATAAACAATATATAACAAGTAAGTAGAGAAAGAAACAATCAAACCACAACACGGATGTTTATAGTGGTTCGGTCTACAAGGACTCTCTTCCTTACCCTACTCAACTCCTCGAGCCTCTAACTCGAGAGTTTTTCTTCACTAAGAAACAAGCTCCCTTCTCGGCGGAGAAAACCTTTATACATGTCGCTTACACTTTTTCCGGTACAAAGCTAGATACCGAGTTCTTTTACAAGGGCACAACTACTCCCGACACTTTATGTATTTTAAGGACTAAAATACTAACCGGACTCTACTGAGGTATATGAATGATTTGGTACAACAATGATGTGTGACAAACTCCTAATTCACACAGTGACTATTCTAACAAGTCTTGCAACGCTTAGTTGAAGCTTGTGATATTTTGATCTCTTTGCTACAAAAGAAATATCACTAAGAATGTAATATGTAATGTGTTAGTAATGAAAGAATGAATGAATGTTGTTTATGCTAAAAGTGATAAGAAAACATGAATGAGCAGCTTGCTATTTATAGACAAACTGATCAAACATGCCACGGATTTGGCGGATCCAAATCCAGGGATCCGTCCCTTATGGCTTTTGGTTCCGCCAGAGCCTGACAGCAAATCTTCCAAAATCTTTCCAAATCTTGCCAATATATTACCATATCTAATTCTTTGTGTGAAGATATAACCATGATATTCTCAAGATTTTCAAGATATCTAAAGATCTCAATATTATGTATGCCATGATGTCATTGTACAAATTTTCATTTTAAGAAATAAAATGTAATATGTAAAATGTAAAATGTAGGTAACATGTATAAACTAGTGATCATGTATGTAGCATGTTATGAGTTTTTAAAAGTTTATAACTATATATGTAAAAGACTTAACTTATATTTATGTTTTGCTAAAGATAAAATTTATAATTGTCATTAACAAAATATAGTAAAGATCGTAAAATATAAATAACGTTTTTAGACGATATTTGTATTAACAATCTCCCCCTTTTTGTTGATGACAAAACATAAAGTTTATTTTTAAGCAATGAAATAAATAAAGTGCAAGTCTTTTAAAAATATAGATTAAACTTGTTTTATGCAAATTTAAAAGCAATTTTGCCATTTTAAATTGTATGAAATGTATGATGTATGAGTTTAATATAATCTCCCCCTTTTTGTCGAAACAAAAAGAGGAAATGCAATGCGGAATGTAGTGAATGGCCCTTGGTTATTACTCCCCCTAATTTGGAGTGCCAAGTACGATGAGAAATGAATTTTGAGTGCTTATTAGCTCCCCTTTGGACAATACTCCCCTAATTGGAGTGCCAAGTTTATGATGCTTGAATCTACAAAAATAAATGTTAGTGCTATATGAGCTTCCCCTTGATAAATACTCCCCCTTGTTAGGGTACCAAAGTATATGATTCAATGATGAATGATGCTACAAAAATAAAGGTTAGTGCATGATTAACTCCCCCTTGATCAATACTCCCCGTTGCTAGGGTACCAACGTATATGATCCAAGGATGAAAAATGCTACAAGACAAAGGTTAGTTGTAAATGATTCAAGCCAACCAAGTAATATGATGCATGGGTAATAAGAGCTACAACATAAAGGTTCAACCATGAATAATAGTTGTACCTATTTAACCAAGTATAATGGGTCAATCCAAGTATAATAGTTCAACCCAAGTCTAATGGGTCAAAATAAGCACAAAAGTTCAAACCAACCATATATAATGCACAAATAGTGATCACAATTAACACATGAACAACAAACATCCTTCATTTGAAAATTATTTGTGACCAAAGTCACAAATTAAGATGTTACAAAGTAAATGAAATGGAAAATAACCTAGAAATAAAAAGAGGAGTCCTAAACATAAAAATCCTAGAAAAGAAAAAATTCTAAGAAAAGCTCCTAGTGAGCATCTATTGTGGCGGGTGTAAAAGAGCATTTAGGCGCTCTAGGATATGGTTCAAAATGAACACCAACATCCACACTACAAGCCATTGATGAGTCAATGTGGATAAACCAACCACAAACTCAAGGCGAAATTAATGAGGAACTTGATCGCCTCTACGCCTTCTCAAACATGGTGGATTCCCACCTAAATGAAGCAATGGATTTACAATCCACTTTGCTCGCATCCATCATGTCTCCTACTTATGTTCCACCGCCTCTACAATTAAACTACCAACCAACACCACCACCACCAACTAATGAACCAAACCTTCCACCCAACTTCCCACGACATGGTTGTTCCATGTGTGAGCGAACCGCCACTACTACACAAACAGCTTTTTCCCACGGCAAAATCTGTTGGAAAATCTGTGGGAAAAGGCCGTTATCCACGGATTTCACACGGAATAATTCCGTGTGTAAAAACCTCGTGGGTAAATATTTCCCCACTAAATTTCCCACGGGCGTTGACTATGTTCCCACAAATATTATCGTCGGTAATTTGTGGGAATAATTTGCCACGGATTTTCAACGAAATTAGTTCATACAGATTTCCAACCGTATTGTTTCCTACAGATTTCCCACCACATTGTTTCCTACGGATTTACCACGAAATGTTTACCAACACATTTTTGGCGTGATTTTGTGACCTACTTTCCGGCATGGTTTTTCCGGCGTAGTTTTCCCGACATAGTTTTCCAATGTTGTTTTCTGGTGGTACTTTCATACAGTATTTTTTAGCAGTATTTTCATATTGTTTTCAAGGGGAACTTTTAACTATGATTCAAGGCCTCGTAGTTTCAACCAAGAATAAAATAAGGAAAAGAAAATCACCATATGTAACTAACTCATTTACTCTTGCATACCAAACAGTATAATCCATAATGTAGAAACCAATAAAAAATACAACCATTTCATAAACATAATAACTATACACAAACCAGAAAAAATTCTCAGAGATTTATAGATTTATCTCATGGGTACAAAATACATATCATAATTGTAGGTTGGAAGTAAAGACATATATGAGTGTGTTGGAAGTGCTAGGTGATGTTGGAGCAACAAATGATGGTTCTAGCCTTGCCATTGGTGAAGAAATCAAAACCCAAAAGATCAAGTGTTTACTCTACAAAACAGAGAAAACAAGCTTTTTCCAAAATCAAACAGAAGTTAGTACAGAAAAAACATATACATGTCGATTAATAACATTAGAGAGAAGTAAACCTTAGATGTTGAAAAGACGTAATCTTCATCGTCGCTTTCATAGGAACTGGGTGTTTATTTTTTAGAGTAGATGAGTGGGATTATGGAAGTAAAAAAGTTGTAATGGATCTATAATGATAAAGAGATACTAATATAACTTTGGTTGTAACGAAAATATGAGAGGGAATAAAATTTGGAAGTGAAAATTTTGAAACAGGTGGGAGGGAAATTTTTGGAGAGGTAGGAGGGAACTTTAAAATGGTGTGAAATTTTCATTTTGGATTTTGTCAAAAGAGTAAAAGAAATTTTTGTATAACTATAGTCTAAATTTAAATCCTAAAGTAGTACGTAAACACTAAAAGCACAAACTAATTTGTAAATGACAAAAAATATTAATTTTCGTTTTCATTCGGCAATATATTTAAATTTTGCATCGAGTTTTCTTTTTTCCATTCGGCCGTATACATGAATTATTATTTTATTTTGATTTTGTACAACTTATTAGTATAACTATGAA
Organism: Artemisia tridentata subsp. tridentata; assembly: GCA_021014915.2. Taxonomy (NCBI): domain Eukaryota; kingdom Viridiplantae; phylum Streptophyta; class Magnoliopsida; order Asterales; family Asteraceae; genus Artemisia; species Artemisia tridentata. Next base: position 262,705,230 of record CP139503.1, read on the forward strand.
GGAGATGTATAATTATTAATAATATATAAAATTGTGATACACATACATAAAGGTACATTGATATATAAAAAATAGACGTGGAAACGAGCCGAGTCGCTCGTGAAAATGCTCTGAATTGAATTAGTAAATAACTCGAATGAGCTGAACTTAAACGAGCTCGAGCCCGAGCTCGAGCTTAAGTTGTTACTCATTTATTAATCAAGCTCGAGCCCGAGCTTTATATACAAAGCTTGATTAGGGTCGCGGGCCTAAACGAGCCTTAAAGAGCACTAGGATATAACATATGTGTCATCTCAATGAATAACCATTGTGAAAGTTATTGTGTCCGAGCCAATTACATTTGAGATCTCTCAATGTCATACATCAGTTGATTAGACAAGAATGACAAGTGGTGTCACCTTATTGATTTCGTGCCATGAAATATGATCGTGGTCGTGTGTCGGCATAACTTAGGTGTGTCAAAAAGCTCATGACATGCCGCGTATACAATTTGGTATTGGTTGAAGGTAGTACGAGCCAATTACATTTGAGATCTCTCAATGTCATACATCCGACGAGTAGACAATAATGACATATGGTGTCACCTTATTGGCCTCGTACCAATGAATATGATCGTGGTCGTGCTTCGTTCGTTTGTCAGTCCTAACTTGCGCATTATACCACTCACTCACGGGCCACGGTGTGTATACGTTTGAACTTACGACAAGCTAAAGAGGCTTGATAATGTTTATCTACCTTGTATTTAGTTTTAAAGGTCATGAAAAAGTAATTCAGAAACATATTTACCTAAGGTGCACTGCTCCTAATTAGCATGTGAACATTGGCTTCAATTTCTATGGGCCATTCATATCTACACCTACAAATGATAGCCTAGTGCTTTGGTATGGCTACAAGTTAAACTATCAATTAAGTCATAAATGTTCTACGCGCTTAACAATTCCACTAGTCAACACTGCATGTAATGCATAATGTAAAATGCAAAAGTTACTCGTAACCATATTTCATCTCAATACCTCTCGACGCCTCGAGTCATCTCATGCTTCAACGCAGGTTCGAATATGTTTGTTATATTGCATTATGATCAAACCATTTAACAAACCATTTATATTTGGATTGTGTTTATGTATGTGTTATGATTTGGCGTTTATATTATGTTTATGTTTGATGACATGCTTTTATTTATACTCTCTATTATTGTAGAAGTATTATTGCCACTTTTTATATTACGTCACACTTGATCGGTTATTTGATACGCTAAATTTAAGTTTTTAAACGGAAACGTATTCACCCCTTTTACGTTTTCCACAAAAGACAAAATGAGGCAAAATGCTCAATAACATATGGTAAATGAACCTTAAATCACTAACAAAAGGCACTTAATCATTACATATCCACAAACATACTTATATATTGACATATGAAAGTAAAAATGTCAATGAAGGTTAAAATCAACTTAAATATTTGTATATACAATCATTGGTATGTGCTTAAACACATACCTTTTCTTGACCAAAACCGGACCAAAATAACCAAAACCGGACCAAAATAACCAAAAACCTGACCAAAATGCCAAAAGATATTGTGTTTTTGTGTTTTTAATTGTGCAGGGAAGGATATCATGAAAACCGACAAAAGACACGGAAAATCCGGAAAAACGAGCACGGGATATGGGAAAGGCTCAGAGCCGAACCGGGAAAGAAATACTTGGTCAAAAAGTCAAGAATCCACCCTTAGATCAATTTTGGAATATTGGCAAAATAAGTCCCTTGAATTTATGAGTTTACATAATTGGTCCTTGATAATTTCATCAAACCTTAAAACCAAAACAATAACAAATCCGGATCCACCCTTACACTAATTCAACCCATCTTATTCACTACCCAACCCAATCCATACTTAAACCAACCCAATCCCACCTTAGCCCCTAGCCCAGCCCATCTTCGAAATAATCCAACCCTTACTCTTTGACCCATACCCGACCCAACCATACCCCAGTCAAACCCCTCTTATATTATTTTTACCCGGTCAACCCAACTCATATAACACACACTCTCTATCACTAAAACAAAACGCGCCCAAAATTCACCCCCAATCCCAGAAATTACCACTGTTCACCCGAACCCTAAATTTACCGTACGTTTATTCACAACAATTAAGGGCATTAATGTCAATCATTGGCTCTTCTAGAAGGACCTGACATAGAGAATGGCACGTGGCAGCTGCTTATTGGACCAAACGCGTCACAAAATTTGATCATACGGTCGAGATTGATGGGATGATGCTCAAGAGGATCTAAGGGTGGATAAGGGCTGAGATAGCACACGGATTGCCAAGGTGGCAAGACCCAGAAGGTTCGGCTAAGCTCTATAAGTAGAAGAGGATTTCTCCTCATTTCGGTGTGTAGGAATTTAGTAGTGAAATCTGTCATTTTCATTTCTCAATTGTAATTTCTTCTTAATAGTGTAATCCAGTTTTTTAATTAATGAAAGTTTAGTTACTGTTTTATAATTCAAGCTTCTTCAATTTACTTTCAACCTTTATTTAGTTTGATTTTAGTCTGAATAGCTTATTAATGTTTTATTTCAATCCAGCAATCAATTTCAGCTAGTATCTTAGTTATCAGCTTATTGTTATCCATCTAAATAAAAAAAAAATAAAAAATAAAAATAATCTTCAAATTTCAAAATACAGGCTTCAATAAGCCTATTTCATTGTTCATTCAAGCTTATTCAAGCTGTTATAGCTTGTTGTAAGATTGCTCATTCAAATTGCTTCTTATATCAAAAAGTCAACGAAAGTCAACTGTTCATGATGGTGATGATCATGAGCTGATTTGATAGTCCAAGTGGAGAAAGGGAAGCCATTGGCCTATCTAAAGATAGGCAAGCTCAGTGAACTCCCTCTGTTCTTGCTGAGGGAGAAGTGATTTGTAAGATTTTACTCATTTACATTTCTACTCACTTTTCATAGTTTAATTCTGCTGCTACTAGTTTAAATTCTGTTGGATATTGGTTAGTTGAAGTTTATTTGATAGATTTGATACTATTTAACTTGTTTGAGAGTTAGTTGATAGTGTAGTTTGATTCTGCCTTTATATAGCTTCCGAATTGATCAAATTCTGTGAATCTGAGAATCTAGTGATTATTGTTGTTGTTTGTTGCTGATTTGAGATCTATTGATGATTGTAAGCAATGTTTGATGCTGGTTGATGATTAGTAAAGCCTGAATCAGAGTTTGATTGTTTTAAGATTTGATATAGGGTGTGTTTGGATCTGTGATTTGCTTACTGTTGAGGTTGTATTGGTGTGGTAACTTTGATCCAAATGGTTTGAATTAGTCATATACAACTCAGATTAGCTTAAATATTAGTAGGGTACTTCATTAAAAAGTCAAGTTACTTGTTAAATTTCATAATCTGTTGTGGTCTGCTGAGTTTGTGAATCTGAGTTGCATTATTTAGTTAGATAATCAGTTAAAATTTGTTAGTTAAGTGCTTATATAGCTTAAACATAAGTAGATTGATAGATTAAGGTAGCTGAATCTCACATTAGTCAACCATTGTTAGTATCTAATTAGTCAAATATGTTTATGTGCATCTGTTTCATTTTGTTCTGAGTTGCTGCTTTCATGAATCCATTTGATCGATCATTAGTGTTTGATTTTGCTTGATATTGTGTTTCTGAGCAGTTAACCTAGCTTAGTTTTTGAGTTATTAGTATCAAGTGGTAACAATAACATCTGGTCATCTAAATTTGTCACCAAAGTTTGTCATAAGCCTGCCGTGTTAAGTCTGCTGCATGATTCATGATTTAGTGATCTGTATTTGCTTCGAATTGACCTAGCAATTGAAAGTTTGTGATAGGGCTTTTTAGAAACTAGTAATCTCTGCTTGGTTAGCTTTCCAAAACAATTTTCGTTTTCAAAATTGGTTAAGAATTGAGTCTTTTATAAGCTTTTGAAAAGTGCCTTATATGATTGCTTGATGGCTTGAACTGAGTGTTCTTAAGTTTTCTTGTGTGTCACTTTTGGTCCCTAGACTTACTGCTTTAGTTAAAATCATGCCTGGTAGTGTTTAGAGTTAAAACTGTTTGATTTGTGGCAACTTTAGTCCCTGTCTTTGTAGAGTAAATTTAAAATTTCAGTAATTGCATTTTCAGTCCCTCGATTTTTACAAACTTTTGTTTCTTTATTTTCTTTTATAAAATTAGTTTTAATAAATTACATTTTCAGTCCCTTGAGTTGTTACTTTTTCATTTTAGTTTAATAAATTCACTATTAGATTTATAAGTCTCGGGATTAGCCCGGGATTTGCGTTATTTGATTTCTTTTTGTGTGCATTTATTTGATAACATAGATTGTTGCTTTTAATTTTCCATATTTTAGTTTAAACAATACCAAAATAATCACTTTCACTTATTCACTTCACATTTTCACGACTCCGAATCGACTTAAACGCCGTCAAACCTTCGTTGGGAGAACGACCCGGGGAAATATTTTCACAAATATTCCTTTGGAAATTATAACAATCAAAATGGCGCCGCTGCCGGGGAAGGCTTGAAACGTTGTCGTTGATTCATATCGTATTTTGTGTTTTGAAGATCCTTCCTCGGAAGTTATTGTTTTTTTTTTAAAAATAAAAAAATACAAAAATATAATAAATAAAACACTTTTCCTAAAGTGTTTTCATAAATACATCTTAATAAACATCATCGGTCTTCCGTTGAAGGAGGGCGGTTGTAAACCATTCCGAATAAACAACAAAAGAGATCGTGAAGTTAAACGTTTCTCGGATTATTTCTTTACTACAACCTATACACGGGGTTTAAGGAGGTCTTGACATTAAATTGCAGACCGAAGAGAGATCCATTCTTCTCTCCCGCCACGCTGCGCGTAGTTTTGAAAGAAACGAGTACGGTTGATCAACGATCACCAAAAAAATATAATTTTAATTTTTCCTTATAAAAATAATAAAAATCCAAAAATATTTTCATTTTCAACTTTTGTTTTTGATTTTTCTTTTTGATTTCATTTTGGTGTATGCATACCCGTTCTTCTTCTTCTAATCCTCTTCTTTCACCACTTTCAAATCCCGAGAGGATTATCCGTCAAAACAACCGTGTTCATTTCTCAACCGTTGAGGAAATGGCCAACAACCAACACGATCAACACCCGCCGGTGGGTGTTGACAATCACAACCAAGGGCAAGCTCCCGATCTCCGCACTATGCAAGAGTTACTCCAGTGTCCCACCGTGGGATACGGAGATGCTATTGTCATACCCCCGATTCGAAATACAAATTTTAAACTCGAGACCGGTTTAATCCAACTTGTCACGGGAAATCAATTTCATGGTTTTGATCGGGAGGATCCTCACAATCACATCCGATGGTTCAATAAATTGACCTCAACACACTACCATAAGGATGTCCCACACGAAACAATCAAATTGATGTTATTCCCATTTTCGATCGAGGGGGCGGCCCGAATTTGGCTCGAGAAAGAACCTCCTCAATCAATCCATACTTGGGAAGATCTCGTCCATAAATTCGTGAACTATTTCTTTCCTCCATCTAAAATGACCAATGCTAGGAATGAAATCACAAATTTCCAGCAACGATTTGATGAGAATTTCGGTGAGGCATGGGACCGATTTAAAGATCTCCTACGGAAATGCCCACATCACGGATTCTCGGAATTGCATCAAATCGATACGTTCTACAATGCCTTAACTCAATCAGATCAGGATTCACTCAATGCAATCGCCGGTGGCAATATCATGAGTCGAATGTCGAGAGAAATTCTTTCAATTATTGAGAACAAATCTAAGGTACCTACCTCAAGGAACAAACCGGTTGTTTCTAAGGTGAGTACCCAAGCTTCTAGCAGTGATGCTAAGATCGACAAGCTTGCAGATATGTTCGAAGCTTTCCTTCTTTCACAAAAGAAACAATCTTCTCCACCCGCTCAAGTGAAAGCGGTGCAAGAAAATTGTGTTATTTGTGGTGGTCCCCATCCGTATTATGATTGTCAAGCTACCGATAGCCAAGTTTGCAATGCTACTGCAGCAGCTGCAAACTACAATCAAAATCAAGTATTCCGTCCTCAAGGTGAAGTTAACTACCGAGTTAGCAACCAAATGGGACCACCCGGTTTTACACCCGTCCAAAACAACCAAAACCGTTTACCTCAAACCAATCAAGGATACAATCAAAATCAAAGCTACAACCAAAATCATGGGAATTATAATCAAGGTTTTGTTCAAAACAACCGAGGGCCAAATCTTCCAAACAATCAAAATCAAGGATTTGTGCAAAACCCATCGCCCTCGGATGAGTTATTAAAGCAATTCATTCTTCAAAACCAACAACAACAAAAGAAACAAGAGGAAATGAATAGAATGATGATTAATCAAATAACCGAATTGAACAAATGTTTAAATGATCGACCCTCGGGTTCAGGGACTACTTCTCTCCCAAGCAACACGATCGCTAACCCGAGGGGCGATGCTAAGGCGATCACGACTAGGAGCGGTGTTTCATATGATGGACCCACGGCTCCGGCTACCGATTCTTCTCTACCTCCCAAGGTAGTCGACCGTGAACCCGAGGCGACCAAGGACATGGAACCTCCTACTAACAACGGAGGAACCAAAGACGTCCAACCTCCGGTCATCCATCCATCTGAACCAAAGGTTGTGCTGGAGCCCGAAGAAATTCCCGAAAAAGCTCCCGTCAAAGCAAACCTTCCGTATCCTTCGAGAATGAATGATCAAAAGCTCCGCGATAAAGCTTCAAATCAAATGGAAAAATTCTTCCAAATCTTTCAAGAATTACATTTCGATATAAGCTTTGCGGATGCTTTACTTTTGATGCCTAAGTTTGTTTCCACTCTCAAAAGTTTGTTGAGTAACAAGGAAAAATTAATTGAATTAGCAAAAACTCCTCTGAACGAAAACTGCTCAGCGGCAATTCTCAAAAAGCTTCCGGAAAAGCTTGGAGATCCCGGAAAATTCCTTATTCCATGTGAATTTCCGGGAATGGTTGAATGCTCCGCCTTGGCCGATCTCGGTGCTAGCATCAACCTAATGCCGTTGTCAGTATGGCAAAAGCTTTCTCTGCCCAAACTTACCCCCACTTGCATGACCCTCGAGCTTGCGGATCGTTCCGTAACCCGTCCCGAAGGTATAGCCGAGGATGTCTTCGTTAAAGAGGGGAAGTTCCATTTTCCTGCAGATTTTGTGGTTGTTAATTTTGACGCCGACCCCCGAGTTCCTCTTATTCTCGGAAGATCATTCTTGAGGACCGGGCGTGCTTTGATTGACGTCTATGGTGAAGAGATTACTTTGCGGGTTGATAAGGATAAAGTTACGTTCAACATTAATCCAAACTCGAAACCTCAAACCGACAAATGCAATGTCGCTACGGTTGATCAAAAGTCCGATCCCGTAATTGCTCCTAAAAGAGTTGATCCAAACCTTTCAAGATTCACGGTCAAGAGTATGTCAGAAAAACGTGCTGAGCTCAAGGCTATGAAAATAAATCCTGGATCGAGCAAATGGTTTGAGTGTTGTGCTGCAAATACTAAGAGTATTCTTGATGATGATGAATCTGATTCGGAGACCACAACGGAAGAGGTGGAAATTGCTAGCTCTAAGAGCACACCTCTTGTCCCACCTCCGGAGCCGGTTTATCGTGTCGATTCTATCCTTTCCGACTCTTCCCATCCTTCTCCTCCGATTGAGGGAAGTGAAATCTCGAGGGAAGAGCTCGAGGTGTTGTCTGATAATGCTCCAATTTCGCCGGAAATTGTTGAGACCGATAGTGATCCCGGGGAAGATGTCTCGTTATTAAAAATGAAATTTGATGAACCATTATTTTCCCTTCCCCCGGAAGATGTTAAGGAAAAACCACCTAAATCCGTTCAATTTGTTGATTCAAAATCAGAAGAGCAAAGTAGTGGCAGTACCACTTCTTATATTGATTCTCTTCTTGAGGAGTTCGCCGATGAACTCGCTCACATCGATCCAATCCCACCGGGGGATGAGGACGATAACTTTGATTTTGAATCAGACTTAAGAGAATTGGAATTATTGCTGAACCGTGATCCATCGAAATGTGATTCTTATCACGAGGAGTTCACCGATGAACTCGCTCACGATGATCCTCTTCCATCAGATGATGATGATCTCTTTGATTTTCATGCTGATCTTAAAGAAATTGAAAATCTTTTATACCATGCTCCATCATCTGATTCTTATACCGAGCTTAATGATTTACAAGATGATGATGATCTCTTCGATTTTAGGGCCGATCAAACCGAATGGAGAAATCTTTTATATGGCAAACCTAATGATGAAAAAGGCCCTAAAATTGAAACCATAACCGAGGATGCTTCAATAGTATCTCATGACTTAGCTCCTCATTCTCCCGAGGATGATTTCTTTTTTGAGTCCTCCATCGAGTACCCTGCTGAGTTTTCTTGTGAAGACAAAGTATTTAAGCCAGGCTTACTCATTGATGGTGACATTCATCCTTTGATGAAATTGACTCATGCTAAGAATTTAAAGTTTCCTGCCTCATCTAAGGAACTTTTATTTCTGAAGAAAAATGATTCCTCTCTGCTTCTTTCTACTCAAAAACTCCCATTCTGTCCGGAGTTATCTCTGCTTGAAACTTTACTATCGTTTCCAGCCGGAAACGAAGACAAAGTTTTTGACCCCGGCATCACCGCTTTCATTTTCTAAAGCCGTGGGTATCTCAATCGGAGTGGAACTTTCGTGTGCTTCAATGTTTATCCAAACATCTTGAACGAAAGTCCGATTGAGATTATTTCTTCCACTTGCTCCCCCAAGGACAATTAAATTCGGGGTCGAGTCAAGCTCATGTGACTCGGTTAACAAAAACAAGCGCTTCGTGGGAGGCACCCCATGCTTATCCATCTATCCTCTTATCTTATTTCTAATAAAACATGAGGAGGGATCCCTCTTCCATATCTTGTGCCTCGTGTTTTTCTGTGTTGTGTCCAGGAATGCCCGATGATGAAGACTCTCGTGCTCGTAGTTTCCTTCACGCTACTCGAGTTTCATCATTCGCTGCTTATCGATATCCTAAAATCTTATCGTTTTACATCTATCTTTTGGCATAATTAATAAACGGCCTTAGATTTATATAGGAGAACCCTTACCTTTAAGACATTGAGGACAATGTCTCGTTTTAGTCTGGGGGGGTAATCTTGCGATTTTATTTTTGCCTTGCAAATTTTGCCGTTTTCTCATGCAACCCCGTTTTTCCTCCAAAAATTGAAAAATCCAAAAAAATGAGAAAATTTTAAAAATTTTTTTTGCAAAAATATAATAAATTTTGACATTTTTGTTGACTTTCCGCTGGTGAGAGTAGCAATAAAATTCTGACTTGATCGGGCGTGTTGAGCCCTAGCTTGTCTCCTTAACCATTCATAATCTATAAGCTCGTGCTAGTCTTTTATACAAGGAGCTAGAAAACGCGAATTCTTTTTAAGAGTTTGCAAGTTCCCATAATTGACTTTATATATGCATGGCTTGATTATTTGGCTAAGCATTCGCGGATCTTATTACTTAAGATTTTAAATTTGCGAAGAACGAAAAATGATAGAGTTTTTATAAGTTAGATTGCTAAACGTGGAGTAGTTGGATCTCTTTAAAGCTCATCGAAGTTATTTGTGGCTTTTTGTTCCCATAAGCTTGTTTCACCCTAAAAAACGAAATCTAGGAATAATTAAAGCTATTTTAGTTTTGACAATAATTAGTTTTTATTTCTTTCTTAAGAAAATCCTTGCTTATAAGAGTTGGGTACACATCAAGGTACTGCCAGTGTTACGGTGTAATAGACTATTCCATCTTGCCGGCTCGCAACCGATGTTGGGATTGTTATAAAAGCCGTAGGACTCGGGATTTGGCAAAATATATAATGAATAATGAATAATAATAATAATAATCCAAAGCCATAAAAAGTTTTCTGCATCTTGCCGGTTCGCAGCCGATGTTGTAGACTTCTAATAAAGGCAGAGGAAAAATTCCAAGGTCATAATAGACTATCACATCTTGCCGGTTCGCAGCCGATGTTGTGATTGTTATAAAAGGCCAAGGATGAAATACGTTAATGTGCTTAATAATGTTAAAAATGCCAAATTTCGACTCCGGGGGTTTCCTAATAAAGGCTTCTGTCTCTGGATTCGTAGATGAGTTGTTTCGGTCGCAAATAAAAGGGATATCCTCAAAATCGTGTTAAATCAGAGACCTTGATGTGGACCTCATTTTTGTATGCAACGGTTTTCGAGGGAAGGCTTGGAAACTACTTAGCGTCTAAACTAGGTATCTTTATTGGATTAAAAATTATCGAAATGAGAGTATGAAGAAATTCATTTCTCACCAAAAATAAAATAAATAGAGGAAAATAGGAATTTGGGAACAAAGAGTCCACAATTAGCTTTCTGAGTAGTGTTGGCAATCTAACTTGTAAATGACAATGATTTCGTTTTTAATCTTAGTTTGGGGACTCGTGAAAAATCAGGAACGACAAATTTTATCCGTATGGTCACTTCTTTATGAGTCGTGTTTCCTACTCGAAGACCCTAAAAGTTATCGAAAGATAATGATTGTCAACAAACCCGTCACTTGAATAATGAGAAAAATACAAAAATAGAATAAAAGGAAAATCGGGGAGTTTTTAGAACTTAAGATTTCTTAATCTCTTTTGAAAATTTTGCTACTTCTCAAAGTTAGTAAAAAGAGATTGGAAATTTTCGGTTTCAAAAACGTGTTTCTATAACATTGCATGAGGACATTGCAATAGCTTAGTCTGGGGGAATTTGGTATGTGCTTAAACACATACCTTTTCTTGACCAAAACCGGACCAAAATAACCAAAACCGGACCAAAATAACCAAAAACCTGACCAAAATGCCAAAAGATATTGTGTTTTTGTGTTTTTAATTGTGCAGGGAAGGATATCATGAAAACCGACAAAAGACACGGAAAATCCGGAAAAACGAGCACGGGATACGGGAAAGGCTCAGAGCCGAACCGGGAAAGAAATACTTGGTCAAAAAGTCAAGAATCCACCCTTAGATCAATTTTGGAATATTGGCAAAATAAGTCCCTTGAATTTATGAGTTTACATAATTGGTCCTTGATAATTTCATCAAACCTTAAAACCAAAACAATAACAAATCCGGATCCACCCTTACACTAATTCAACCCATCTTATTCACTACCCAACCCAATCCATACTTAAACCAACCCAATCCCACCTTAGCCCCTAGCCCAGCCCATCTTCGAAATAATCCAACCCTTACTCTTTGACCCATACCCGACCCAACCATACCCCAGTCAAACCCCTCTTATATTATTTTCACCCGGTCAACCCAACTCATATAACACACACCAAACGCGCCCAAAATTCTTCCCCAAACCCAGAAATTACCACTGTTCACCCGAACCCTAAATTTACCGTACGTTTATTCACAACAATTAAGGGCATTAATGTCAATCATTGGCTCTTCTAGAAGGACCTGACATAGAGAATGGCACGTGGCAGCTGCTTATTGGACCAAACGCGTCACAAAATTTGATCATACGGTCGAGATTGATGGGATGATGCTCAAGAGGATCTAAGGGTGGATAAGGGCTGAGATAGCACACGGATTGCCAAGGTGGCAAGACCCAGAAGGTTCGGCTAAGCTCTATAAATAGAAGAGGATTTCTCCTCATTTCGGTGTGTAGGAATTTAGTAGTGAAACTCTGTCATTTTCATTTCTCAATTGTAATTTCTTCTTAATAGTGTAATCCAGTTTTTTAATTAATGAAAGTTTAGTTACTGTTTTATAATTCAAGCTTCTTCAATTTACTTTCAACCTTTATTTAGTTTGATTTTAGTCTGAATAGCTTATTAATGTTTTATTTCAATCCAGCAATCAATTTCAGCTAGTATCTTAGTTATCAGCTTATTGTTATCCATCTAAATAAAAAAAAAATAAAAAATAAAAATAATCTTCAAATTTCAAAATACAGGCTTCAATAAGCCTATTTCATTGTTCATTCAAGCTTATTCAAGTTGTTATAGCTTGTTGTAAGATTGCTCATTCAAATTGCTTCTTATATCAAAAAGTCAACGAAAGTCAACTGTTCATGATGGTTATGATCATGAGCTGATTTGATAGTCCAAGTGGAGAAAGGGAAGCCATTGGCCTATCTAAAGATAGGCAAGCTCAGTGAACTCCCTCTGTTCTTGCTGAGGGAGAAGTGATTTGTAAGATTTTACTCATTTACATTTCTACTCACTTTTCATAGTTTAATTCTGCTGCTACTAGTTTAAATTCTGTTGGATATTGGTTAGTTGAAGTTTATTTGATAGATTTGATACTATTTAACTTGTTTGAGAGTTAGTTGATAGTGTAGTTTGATTCTGCCTTTATATAGCTTCCGAATTGATCAAATTCTGTGAATCTGAGAATCTAGTGATTATTGTTGTTGTTTGTTGCTGATTTGAGATCTATTGATGATTGTAAGCAATGTTTGATGCTAGTTGATGATTAGTAAAGCCTGAATCAGAGTTTGATTGTTTTAAGATTTGATATAGGGTGTGTTTGGATCTGTGATTTGCTTACTGTTGAGGTTGTATTGGTGTGGTAACTTTGATCCAAATGGTTTGAATTAGTCATATACAACTCAGATTAGCTTAAATATTAGTAGGGTACTTCATTAAAAAGTCAAGTTACTTGTTAAATTTCTTAATCTGCTGTGGTCTGCTGAGTTTGTGAATCTGAGTTGCATTATTTAGTTAGATAATCAGTTAAAATTTGTTAGTTAAGTGCTTATATAGCTTAAACATAAGTAGATTGATAGATTAAGGTAGCTGAATCTCACATTAGTCAACCATTGTTAGTATCTAATTAGTCAAATATGTTTATGTGCATCTGTTTCATTTTGTTCTGAGTTGCTGCTTTCATGAATCCATTTGATCGATCATTAGTGTTTGATTTTGCTTGATATTGTGTTTCTGAGCAGTTAACCTAGCTTAGTTTTTGAGTTATTAGTATCAAGTGGTAACAATAACATCTGGTCATCTAAATTTGTCACCAAAGTTTGTCATAAGCCTGCCGTGTTAAGTCTGCTGCATGATTCATGATTTAGTGATCTGTATTTTCTTCGAATTGACCTAGCAATTGAAAGTTTGTGATAGGGCTTTTTAGAAACTAGTAATCTCTGCTTGGTTAGCTTTCCAAAACAATTTTCGTTTTCAAAATTGGTTAAGAATTGAGTCTTTTATAAGCTTTTGAAAAGTGCCTTATATGATTGCTTGATGGCTTGAACTGAGTGTTCTTAAGTTTTCTTGTGTGTCACTTTTGGTCCCTAGACTTACTGCTTTAGTTAAAATCGTGCCTGGTAGTGTTTAGAGTTAAAACTGTTTGATTTGTGGCAACTTTAGTCCCTGTCTTTGTAGAGTAAATTTAAAATTTCAGTAATTGCATTTTCAGTCCCTCGATTTTTATAAACTTTTGTTTCTTTATTTTCTTTTATAAAATTAGTTTTAATAAATTACATTTTCAGTCCCTTGAGTTGTTACTTTTGCATTTTAGTTTAATAAATTCACTATTAGATTTATAAGTCTCGGGATTAGCCCGGGATTTGCGTTATTTGATTTCTTTTTGTGTGCATTTATTTGATAACATAGATTGTTGCTTTTAATTTTCCATATTTTAGTTTAAACAATACCAAAATAATCACTTTCACTTATTCACTTCACATTTTCACGACTCCGAATCGACTTAAACGCCGTCAAACCTTCGTTGGGAGAACGACCCGGGGAAATATTTTCACAAATATTCCTTTGGAAATTATAACAATCAATGGTTAATATGTCACATGTCTCCACAAATAGTTATACATATAAACACATATGCTTGTGATACGCACAAATAGCTACATTAATAGGCAAACACAAACAATACGAAACTAAAAACATATAAAAACACATAGATAGTAATGTGGGATGTGTAAGTATATAAAAACACAAAAACAATATATTTTGTGGGAAATCCGTGGGTAACTACCCACAAATTTCCCATGAATTTATCAAATCAGTGGGTAATTTGTGGGAAAGTACCGACGGATTTCCCACAAACATAATCATCTATTATGTTTTTAACATACTTACACATTCACAAATGTATACATTCTTATATATAAACATATAAAAGTGCAACAAAGGCTAAATTCAACTTACAATACGTATGTACATTCGTTAATAGATATACAATTGTTCATAAAGCTCATGTCTACACAACCATGTTACACATATATACATATACACTTGTGACACACAAACAAGTAGCTAAATAAGTACGAAGACACATATAATTGAAACTAATAAACCATATTAAGACATAGATTGTAATATGACTTGTAATTATAAAGAAACCTAAAAAACAATATTTATTGTGGCTAATGAGTGGGTAATTATTCATAGGTTCCACACAAACTAATTAAATCATCTTTTTATTAAATAAGACCATGTGAAATCTGTGGGTAATATAGCTACAGATTTGCCATGGACTTATCACCGTCGCTAATATGTGTGAAATTTGTGACTGATTTCCCTCGGAAGTCCGATCAACACAATTAGTGTGAATATTGTCGCAGATCCGTGGGAAATTTGCGACCGATTTCCCACGCAAATTTGGTCAACAAATTGGTGTCTAAATTGTGGGAAATCCGTGGGAAATCTACCACTGATTTCCTACAGAAATTTGGTCTACAATTTGGTGTGTAAATTGTCGGTAATCTGTGGGAAATTTCCCACAAATTATTTTCTGTGGGTAAAGTTTGTGGGAAAAAACCAGTTTGTGTAGTAGTGTGAGCGAACCGCCCATCTCAATCAACGAACCAACATTTTTGTTCATGAGTTGCAAAATACCACATGCTCATGCCAACATCAGAAAGCCATTCAAAGTTCAAAGAAAGTTCTCATCAAGGATCGAAGCAAAAGCTCAAAAGACAAAGATTGAAGTCAAAGAATGAGAATCAAAGAATACACAAAGTTACAAAGTCAAAGGAGTATGAGCATGGTGAAAAAGACGTAAAGACACCGGAGACTAAGACGTTGATGAAAGGCAGACCACAACATTATGATATCACAAAGAACAAGAACAAAGATAAAAGAGACGTCAAAGCCAAAGAAGCAAAGAAGACGTCAAGCAACCTTTGATGACCAACCCTTAAGGGGAGATTGTTGGGAACACGTTTAATTAATATCAAATGTCGGTCATTAAGTTTTGTAATAGGTTGCTTATTTATAAGGCTTATATATTTGTTATTATTACTAGGCTTATGAAGTAAGCCCATGGGCCTATGTAAATCCCATTTCGTATGAAAGGAAGGAGCTAGGGATGTTGCCCTAGCCTCCTCTCCTATAAATACCCCGATGAGGTACAATATGACTATATAATATGTTATGTGTTATATCTTATGAGTTAGTTAAATAAAGAAAATGTGGCCAAGTTAGGAAGGATGAAACTAGAAGGACTAGCCTTGCCAATGGACTAAACTTATTTTAGCATATGATTAAATACCCATCTATTAGAATTGTCTGGAAATCTTGAGCTCATTCCATAAGGTCGACATATAGCAAGAAAAAAGAGGGAATACTTGAAGTCATCATCTAGCTCATTTTAGCTATCAAGAAGTGGTCAAGAAACACTAGAAATATCTTAATTGATATCTCTTCAACAAGTAAGTATTTTTCCCCAAATGTAGAAAATTAGGGTTCATGAGGTGAAATTGAGTATTATGGGTAATTGTTGTGAATCGATGACTTCCCTAGTTAATTAGTCACTAATTGAAGCTAACCTTGTAATAGGAAGCAAATTGTAGAGCCTCATCAAGTCCAAGTGATTCGTTTCTTTTGTAGTACTTTTTATTTTCCGAAGGAAAAGGCAACGTATGCTTTTTCCCCGGGTCGTTTCCCAACGAAGGTCGAATATCGAGTTGTCGTATCGGAGTCGAATACGTGTAGTGAATGTGTGAAAAAGAGTGATTGATTTTGATTTTATGCTACGAACAATTAAAATAATAAAAGCAAACAATTAATTAATCTAATGCAACAATTAAACTAAGCATGTGAATTTTAATAGTGAAAAATTTGAAATTAAAAACGTTATGCGACGTATTATAAAACGTAACTAAAAATGATTTTGTGAAATTTAAAACTTAAAAATATAAAAATAATTTTCCTAAATTAAAAATGATAAAAGAAAATTTTGGAAAAAGAAAAATATATATTTTTTTTTTTTTTTTTTTTTTTTGACTTTTTAATAATTTTTAATGAATTAAAACTATTTAAAACTAATTAAGTGATTTAATTAAAATGCAAAAGTAACTTTGAAAAAACTATTTTATAAAAGAAAATTAGGAAATAGTTTATAAAGAACTAAAGGTACTGAAATTGTAATTTAGAAAAACTACCATATATAAGAAATGAAAGAAAATTAAAAGTTTATAAAAGCTAGGGACTAAAGTTGTAAAAACTGAAACCATTATAGATTTAATAAAAGACAGGGACTGAAATTGCCAAAACAACAAACTATTTAAGACTAAATTCTACTCAGTCACCATTTAAACCAACTCAGAAAATACAGGGACCAGAAGCGACAAACTCATAAACTTATTTTATTTTCTATATCAGTACATACTCCTCACAAGCTATTTTCAAAAGCTTATAACAAGCTCAAAACTTATCTAATTTTAAAGATGAAAGCTGTTTTGGAAAGCTTATCAAGCAAAGTTTACTAATATCCGAAAAGCCCTATGACAAATACTCAATTGCTTAGCTGAATTTAGCCTAGAACAGTAGCCAAAAGAATCTGCTGCACTATTTTTTAAACTAAATCAACTACTTAAAACTAAAACTAAATTAACTCAAAATTTGCAATTGTAAATCAACTCTAAAACTAAACCAGATTTTGCAAACTTCTTTTAAACTACTTAGATCAACCTCAAAAATTGCCGCTATGTAAACTTAATCAGCTACTAAAGCAGAATTAACAAACAAAAACAGTAATATAATCTACATATGAAATAGCAGACAACAATGCTAAAAAAAACATACTAGTCTAACAAGTGATTCTGCTGCAATACAGATTAACTCAGACTAATCAACCAGGCTTTAACAAACCATGAAAATATCCCCAGAACAGCTACTATCGAACCCAATTTCCTGCTTCTCTCGACCCCATCAGCATAACCAACTTATCATTTCAACTTCTCTCTGACTTTTATTTTATGAGAAACAAACAATATGGATGTAAACTAAAGCTTAACATAAACTTAAAGAAAATTCAGATGAACAGCTTAATCAATAAGCTTAGAAATATTTTTTCTCTTTTTTTTTTTTTTTTTTTTTTTTTTTTTTTTTTTTTTTTTTTTTTTTTTTTTTTTTTCAACTGAAGTATTACTAATACAAAAACAATACTGAATAAAAATTTTAGATTCAAGAACAATAAACTACCAAAAAAAACAAAATTGATTTAAACTTTAATTCGGATTCAAATAAACTTGGTTTAAGCTAGAACATCAACCTTTAATTCGGATACAAATAAAAGCGACTTAAAATTTAAACAATTACAATAAAATCAAAACATTAAGAACAATTACCGATTACAAAAATTCTGATAAAACCAAAATTAAAGTTCGACTGAAAAAATTAAAGTAACAATAAAATGATTAATATTAAATCTAATCTATCTAAAAAAACTAAAAACTAACTACTAAAAAGACTAGCCTTCGATCGGAAATAATCCCCGCTATTTATAGGACTTGGCCGATCCTTCTGGAGAGTCCACGTTGGCGATCCGCGTGAGTCCACAGCCATCTATCACCCTTGGATCTTTTCTTTCTTCCCAAGCTTCAACTCTTGACCGTACGATCATAATGGCAACGTGTTCGAACCAATCACATGCTGCCACGCGTCATTCCTTGTGACAATAGCATCCTCGAAGTCCGTGCAATGACAAACTTACCCTTAATTGTGGTAATTTTTCGGGTTAGGATTTAGGGTTCATCCGGTTTGGGGAATTTGGGGTAAAAACTTGTGGAGCGGGTTGTTTGTAAGAAAAGAGATAAGAGAGGTGTGGAGTTTGTTTGTTTATTTCTTTTGTTGACCGATCATTTGTAGCTAAAATCTGCATTGACCGGGTGTGAGTTGAGGTGGATCGGATCAAGGTTGGGCCGGCGAATGGGGATTGGGCTTTAGTGGTTTGTTAGTTTAGGTGGGCCGGTGATGTTAGGATTAAGGGTGATGGGTTGGACAAGTTTTTGAAGTGTTAAAGTTGGAATTTTAAGTAGCAAATCCGAGTGTATAAGATTTAAGGATTTCAAGGGATTATTTATGTATTTTGCTGAAAGTTAAGGGACTGATCATGCCTTTCTTCAAAACTAAATCCAAGGGCTGAATTTGATAATTGCTAATAGACGGAGGACCTCGGTTGACTTTTACTATAATTTCTCCTCGGCATCGGCTATAAATAACACTTCCATATCTCGTGCTCGGTTTCCCGGTTCTTTGCTTGATTTTGTCCTTTTCTTTGATATCCGTGCCTGCATATGTAAAAACACAAAAACACAATATATTTGGCATTTTGGTCGGGTTTTTGGTCTTTTTGGGTCCGGTTTTTGGTCTAGAAATGGTATGTGTTTAAGCACATACCAAAATTCCCCCAGACTAAGCTATTGCAATGTCCTCATGCAATATTATAAGAACTCCCCGATTTTCCATTTTATTCTATTTTTGTATTTTTATATTTTTCTCATTATTCATGTGACGGCTTTTGTTGACAATCATTATCTTTCGATAATTTTTAGGGTCTTCGAGCAGGAAACACGACTCATAAAGAAGTGACCATACGGATAAAATTCGTCGTCCCTGATTTTTCACGAGTCCCCAAGCTAAGCTTAAAAACGAGATCATTGTCATTTACAAGTTAGATTGCCAACACTACTCATAAAAGCTAATTGTGGACTCCTTGTTCCCAAATTCCTATTTTTCCTCTATTTATTTTATTTTTGGTGAGAAATGAATTTCTTCAAATTCTCGTTTCGATAATTTTTTAATCCGATAAAGATACCTAGTTTAGACGCTAAGTAGTTTCCAAACCTTCCCTCGAAAACCGCTGCATACAAAAATGAGGTCCACATCAAGGTCTCTGATTTAACACGATTTTGAGAATATCCCTTTTATTTGCGACCGAAACAACTCATCTACGAGTCCAGAGACGGAAGCCTTTATTAGGATACCTCGGAGTCGAAATTTGGCATTTTTAACATTATTAAGCACATATTATTAATCCTTGGCCTTTTATAACAATCACAACATCGGCTGCGAACCGGCAAGATGTGATAGTCTATTACGACCTTGGAATTATTCCTCTGCCTTTATTAGAAGTCTACAACATCGGCTGCGAACCGGCAAGATGCAGAAAACTTTTTATGGCTTTGGATTATTATTATTTATTATTCATTATATATTTTGCCAAATCCCGAGTCCTACGGCTTTTATAACAATCCCAACATCGGTTGTGAGCCGGCAAGATGGAATAGTCTATTACACCGTAACACTGGCAGTACCTTGATGTGTACCCAACTCTCATAAGCAAGAATTCTCTTAAAAAGGATTAAAAACTAAATTTCGCCAAAACTAAAATAGCTTTAATTATTCCTATTTATTATTTTTGAGTGAAACAATTTGATGGGAACAAAAAACCACAAGTAACTTCGATGAGCTCTAAAGAGATCCAACTACTCCACGTTTAGCAATCTGACTTATGAACAACTCTATCATTTTTCGTTCTTCGCAAATTTAAAATCTTAAATAATAAGATCCGCGCATGCTTAGCCTTATAATCAAGCCATGCATATATAAAGTCAAATACGGGAACTTGCAAATTCTTAAAAAGAATTCGCGTTTTCTAGCTCCTTGTGTAAAAGACTAGCACTAGCTTATGGATTATAAACGGTTAAGGAGACAAGCTAGGGCTCAACACGCCCGATCAAGTCAGAATTTTATTCCTACTCTCTCCAGCGGAAAATCAACAAAAATGTCAAAAATTATTATATTTTTGCAAAAATTTTTAAAATTTTTCTCATTTTTTTTGGATTTTTTCAATTTTTGAGGAAAAACGGGATTGCACGAGACAATAGCAAAAAATGCAAGGCAAAAATCAAATCGCAAGATTACCCCCCCAGACTAGAGCGAGACATTGTCCTCAATGTCTTAAAGGTAAGGGTTCTCTACATAAACTTAAGGCCGTTTATTAATTATGCCAAAAGATAGATGCAAAACGATAAGATTTAGGATATCAATAAGCAGCGAATGATGAAACTCGAGTAGCGTGAAGGAAACTACGAGCACGAGAGTCTTCATCATCGGGCATTCCTGGACACAGCACAGAAAACACGAAACACAAGATACGGAAGAGGGGATCCCTCCTCATGATGCTTTATTAGAAATAAGATAAGAAGATAGATAGATAAGCATGGGGTGCCTCCCACGAAGCGCTTGTTTTTGGTAACCGAGTCACATGAGCTTGACTCGACCCCGAATTTATTTGTCCTTGGGGGAGCAAGTGGAAAAGATAATCTCTATCGGACTTTCGTTCAAGATGTTTGGATAAACACTGAAGCACATGAAAGTTCCACTCCGATGAGATACCCACGGCTTAAAAGAATGAGAAATGCCGGGGTCAAAGATGACATCTTCACTCACAAATGAGTGAAGGAGAGGAGAAGTCACCGAGTAGGTGAAGAAAGGGAGAAAGATCATTATCAGAATGGGGACCCATTCTTCATCATCAAAGCTCTTGAAAACCTCGGGAGGGAGGGTTGGGGTGAAATCATTGATAATCAAACTCTTAGGATAGAGTACATCTCCCCCCGGGTCATGATCTTCCTCAAAATCATAGAAATCATACTCTGGAGGAGATATGATATGATTCTTATGAAGTTTGTCTTTGAGCTTGAGCTCTGAAAGGATATACGGAGGTGGGACATGTGCTGTACTTTGTATGCTAGAAGTTTGCACCTCGTCCATTATTGTCTCCGTATCTGACTCATTACTTGTAGAGTCCTTGGCCTCGACGTTCTCTAACCCCTCATCAAAAAGAGGATTAATAACACTGAAAGTGTACTCTTTATTATATTCAAAAAGAGGATTAGAGAAAATTCCGGAAGTAATCTCGGAAACGTCAAGGGAATCTCCATAAGATTGTGAATCAAATTCACCGTCAAATATTTCCTTAGACTCACTTGGGATTTGGACGAGGTTCTCAACACCGTCTGATTCCGTTGCCGGAATAGTGTTAAGATGCTCGTCCCCCATTTTTAGAGAGTCCTCGGGCTCTTTGGTAGGAACGACGGGTATGGTTGCAACTGACGAACTCTCATAAACTCCCCACCCAGAGTCCTCATCATCGTCGTCATCGTAAACGAAAGTTTGACGATATTGGGAGTTTACTCTAGCTGCTTGTTCTTTAGCTTGAAGTTCTCCAGAAGTTTTTTTGTTAAATTGATTAACCATATCCTTAAAGCTTTTTGTTAACTCTAGAAGTCCATGGTTATATTTCTTTGTAGATTCTAATAGTTCCATGAGAAGTTCTTGATTGAGTGGTTGTGGAGGTTGGAAATTGTCAAAACCGGGAGTACTATAACAAGGATTCGGTTCATAGTAATTTTGATTCCACGGTTGACATTGATAGTCATTATGAGGACCTCCACAATTTGGACAAGAAAGGTTCGATGTATCATTGAAATACGGTTCTTGCTCATAAAAGTTTTGAGGAGGGTGAGTGAAATTATTTTGGGAATAATTGGAAATGTTCGGATTAAAATCATAAGTATATGAATTTTCGACTTCCGAAGCACAGAACGAACAAAATCCATTGATCAAATTTCTACCACACCTCTCGCAAGTGCACCGTTGACAATAAGACGATGTCGGATCAATCGAATCTCCACACCCGTCGCAATAACGTTGATTGAACGAAGATATATCGGGCTGTGGTGGGTAGTTGTAGAAATTTGAAGAGTCATTGAATGAATTCATATTTTGATTATAATCAACTGAATTCCTCGAACCACAAAACAAACAACTTCCGTTTCGAATATCATTTCCGCACCGTTCGCACGTACACCACCGACACGGCATTCCAAAAAGTGGTTCTCCACAACCGACACAAGGAATAATTGAGTCCATCAGAATTAAACAAATAGAGGATTAAGAAGATGAGAATTAAACGGATAAGAAGATTGAAGAAGAATATTTTTGAATTTTCAAATTTAGGAACATGAAAAATCACAAAAGAAAAAATAATTTTGGAAAGAAAATCTTTTTGGATTTTTATATATAAGGAAAACCTTGAAAAACAAATTTATTTTATTTTTGGTAACCGTTACGTTATTCGTAACCGTTTCCTTTAAAACTACGCGCAGCGTGGCGGGAAGGCAAAGGTAGCTCCGAAGATGCTTAAAAACCCGCCTTCTTCAGCTCGACAATTTAATGTCAAGCTTCCTTAAACCCCGTAATTAGGTTGTAGTAATAAAGTAATCCGATAACGATCAATTTCACGATTTGTTTTGTTGTTATTTCGGAATGGTTTACAACCGCCCTCCTTCAACGGAAGACCGAGGATTTATTATTAATGGTGAAAACACTTTAGGAAAAGTGTTTTTTAATTATTATATTTTTGTATATTTTTTTTTTTATTTTTCAAAAACAATTAACTTCCGAGGAAGGGTCTTCAAAACACGACTCTTATGGCGAAACTCCAACTCTTTTCAAGCCTTCCCCGGCAACGGCGCCATTTTTTTTGATTCGTTTCTTTTGTAGTACTTTTTATTTTCCGAAGGAAAAGGCAACGTATGCGTTTTCCCCGGGTCGTTTCCCAACGAAGGTCGAATATCGAGTTGTCGTATCGGAGTCGAATACGTGTAGTGAATGTGTGAAAAAGAGTGATTGATTTTGATTTTATGCTACGAACAATTAAAATAATAAAAGCAAACAATTAATTAATCTAATGCAACAATTAAACTAAGCATGTGAATTTTAATAGTGAAAAATTTGAAATTAAAAACGTTATGCGACGTATTATAAAACGTAACTAAAAATGATTTTGTGAAATTTAAAACTTAAAAATATAAAAATAATTTTCCTAAATTAAAAATGATAAAAGAAAATTTTGGAAAAAGAAAAATATATATTTTTTTTTTTTTTTTTTTTTTTTTTTGACTTTTTAATAATTTTTAATGAATTAAAACTATTTAAAACTAATTAAGTGATTTAATTAAAATGCAAAAGTAACTTTGAAAAAACTATTTTATAAAAGAAAATTAGGAAATAGTTTATAAAGAACTAAAGGTACTGAAATTGTAATTTAGAAAAACTACCATATATAAGAAATGAAAGAAAATTAAAAGTTTATAAAAGCTAGGGACTAAAGTTGTAAAAACTGAAACCATTATAGATTTAATAAAAGACAGGGACTGAAATTGCCAAAACAACAAACTATTTAAGACTAAATTCTACTCAGTCACCATTTAAACCAACTCAGAAAATACAGGGACCAGAAGCGACAAACTCATAAACTTATTTTATTTTCTATATCAGTACATACTCCTCACAAGCTATTTTCAAAAGCTTATAACAAGCTCAAAACTTATCTAATTTTAAAGATGAAAGCTGTTTTGGAAAGCTTATCAAGCAAAGTTTACTAATATCCGAAAAGCCCTATGACAAATACTCAATTGCTTAGCTGAATTTAGCCTAGAACAGTAGCCAAAAGAATCTGCTGCACTATTTTTTAAACTAAATCAACTACTTAAAACTAAAACTAAATTAACTCAAAATTTGCAATTGTAAATCAACTCTAAAACTAAACCAGATTTTGCAAACTTCTTTTAAACTACTTAGATCAACCTCAAAAATTGCCGCTATGTAAACTTAATCAGCTACTAAAGCAGAATTAACAAACAAAAACAGTAATATAATCTACATATGAAATAGCAGACAACAATGCTAAAAAAAACATACTAGTCTAACAAGTGATTCTGCTGCAATACAGATTAACTCAGACTAATCAACCAGGCTTTAACAAACCATGAAAATATCCCCAGAACAGCTACTATCGAACCCAATTTCCTGCTTCTCTCGACCCCATCAGCATAACCAACTTATCATTTCAACTTCTCTCTGACTTTTATTTTATGAGAAACAAACAATATGGATGTAAACTAAAGCTTAACATAAACTTAAAGAAAATTCAGATGAACAGCTTAATCAATAAGCTTAGAAATATTTTTTCTTTTTTTTTTTTTTTTTTTTTTTTTTTTTTTTTTTTTTTTTTTTTTTTTTTTTTTTTTTTTTTTTTTTTTCAACTGAAGTATTACTAATACAAAAACAATACTGAATAAAAATTTTAGATTCAAGAACAATAAACTACCAAAAAAAACAAAATTGATTTAAACTTTAATTCGGATTCAAATAAACTTGGTTTAAGCTAGAACATCAACCTTTAATTCGGATACAAATAAAAGCGACTTAAAATTTAAACAATTACAATAAAATCAAAACATTAAGAACAATTACCGATTACAAAAATTCTGATAAAACCAAAATTAAAGTTCGACTGAAAAAATTAAAGTAACAATAAAATGATTAATATTAAATCTAATCTATCTAAAAAAACTAAAAACTAACTACTAAAAAGACTAGCCTTCGATCGGAAATAATCCCCGCTATTTATAGGACTTGGCCGATCCTTCTGGAGAGTCCACGTTGGCGATCCGCGTGAGTCCACAGCCATCTATCACCCTTGGATCTTTTCTTTCTTCCCAAGCTTCAACTCTTGACCGTACGATCATAATGGCAACGTGTTCGAACCAATCACATGCTGCCACGCGTCATTCCTTGTGACAATAGCATCCTCGAAGTCCGTGCAATGACAAACTTACCCTTAATTGTGGTAATTTTTCGGGTTAGGATTTAGGGTTCATCCGGTTTGGGGAATTTGGGGTAAAAACTTGTGGAGCGGGTTGTTTGTAAGAAAAGAGATAAGAGAGGTGTGGAGTTTGTTTGTTTATTTCTTTTGTTGACCGATCATTTGTAGCTAAAATCTGCATTGACCGGGTGTGAGTTGAGGTGGATCGGATCAAGGTTGGGCCGGCGAATGGGGATTGGGCTTTAGTGGTTTGTTAGTTTAGGTGGGCCGGTGATGTTAGGATTAAGGGTGATGGGTTGGACAAGTTTTTGAAGTGTTAAAGTTGGAATTTTAAGTAGCAAATCCGAGTGTATAAGATTTAAGGATTTCAAGGGATTATTTATGTATTTTGCTGAAAGTTAAGGGACTGATCATGCCTTTCTTCAAAACTAAATCCAAGGGCTGAATTTGATAATTGCTAATAGACGGAGGACCTCGGTTGACTTTTACTATAATTTCTCCTCGGCATCGGCTATAAATAACACTTCCATATCTCGTGCTCGGTTTCCCGGTTCTTTGCTTGATTTTGTCCTTTTCTTTGATATCCGTGCCTGCATATGTAAAAACACAAAAACACAATATATTTGGCATTTTGGTCGGGTTTTTGGTCTTTTTGGGTCCGGTTTTTGGTCTAGAAATGGTATGTGTTTAAGCACATACCACCAAGTAGGAAGCTATTAAGAAATTAAGGTAAGTATATAGTATAACTTGTGTAATGATGTTTATGCTAATGTTATGTAATGTTAATGTTTTTGTTATGGAGCTTGTAATGTTATATAGCTTGGATCTAATGCTTGATATGCAAATGTTATATAATTACTTGCTTGATCAAGGTGAGTAATGCTATGTTGTTATGCTCCATGGTAATGTAAAGATTGGTGTTAATCACTAATCTCATAATGTAATGGTAGTTATACTCTATATACTTACTAAGCGTTTTCGCTTACGGTTTAGATGTTAATGATTTTGTAGGTACAAGTGGAGAAGACAAGGGTAAGGGCTTAGCTTAGCTCTAGTGTAGAAGGTAGACTAGAGGACCGTATTCTTTTGGACCAAGCATATTGAAGTTGGAAGCCCCCGACGTGTCTTTTTGTGTTTTGGGTTTATTTCGTCTCATATGGTCATTTTGTTTAGTCAACGGTCATTATTCATGTTAGTTCATGAGTCAAGTTTATGTACATGTCAAGAAGTCTTTATGTTACTTGGTTATGGTGGTATTTAAGAGGGTGATTGGCATATAGCCAAATCTACCCATTTTGGGAAATTATGAGTCATGACGTTGTACCAACACTCCTTCAATATATTAGAGATGTTAAGTTATGCATAAGTTCAAAAGGATATATAGTAGTTGTGCATTTGTGTATAAAGTGTGTTTTGAAAGTTAGTTTAAGGGAGTGTTTGGTATAAGTTAGTTGTTACACATTTTGGGGATGTAACGGGTCAGGTTGTTATGAAATGAGCTCAATATGTTAGCTATAGTCTATATGTCAAGAGAATAATGTCGGGAATGTTTATAGCACCGAAATGGTGTTAAATGGTTTGGGTGTGTTAATATTAAAATGTGCAGGTTTTGTTGCAGGGTTGTAGTTACGGCGTAATCATGTTATGGGTTACGGCGTAACTACAACACCGAGGCATCGATTTTGTTGCAGGGTTGTAGTTACGGCGTAATCATGTTATGGGTTACGGCGTAACTACAACACCGAGGCATCCCATTTTCTTGTAATTAGGTTACGGCGTAACTACTTCTTGTAGTTACGGCGTAACTTCTGTGCTGCTTGAATTTAAGTTATTTCCAATTAATGTGTAAAAGGTTTTTCAAAAAGAAATCAAATACAACGTAATGTGTCTGGAGAGGAGCAACGTATAGATTTCTGTTTTCAAAGAATGGTGTAACGTATGTATACTTTAGTCAAACGTTTCCACGTCAAAAAGTTTTAAATTTTGGTCAAAGCGGGCACGGGGCGTTACAACTTGGTATCAGAGCTTCGGTCTAAGAGAATTAGGATTTCACTTTAGGATTTCCTAGACTTAGGCCTTGTATAGATGCGTTTAGAGCTAGTGTTTGTTATTTGTGTATTGTTTGGATGATTTTGAGGACCCATACGTTCAATATTTTCATGACTACGCCTGGCCACCGTAGTGATGAAAATACGGGACATATGTGAAATTTAAATCATTTAGATCATACATGAGTGACAAGCTAGGGTGCTAGAACAAGATAGAAATGTCATTCATGCATTGGCTAAGTATACATAATTGTGTTTAATGTTGTGAATTGCTAATTTTCAGTAAGAAGAAATGGAAACCCCTCTCACGAAGGAAGTCGCGAAAACCACGGCTTCCAAGCATGCCGAAACTTCGGCAAGTGATCCGGGTAATGATAATAAGGATAATGAAAGTTCTTCCTCAAACTCCAGAGGCCCTAACTTTAGAGGCTTCACGGGAGAGGAAATGAAAGCCCTAGACAAAATGGTGACAAAGAGAGTGGGTAAGGCTATTGAGCAAG
Organism: Artemisia tridentata subsp. tridentata; assembly: GCA_021014915.2. NCBI lineage: Eukaryota > Viridiplantae > Streptophyta > Magnoliopsida > Asterales > Asteraceae > Artemisia > Artemisia tridentata. Next base: position 262,732,793 of record CP139503.1, read on the forward strand.
CAATGCCCTACTATGTCTAACAAACAACGCAAAATCTTAGGGAGCTAATGAAGGAAGAGTTTAAAGAGTTTAAGAAAGAATGTGGTCCGACAAAAGAACCTAAGAATGACAAAGCTACTTACCGGGACCTCACGGCTTGTGATGTGCCACGGTTTACCGGTGTACTTGACCCCATTGTTAGTAATAGGTGGATCTCGGCGGTGGAAGGCGCTTTTCGTACTAGTGGTTGTGAAGAAAGGAAGAAGGTTATCTATGCTACTAACTTTCTTCGTGATAGTGCTAAGACTTGGTGGGAAGGAAAGGTGTGTGAGAAAGGTGAACCTTGGGCGGAGACTTGTACGTGGAAGGAATTCAAGGAGTTGTTTAGTGCCGAGTATGCTCCGGTTGAGGAGATTGACAAAATTTGAGAGAAATTCCAATCTCTCACTCAAACTAATGAGACGGTAAATGAGTTGTGGAGGACGTTTAATGATATGGTTCCTTATTGTCCCGAGTATCTTGGGAATGACAAGCTTAAGGTTGACAAGTTCCAAAGGATGCTCAAGGATGAAATTCGTGAGGTGATTTCGCCATTCAAATGTACTACGTTGGAGGATCTTTTGAGTAGAGCTAAGGTAAGGGAAGCGGACTTACTTAGGAGGAAGGAGAAAGAGGCGAAAGAACCAAAAAGGAAGCTAGAGTTTGCGGACCGGGATGGGAAGAAAGCCAAATTTGACCATGGCAAGAAGAGTGTGGGAAACAAACCTAAGGTAGCATGTTCTAAGTGTGGCAAGTTCCATCTTGGGGAATGTAGGCGAAATACGCCCGGTTGTTACAAGTGTGGAGCTTTAGATCATCAAAGCAAAGATTGTACCAAGCCGATGATAGTATGCTATGGGTGTAACGAGATAGGGCATAGGTTGAGGGATTGCCCGAAATCGAAGGCGATTGAAGCAAAGCCTTTGAGAACTGTCAAGAATGAGAAAGTGGAGGTTCCAAAACCAACATCTCGAGTCTATCAAATGAGTATTGAAGAAGCCAAATCGGGGACTGATGTCATCACAGGTATTCATCTTGTTAATTCTGTACCCGTTCAAGTTTTGTATGATTCGGGTGCTAGTGTGTCCTTCGTGTCTTATGATTTTAGCAAGCAACTAACCTCCCCATCAGCTAAACTCCCGATACCCCTAGAAGTCGAAATAGCCGATAGTAAAATCGTTATTGTGTCTAATGTATATCGAGACGTAGAGATAGAGATTGATGAAAACGTCTTTAAGATTGACTTAATTCCCATTATGCTCGGGGAGTTTGATATTGTTATTGGTATGGATTGGCTTGGCAAATATAACGCGGCTATCCTTTGTAGCCAAAAGATCATTCGAGTTGTGAATTCTAGCGGTCGTGAAATGATTATTTATGGTGATAAAAGGAAAGGTGAACTAAGGTTATTCTCCGTAATGAAGGCTAGGAGATATTTATCACATGGTTGTTATGCCTTCATGGCTCACGTGGTCGATACGAGCCTTGAGAAGAAAAGTATCGATGATGTTCCAGTCGTGAATGAATTTTGTGACGTCTTCCCAGAAGACTTGCCGGGTATCCCACCCGAAAGGCAAGTCGAATTCCGTATTGATCTTGTTCCGGGTGCTACCCCTATTGCCAAAACTCCTTATCGTCTAGCTCCGTCCGAAATGAAAGAATTGATGAGTCAACTTCAAGAATTGCTTGACAAGGGTTTCATTCGTCCTAGTAGTTCGTCATGGGGAGCTCCAATCTTGTTCGTTAAGAAGAAAGATGGTAGTATGCGGATGTGCATCGACTACCGCGAATTGAATAAAGTCACGGTGAAAAACGTGTATCCGTTACCAAGAATCGATGACCTCTTTGATCAACTTCAAGGTGCACGATGGTTTTCAAAGATCGATCTCCGTTCGGGTTATCACCAATTGAAGGTTCGGGAAGAAGACATTCCCAAGACGGCCTTTAGGACCCGATATGGACATTACGAGTTTACGGTTATGCCTTTTGGTCTCACGAACGCGCCTGCGGTTTTTATGGATCTTATGAACCGCGTATGTAGACCGATGTTGGATAGGTTCGTCATAGTGTTCATCGATGATATTCTTATCTACTCAAAGAGTAAGGCGGAGCATGCCGTGCATTTGCGGGAGATTTTGGAGACTTTGAGAAGAGAAAGATTGTATGCCAAATTTTCAAAATGTGAATTTTGGTTACAAGAAGTTCAATTCCTCGGTCACGTTATTAATTCCGACGGTATTAAAGTTGATCCTTCAAAAGTGGAAGCTGTAATGAAATGGCATGCGCCAAGGAATGTTGGTGAGATTCGAAGTTTCCTCGGTCTTGCGGGATATTATCGCAGGTTTATTCAAGACTTCTCCAAAATCGCGTCATCTCTAACAAAACTTACTAAGAAGAATGCTACTTTTGAGTGGGGTGAAGAACAAGAAGAAGCTTTTCGTACCTTACGGAGGAAGTTATGTGAAGCACCGGTTCTCGTGTTACCGGAAGGAAGAAGATATGGTGGTTTATAGCGACGCGTCTTATTCCGGTCTTGGATGTGTTCTTATGCAAAGGGGAAAGGTGATTGCTTATGCCTCTAGACAACTAAAGAAGCATGAAGAAAATTATGCAACTCATGATCTTGAGTTCGCGGCTGTGGTGTTTGCTCTAAAACTTTGGAGGCATTATTTATATGGTATCAAGTTTGTGATTTACACCGATCATCGAAGCCTTCAATACTTCCTTGATAAGAAAGATCCGAACATGAGGCAACGAAGATGGTTAGACTTGTTGAAGGACTACGATTGTGAAATCCGTTACCATCCTGGTAAAGCAAATGTGGTGGCGGATGCTTTGAGCCGCAAGGATCGAAATGAAGTCACTAGGATTCATTCGTTGCGGATGATTGTCACGACCGACCTCTTTGATAAGATCAAGTTAGCTCAGGAAGAAGCATTGAAAGAGGGAAATAGAGAAAAAGAGCGTATTAACTCCCACATTCCGCATCTTGAAGAAGATAGTCGTGGGATTAAGACTCGGTATGGAAGGGTTTACATTCCTTTTCGTAGTAACATTAAAGAATTGATCCGAGAGGAAGCACACAAGTCGAAATATTCTATTCATCCGGGAGCTACAAAGATGTACCGTGATTTGAAGAAGAACTATTGGTGGCCGGGTATGAAAAGAGATTGTGTAAAGTATGTTGAGAAGTGTTTAACTTGTCTAAAGGTTAAAGCCGAGCATCAAAAACCGTATGGAAAAGTTCAACCTTTAGACATTCCAGTTTGGAAGTGGGAAAAGATCACGATGGATTTCATTACAAAATTGCCAAGAACGAAAAAGAAGAACGACACAATTTGGGTCATAGTAGATCGCCTAACCAAGAGTGCTCATTTCATTCCGATTCGAGAGAATATGCCCGTTCATAAGTTAGCCAAGATTTACGTTAACGAGATAGTCGCACGTCATGGAGTGCCCATTTCTATAGTTTTCGATAGGGACGGACGTTTCACATCAAATTTTTGGCAAGATTTCCAAGAAGAGTTAGGTACGAAGCTTCATATGAGCACGGCTTTTCATCCTCAAACCGATGGGCAAAGCGAGAGGACAATTCAAACTTTGGAGGATATGTTACGAGCTTGTATGATTGACTTTGGGGGTAATTGGGACGATCATTTACCTTTAGTCGAATTCGCCTATAATAATAGTTATCATGCGAGTATAGATATGCCACCCTATGAAATGCTCTATGGTAGGAAGTGTAGAACACCCGTGTGTTGGGAAGAAGTCGGAAGGAGGGAATTGGCGAGCACGGATGTAGTGTTGGCTACAACGGAAAAGATATAAATGATTCGTGCAAGACTAAAAACGGCACAAGATAGGTGGAAAAGCTATGCCGATAATCGGAGAAGGCCAATCGAATTTGAGGTAGGTGATTTGGTTATGTTAAAGGTTTCCCCGTGGAAAGGCGTTTTTAGGTTCAAAAACAAAGGGAAGCTTAGTCCTCGGTTTATAGGACCATTCAAGATCTTGAAACGAGTAGGCGAGGTAGCATACGTGTTGGAATTGCCCGAAGAAATGAGAGGTATTCAGAATACCTTTCATGTATTATACTTAAGAAAATGCTTGGCGGACGAAACAAGTGTGGTTACCTTAAACGACATCGAAATCGATCCGGAGTTGCTTTCGCAAGAGGATGAACCGGAAGCCATACTAGGAAGGAAGGTGAGACAACTAAGAAACAAAGAAATACCGTTGGTCAAAGTGCAATGGAAGCATCGGAAAGGCACAAGTATTAGGTGGGAGACGGAAGCGAAAATGAGGACCAAGTATCCTCACTTATTTCAAGAGTAGAGTTCGGGGACGAACTTTCATTTTAAGGAGGGGAGAATTGTTACACCCGTACCCTGATGAGGTACAATATGACTATATAATATGTTATGTGTTATATCTTATGAGTTAGTTAAATAAAGAAAATGTGGCCAAGTTAGGAAGGATGAAACAAGAAGGACTAGCCTTTCCAATGGACTAAACTTATTTTAGCATATGATTAAATACCCATCTATTAGAATTGTCTGGAAATCTTGAGCTCATTCCATAAGGTCGACATATAGCAAGAAAAAGGAGGGAATACTTGAAGTCATCATCTAGCTCATTTTAGCTATCAAGAAGTGGTCAAGAAACACTAGAAATATCTTAATTGATATCTCTTCAACAAGTAAGTATTTTTCCCCAAATGTAGAAAATTAGGGTTCATGAGGTGAAATTGAGTATTATGGGTAATTGTTGTGAATTGATGACTTCCCTAGTTAATTAGTCACTAATTGAAGCTAACCTTGTAATAGGAAGCAAATTGTAGAGCCTCATCAAGTCCAAGTAGGAAGCTATTAGGAAATTAAGGTAAGTATGTAGTATAACTTGTGTAATGATGTTTATGCTAATGTTATGTAATGTTAATGTTTTTGTTATGGAGCTTGTAATGTTATATAGCTTGGATCCAATGCTTGATATGCAAATGTTATATAATTACTTGCTTGATCAAGGTGAGTAATGCTATGTTGTTATGCTCCATGGTAATGTAAAGATTGGTGTTAATCACTAATCTCATAATGTAATGGTAGTTATACTATATATACTTACTAAGCGTTTTCGCTTACGGTTTAGATGTTAATGATTTTGTAGGTACAAGTGGAGAAGGCAAGGGTAAGGGCTTAGCTTAGCTCTAGTGTAGAAGGTAGACTAGAGGACCGTATTCTTTTGGACCAAGCATATTGAAGTTGGAAGCCCCCGACGTGTCTTTTTGTGTTTTGGGTTTATTTCGTCTCATATGGTCATTTTGTTTAGTCAACGGTCATTATTCGTGTTAGTTCATGAGTCAAGTTTATGTACATGTCAAGAAGTCTTTATGTTACTTGGTTATGGTGGTATTTAAGAGGGTGATTGGCATATAGCCAAATCTACCCATTTTGGGAAATTATGAGTCATGACGTTGTACCAACACTCCTTCAATATATTAGAGATGTTAAGTTATGCATAAGTTCAAAAGGATATATAGTAGTTGTGCATTTGTGTATAAAGTGTGTTTTTGAAAGTTAGTTTAAGGGAGTGTTTGGTATAAGTTAGTTGTTACACATTTTGGGGATGTAACGGGTCAGGTTGTTATGAAATGAGCTCAATATGTTAGCTATAGTCTATATGTCAAGAGAATAATGTCGGGAATGTTTATAGCACCGAAATGGTGTTAAATGGTTTGGGTGTGTTAATATTAAAATGTGCAGGTTTTGTTGCAGGGTTGTAGTTACGGCGTAATCATGTTATGGGTTACGGCGTAACTACAACACCGAGGCATCGGTTTTGTTGCAGGGTTGTAGTTACGGCGTAATCATGTTATGGGTTACGGCGTAACTACAACACCGAGGCATCCCATTTTCTTGTAATTAGGTTACGGCGTAACTACTTCTTGTAGTTACGGCGTAACTTCTGTGCTGCTTGAATTTAAGTTATTTCCAATTAATGTGTAAAAGGTTTTTCAAAAAGAAATCAAATACAACGTAATGTGTCTGGAGAGGAGCAACGTATAGATTTCTGTTTTCAAAGAATGGTGTAGCGTATGTATACTTTAGTCAAACGTTTCCGCGTCAAAAAGTTTTAAATTTTGGTCAAAGCGGGCACGGGGCGTTACAATTCCAACATCAGAAAGCCATTCAAAGTTCAAAGAAAGTTCTCATCAAGGATCGAAGCAAAAGCTCAAAAGACAAAGATTGAAGTCAAAGAATGAGAATCAAAGAATACACAAATTTACAAAGTCAAAGGAGTATGAGCATGGTGAAAAAGACGTAAAGACACCGGAGACTAAGACGTTGATGAAAGGCAGACCACAACATTATGATATCACAAAGAACAAGAACAAAGAACAAAGAACAAAGATAAAAGAGACGTCAAAGCCAAAGAAGCAAAGAAGACGTCAAGCAACCTTTGATGACCAACCCTTAAGGGGAGATTGTTGGGAACACGTTTAATTAATATCAAATGTCGGTCATTAAGTTTTGTAATAGGTTGCTTATTTATAAGGTTTATATATTTGTTATTATTACTAGGCTTATGAAGTAAGCCCATGGGCCTATGTAAAGCCCATTTCGTATGAAAGGAAGGAGCTAGGGATGTTGCCCTAGCCTCCTCTCCTATAAATACCCATGTATGACATTCATTTTACTTGTTGGTTATTTCATCTATGCACTAAACTATTGTCATTTTATCTTTCATATTGAAGTAATCGACCAAGCTATCTTTCTCTCTTATTTCTCTCATATCTATACTTGTGTTAATATAATATGGTGACCTAACACTTGGGATGCCAATGGTTGTGACTGGGTTAATGCAATCTCTGACTGAACTTGAGCTTCACCATCTTGGGATGCCAATGGTTGTGACTGTGACTGAGCCTCAGCATGTATCCTTCAATCTTCTGGTGTAATTCCGGTTAGCCATGCTGGTCTTGGAATACCTATAGTATCATGCAACTTTAAAAAAATGACATAAGTATAGTTTATGAATGTAAAATAAATTTAAAAACTAACAATAAATGAAGGAAACTTACTCCTAGCATAGTCTCTCTACAATAGGATCCCAAGACACATCATATCCTATGGGTTTAATTCATTGAGGATAGATCCTTGCCTTGCTTCCATCTCCTCTACCTCTGCTCCTAACTAACTTTCCACTGACTCTCAAAAGTCCATCTCCTCTGCTACTTCCAGCTTCACTAAACCATCCAGCATTAACAAACCTTCCAGCTTGACAAACCAGTTTTCTACAGGATGTACCACCTCTCATCATTACACCACCACCACTTGTCCTCACATCAACCCTAAACCTTACACCAGCACTCCTTGTCCTCACACCACCACTTGGTGCATTCATCTCAAACACTGGATGTGGAGTTGACATCTGTGTTGGTGCAATCAGATGAGGTAGTGTAGTTGGTTCTTGTGCAGTCACATGAGGTGGTGTAGATGGTTCTTGTTCAGTCACAGACCCTTCTCCAACTTTTGCTTTCCCACCCCTAGCAGACACCTTCCCACCCCTAGCAGGCACCTTCCCACCTCTTGTGGACACCTTACCAACCCTAGCAGGCACCTTCCTACCTCTAGTAGGAACCTTACCACCCTGGTTCTCCTTTGCATATGGTTTTAAAAAAGCAACCATAACTACCTATGACCCTCCTACAGCCTTCCAACCAACCTTCCTTTAACCCCTTAAAGCATACATAAAATCTACTGAAGTAATTCTTACCATCAGGCATTGCATCAACACTCATCAAACAAGTAGAACCTGGGTTATAGTCAAGTATCTCCCTAGCATATGACCACGACATTCCATAATGATCCTCTATACAAGTCTCATACTGGTTTAAAGCTTTCATCTTTCCCCTTCTAGCCTGACTAATTTTGACCTTGCATTTATATTTCTTAAGAATCAAATCAATTAGCTCTCTTACTTTGATACAAGGATTGATCATTATCTTTTTTGCATAGTTTCTAGCAATCCAATTACTTGTGATTAAGGTACCATATTCATCAGTCCTAGAACATGCATGCTCATTATTCAATGTCTTTATTTGAAAAGTCTTTTCATTTGACATCCAAGATGCCCACAATCTGAATGGACATTTTCTATCCTTCTCATCTCTACAACATTTAGCCAGAAGTCTCATAGGGTTATTTACTTTATAGTACAACTTATAACCACCAGCCAAAGCATAATATGTCAATGCTTTTTTAAGTTGTTCAGGTGACTCAAACTTTTCACCTAAATGAGGTTTCATTAACTTCCATTTGATATTAGGATCATGGACTGGCCAATGATCACCTAACCTATCATGATCCTCATCTGAAACACTTCTAGCCTTAGCAGACACATCATCTTTAGCATATCCATCCCTAGGTAACCCATTGTAAATCCTAGTAAGAAAGTTCTTTCTTACTTTTTGCTTTAGGAACAGGGTCTGGTTTCTTAGTCCTAGCATCAAAAAGCTCCTCTTCAGCATCAAATAAGTGATCAATGAATGCAGTGTCACTCTCTTCTTCAGTATCATACTCAAAGATATTATAGTCACCCTTTAACTCACTATCACTATCATCATTTTGCTGGACATTTTCAACAGCTGGTAAAGCACTAGTGGCACTGGCATCATGTAATTCAAACACAGAGTGAGACACATATATATATCTAATACATTATTATTATTTTCACCTAATTCAACACATTGATGTAAGTCAGCATCATTTTAAAGGTTCTCAATCCTAACTTTAAGTCTAAACCAGGAACAACATAAAAAATTTGTTTGATGTCACTAGAACATTCACTTACTAAAAGCTTGACAAAACCAACAAACCCCAATTCACACAGATTAACATCTCGAATTTCACTCAAAATATCAAAGCCGTAAGCAAAAGGATCCCTTAAAAATACACCACCACGATGAAATTTTATGAGAAAAGTGGAAGATGATGAGGAAGATGCCATCTGAAACAAGAAAAATTAATAAAAAGTGTTAATTTCATAAATCCCTAAATTGTTATGCAAAACCCTAATTTTTAAAACATTAATCATGGCTAAAACATTACCTTGCTGAGAAGATGACAATCATAAATCAAGGCCAGTTTCACAATATGGAGTGGTTGAATCAAGAGATGTGTTTATGAAAGAGAGAGATGTGTTTTTAGGGTTTTGATAAAAAAAAGAGGGATTAATAAAATGATCGAGCTCAACCCGTTATTATAAAATACGGGTCATGGTCAACTCAATTAAAAAATGTATTATTGCCACTTAGGATGCCAGCGTGGATTGTAACCGGTTATAATGAGTTGCAATGGAAGGAGTGACATAAGGAACCAGTCACGCAAACAATAGTAACCTGGTTGAACAAAAAAAACTATAGTAACTTAGGTCAAATTTTTGGGAAACTTTAGTAACTTTTTTAAGTATTAACCCTTGTGTATATATTTGTTTTGAAGAAAATGAATAAAGTGGGTTTAAGTTGAAAAAGATGGGGAATGAGTGGGGGCTCAGTTAATATCTCGGCTCCCCACTAATTTCTTGTAAATCCTATGATTTTCTAATGAAGTGATCTATATAATAATAATAATAATAATAATAATAATAATAATAGTAAACTGTAAAATACATCATTGTTATAAGCAAAAAAATATAAAATACCCCTCATGTTAGAGCCACGTAAAGAGACAACGGAAAAAGTTTGCATCTTTCATCTCAAGGATGTATATTTTCTAACGTTGATTGACGGAAGGATGTAAATGTTTCAACTTTTTTGATAGAGACGAACTCTAAAATAGGAAAACCACAAAGATGTATTTTGAACTGTATTATATATATTCTTAATATATATATATATATATATATATATATATATATATATATATATATATATATATATATATATATATATATATATATATATATACATATATTTTTAAGGATTTTACGTTTACATAATGAAAAAGATTTGAACATTGATAAAATGCACCTAATTAAAGAAAGCTAAGACGATGATATGACGAAAGTATATTTAGTGCAAATTCTATCACAAAAGTTGTGTGGTTTCAAATAATACTCCCTCCGTCCTAATTTTATTGTCACTTATTCCTTTGAAGAGAGAAAACACAAAGTTTAATAAAAGCAGGGCCACTTTAATTTTCAACCACTAAAATGAAATATTACTCCACTAGATTCTCTAGTTTTTATTAAATAAGGAAAGTGGACAATTAATTTGAGACATTAATAAAAGGAAATATGGACAATAATTTTGAGACGGAGGAAGTATTAATTAAGAAAGAATTTATTGTTGTATGATATGCATGATGTTTAATTTTTAATCGATCATTATTATAAGACATTAGTTATTAGTCTCGTGCTAGAATGAGTAAAAGTCTTCTACTTCAATAAGAAAAGAATCTCGCTGATGAGACATTTTAGTTGGTACTTCATTATTCTCACATGCTCCATATCAAAAACAGATAATAATAGTACAACGAGTAAAAAAGAAGTACCAACTAAATTAATACATTTATTTCCAGTACATTTATTTCAAAGCAAAATTAATACATTGTCCCCTGTTGAATCATGCAAATTCAATTATATATTGGAATCTCTTTAATGCGAACTGGAATTTCTTGATCATTTGAATATGACATGTGTTCCTTTAGGGATAAAGTAAAAAAGAGCTCTAAAAACGTATATATTTTTAAATGGTTATGATATATGACACATTGATAAAGCTATATCCAGAAGTTATATATTCATAGCATGGACCATGCAAAAGTTTTGGAAAACTACGACAAATGTTTTTGAAACTAGTATTAATTACACAAGGCGGCAAAATAATAAACTATATATAGAAATAAATATTTAGTATGCAAAATATGAGTTGTTAATGCATGTTAATATGTTATTGAATTAACATGGACAAAACGTCAAATGCACAAAAATAATTTAACTAAGTCTTAGAGTATCTTAATAAGCTAAGTCATTAAATAACATTTTCTTTTACAATCAAGCTTTCAAAGAAACCAACTTAAACGCAAACATGTTTTTTTATCAGTGAGTGGAGGAGATTAATTAAGTCATTCTTCGAATAATTTGAGAAAGTTTAAGTAGGGCAATAAAGCATTTTACTCCACTAATAAAAAATATTTCTGTGACATCTTAGAGAAAAAAAGTCATTGATGGAGTATTAGAGATGCCCTTTATTAAAGTATTATTATGTTTAAAATGTTATTTATGATATCCAACACTAACATATAAATGGTCTAGTGGTTAGACAGTTTTCAAAAATAAAATAATAATAATAATAATAATTAAAAAAAAAAAAAAATCTTACTATTTTCAACTTAAAACAAGTGTCGAGTTTGACTTTTTGATATATTTCTTTTTTTAACTTTGACATTAAATTTATTTATTTATTATTTTTTTTATTTTTATTTTTTATATAATACTTGATGCAAAATATATGAATAGATTGAGTTAAAAAAAAAAAAAAAAAATTATTTTGAAACGGAAAGAGTAATACGAGTAATAAGGTATACACTATACATTGTTTAGGTGGTCGTAGAAATGTTTAGAAATACATTAACCTTAATGACAGGTATGTTTTAGGTAAATCGCGTATATATGAACCAAAAATTCGCACTCTTCATGCCCCGAACAAAAAATATCTAGATTTTTTTAACATGGAAGAAAAAGAAAGCAAGGTTTTGGCGTGTTCCTGTTCAGTTGGTGATTTGACGTGATATGGGTCCACCCCATCAACAAATGTTTTAGGAGTATCTTTTTATATAAACTGTAGTTTAAGACGATAGATACTTGTACCGGTTATAATGGGACGCACTGTGTTTTTTCAAAATTTTTTAATAATGTATTTTTATCAATTAATAAACAAATAGTTTAATTTTTGTATTTTGTTTTAATTATGGTTCTTAATTTTAGTTTATAATTATTTTTTACAGTTGTAATAAAAGTTCATATATATTTTTTTGAAAAGTTTAATGACAAAACTCTATAAACAAAGTTTAGTTTTTATTCTTTTTGCTTCTTTTTATTTTTAATAATTTTTTTTTTGTCTGTACACCATTCATATATTCAACAGGACACACGATCTTTCCGGACAACATTAAAAATGAGCTCTCTTTCTCATGCAACATAACTTAATGGTGCATTTGGTTTGCACCGATGGGAATAAATGAATGATTATGGGAATGATATATTTTGTTTGTTTCATGGTAATCGGTATAATATATTAAGGGTGCATTTGGTTTGTAGATAGGGTTGGAATCGGATTTAGTTTTGGATTGCTTTAAAAAAATTGAGGAAAGATAAAATGTATAATTGTATAAAATATATTTGTTTTTAAAATTAATAATGAATTAAAAAATATTATTTATATGAGAGCAAGTACAGGGAAGATATTCTTTAAATGAAAAGTTACAAAATTTATGGTTGAAAATGATGGACAGTTGTCAGGTCTTTCATCCCACACCCATCATAATATAATGGAATCAATTTTAGAGTTAAATCATTTATCTTATTCCCCAATCCATAAACTAAACTGCAGATTTGAAGAATCATTTGATTCCAACAGTGCAACACCCATGAAACAAACGGCCCCTAAAGGTGGCAAGGGACCTAAGAATGAGTCTATCATTCTTAAGGGTCCATCGCTATCAAATTCATACCGATCGTAATTCCTATCATTAAACCAAACGGCCCAAACCAAACGGCCCCTAAAATCATTGCATAGCACTCATGTGTTCAGAAATGCATCCGATAGACGTACCACACTTTTTTCATAAAAGAGATTGTGCTGGACTTATTATGGATAAATAGATAGATAAGGGTTTGCAACTTCAAATGGTTCGCAACTTCAAATGCCATGTAGGTTTTTTATGCAAAAAATAAAAATAAAAATAAATAAAAAAATAAAATAAAAAAATAATTAACTTACAAATGAAATTGAACTTCATATTAGAGAGCAAGAAATGTATCGTTCTTGTTAAAGTATTTTACATTCGTTCCCATGAAGTATTATTTGTAGACCCTACTAAGGACAATGAAGTTTATGACTCATCCCCTATCCCTTAACATATACCTCAAACAATGCTATGAGCATGTCCTTGTGTTTAGATAAGGATTGGAGAATTACCACTTTTTATCTGCAAAAACCAAACATTCATCAAAATCGATGTGTACACAAGTCACGAGCTAACCGGTAATAAAAAATCGAAGTGGTATCATCACAGACTAACACAAAGATTGGAAAACACATGCTCGTACTCATGCCAAGAGTATCAATTTTGGCAGAGATCTGAAAACATTAGTCTAAAGCATAACCTTAGTAAACAATTGTAAGAGATGAGTCTCAATAGTAAAGTTTATAAAGATTACAAAACCTCTATCTCTTGTTTTCAAGGTCACATGTCACGGATAGGCATAGATTAAATAATGAATATTACGATTTACGTAGGATCTATCAAGAATGGGCTTACATATAGGAGATGACTCACATAATCCACCAAGAATTAGTTTTCTACTATCCAAGTAAAACTACACTCATGAAATAGCTAAAGAAATCCCTTTTAAACTTGATAAATTTACAGCTTCGATACAATTTTATAGTTTCATATCGCAAGTAGAATAATTTTGCAATCCCCCCTGATACACGCAGCACATAAGCGATAGAAAAAACTTATATTAACTTATGAGGCTTTATCATCCCATTAACATAAAGTAAATAATCATTAACTTGGGGACTTGCTAATGGAAAGGGTAATTAAGGTTTCTATACATTTACACTATATATATTAAAGCAGGGCGATTATAATATTTTTTTATTATGTAGCTACAGTAGCTACAGTAAGCTCAGCCATAAGCCCAAAATCAAGTTTTGAAAATTGGCAAAAAATACTCATGAAGTTGACGACTCTTTGTAAAAATAGTCCTTTTTCCAAAAAAACTGTTTCAAAAATTTGCAATTAAAGCAGGGTGATTATAATATTTTTTTATTATGTAGCTACAGTAAGCCTAACCATAGGCCTAAAATCAAGTTTCGAAAATTGGCAAAAAATACCCCTGAAGTTGACGACTCTTTGCAAAAGTAGTCATTTTTCCAAAAAAACTGTTTCAAAAATTTGCAAAAAATACCCCTAAAATTGGCGACTCTTTGCAAAAGGAGTCCTTTTTAAAAAAAATAAATAAAAAAAATAAAATACCCCTGAAATTTGCGACTCTTTGCAAAAGTAGTCCTTTTTCAAAAAATCTGTTTCGAAAATTGGCAAAAAATACCCCTGAAGTTGGCGACTCTTTGCAAAAGGAGTCCTTTTTAAAAAAAAAACCATTTCGAAATTTTTTAAAAATTAATCAAAATACCCCTAAAGTCGTCGCCTCTTTACAAAAGGAGTCCTTTTTCACAAAGTCTTAAAAAATGGCTGATACTAAACTATAAAACGCACTTTACCAAACGTTCCCGCCGCAACGCGGCGGGGTCGTCCTACTCATTTAAACGAATGTTTTAGCGACTTGCTAAAATTTGCCTATTTTACGGATAGCCAATATAGCATACACCCAAAAGTGCCAGTGATCTTCTGAAGGACATAAATATAGGCAAACATAAAGTAAATAATCATTAACTTGGGGAAGAAGAGTACTTGATTCTTGAACTTGTTCTCAGATGTTCCACGAGATTATTGCCCGTGTCTTTGACTTTGTCCTGCACATTTGAAATTTGAACAACATGAACCAGTGCCTTCCATATATTTCCAGTCACGTAATTTCACCTCCGACGTCACTTTCAAGATGACACAAACCTTAATATATTTGGAACTAAACAATCCATAAAATAGTACCAGTCAAAAATAAAAAAGAAATAATTATGTAACTAACAAAGAAAAAAGGTTTTCCTTTATTATATAAAAGATTTCAATAAGCGAAAACACAAAAAGGTGTTGGTGGGTTATCCCGACCTCACCATGACCAAGTCCGTTTTGACTTGTAAAAAAAGCAGCACCTTTATTAAAAAAAAAGATCGTCTTAGCCTAAGATATGGGGTCTGATATGATGGCAGTGAAAGAACACCTACTGATAAGCGTATTAGATGTGTACATCAATATGATAATTACACCATGGAACATCTAATACGCTTATCAGCAAGAGTGATTGTAATTTGAGCTCGATCTTGCTCAATAAATATCGCACTTGTTCAACAAATTGACCTGAACCATGGAACCTGTTTAAAATGAGAATTTGGATGAAGAAATTAAAATCACTCTTGCTCAACATCTTTTGAAAAGAAAGAACATGCATGTTATACACCAAGTTTAACAATTTTCATGAAGTAGGAACATGTATTTTCCACTCCATATATGGGATGAAAGTTGAGGAAAGATAAACACCCAAAAAACAAATTAGTGGATTTCCAATCTTTTATAAATGTACAACTTTCATGGACTTTACTTCATTTTCCTAAAAACCCAAGAACACAAAATAGTTCATTAACATCCTTTCTCTTCACATTCCTAATAGACAATCACAAAAAGCTCTTATAAGACTTTATTCAAAGTGTTGCCAAAAACCCCTTCAAGCAGTTTCAGTAAGAAATCTCAAACATTAAACTTGTATAACTCTGATTTTTATACTTTCCAGGATGCTATATACTCTGAATTTTCAAAGGAAATCCTAAGAGCCTTTGAACCTATGTAAGAGACCTTTTATTTATCGATGTGTTGCTTAATGGAGTTAATTGTCACAACCTGGAACAATGGCTTGTAACCAACTTCCTCCATTCTATATAATATGATTTATTTTCCAAAAGAAGATAAATAAAAGATTATACAACATCATTTTCATTCAAACATTACCTGGAACTCTTGGTATGCATACATAAACAAAATGACATACAAAGAGGATCACTTACCTGGGTTGCGTAAATAGCAAACCTGCATATTGCCCAAAAAAAGAGTAAAAAATAAATAACGGCCGGGTTAAGAAATCAAAAAACCTGATTAGCTAGCAACCATAATCAACAAAAGTTCTTCATAACCTAATGAGAAACCAATCTCCATGCCCTACTCAAATGCTTAGCCCAATAGAATTATATGAAAATTTTCACAATTGAATTATTTGTTGGCTAAATAATGATACCATGGCTGCATTTTTACTTACTTCATATCTTAAGTAAGTGCTTATCTACTTATTAGTTTCCACAAAATTTTTATTCAAAGAAAAAATGCACAAAATCAAAGTACAACCAAAACCCTTTTTATAGGTATGCCTTATTTAATTTAAACCGGCAGATCATATTCAACAAAAAGTTGAGTTTATAATTAAAAAATTCATAAATCTGTTTCGGCAACATAAAAGTGATAACAGCTTATAGTTCACTAAATAAGATCATATTAATAGCAAAAGGCAATAATTTAGCAATTCCACATTGATATCCAAAATAGTGTGGCATATCATATTCAATTAAAAACATAAAGATGAAAATTGCATACAACACTTATCATCAAAGTGATTCAAAACATCGATTCCTGAGTCTGAGGATACAAATCATCGAATTAGATCAAACAACCTGGCCATCTAACAATCGAGTTGATCCTTATTAATAACGTGGATATGAAAGAAGAACAATAGAAATCGAGTACTGAACCAAAATCAGATGATACAGGTGGGTTTTCAGTAGAGGTGGCAAAACGGCGGGCCGGGCGGGCACGGCACGGGCTAGAATGGGCACGGACGGCACGGGCTAGAATGGGCACGGGATTAAACGGGTACGGGCTAAACGGGCACATGTTATACAAATCGCTTTATAGAAGACCGAAAATGACGAAATAAATTCATTAAACGTAATACCCCATTTATATTTAAAAAATTAAATATATTAAATATGTGCCAATTTTACTTTTCAATAAGCTAAATGTGCCATTTCAAAAAAAAAAAAAAAAAAAAAAAAAAAAAAAAAAAAAAGGCTAAATGTGACAAAATCTTTTACAAAGTAGCCAAAATTAGCCAATTTTTTTTCATTTTAGACACAAATTGCCACCTCTAATTTTCATGGAAAGAGTAGGCATTAGTGTTACCATCTTCATCGATTCTTAAAGGTTAAATTTTGTTATTAAGTAATGTGTTGTGTAATTAAGAGATAACTTCTCAGTTTTATTCCTTAATATTTTCAGTCTTCTTATTTATTAAATTACAAACAAACAGTTTTTATATAACTTAATTATTTTAGTTTTTTTCATATTAATTCAATTAAATCGAAATCAAACAAACCTTTAGTCAGGAAAGGGTTTCTTTGAGTCATGTAGGTTACGGCACAAAAACGTAAGAATAAGGATGATAGTAATGAATTTGGAGTTCCACATTTTTTTTTTACAATTTTGGCCCAAAAGTATCAATTAATAAATTTTAAGGACGTGTATTTTGGCTTTTTTTTCTACAATCTAATTTATAAGGACTATTTTTTTTAAGATTAGCTAAATTAAGAAATATTTAGACTTTCTTTTAGTATTAAAATCTTTTAAAAAAACAAATTTAAAAAATTATTACTTAATAAGGGACGGTTGAGTTTTTTTGAAATACAAAAGTACCACTTGGGGTTTTGTTTTATTATATAAAAAAGATTTAGTATAAGAAACGTGATATACAGTAAAACCTCTATAAATTAATACTCGATAAATTAATAACCTCGATAAAATTAATAATTTGTCTAGTCCCAACTAGGGACTAGTACAAATTTGGACCCCAATCGATAAAATTATAAGATAATAATTTTTTTGAAACCTCAATGTATATATATTAGTTCCAATGAAACTATAAATTAATAATTACTAAAAAATTCCACAATTTCTTCATTCCTTAAACCTCGTAACGTTCATTACTATACATTCATTAATTTTTTTAATTCCTTGAATTTATAAAATATTAATTGAAACTTGTTTTTCTAATTTATTTTTCTTCTTTAACTATTATACATTGTAACTAGTATATTGGAATTGGAAATTTAAATGTCATGCGTAAAAGCTCTTTAAATTAATAAATTATTAATTTATCGATATAATAATATCTCGCTAAATTAATAAAATATCCCGGTCCCAGTATCATTAATTTATAGAGGTTTTACTGTAAATATTATTAAGAAATTATAAAACAAATCGATTCACATTATTATGCGGTGTTAATGTGTAAAATCGTTGAGTATATCATGCTGTTTTGTAAGGGTACAAGGAGTGGGCTACGGGTTACCATGCGGGCTCAGCGGGTTGGATGCGGGCTTGGATGCCGCCTATGCGGGCTTGGCTTGCGGGCTGGGCTTGCGAGTAAAATACTCGCTGCGGTTTGGAAGGAAACAAACGGTCATTTGACCGTTGAAGGGAGGAAAGTGAAAAAAAAAAAAAAAAAACGAACGTTGGAGGAGCGGGCAAAAAAAAAAAAAAAAACAATTTCAACCATTTATTTGTGCCTATATAAATCCGAACAAAACATCATTTTTTTCACAACCAAAAAATTAAACAAACCACAAAACACATTCTTAAAAATATGGATCAAAGAAATAAGAAAATTGGTGCAACTTCTTCGTCGAGGGGTCGGGGCACTCGATCTAAACCCGCTCGACCTATACAAACACAATCGGCTCCTCGACCCATACAACCACAATCGGCTCCTCGTCAACAACCACATTCGACTTCGCAACAAAACTATTATCGTCCCCAACCACCGAGTCCTCCACGACAAAACAAGGCAAACCTTTTACTCATCTACGAGCTTGGGAAATTGTCAAAGACCAAGCAAAATGGTTGGAACAAAAGTGTGTCCAAGATGAGGAAACCTCTCATTCCGATAAGCGAAGAAAGTCCTCGGAATCGGGCCACTATGAGTCGGGTAGTAACGAATTTGATACCGTTTTGCCAAATCTCAATGAAGACCCAGCGCCACCCCTAGATAACCGTGCAAGAAAAGGAAAAAAGGTTGCTAGTGAAGCCTCGTCGAAGGTTAGTGTTGCCGAGTTTGTCAAAGATTACACGTCGAAGAAAGCGAGTTTGTTGGAGGAGAACGCAAGGAAACAACAGGAACTCTTGGACAAACATCTCCAAGAGAAGGAACAAAAGGCCCAATATCTTGCGCAAAAGGCCTTATATCAAGATCACAAGTTCTACAACAAATCGCACCACCACATCACCGATCCCGCAATGCTAAAGTGGACGCTTGATAAGAAGCGTGAGATTGCGGCGAAATATAACTGGCCTTGGACTTGGGGCGATTTGTAGTTTTTTATTTTTATGATTTGTAGTTTTTTATTTTTAGGATTTGTAGGTTTTAATTTTTAGGAATTGTAGTTTTTAATTTTTAGGAATTGTAGTTTTAAATTTTTAGGAATTGTACTTTTTAATTTTTAGGAATTGTATTTTTATTTTTAATCAAGTGTTTGTTTTTTTTATATAATTGTTTAGTATTGGAAGGGTTAATGTTGCAAATTTATAATTTTGGAGGACAAATTATGAATATTTAAAAAAAGATTTGGGAGGGTTGAGAGTGATGGGCGCCAGTAAAAAAGGTTGGATTGAGGGTTGGAGGGTTGAAATGAGGTGGAGGAATTTGATTGGTTAATTTTGGGAGGGTTGGAGGGTTGGAGAGTCATGACTCCCTCCACCTGTTTTCTAAGAATAATGAACGTATTCCTAGATGTTGAGTCCACATATGTAGAGACATAAATAGATAAGTCCACACCATTACATATTTATTGCAAAAGGACTCACCGGACTTGATGAAGGAGAGATTGTCTAAAGTCACAACTTGATGTGCTTTTCTAGTTATGAGACATGATTTATATGTACAAATTTTTTTAGGCGAAAAACATAAAAACGTACGAAGAACACTTAATCAACAATAGTCGTAAAAGAGCAAATATTACAACTGAACTTCTAGATAGCAATTGAACCTGCTAATACTATGACCTTGTTGAAAGGAGGCTGACAAACATCTTTAGATGACATGTTTAGAAGTGTTGCTTGAACTGATTCATCGATATCGTCTGTTATATTGATAAAAGTTATAATCTTATTCTGAAATAATATTAGAAGGACTCATTGTGTCATTTTGTATTTTGCAGTTTCACTTTGATATAAGGTTTGGAGCTAAGTAGCAGGCTGATCAATGTTGAAGGGTTGCATTTGGCAAAGTCTCAAAGTTACAAGTTTGGGAGCATAAAAGCTAGAAGAAACCCTTGTTGGCTCATAACTCATCTATGTCGTTTCTTTCTTTTCTCTCAAAGATTACACACATAAATACTCTCATAATTTTCTCTCAATATTTCATTAAGTTTGATCTGTTTTAAGATCAAGTTATAGTTTTGTAATAGAACTATTATCATCTTTAGATAATAGTCCCACACCTGTGTAGTAGTGGTGGGATTTGGTTTGATTGATTGATTTCTGATTAAGATCATGTTTTTTGATCTTGTAATTTTGAAAGTTCGTTAGTTGGTTCTTGAATTGATATTCAAGAACTGTTATTCTTTTTTATGTAATATTTGTTTATGGTATCAGAATACACCTTGATCTTGCTCTATATTTGGTTTTTCTAAAAAAATTAGGGTTTCTTAATTTTTTTTGAGGGCTTTTTTAATTTCTGGTTAATTTCTTATCAAATAACTTGTTTAATTGATAGATCTTGGTTTAATTTCTTCAGTTTCAAAGTTTTTCATAAAACATATATTTTTTTCAAAAATTAGGGTTTGGGTAAATTTGGGGCTTTTGATTCTAAAAGCTTCTATTGGTCGATTAACCTTTATTAATCGATAGATCTGCTGTTGATTCGTGGCTCTTGGAAGGTTCTGGTAAAAAGCCTAATTCTTGAAAATTAGGGTTTGGTGATCTTTTAAATCTGGTTATTGTGGTTCTTGGTGTATTTGGGGTTGCTGATGATATCTTCTTATTACATCTTTTGACTAAGTGAATCAAAGTGTAGTGAGCTCTTTGGCTTCCGTTGGATTTGCGTGCACTGTAAGTACACTCTTTTATATTTCACGTCTTTACTTTTATGTTTAGAACCGGTAGATAGGTTGGGATTATTTGTTTTGAGAAGTTGTGGTATATTGATTGGTGGATTAACTGTGCTTGTGATGTTGGTGTTTATTTGACCTTGTTATAAATTGATTTGTTATTTGGGTATATGCCCTATAGATCTTGATTACCCTTGACCTACTTCCATAGAGAAGCAAGGAACCCTGCTCTGATCAAGATCTATTGTATGCTTAGTACCACTTTGTAATTGGGTCTTTTAGATACCATCTGGTGGTTTATTTTTTGCTGCTATTGTACTTATTGTTTTTTGTTCTTTTATCTGCTATATTTTGTTTATTTATGTGAATCGTTAAAACAGAATATGTTCATGGTGTTGGGTATGAAACTTTATCAATTTTATGGTGATTTTAAAAGAGTTGAAACTGAAGATGGTTCTGAAGTTGAGATTGTTACTCAAATTAGCATATTGGATTTAATTTGTCAATTTCATTTGCTTCCTAATGATTCAAGCACTATGACTGTTGTGTCTATGAAATTAAAATGGACTGAAAATTATTCTGTGTGGTCTTGTGCTATGTTGCTTGCATTGGAAGGAAAAAATAAAACTGATTTTATCGATGGATCTTGTAGAAGGTCTAATATTGATGAAGTTCTTGGTAAACAGTTGGACAAATGTAATGTTGTTGTGTTAGGATGGATTTTAAATTCTATTTCTGAGGATTTGTATATGGGTCAAATTTTTTCAAAAAAGGCTTCAATTGTTTTGCAAGAACTTAAAGAAACTTATGATAGAGTTGATGGGTTGTTACATTTAATCTGCATCATAAAATTCATTCATTTACTCAAAATGGTGCATATATTGCTTATTACTATCATAAATTGAATTGTTTATAGAAACAATTTGATGCTCTTGTGTAATTGCCTAGATATACATTTCATGCTGCAGCTGACTTTTCTAAGAATCACCAGCTGCTTAAATTGATGCAATTTTTAATTAGTCTGAAGGATGTCTATATGTTAGTAAGAAGTAATATTTTGACCAGGGACCCATTACCTGATGTGAAGTCTGCTTATGCTTTAATTTCTAGAGTGGAGTCACATATAGGTGTTGCTTCTATGGGGACTTCTCATAAACCACAAACTTTAGTGTTTGCATCTAAAATGGTTGAAAATCAAAATGTTAAAGGTAAAAACATCTCTAATTTTGTTAAGACCAGACCTAATACGATTGTCAACAAACCTGCTGATGTGCAAAATAATTTGAAAAGAAATAACAATTTTCCTTTGGTTTGTGATAATTGTGGTTATAATGGTTGATGAGTCTCGCATTATGCATATTTATACCCCTAATATTATGTAAACAATATATCTATTTACACTTATTTATAGAACTTTTGATACTTAATAGATGAATAATCATGCAGGACTAATGATCCAAGTAAAGACATGTAAAAGGACAAGGAATGAATGACTTAAAGACTTAGAAGAAATAACACATGGTTTGGCTATAAGTACGCCGTTCTTATGGAGGAAGAGCGCCGGTTACTGGCGCAAATGGTCAACTATGTACCTGTGAGTCAACACTAAAGTACGCCGGTTTATTACTAAAAGCACGCCGGATACGTGAGGAGAAGCCCTCCGGTTATATGACAATGTGTGGTGTACTTCCCCTGGTAGTTGTACTTCTTTATTAATGAGCCACTTCAATGATGAGACCGATCACTTGCCCATCATTACTCACCATGCCCGTTCATAGGTCATTCATGGACTAATAAATAGTGGCCAAAACGTAGTGAAATCATCATCATCCATCACCAAATCATATTACTATCATAACTAAGTTCCAGTGAAGGGTAGGAAGTGGTTACACACCATAACCATTTGCCGGAGGTCTGTAGCTGCAGTAAAAGTGTTTGTAAGTCGTGAGAACATGGTTCAATCTTTGTAACGAGGGTATAACTTTATTCCTTATTATGAATACAATCACAGTTTCTTTGTTTGATACCTATTTCTTTAGTTTGAATATGGAGTAGTCCATTTATGATTGTTTGGGCACTTTAGCCATGTGATATGAATCTAATAATTGGATAAATGCTTATGAGTATGTAACTAGTGTATTTGATATATTACAAATTCGGTTAAGTATCTCTTGTTTGATTAATCATTGCAATTGTCATAGGTCGAAAGTTACAATTGTTTTGATTGATTATGAATCGTCTGTCTATAACGAGTCATTACTATGCTTGTGAGAATTGGATAGTAAAATACTTGATAGCACGAATTATGATATATTTAAGGACTAATCTCATGTCTAACGACTGGATTAGGAGAAATATGCTTATTATGTTTCATCCGCAGACCACTCTTTATGTACTTGATATGCTTAGGATTATAGGCCGAAAGGATTCCTTCTCATGCCTGGTAGATACAATTGCTTATATAATTACCCGTCGTATATTGCTTTTATGTATTGTCTGTGTGCGCATCCATATTCCATTCTATGATTTGTCTCATGTTGCTTAGCCCAAACAAACATATTCTTAATTAATTTGGTAAAACATTAAAAAAATCTTAATTCCAACAAAAACGATTTTAGTGATAAGTGACAATCATTGGAATCTAATTTTGTCAACCGACACTGAGTTCAGAAACACTACCCTCCCTTGGGACGAACTGGTCATACCTAAACCTTTACTTTAAACGGGGGTTATACTTTACCCGTGTGTTTTGTATATTAAGGAATCGGTAGAACTAGTATTATAAATTTAAAGCTTTCGAAACACATCAATGGTCATACTATTGACAGATGTTTTAAACTCATTGGTTATCCTGCTGATTTTGGAAAAAAGAAATATGGACAAAATTTTAAAAGAAAAAATGTTTCTAACAACAATTTTGTTGGTTCCAGTTCTTATTCTGCTTTTACAGATGAACAGTTATCTACTCTTATTTCTCTTATCAAAGAAAATTTTATTAATGGAAAAGGTGTGCATGCCAATATGGCAGGTACTGTTTTTAACTCCAACAAAGTTTTTAATAAATATTTTACCCATTTTTTGCTCTAATAGTATAATGCACTCAAATCTTGTTACAAAAGGATTAATTACAGATTATGGTTTCAATCAACACATGACATACACTGATAAGTTTTTAACCAATGTTATTAATGTCTCACATTTAAAAATTAAAGTGTAACATCCTAATGGTATTGAAGCTTATATAACTAAAATTGGAAATATGTCATTAACTGATTATTTGGTGTTGTATGATATGTTAGTGGTGCCTGAATACTGTGTCAGTTTGATGTTTGTTCATAAAGTTGCTAGGGACAGTAAGTTGATCATTGCATTTGATGAGGTTCACTGTCACATCTTAAACCAGGATTTGAAGGCAGGGAAAATATTAGGGACTGGTAGACAGTGTGGTGGTTTATACTACTTTGATGGAAATCAAGGTAAAGAAATTGAAAATTGTGCTATTAATAATGTTTGATTTTTATCCAAACATACATGTTATTGCAGACTTGGTCATCCTGCTGACTAAATGCTTAGTATTTTAAAACCTAATATGCTATTTGACAATAGTGATTCACACACTGTCTGTGATATTTGTCAAAGAGCTAAACAAACAAGGGAATCATTTCCTTTAATTGATTATGTTTCTTCTAATATTGGTGATCTGGTTTATCTTGATTTGTGGGGACCTTATAAAGTGACCAGCATAGATGATTTTAAATATTTTCTTACTATTGTGGATGATTTTTCTAGGACTATTTGAGTCTGTCTTCTTAAATCAAAAACTAAAGTGTTTGATTATATATATTTTTTTATATAATCTTATAAAAAGTCAGTTTATAAAACAGGTTAAAGTTTTCAGAAGTGATAATGGTACATAATTTCTTAATCAAAGGTTTAGGGCCCGTTTGGTATGGGAGTATGGAATGGGTTTCAAGTTGAAAAGACATTTGTAATTTATTTGGTTGTTGCTTTTGAAATGAGGGAATGAATTTTTGAATCAAAAATGATAGTTGATTATTTAGACATGTATCAAGTGGGTATCTATAATTTTGTGGGCCTTTTTAATTTCTTTCTCTCTATAATGTGGACCCCTCATAGTTTTTTTATTACTATTTTATCATTTAAAATAATATATTTTATTTAATATTTATTATAAAATATAGACAAAAATACACCGTTCGTCCCTAAACTTGTTGGAAAACATCATCTGGGGTCGAACCATGACCTCGGTGTCATCGGGAGTCCCTTCTTCAAGGTTTTGGTATCAAATGATTCCCTTGACCCGTTTTTCGTCGGTCAACACTGTTATATGCCGTTTGATTTTGTCTTTAGTCCGAGGGCATAATCGTTATTTCATAATTTACGATAATTACCGAGTAAAATCGGCGCAAGTCCATCACTCTTCCTGCCCCACAAACATCTCGTCAATTAGACTGCCTCCAATTTCATACCCAAAGTTTCTTTACAAGAGTTATCAGAAACCCTAATTGCATGTCACAAAACCTGATCCATATTATTGAATATTCCGAAACATGGATTTTACTTTATGGAAAGTAAGAAGAGATCCAGGTTTTCCAGTTGATGGTACCGTTCTCTACAACTCTGCTAAGATGAAAGACGATACGTTTTTTTTGTTATAATTGTTGGAATATTTAATAGGTTTATCTTTTTTGCAGTTAAGGTTTCATAATGTGCAACATTTTTTTATATGTTTCAAGTGGTAGATCTAATATGTTTAGCATGAGGGTTCATCACAATGGTGTTTTTAAATACTGGCCTGTTAGAATATACGATGGAGGTATGAAAAATTTAGTTGATTTGGTTGATGTTGATACTGTGTCAGCTGAAGAGTTGGATGTTCTTATCTATGAATTGGGTTACGAGCTAGGTGAAAAAAATTTACTATTACTTTGTTAAGCCTGGTAGTAATTTAGATGATGGTTTGTATAGCTTAAGTGAGACTGGGAATTTAAAAATATTGAAAGATCTTGTTGATGACCATAAGATGATAGAAGTTTATGTTGAAAATGGTAAAACAAGATTGGATCTTAGTGAAATGTCACCAAAGTCAATTAGGACAGTTATTGCTGACGTGGATGCAGCAAAGAAGAAGACAACTCTTACTATTGTTCCATATTGCTCAAAAAAAATTGCTCTTATAAAACATTGTTAATAAGCCTGTGGTAGAGGATTTAAGTCAAGTTACACAACCACCTTTGGAAGTCAATACTTTGGGACAATCTAGTAAGTTTCCAGAAATTGAACCCTTGTTTTGATCTGTAGAGGTCTAGCAAATTGAAGATGTTTTAGGTGATGATAATGAGCAAATAGATAAACCTGTTGACCATATCCAAATAGATAGTCCTGTAGAGGTATGTGAAAATGAACAAGACTTAGGTCATCAAGACGAGGAAATATATACACCGGTTGAGCATATGCAAAAAGGTAAATCTGTAGAGGTCTGTGAAATTGATGAAGAGTTAGGTGATGACAATGTCAGTGAATCAGATAGTTATGAGAGTGATGATGATGTTATTGAGAACATTCGAGATGGAAACATAGTGGTTGATGATGACAATAATTTTGAGGAGCCTGATGTTGATGTTACTCTGTTCAAATTGAGTGAGCCGACATAGTTACCCAATATAGGAAGCTCTAGCCAGATACCAGATGATTTTTTGTGGAAAATGAGTTAGATGTCATAGATGATAATGAGTTTGCAAGTGGTTCTGAGAATGAGGCTGAGTATCAAATTAGGAAGAAAAAGATGAGGGCTTAAAAGAAATTAGCTGAGGAAATTATCTTTTTCTGTGGTCAAACTTTTGTTACTGAAAAAGAAGTCAAAGAGAAGATCAACCTGCATTCAATACAAACTAGGAGGAAATTGCAATTCATTAAGAATGACAAAGAAAGAATTAGGGATAGGTGTGTGGGAACAATACCAGTTTGTGGTCCAAGTGAAGGTGTTGGGCCGGGTACAACCCCAAAGAAAAGAAAGGGTCCATAAACTAGTGGCATCAGAAGGAATGAATCTTTTCGAGCACACACTGAGGAAACAAAAGATTGCCCATGGTTGTTGTATGTAGCAAGAGATAAAGCTAAAGATTTATGGATTGTTAGAACTTTCAAGGAAGAACACAAGTGTTTGAAATCAAGAGAGATCAAAGCTTGTGACTACAAGTTTCTCTCAAAGCAAATACTTGACCAAGTTCAAGTCAATCCAGATATTCCAATTAAGGTTGTTCAAGGTCAACTTTCTAAACAGTTTGAAGTTCAAGTGTCTATGCAAAAGGCATCAATGTTGTGAATGTAATTGAGAATACCCCTGGACCATTAACACCAAAGGCAACAAACTTGTTAGACTTGAATAAAAAAGAGGCTTATAAGTACAGTGTGTTACACCTTGAGGGAGATAATTATCAAGTAACTGGATGGGGGAGATAAGTGTGTTGTGAATGTTGAAGCTAGGGCTTGTACTTTTAGAAGATGGGAGATTACATGTATGCCATATAAACATGTTGTTGCTACCAATCTGTGACAAATGCTAATTTTCCCACTAATATTTTAATAATAAATGTCTGTTGGAGTATACTCGTGTCATAATGACTAATTATATGGCTAGACATATGTGAGCCTATGGGGTCACACACATATACACTGAGGTGCCACTTTATAGATCGTGTTTATTGTATTTACGATATATAAATAACCGTACGTAACTAGGAATCACTATTGGGCTTCTAATGACTAAGTAATGGACTTAATCTATTGGACTTGAATAACAAATGGTGAGAACATTTTGAGCCCAAGGGTGGCCGGCCTTATGGAGGCTTTCTAGGGAAGATTGGTTTTAAAAATTTGGTCAATTATATGGTAGAGATTTTCTCCTAATCATAACAACAATTAACCAAAATTATCTCCCTCTCTTCTCTCCACAAAAGTCACGGAAAAAGAATAATTCCCACATAGGGTTTTTTTTTTTTTTTTTTTTTTTTTTTTTTTTTTTTTTCCATCTTTCACTTTTGCATCTTGTTCATTCAAGAGTGTTTGATAGGTTACGGGGTTAAGGACTAGCATCCATTGGTATACGGTGAAGTGTAATGTGGAAAAATCATAGAGGTGATCTCCATTGGTCACTTGGGTTTCATGTTCTATTCGTGACATAGGATATTGGTGGTGACTCCCGGATCACGCAACAAAGGTATAACTAATTCGTTTTAATTTTGATTGATCATATGACTCTATGGATCCAATGTTGGTGATGTTCTTTCCGTTGTGATTATATTGATTATTGTTAATTTTCATTTTACATCACCTATAGTGGTATCACGAGCCATCATATGATGTTATATGATCATCTAGTATGCATAAAAATGACTAAAAACGCATGTTTTTAATGGATCTAAAGGTTATATCTTTAAAACAGCCCCTAGGGCTAATTTTTATGAATATGTCGACCCATTTAGGATCTTAAGATCTGGACTTTTTCATCCCATGGTCATTTGTTATGCATACATCAATTGTTTACTTGTTCGGTACCCGTTAAAATGGCCTAAAACGCGTTTTTTTGATAGATTTGTAACCCGATTTTAAATCAGCCCATGAGGCTCAATTTTCTGTGGTAAAATGATGTTAAGAAGGTCCTAATATCAGTGGGTTTTGAGTCTATGTCCATTTGACACGCGTACCATTCGGGGTTTTAATTCTTGTTAATTAATTTCTTCGATTCGTTGGCTAACAATTTAAATCTTGTTATTAATTTGGTTGTCCATGGCAAATACATGCATGTTTGTCTATGGAGTTTGCCAACACCTTGTAATGATCATAATTTTAATTTATTATTATGTGTATATGCAAAGCCGATGAAAACCTAGACCACTTATGCATTATGATGTTGTGATTGTTGGTTGTTTTGTTTGTTTTTGGGGTTTGCCATTGTTTCGGCACTTTTGTAATGTATTTCATTTTGATTTTGCCATTGTTTGGGCATTTTTACAGCAGATAGAAAGTAGATTAGATGTATTTTACTTTATATAACTTGTGACCAAAAGCTTGGGAGCAAATGGCAAAAGAATGAAGAGTTTTGGACCGAAAGTAGCTGCTGGACACCTGTTGGGAAAATGCGATTTCCCAGAGATTGGTAAGGTATTTTTGGCTAAATTTTTTTGTGCAGGTCCAAAAGACATAGGGCTACAACTTTTTCAACTGGGCCGAACCATGAGGAGGTCATCTTCAAGGAGCTTTGGGCCTCACAAGACAGAAAAACTGGGCTGACAGAATCAAGTTTTCATGTGCATTATGGGCCTTTACTTGCCCATGATTGTCTTGGGGAAAGTGGGAGCCCTCCGTGTGGTTGTGTTATATGTCCCTAGTTGACTCTTGGTTCTTGTGATGGCTCACAAGACCAAGCATAGGATTTTCATCGGTTGAGGCTTTGCATATTGTGGTTGTATGTTTGTTTGGTTGTTTTATGTATGTTGTGACTACATGGAAAACGGAAATTGTTTTCTTAAAACTTGAAACGAAACATAAACCATTTTGAACTAAGTCTTATGATTTAGTTTAACTAAGTTTAAATATTATTTGAAACTTAAAAATCATTGTTTTCTAAATAAACACTTAAACTAGTTAAGGTTGTTTATTCATTTGTTGTATTGTCCAAACTTTATAATCCACTTAGGATTTATATTAGTCTTGAAAATGGACAACTTGACACACATAAATTAAAATAATGATTAGACTTAAGTTAAGAAAAGTTTTTAACTTGTGCTACGAAGAATGAATTCATGCTTCTTTCGTACACGTTTTTGACCCACATCAAAATATTTTACCCGTCAAAATTTAAGTCGTGCCGTCCAATTTTGAGGACACTTGCAATTACTTTTTGCCTATGCGTGGGACCTAGGTTGAATTGTAACCCAAGGTGACTATTCTTTATGCGTGAGACCTAGATATATTATCACACGTTTTCAAATTGGATGACTTAATCGAGTTAAGCGGTTAGACCTTGACCTGAGGCAAAGATGGGACTAAACATGCCTACATGACACTAGTTGTTTGACACTAGATGCCATGAGTCCCATAAGGATCTAAGAGTTGTACATGTAATAAAATTGGTGATCGTCGCCTACCGATTGAATCTACTATTGCTAGCAGATCAACTGATGTGATAGTAGAAGCACAATGTGGATCTTAGCCCTTTTGTAAAATTAATTGTTTTAAATTGTAAACATGGGGTAGTTAAATTACAAAAGGATAATTGTCGAAAATACTAAAAATAAACTTTGTAAATTCAATTAATGAATTAATGCAACGCAAACCGTAAACAAGAGTTTGTTCTTTTCTTGTTAAAAGGACGAACTAGGTCGTTCTTTCCTTGTAAGAAAGAGACTTGTTCCTATCCTTTTTCTTTATGAGGAAAAGCTATAATAGGAATATTTAAATTTTCCTAATTCTAATAAAACTCAAAGAACACCTACTCTAGAAATCGTGATGTCTTGTAAAAGTCAAAACGGTTAAGTATGGTTACACATCTTATTCTTTCAAGGTTGTTTTATAACCCTAGTTTTGGTTTTGAAACACTGAAGAAATATAAGATATTTGGATAACTAGAGAACACGTTTTCTATAGCTACCAAACTAAAATGAGTTTAAATAATTAGAAAACGGAAATATCAATAAACCGCAAAGTGGTAAAGGCAATTACTAGCATGATTACCTAGCAGTTTGTCTTAACCCAATAAATCTACTAAGGTCCTACATACCCTTGTGGTAGAGTAGACCAATTATAGAGGAAAAGCATGCCTATTTTCAAGTTAAAATAGCAATGATGGCTGGCCCATCATCTATATGTTAGAACTTGATGCACTTCCTTGAATACCTAAGTACATGTTTACTAGTCAAAGTGACTCACATTAGCAATAATGTGTAGATATTCAAAGAAAGATGGAAAGTATCCAATCGCCACTCACTCTCCACTGGTGAAGTAACACTTTTAAATGTTGTCTAATCCAGTGGGAGCTACGTGATTATATTACTGGTGACGAAACACATGTAATGTTGTCTAATCCAGTGGGAGCTGTAAGCTTTATTACCTTGCAAGTTGTCCATCTTATTTTCAGATTGTCTTGAAATAATACATTACTTTTCACAAGTTAAGCATCATAGTTTATATAAGAACCATTGCATAAATTTTATAAGATAACTTGTCGCGTTCCTGATGTTGCTTCCTGAAATGTTACCTATAAAATTGTTATGCATGATTCATTATTAAAATGATAAAGTTCTACATATCTATATTTTGATTTTGACTAAAAATCATATGTTATCTTAGACATTGTCATATTGCTCTCATGATGTTGTGCCATGCACAAGTGGGAGAAGTCTTGAAATCTTAATTGTGTGCAAGGTACAACATATAACAATATGACTAATAGTTTTTCTTGACTGAAAGGTAAGAAACTAAGATTCTACTAGGACTTCTACACATAAAATGTAGGTTGCCCTAATTAGAACAAATATCAAGATAACATGAAAAGCTACTTCAACATATTCACTGAATTGTTTAGTAAGTATGATTATGTTTTCTTGTAAAGCCATAATCATGAAGTATGAAATTAACTTGAATCTACTGTTGAGGCCAAGTGTCGGCGCTCGTAATTACTTTAGTTGAATATGTTTAGGTCTCTTGTAAAGACACAAACATAATTTCCGTTAATTGTTGAAAGACTTATAACGTAAAGTAAGACGTTGATTTGTTATGTCTTCTTGTTAAGACATGTACACTTACGACGTATAATATTAAATTTTTATGTTTTCTAGTCAAAACATGAACATGATGTAAAGTATGCAGTAGGCTAAAATTACTATTGATGCCATCTGGTTTGACTTGGTTGGTAGATATGTAAGCCCAAAAGTATAAGTTCATCTAATGAGTTGTGTGATAGTCCCACAACATCAGTCCTCATGGAATACCATAACTTTATGGTATGTCCATCATGGAAAATCAAACACTATTGATATTGTTTAATCTTTGATGACTTAAACTGTTTTACCTCCAAAGCTATCAAGGTTAGAAATTGGGTGTGCCATGTGTACACTCAATATGATTCCAACCCAGAAGGAATTTAAGACACCATTGTATTATGGCATGGGATGAATCTCATTATGTCTTAATTGAAGTTCTGAATTTGTTAACTACTTAAGAGTAAGTAATTAACAAACTAAAGTCAAGAACTAACGGTGTATTTTGGATGTCCCACTTGAAAACATTTATTGTTACTCAAGATGTTGAGTATCTAGAGATTAGTCTCTACATACAAAAGCAAGTGGGAGTACCTTTAGACCTTGAAGTTATTCAAGAACTAAATACACAACCTTCTGAGTACACTTGCTAATGTCATACTATGGTTGAACATGCATATGTTAAACCATAGATTGATATCTCTCATTCATAAATCCGCAAGGATACCTCTTGCACCTGAATGATATATTTTTTATATCAATGCTGAGGGACATAAGTTAGAGGATCATGGTGAACCTGCTAACTACTGAGATGCATTATCAGATATTGTATCTGATGATTAGCTCAAAACTATGAATGTTAAGATGCAGCCCTTGAAAGACAATCACTCATGGAGCTTGATTGATCTCTTACCAATCAGTTAGACTGTGAGGTTAAGAATGATTTTCTTGATAAGAAGACTCAAAAGGGAAAACTTGTACACACATTTAATGCACGACTAGTAAAAGAAGTTTACTCGTACTCAAGAAATTGACTATGACTAAATCTTTCTACCTAGAAAAATTAAATGTATAAAGATGATTAATAGTCATACCTGTTTTCATGTAAATGAAATATGACAATAGGATATCAAAACACTTTTCTTGTTGATTACCTTTGCGAGGACGATGAGTAATCAAAAGGGTTTATGAATCCATATAATCTTTATTATGTATACAAGATAAAATAATCCATGTGTGGATTAGATCACGCATCTAGGAGCAAAGATCTTGAGTTCATTATAAAATCATTAATTTGATTTTGATTAATAAGATTACTCCTAAGTGCGCTAAGAGCAAGTTGGAGCACTGTATTTATTTTCTTAAATCTCATATGTCATTAACATATTAGAAACAATATTCCATCTAAGCTAGACTTTAATCCTTAGCTTGGAATGAAGTTTCTCTTGAGGGATTTATAAAATAAGACATACAACCTTGTTATGTATATGTTTATTAGAATAAACATAAGCGGTTATTAAGTCTAAACATAATATGACACGTCATTGAGGGGAGTCTCAATGATCAATCTCACTTGATGAGATTGAACACATGAGTGAAAATCTTAAGTTCAACTAAAGGATTCATCATGTAAGTCATATTACGCATTGGACTATGTATATATCATTTGCATGAATGCAAGATGATTTGATAACAACAAATATCTAAGTGAAAGTCATTAAATAATTGTTAAAAGAACATTATAATGGACCTACAAAGGACCAAAGATATGTTCAAATGTTTACGAATATTTGAGGAACTCTGTTTTGTTTGCATATGCTGATGCTTATTTAACTGAGATGATACTCAACCCTAGTCGTGGTAGGATGTCATCATGAATGATGACATTGCTGACTAGATGTGATCGACTGAGAGCACTAGTGCGTTATACATTAAAAGAATAAGAATACTTTATAGTTTGAGAAACTGTACAGATGACTATCTAATGTAGGTGTTTTGATGGCTTCAAACACCCTATGGAATGTATTGTTGCAACACTCGTCTTGTAATTGAATGCACACATACAAAGGACAATCATCATTCAAACCTTTCATGAGTTTTGAAATAAGTATTCTCAAATTTTACTCGGATGACTACTTGTTGTCTTGTACAACATAATTTGATCATGGTGGGAACATCGGATTCCTACCTATGAGTAGTCTTATGCATATCTGTTTTTAGTATTTGGACAATGGAACTGTAAGCAGTCGTATTATACAATGAATTGATATACTTGGTATGATCGTCTTCATTTATACTACTGTGTTCTATATTTGCATGTTTAATCCATGAATAATTTATTTATTCTAAAATTATCCATTGTCGGTTGACGATACGGGAGTATCATCAAATTAAGGCAAATGTGAGCGTGTTGGTGATTTATTTGCCACACTCATATGTTGTTCATTATGATGAACATTGGATTGACCCAACCTATGAGTATTCACTACATGGATCATCGTCAATAGTGAATCTCGCAAGAGGTTATGTCTCTTATCCTTAGACTTGAGATGCAAGCAGGTCTTGCATGTGTGGAATTTCATTCCTTGATATGGTTAAACGCTGTCCTGAATAAGGTAGTTAT
Source organism: Artemisia tridentata subsp. tridentata (assembly GCA_021014915.2). Lineage (NCBI taxonomy): Eukaryota > Viridiplantae > Streptophyta > Magnoliopsida > Asterales > Asteraceae > Artemisia > Artemisia tridentata. The sequence continues at coordinate 262,767,264 of CP139503.1, forward strand.
AAAAGCCATTATCAGGAGTGATATGAAGCATGTGAATGACACGTGTAGTCAAAACAGGATTTGTTCCTCTACATGTTATGGAGTTAGATACTATTGGGCCCCTCGATGAATTGAACAGATGTTTGTATGGCCGTACCCAAATGAAATTAAGATGAATCTTAACTCCACTTGGTAATCTTGTTCAATATCTATATCGAGAAACATAATAGTTGAACTATTAGAATGACATTTGATCCATGTCTAATGTTCAACACGGTATCTGTAACAAAAGGATAGATGACATATAAACCATTTGAAATGAGCAGTTTAAGAAACTACCCTCACATATTTCTAGGGGCATTGGCGTGTTGCTAGACGCTAACCATTGCTTGTATAATTACCTGATTATTATGACGTCGCAAGTGGGAGCTGTTGGAGTATCCTCGTGTCATAATGACTAATTATATGGCTAGACATATGTGAGCCTATGGGGTCACACACATATACACTGAGGTGCCACTTTATAGATCGTGTTTATTGTATTTACGATATATAAATAACCGTACGTAACTATGAATCACTATTGGGCTTCTAATGACTAAGTAATGGACTTAATCTATTGGACTTGAATAACAAATGGTGAGCCCATTTTGAGCCCAAGGGTTGCTGGCCTTATGGAGGCTTTCTAGGGAAGATTGGTTTTAAAAATTTGGTCAATTATATGGTAGAGATTTTCTCCTAATCATAACAACAATTAACCAAAATTATCTCCCTCTCTTCTCTCCACAAAAGTTACGGCAAAAGAATAATTCCCACCTAGGGTTTTATTTTTTTTTCCATATTTCACTTTTGCATCTTGTTCATTCAAGAGTGTTTGATTGGTTACGGGGTTAAGGACTAGCATCCATTGGTATACGGTGAAGTGTAGTGTGGACAAATCATAGAGGTGATCTCCATTGGTCACTTGGGTTTCTTGTTCTATTCGTGACATAGGATATTGGTGGTGTGATGAACTCAAATAAGTACATTTTATTACTATCATTTATCCTATTAATTTGACTTGTTTTACTATATTATGTATGAGGATTGATACTTAATCGTTTACTTTTGTAATTCTCAGGTAAAAACAAGCATTTGGTGAAACTTAGCGATTTTGGACTGATTATGGAGCATAACATGCATAAAGTTAAGAGTCTACTGAAATGAAGAAGATCAAGACTAATCTGCTCCAGATGCGCCGCATCTCACTCATGACATGCGCCACATCTCTATCAAGATATCACCAGATACGATCCAAGATACAAGAGGACATGCGCCGCATCTAATCATGGAGTTACGCCGCATCTTCTGGCGGTGTACGAATATTCTTGAATATTATAATCTTGGACCCCACGCGAAGTTAAGTACATGCGCCGCATCTACTCCTTAGATGCGCCGCATCTTCCCTCAGACAGAAACTATAAATACCCCAAGACCAGACGAATTTCGTACGCATTATACTATAACCTAAGTCCGAACAGGAGAAACAAAGGACGAATTCAGTCAAGGAGGCAGCACAAGACACACCCAAATCAAAGATACAAGAGCTGTAAGAAGGTGCTGCATGTGTTTAATTCATTAAGTAGTTTTGTTTTATTGTGTTAGCAAACTTTAATTCATCAGGATTGGTGGCTTGTGTAATGTGACAACGAAAGATTGCACTCCCTTTAATACTTGCTTTCCCATCAATTAAAGTTTATATGTTGATGTCTTTGGTTACTACTTATTAGTGCATTGATAACCTCTGTGTTTATTAGTGGCTTGCGGGCATTTGACTGCGGGACATAATGTGGCTCCCACGGTTATTACTAAATTGATCACTTAGGAATAACTTTTAGACATAAGTAATCATTAAGGGTTTACTCGCCGATAAGAATAGGACCAACGAGAAAGGGTTAATTACATACACTTCATATAAAGCTATCAATAAAACAAGTGACAATCTACTTAATCATAAGGACAACCCTCTTATTGTCTCGAGTATTTATCTGTGTACGTGTGTGCTACTTGCTGATTCGTGCCTATTGGTTTATTTTATTATTTAATTGCAAACAAATCGTGCCAGTCTCTCAGGCTGAAAACCCCTTGCGTTAGGATATTAAAATACTGATTAGAATAACTAGATAATACGTTCCACTCTTAGTGATCGACACTCTACTTACCATTATCTTCATACTGACCGGGTACACTGCTCGTTAAGTGTGTGTGTTATTGATAAGTCGGCTAAATATAAATTTAAAACTTGAGTAGGCATTAAAACTGCTAAACCGCAACGACACATCACGCGCATCAAGTTTTTGGCGCCGTTGCCGGGGAGTGAATTGTTATTATCTGTTAATTTGATTAGTATTTTAATTAGGTTTTTCTTTTTATTAGATTAATTGCATCATTGTACTATTTTGCATATTTGTTGTATTGTGTGTTAATTGTTTGCTTTTATTTTTGTTTTTGTTTATTTTTGTTTGTATGTTTAATTTTTTGTTTTTATTTTTCGTATTTTTCTGTTCTGCTATAGTTGTACTGTGCTAAATCAAACGATACGGCGCATCTGATCTCTCAGATACGGCGTATTGCGTTTAATTTTTAAAAATACAACGCGTTTAATTAATTCGATACGACGCATCTTTTCCCCAATATACGGCGTATCTGTTTTTAATACGAAATTTTTTTTTATAAAAAAGCGATAAAGTAATACGACGCATCTGCTTTAGCAGATACGGCGTATCTGTTTTTGATAAATTTTTTTTTCTAAACGTTGACGCCATACGACGCATCTGCTTTCGCAGATACGGCGTATCTATTATTTTAATTAAAAACAGTTTGCGAATTATTAAACAGATACGGCGTATCGATCTATATCGATACGGCGCATCTTTCTGAATCAAAAATCGATATTTATTTTTAAACATAACGAAAATACGGCGCATTAACTTTCGTTAATACGACGCATTTAATTTTAATTAGATAAGCTGATTTTTGATTAATTAATTCGATACGGCGCATTCTTAGATTCTAAGCGGCGTATCTATTTTCTGAATAAAGTCTGATTAAATTTTATCGATTATTAGATACGGCGTATCCAACTTTTTGGATACGGCGCATCGTCTGCAGATATCAGTAACTTTAATTTTTCGTATTCCGTTTTCGTTATTAATTATCTGATATATTACTTTCTCGGGCATACCCTACTGATATTTTTGTGTTGATTTCAGGAAGTGCATGACCAGGAGTTCTACGAAGAACTTGATTCAACCTTTCGAAGATCCTGAACGAGCCCTGCATTCGCTTAAAAGGCTTTTCAATACAAGAAGCTTTGATCTTTCAAGTTCACTCGAGCTTGATTACTTTTCTGAAGAAAAAGAGGAAGTTGAAACAGAAACAATGGGCGAAAACACTACTATGGAGGAATACATGAACAGTACCCGTGCTGATTACACTTCAGGAGTTGCTAGACCTAAGTTTGATGATAAGTCAAAATTTGAATTGAAGGGTCAGTTTCTCAAAGAAATAAGAGATAATGCTTTCAGTGGGACGGAAAATGAGGATGCTAATGAGCATGTTGAAAAGGTCCTGGAGATTAAAGATTTGTTTACTTCAAAAGGAGTCACTGACGATCAGATCATGCTAAGAATCTTTCCAATCTCGCTAAAAGGAGCTGCTAACAAGTGGCTAAGGAATGAACCTGCTAGTTCAATCACTACATGGGGAGATTTGAAGAGCAAATTCCTGAAGAGATATTGTCCACCTGCTAAGACTGCTAAAAAGATGGAGGCTATCAATAGTTTCAAGCAAGAGCCTGATGAAACCCTTTATCAAGCTTGGGAACGGTTTAAAGATTTATTGATAAAATGTCCTCAACACTATCTAACCCCTATGCAGGAGATAATATTGTTTTATCAAGGATTGGACGTGCCTACAAGACAGATTTTGGATGCTAAGGGAGCCGTACCTCAGATGAGTGCAACTAATGCTAGGAAAGCGATCCAAGAAGCTGCTGATCATTCTCAGAAATGGCACGATGGGACCTCTACTAGATCTAAGAGCAGCACTAATTTTGACGGGATTGCTGCTATTCAAGCTCAATTGGATAAAATTAGTAGAGAGATGAAGAAGCGAGATGAAAGAGCATATGCTGCCCAAGTTGGATGTGAAAAGTGTGAAGGACCTCACTACACTAAAGATTGCCCGAACAAGAATGAAAGTGAGACGTTTGAAGAAGCATATTACACCCAATTTGGACAACCATTCCGACCTTCAGGAAGATTTAGGGAAGCTAGTCCGGGATTCTATCAAAAGAACAACTTCAATCCCGCTTATCAAGAGAGGAGGCAGACTTTAGACGATACTTTAAAGAAAATTATGGCCGATGCTGCTAAAAGACATGAAGAGAATACTGCTATGATCAAAGAAATCCGAGCTTCAACGGACACTACTACAAGAAATCAAGGAGCTTCGATCAAAGCATTGGAACAACAAATTGGTCAAATGAGCAAGGTTCTTCAAGAAAGGGGATATGGAAGTTTACCGAGCTCAACTGAAACCAACCCAAAAGATCATGTCAAGGCCATAAGCACCACTGAAGAAGTCACTCCTAATATACCTAGAAGATCGATGAATGGTAATGATGGTGCAAGACCCGAATTTTTCTTTAATTCTTCAATCAGCTTAAGGAGACTACTAAAAGAGAAGACAAAGATTGAAGAAGAGATCAAGGCAACAATGAAAGAAGAGAGCCCTGCAACCGACTCAAATGCCTTGCCTCATAAAGAAAGAGACCCAGGAAGTTTTACTTTGCCTTGTTCTATTAATAATATATCTTTCAATAATGTGTTAGCTGACTTAGGAGCTAGTGTTAGTGTTATGCCTCTTAAGACATTCGCTACCCTAGGACTAGGAAAATTAGCACCAACTAAATTACTTATTGAATTGGCTGATAAAACGGTAAAACGACCTGAAGGGATTGCTAATAATGTGCTAGTTAAGATTGAGCAGTTTATTTTTCCCGTAGACTTTGTTATACTAGACATGCCCGAAGATGTTAAGATTCCTTTAATCCTCGGAAGACCTTTCTTGTCTACTGCCCATGCTAAGATTGATGTGTTTAAGAGAAAAATCTCATTAAGGGTAGGGAATAATAAACTAGTCTATAAGTGCCAAGATCCGGTTAAAAGCATAATTAGAGGTGTTTATGTACTAGGATTAAGAGAGCGTATGGACCTCGATCTTGAAGCTAGACTTATGGGAGAAACATTGATTCAAAACAACTCAACTAGTCCTAATCATGAGAACTTTGAGGAATTCATTGACCTTAATGTACCTACCGAACTTAGACGCGATGTTGTTAATGATTCTGATGATGAGTGGTATGATTGTGTAGTAATTAATAAACGTAGGAGAGTAGTTGAGAAAACGAATTTGAACAATGATGTGTTTATTGAACTACCACCCCACCTTGCTTATTTGTGCCTATATGATAATAAGAATTTCCCGTCTATCATTTTGTCATCTCTGCCCGAAAGGGACAGGACTTTGTTCATACAGATATTGAAGAAGAACGGCGTGGAAATTAAGGACGAGCAAGGAGTGTTCAATATTACTGAATTGGCGATGAGGGAGCGCGATGTTTCCGACTCCTTCAATGATCGATATTAAAGAGCTGAACGTGAGTCTAACTTGAAGACTCTGGAATAAAGACAAGTGCTTACCGGGAGACAACCCGGAAAATTTTTATTATTCTGTTTTCTGCGTCGAGTCAGTCAGGCCCGCATGAGGATACGGCGCATCTCAATTCTGAGATGCGACGCATCTCCTGCAATGGTCATATCTTATTTTAATTTTTCTGCATTTTTATTTTCAACTTTAAAACTATTTATCAGTTTATTTTTAATGCGGCGCATCCTGGTTAAGGATGCAGCGCATCTTTATTCTGATCCGTATTAATTCCAGGCTCGATACGGCGTATCTTCTTCCATAAGATGCGGCGCATCGACTGACCTGATGATTTTCAGTTTTAATTTTTAAGTTTTATTTTTATCTAACTACTAATGTATTATGCAAGTTGAACCTTTCTTATCTTAGGTGTGTTTTAAATTGTTGGTGGTATTATAGTTTCCTAGATTTCCTGTGGATACATCAAGTATGAAGCTTTAACGTTCTAATCCACAAGAAAGATGATTTTTGCTCTAATACAAATGGAGGATCATACCGAGCAAATCTCAGGGGAGTTTTTCTGTTCTAATTCTTTTATTTTCCAATTTTTAGCTTTTATACAAACAACGAGGACGTTGTTTAACTTAAGTGGGGGGATTGGAGAATTTAAACACTTAACAATTACTTGTCCTAAAACTTTTTCAAAAATTATGCTTAAAATGTGCTTAATATATCAAACTTAAAAATTTTTTAGCATGTTTTTGTTTAAGATCTAAGTTGCATAACTGCACACATGACGTTATTTTCAAAAATTGTGATTTTCCAAAATTCACAAATCTATGAGTGTGCCGGTGACTTGCAAACTTTAGAACTTGGCTTGTATACTATTCGAGACCACCATAATGAGTATTATTTTATATAATTGGAATGACTTGTCTAAATTGGTAAAATTCTAGGATTACACCCAAATAGCCTTTATATGTTATGTGTTATTAACTAACTACACTAGTTAGTTAACCCCCGTATAAACCCTTTGTTACTCTCATTTTTAGAGTAAGATACCCCTAGAAAAACACTCAGAGCCATTCCTTTCGTTTCTTACACCTATGTTTAAAATGTTTCGTTACACCCTTACACCTTAGCCTACCCTGTAGATTAGAATCCGTGGTTGGTTAATTGCTATAGGCAAAGTGTGTTTCCTTACATTACCTGTGTTCGCGTGCGTAATTCATTATCTTTGGTTAGGTCGGGAAATTGCACAATGCAATTGGAGTGAAAGTAGATATTGTATATCTTTGAGTTTATTTTTCGTGTGTTTACTACTTTCACTATTACCATTATTTCTGAAATATGAAAAGTATGGAAAAATTATCCGGAAAGAAAGTTGTAGTGATGTGGTGAAATTTTACACATCTATGTTTATGTTTCAAGTTAAAAAAAAAAAAAAAATCCGAAAAAAAATAAGAAAAGAAAAAGAAAGAAAGAAGAGTTGGAAGTTAGTTTTAACCAACTTATGTAAAGTTATGTAAGTGGTAGATATCACCACTATTTGTTGTACTATATTTATGGATTGAATGGGAATTGGCAGTTATGGGAACGCCAATTAAGGTTTATTCTTTGATTAAGATCTTGTTGAGTATAATTCGTGTCTACCTAAAGCGTGTGTTTCAAGTGTTAAAGCGTGAGTTATTCAATGATATGAGTCTTATTCATGGGATGGTTGGGATAGTGATTAACCACACTTAGGATTTTAATTTATTTGTTTTGTTTATTTTTATTTTTACACCAATTTATATCCCAAATGTTATCCATACCCTATATTGTTCTTTATCCAACCAAACCTTTGATTTATTGAGATTAGGGATTTGAGCAATCTTAAGTATCGTAGTCGTGGATTCGGCTATGTATTTATGATTTTGTTTTATCCTTTTTGATATATTATTATTGGTGAGGTTTGGACCTATCTTTAGCCTATTCGAGTTAAGGATTTGAGCAATTGCAAGTATCGTGTTCGTGGATTCGATCATGTATTTGTAATTTTGTCGCCTTTTCTGGAATTTGAAATCGATAGTGAAAGAGAATAATTAACCCTTAAGCCTACAAACCCTTTTTACCGCTTTAGACTTGTTATTCCTTGGCTTTAGTGGAGGAGATGTGTATACTTGCCAAGCTTATGATAGAATATTCGTCACGACCGGACAGTTAAACGATTAGATTTGCTTTTATCGACTTATTTTATTTTACTTCTAATTCGTTAAGTGTTTAGTTGTGTGATTATGAAATAAACGAATACATGCTTAAATATAAAAATAAATCCTAACATCTTTTAGGATACATTTTCATAAAAGAAATTCTAAGGTTTACTTGGGGACAAGTAAAGTTCAAGTGGGGGGATATTTGATGAACTCAAATAAGTACATTTTATTACTATCATTTATCCTATTAATTTGACTTGTTTTACTATATTATGTATGAGGATTGATACTTAATCGTTTACTTTTGTAATTCTCAGGTAAAAACAAGCATTTGGTGAAACTTAGCGATTTTGGACTGATTATGGAGCATAACATGCATAAAGTTAAGAGTCTACTGAAATGAAGAAGATCAAGACTAATCTGCTCCAGATGCGCCGCATCTCACTCATGACATGCGCCGCATCTCTATCAAGATATCACCAGATACGATCCAAGATACAAGAGGACATGCGCCGCATCTAATCATGGAGTTACGCCGCATCTTCTGGCGGTGTACGAATATTCTTGAATATTATAATCTTGGACCCCACGCGAAGTTAAGTACATGCGCCGCATCTACTCCTTAGATGCGCCGCATCTTCCTCAGACAGAAACTATAAATACCCCAAGACCAGACGAATTTCGTACGCATTATACTATAACCTAAGTCTGAACAGGAGAAACAAAGGACGAATTCAGTCAAGGAGGCAGCACAAGACACACCCAAATCAAAGATACAAGAGCTGTAAGAAGGTGCTGCATGTGTTTAATTCATTAAGTAGTTTTGTTTTATTGTGTTAGCAAACTTTAATTCATCAGGATTGGTGGCTTGTGTAATGTGACAACGAAAGATTGCACTCCCTTTAATACTTGCTTTCCCATCAATTAAAGTTTATATGTTGATGTCTTTGGTTACTACTTATTAGTGCATTGATAACCTCTGTGTTTATTAGTGGCTTGCGGGCATTTGACTGCGGGACATAATGTGGCTCCCACGGTTATTACTAAATTGATCACTTAGGAATAACTTTTAGACATAAGTAATCATTAAGGGTTTACTCGCCGATAAGAATAGGACCAACGAGAAAGGGTTAATTACATACACTTCATATAAAGCTATCAATAAAACAAGTGACAATCTACTTAATCATAAGGACAGCCCTCTTATTGTCTCGAGTATTTATCTGTGTACGTGTGTGCTACTTGCTGATTCGTGCCTATTGGTTTATTTTATTATTTAATTGCAAACAAATCGTGCCAGTCTCTCAGGCTGAAACCCCCTTGCGTTAGGATATTAAAATACTGATTAGAATAACTAGATAATACGTTCCACTCTTAGTGATCGACACTCTACTTACCATTATCTTCATACTGACCGGGTACACTGCTCGTTAAGTGTGTGTGTTATTGATAAGTCGGCTAAATATAAATTTAAAACTTGAGTAGGCATTAAAACTGCTAAACCGCAACGACACATCACGCGCATCATGGTGACTCCCGGATCACGCTACAAAGGTATAACTAATTTGTTTTAATTTTGATTGATCATATGGCTCTATGGATCCAATGTTGGTGATGTTTTTCCGTTGCATTTATATTGTTAATTGTTAATTATATCATACAACACCTATACTGTCACACCCCCAAATTTTGTGACTTGCAGCGGAATGAGTCAATCAGGGGCACGACTGGTCATAGCACCAAAGTTGCAGTTATATTGAACGACCTAAAGTGTCGTTTAGAAAATACATCGTTTGATTATTTAAAAACATTCAGAGTTTCAAAGCTAGGTCCCAAAAGGTGAAACAAGTTTTCATAAAACGAGTTCATACAATTCAAACGATGGATAAGTGCATAAAATATAAAGTGAGACGCGTCGACTCCGCGACTCCATGATGTCTATATGCAAGCCAACATGCGATACCTTAATTACCTGAAAATACATTAATAAAAATGGTCAACAAAAATGTTGGTGAGATCATAGGTTTATGTAAATGAAATGTTGTACGGATACCACAAGTATAAAGTGTATGACAAAACAATGCCACATAAAAATGAAACATTAGCTCTTAAGCTCATGACCCCGAAGCTAGACTGAATGAAATGCCCCAACTGAGTGTTTGCCAATCACTCTAATATGACAGAAATGAAATGCGTTCGTTTGACAAGTTGGCGTTACTAACCCGAACGGAGGAGTCACCCTTAATAGATCTATTCACTCACTCTCGCTTGCTAACAATTAACGGTTCATGATAATAAAGGGGACTTTAATCTGGCCAATGATGTAACTTAAGCAATGTAATGAGTTTGTATACTTTGGTTCGCATATAAAAATGGTGCAATTTATTTTCCCCCGAGAGTTTAGAAATCAATAAACAATTTAAAACGGGGCTATGAAAACTCACCTGATATGATATAGCAACAATGACAATGATGGATATGATGAAATAAAGCTCGGTCTCTAACCGCGACCTATTATGAATGATGTGATCTAATGTAAGCAATGATACAATGCAACACATGCAAATACGTATGTTAACGATACCACTTGTTAGTTTTAAAAATAATGTTTATCGACGAAAAATACACTTTTGACGTCTCGTTAAGTTATAAACTACTTTTCGCGTAAACATGTTGAAACGGTACCCCACGATCCTTTTTTGGTGTTCTATCGGCAAAATGTAGTGTTTTCATCGCAATTTAATATTTTCCTTAATTTGTGAAAATAGGCCCAAAATGACTTCGTGAAACTAGTCGCGAAATATTGCATGTTACGTGTTAGTTGATCAAACTCGACGTTTTTGAAAACCTTGTAACAATGTGTTAATGTTGTTTCATTTAACTTTTGATTGTACACGCCTTGATCAATTAGAAAATCGGCTAACAATAATGTTATGTTTCGCAAAAACACTAGTTTTTATACTTAAAACACTTTCTAATAGTGGGCTGTCAAAATAAACATGGTACGTCGGGCTTCAAACGTGAATAACTCGGCCGTTATAAGCTCGTTTTCTACGTTCTTTACATCCACGGCTTCGTATAAACATGAACTAACATAATCTCAGTAGGTCGGGTCATCTAGATCACGTCTAATGCCTCGTTTTGTCCTTTGAATCTCGGCGATCAGCAACTAAATTTTCAGAAAATTAGTTTTCGTCGTCTAACTTTGAAAAATCATATCTCCTTCGTTATAAGTCGGTTTTTAGTGATTCTTGCGGCCACGGTTTCGTTTTTGAAAGAAATTTCTGAATATGAAGGCCAAAATATACCAAAAGTTACTGAGTTTTCCAGTTTACACGTTTTTGGACAGAACCTATTTTAGATTGTTAAAAACTCACTTCCTTGGTTCTAAACTTGATCATACTAACTCAAATCAACTCCACAAGTTCGCAAATCCTACCATACACCTTCTTAGGGTGTCATGGGGTCCTAAACATCACCAACCTTGGTGGATTTCATGAGATCATTAGTGAAACTTATAGATCTAGTGATTTAGAGAGTTTATGTTCAAAAGTGGTATGTAAAACATAAATAACTTGCATGGATAATTAATATAACTTGAAAATACATGAACACATGAATCAAATGAAAGCATAAGATGATCAAAACATGTTCTTGAAACTTACTTGATGATTTGATGAGTTTTGGTAAGAAATGAGTAATAAACTTGAGGTTTGATCACAAATCCATAACTAGGAAGATAAATGGAGCTTGAATATGACTTGATCTTGAAAAATTTATGGATTTTGGTTGGGTTCTTGGGGTTGGCCGAATGGGGAAGATAGGATGGGAGGGGTTTGGATCTTTTGTAGCTAATGGTTTATGTGTTGTATGTGTTTGTGTTAGTGGAGATGAAATAAAATGTGTACTAATTCATTAATGAGATTTGGAAGCATTAAGCTAAATGAGGGGTTAGGGGGGGGGGGGGCCGGCACATGTGGGTAGTATGAGAGGGATTTGATGTTAATTAAGACACTTGTCTCCCATTTATTTAGATATTGGATGATTAGTGTATACATTGAGTGTTATCGGGTACCGAGTTAACTAGAAATAACTCGTAACGAGGTGAAATGAGATACGACGAAGTTGTAAAAATTGTAAAATCATGTTCCTTGCAAGAATCGGGTGTTAGAATGATTATCGGATTGAAATTTCGTAAACCGACGGAGTTATAAGCGTCAAACGAAAAGTATAGCGATTGGTTTAAAAACACCGGGTAAAGTAATAATATAATCTCTATATCATTATAATTAGCTTGAAAATGTGTTAGGATCATTGTCGGGAGTATTGGGTATATTGTTAGTAGAAATGACTGAGTGGTAACGTCAATTAAACAATTAAGCATACATTAATGAAAATCACACAAACTCATGCATGAACTGATATGGAAATGATGTTACTGACGATATGCAGACTACCCTAGTCTGTATGATGTGCCTTTACTGATGATGCATGAATACGCAGCTAAACCTAACTGGTTACGCGCATTTGAATACCCGTAAACCTGGTTTACAACATGATGAATGATGCCCATGAATAGTGATTTCCCTCCGGGAATGAATAGTGTCATGTGAATAGTAAATTTTTTTATGACTTCTCAAAGTCTCAAACTGACTTAAAAAATGATGAATAGTGATCGGTGAATAGTGATTGATGAATAGTAACTCATGAATAGTAAATTTTTGGGGTTTGGAAAATGACCTGAAATTACGAGTTGTGACAGTCGACCACCCTAAAAGGAATTCAGTCCCTGAATTCAGCTGATGTTGGTCTCTGGAGTGGTCTCGGTGAAAAGATGTGGGTATTTGAGTCGCATCTGGTCTTCCCGTTCCCAAGTAAACTCAGGACCTCTGCGAGAATTCCAGCGAACTTTGACGATCATAATTCGACTTTGCTTCAACTGTTTGACCTCTCGGTCCATGATTTCTGCTGGTTCTTCCACAAAGTTAAGCTTATCATCGATCTGGATTTCTTCCAATGGGATTACGAGCGTTTCGTCTGAAAGACATTTCTTGAGGTTTGAGACATGAAACGTGTTATGTACATTGCTGAGCTCTGACGGAAGCTCCATTCTGTACGCTACCGGACCGATCCTTTCCAAAATCTTGAATGGCCCAATGTATCTCGGGTTCAACTTCCCGCGTTTCCCGAATCGTATCACGCCCTTCCAAGGCGAGACCATCAACATGACTTTGTCTCAAACCTGAAATTCTAATGGTTTGCGTCGAACATCGGCGTAACTTTTCTGTCAACTTCTGGCTGTTTGGAGTCTTTCTCTAATCTGAATTATCTTTTCTGTTGTTTCTCTAACCAACTTTGGACCTGTTAGCTGTACATCACCAACTTCGGCCCAACAAACTGGGGACCTGCACTTACGACCGTAGAGTGCCTCGAATGGTGCAGCTTTTATGCTCGAATGATAACTGTTATTGTAAGAGAACTCGATCAATGGCAAATGGTTAGCCCAACCATTTCCAAAGTCAATGACACATGTCCTGAGCATGTCTTCCAATGTCTGAATCGTCCTCTCGCTCTGACCATCGGTCTGAGGATGATAGGCAGTACTCATGTCTAACTTAGACCCAAATGAATCTTGCAATGATTCCCAAAAATTTGAAGTAAAGCGACTATCTCTGTCGGAAATGATGGAAATTGGTACACCGTGCTTTGAGACTATTTCCTTGACGTAAAGTCTGGTGAGCTAATCCATAGTATAAGTCTCTTTGATTGGAATGAAATGAGTTGACTTGGTGAGACGACCAACTATTACCCAAATAGCATCGTAACCTCCTGATGTTTTGGAAAGTTTAGTGACAAAGTCCATTGTAATGCGTTCCCACTTCCACTGGGGAATCTCTGGTTGCTGAAGCAATCCTGATGGCTTCTGGTACTCGGCTTTCACTTTAGCACAAGGAAGACATTTACTGACATACGTAGCTATCTCTACTTTCATATTTGGCCACCAATAAAGCTTCTTGAGATCCTGATACATCTTATCAGAACCTGGATGAATAGAGTACTTCGACTTGTGTGATTCGTGCATGATCAACTCTCGTATTCCACCATAGAGAGGTATCCAGCTTCTATCCTTGAAGCATAATGTTCCATCTGATCTCTTTACTAAACCGTTTGCATTATCTTGCATTCCTTTGAGTGTTTCACTAGGTAGGTTTTCTTCCTTGAGTGCTTCTACCTGAGCCTCGAGGATTTTTGATGGTAGTGGTGAAATGATTGTCATTCCCAATGATCTGACTCTCAATGGCTTGAGTCTCTCTTTCTGACTGAGTGCATCTGCCACAACATTGGCTTTTCCTGGGTGATATATGATTTCACAGTCGTAATCACTAAGTAGTTCCAACCAACGACGTTGCCTCATGTTAAGTTCCTTCTGATCAAGAATGTACTGTAAGCTTTTGTGGTCTGTAAATATTACACACTTTGTTCCATAAAGATAATGCCTCCAAATCTTGAGTGCGAAAACCACGGCACCCAACTCTAAGTCGTGAGTAGTGTAGTTCTTCTCATGCTTCTTAAGCTGACGAGATGCATAAGCTATCACCTTCTCGTTTTGCATTAACACTGCTCCAAGTCCTTTGTGTGAAGCATCGCAATATACCACGAAGTTTTCAATCCCTTCTGGCAATGACAAAATTGGCGTGCTGCAAAGTTTCTGTTTCAATAACTGAAAAGCAGTCTCTTGCTTTTCTCCCCAATCGTACTTCTGGTTCTTTTGTGTCAACTTGGTTAGTGGCTTAGCTATCTTGGAAAAAAAACCTTCAATGAACCTTCTGTAATATCCGGCAAGTCCTAAGAATTAACGAATTTCTGTGGGAGTTTTTGGTGTTGCCCAATCTTTAACTGTCTCAATCTTTGCTGGATCAACCTGTAGTCCCTGACTATCAATGACGTGACCAAGAAATTGTACTCTTTTGATCCAAAAATCACACTTTGAAAATTTGGCGTACAGTTTCTCTTTCTTGAGCAGTTCTAAGATTGTTCTGAGGTGTTCTCGGTGCTCTTCTTCACTCCTTGAGTAAATCAAGATATCGTCAATGAATACGATCACAAACTCGTCTAGGTGTGGCTTGCACACCCTGTTCATGAGATCCATGAACACAGCTGGTGCGTTGGTTAGTCCGAACGGCATTACCTAAAATTCATAATGGCCATAGCGTGTTCTGAATGCTGTCTTCGGGATATCTCCCTCCCGAACCTTAAGCTGATGGTAACCCGATCTCAAGTCGATCTTGGAGTAATAACTGGAACCTTGCAACTGATCAAACAAATCGTCGATCCTGGGAAGTGGATAACGATTCTTCACCGTTAATTTGTTTAGCTCTCGATAATCAATGCACATTCTGAAAGATCCATCTTTCTTCTTTACAAACAAAACTGGTGCTCCCCAAGGCGATGAACTTGGTCTAATGAATCCTTTATCCAATAGCTCTTGCAATTGGTTCGACAACTCTTGCATTTCTGAAGGTGCAAGTCGATAGGTGCTCGCGCAACTGGTGCGGCTCCTGGCACTAAGTGTTGGGTCAGGAAAAAACCCAAGAATACTTAAAACATGATTTGGACACAAATTAACTAAGTGTTAACTTAAACTGAGAACAATTCAAGTCACTGAGAGAACAGCCTCTCAGTGAGTCATCTTCAGGATGCTTAAGGCGAATTCAAGTAGAAGGATTCACTACTCAGGAAGGCGATACTCCCTAATGTAGCACTTAAGCCAAAGAAGAAGATGATGGTTCAGTAAGTGTTTGACAAGAACTCACTGAACCCCAGTCTCCTCAACAACAATGAAGTAATTAAGAGTGATAACTGAGAAGCGTGTCCTGAAGAACTAAGTGCCTGAGAAGAAAGGCAGAAATATCTAGGAAGGATTTAAGATAAGATCAAATCTTATCTTGTCAGGAAGAAATCCTTCCTAAGACGGCTTAAAGTCTTGGAGTGTCAGACCAACCACTCCTAAAGACTTAATAGGCCATTTCTATTGGTTCTTGGAAATGACAATTACTGTTGTAATTGTCAGACACGCTTGCTCAACAACTTGTAATATTTTAATTACTTTTACTCAGTTTACTTGTGTATAAATAGATTGAGAAGGAGAGAAGTTGGGTGTGTTTTGTACAATTAAAGCTTAGACTTTTGCAAAACAACTTCTCTCCTACAAAGAGTAACGTATCCCTGAGATAGCTCAGTGAGGTCGCATTGTTACCACTCAAGCAAAACTTGAGTTTAGATAGGAGACACCACCATACCTTGTCTATTCAATCCCAAGTGTTTGTTCCGCAAAACACTTGGGTGTAGATTCTTTTATTCATTTCTAATAAGAATTTAAACGTTGAAAATTATCTTGAGTTTTCTATATTCACGTTTTATAACTGTTAGAATTAATCATAACATTGTATTAGTCATAAACACAAATAGATTAACTTTCTAGTTAACTCTAAACGTGTTAAGGGAACAACAAGTGGTATCAGAGCCTCTGGTTTATAAAATCTTTTTAAACTAACCAAGAGTGCTCTAGGTTTTTAAAACCAAGATCCTACTATGGCTGATATCAATGTACCCCAGCTAGTCGACAAAAAGGGTGGCAGCTACTCCGCTGTTGCACCCAGACTTGAAGTTGGGAAATTTAGAAAATGGAAGAAGCGTATGATTTTCTATCTTACCGGTATGGAACCCTACTACATCACCTGTATCAGGGATGACCCATTTGTCCCTAGGACAGCCGCAGGGCTAAACAAGCCTGAGGCCTAATGGACCATTGATGAGAGGAGGGTGGTCAATCAAGACCAACGCCTGAAAAGCATCCTTATATCATGTCTTCCTGACGATATAATGGAATCAGTCATCAACTGTCTAACAGCCAAGCAAACTTGGGATGACTTGGTAAACAGCTTTGAGGGTCCCTCAGATACGTAGGAAAATAGGTTCATGGACCTTAAACTTGAGTATAATACTTTCAGGGCAAAAGACTCTGAAAGTCTCTCACAGACCTACACCAGATACAAGACTTTGATAAATGAATTATCAAATGATGGTATTGTACTGTCTAAGCATGAGACAAATGTTGGCTTTGTCAACAGTCTCCCTGAGAAGTGGCTCAACTTCTCACAAGGCCTGAGAAATGCTAACCACATTCAGACCCTTGAGCTCCCTGAAATTTATGGGAAGTTTGTCTATGAAGACAACTTGATCTCAAGAAGATACCCTAACTCAAAAGCTCTTGAGTCCAAAAAGGCCTTAACCTCCACACCCATATCAACTGCTTTCTATTCTAATGGTGTTGTGCAGGATTTTCAAGAGGATTCTGAAGAAGAAATTGATGAAAGGACTGGTGAGGAGTACCTGAACGACTTGAACTTGGAATTCCAAGAAAGGGCACTCCTTGCTAGTTCAAGACGTTTCATCAAAAGAAATCAGTCCAACTTTACAAAACCAAAAGCAAATGAGACCACTGAATGCTTTAAATGTGGTAAAAAGGGTCATTTTGCTAGGGACTGTTATTCTAAAACTATCTCAGAACCCTCTTACAAATTCTCAGGAACTAGCAAGTTTCAACCTAAAATGTTTCAGTCCACCCAACAATTTCAAAACAAGGGTCAAAAGGATTTTGAAACAAAATATAGGAAAATCAAAGCTAAACTTGCACTTCTTGAAACTAACCCCATATTGCCTCAGGCTGCTCAAACATCTAAACCTATTCAGACAAAGAACAAGGTATTAGTAGCTGAAGCATATGATTGGGATGAAGAAGAGGTTTCCTCAGATGAGGAAATAAGAGTTAGTGCACTGATGGCACTTTCTGAAGAGGATCAGGTGGCTGTGGGAAAAAGCCATGCTAGGAATGGAGAGTGGGTCAACATCACCATGAAGAAGGTAAATACTGATTGGCAGTCTTACATGAATTATATTTGTGTTGATCTAAAGTTTGTTGAGGAACAAAGGCTTAACCTGTTTTCAAAATATAACAATATTGTGTCAGAATTGAATAAATGTAGAGATGAACTGCTTGTACTAAAGCAAGCCAAACTAGAAACAATAACTCTACAAATTCAGAACACTGAAATTTTGAAACAAAACCAAGCCCTTCAAACTGAACTTAACAAAGAAAAGGCTGTCATCCAAAGCTGGACCAAGAAGAACCCCAAGGTTTTTGACACTGTGGGATTAATCTCTCAGAAAACCATTGGAATTGACCCTCTTATGGTTGATCCAAATGTGTGTCACAGTGATCTAAACTTTGTTCCAGCTGGCATATCTTTTGAGCAAGAAATGCTTCCCAAGTCTAATGACTGGATTGTCAGGGACAACCCAGTCAGTAAGTTACCAAACTTTGAGACTGGAAAGATCTTGCTTCCTGAAAGTCAGGCCTTGAAAAATATGCTTGGACTTACTGAACAACTCAGTAAGCTTGAACTCACTGAACAACTCAGTAATACTGAGTCTGTGAATGAGTCTGAATCAGAATCATACCCACCACTTCCTCCACTGAATACCCTTCAGGGTGCTGCACCTAACTTAGGCCTCCCACCAATGGTCTTCTCACCACACTCTTCAAAGGAGAGATCAGGAAAGGGAACAACCATCCTGAAGAGACCAACCCTTGAAGTCTTAGTAAATACTGATGACTCATCAACTTCAGTCCCTTCTGAAGCAACAACCCAAAGCCCTAATTCAAAATTTGATCAGTTGGCTGAAATGGTCAGGAAGCTGGGAGAGAAGATTGCATCTTCTGAGAAACCTTCTCAATCCAAGAAGGAACAAAAACTAGCTTCCTCAAAGACCAAACCCAAACCAACCAAACCCCTGAAAAAGTGTGAACTGTGCAACTATACAAATCATCTCACTGATGATTGCTATAGAGTCCTTTATTGCATGATTTGCAAAAAGGAAGATCACATGACCTCTGATCATAAAAAATGCTCAGTCATGTCAAACTTTTCAGGACTTAAGGCTCAGTGCCTGAACTACCCTTCTGATTCTAAGTAGAAACAGAAGCAAAAGGCCAAGCCTTTTCCACCTTGCCCATTGTGTGGATTCAATGACCATCATCCTGAGGATTGTCAAAATGACAAACACTGTGAATCTAGTGGAAGTTCCACTCAGAAATCCTCAGGAAAAGAGAGGATCATTCAGTCAAGAAGAGGAATGAATAAACAATCCTCCTAGACTACTGAGGCCACCCCTGCGACTAAATGCAAAACATGTGGTAGCTCAGTCCACTCAACCACTGACCATGAATCGATTAATACTTTCATAAAGACCTACAATACCAAACCCTCCATGAAATGAAGTCCTAGAAAGAACTGACCCAGTTTACTATTTGTGCAGAGGCATGCCAGGGATCCTATTTGGCATCTAGACAGTGGCTGTTCAAGGAGAATGACTGGTGTTAAGGAGCGTCTGCACAAATATGTGGAAGAACCAGGACCCAAAGTGATATTTACTGATAATTCATCATGTCTCACTGAGGGTTATGGTTCAGTAAACTGCAATGGTATTGTCTTTACTAGGATAGCTTATGTAAATGGTCTTAAGTACAATCTGATCAGTGTCAGTCAACTATGTGATGCAAAATACATAGTTCAGTTTAATGATAAGAAAGGAACCATCTTCAATGCAAATAAGGAAATTGTCCTCATTTCACCAAGAAGACAAGATGTTTATGTATTAGACATGTCCAGTCTAACTCAGGATGGAACTTGTCTCTTTGCTAAAGCCACTGATACACTCAACTGGCTCTGGCATAAGAGACTCACCCACCTGAACTTTAAAAACATAAACAATCTTGTAAAACAAAACAAGGTCCTTGGCTTACCATCACTTATGTTTTCAAAGGATAAACCATGCTCATCTTGTGAAAAAGGTAAACATCACAGAGCATCCTTTAAAACCAAAACCAACTTTTCCATCAGGAACTGCCTACATCTTCTCCATATGGATCTATTTGGACCTATCAGTCCAAGGTCTATTAACCATGAGAAGTATACTCTGGTCATAGTGGATGAATACTCTAGATACACTTGGGTATTCTTCCTGATAAAAAAGAGTCAGGCAGCTGAAACTATCATGTCCTTTGTCAGGAACATTGAAAATCAAAATAACATTAAGGTCAAACAGATTAGAACTGACAATGGGACTGAGTTCAAAATTATGAACTTGAATGTTTCTGTGATGAGAAAGGTATTTCCCAAAACTTTTCCTCTCCATACATACCTGAACAAAATGGTGTTGCTGAAAGAAAAAATAGAACACTCATTGAAGCTGCTAGGACAATGCTATGTGGATCAGTCCTTTCCAACCATTTTTGGACTGATGCAGTCAAAACTGCCTGTTATACACAAAACAGATCCATCATTGTCAAGAGACATGGGAAAACCCTATATGAGTTATTCAAAGGAAGAATCCCTGACATCAGCTACTTTCATGTCTTTGGGTGTCCTGTGTTTATTCATAATCACAAGGATCACTTAGGGAAATTTGATGCAAAAGCTGATGATGGATACTTCCTGGGATACTCACTTGTCTCAAAAGCCTTCAGAGTGTTCAACACAAGGAGACAGCAGACTGAGGAAACATTTCATGTTACCTTTGATGAGAGCACTGATGCAATCAGGTTCTCAACTGCCTCAGTAGAAGAGATAGGAATTGATAACTCTTCAAGATATCCTCCTGATGAATATCTTCCTAAAAACAATCCTTCTACTCAGTATCAAGATGATGCTAACCTCTCCTATTACATAATCCCTCATAACCTACCTAACCCAACCATCACTGAGTTTGTTGAGGCACATGCAAACACTGATGAAATTAATCAGTCTGTTCAAAATGCTCAAGAACCAAACAATCTCAGTGATCAGGTAGACACTCAAGATCCAATCAATGATCATGTGTCTACTCCAGAACCAACCCCTCTACCCAATCAGGCCTCCACAAGTTCAAATCAGTATCCAGGACCTCAGGAAAGTTGGACTAGGTCTCAGGACATTGAACTTGTCAATATTATGAGAGAGCCTACTGAAGGCATGCTCACCAGGAGCATGGCTGCTAGTCTAAGAGCAGCCTCAGCCAATGAATGCCTATTTGTGGACTTCATTTCCACAATTGAACCCAAAAGTGTTAAAGAAGCACTTACACATCCAAGTTGGGTTCAGGCCATGCATGATGAACTGGAACAATTTGACAGAAACAAGGTAATGACCTTGGTCATCACACATACCTATGAATTGAAGGTCATCACACATACCTATGAATTGAAGGTCATCACACATACCTATGAATTGAAGGTCTCCCTAGGTTTGAATCGTTCTCTAATTCTGACCATTGTTCTGCCGATGATAGATGGTGTAGTTCCAAAGGAATCTTAATGTAATCGCTAGGAGTTTGAGGTGAATTAAATTCCTCTATTAGGGATAATTGAAATGGATATCATGAATCTTGTGGAAAAATTTACAAGGTTAGATCCGCCAAAGGGTGTTATTGACAATCGTAGATTAGGATAAGGTTGTGATCCTCCGCAGGATGTCATGAATTGAGTCTTTCTCAACTTACGATGCTTAGTCTCTATTACTAAGATTTTTCCCCAAACTCTATGTCATTAAATCACGAATTCCTAAGTGTATAAGTGATGTAATATAGTGATTGATTTTTCAAAGTTTGATTTGAGATTGTGTTTTGTTCATAAACCTTCCCTGAATAAATGAATTTACAACCTTAAGCAAATGATCAAACATACCCATTGTAGGTACATCCATACCCAGTAATGCAGGTAGAAGGTTTTGATTTATCTCTATAGTGTTGAGCACGTTCTATAGGGATTGGATAGTTCTCTTCAATGTTCGTTGGTCTGAGGATGGTAGATCGTGCATACATCTGATTGGGTAAGAATAGCTTAAAGGGATTGTTAGAAGTTTGAAGTAAAGCGACTATCTCTGTCGGAAATGATGGAAATTGGTTCACCGTGCCTTGAAACTATTTCCTTGACGTAAAGTCTGGTAAGCTGTTCCATAGTATAAGTCTCTCCGATTGGAATGGAATGGACTGATTTGGTGGGACGATCGATGATCACCCAAATAGCTTCGAAACTGCCTGATGTCTTGGGAAGTTTAACGAAAATATCTATTGTAATGCGTTCTCATTTCCACTGAGGAATTTCTGGTTGCTGAAGTAATCCTAATGGTTTCTGATACTCGGCTTTTACTTTAGCGCAAGTAAGGCATTTGCTAACATACAAAGCTATGTCTGCCTTCACATTCGGCCACCAATAAAGTTTCGTGAGATCCTGATACATCTTATCAGAACTTGGGTGAATGAAGTACTTCGACTTAAGTGACTCGCGCATAATCAACTCTCGTATTCCACCATAGAGAGATATCCAGTTTCTATCCTTGAAGCACAATACTCTGTCTGACCTCTTTACTAACCTATTTGCATTCTTTGGCATACCATAAGGTTTTATCATTCTGTCGGTTTTCTTCCTTGAGTACCTCAACTTGAGTCTCGAGAATTTGTGATGGTAGAGGTGAAATGATTGTCATTCCCAATGATCTGACTCTCCACGGCTTGAGGTTGGGTTATGGTTAGCTGACGTGCTTCTAGGCGGCGGTTCATAAGGTGATGCAGGTGTGGATGTTCTTGCAACGGTTGTGTATACACACAAGAAGTTTTGAAACCTTTAGAAATCGAGTAGGAATGCAAACCGGACATAATTTTATTATAATTGCTCTCAGTGTTGCAAAATTCATCTCGGAGCGGGGCATAGGTAGTCAGCCTATGTCCAACTGTCCCGGGTTGAATATAGATGACGAGTCTATATTCCACCGAGGTTCAATGAAGTTTAAAATACTCAGCTCAGTTATAGTAATACTAGGTCCTTCGCATTTGAAGAGATGTTCTGATAGGCTAAGGAAAAGGACCAAACTCGTGGTCGAATGATGAAACTATGTAAGAAAAGGCGTAACGCTGAAACGTATACGATATGTATGCATGCTTATATGAAAGACAACTATAGTAATCAACTATAATAAGTGGGTATGAATGATTTGATAATAAGACACAAATCTTATTAAATATGTCAGCAACAAACCACGATTGAGGCATCAGCTTGGCAGGCAGGCACGTGGCGGTCATAGGGTTAAGTTTTTGTAAATGTAGCTATAGTCTAGGTTTTAAAATCACCCAGTTCTCTATAGCCAAGGCTCTGATACCAATCTGTCACACCCCCAAAATCGGGTCCAGCGGAAGCTTACACATCGCTGGGGTGCAACTCAATTGGTATCATGACACAAGTGCAAAGAACGGTTTTCTTCTCAACCATTTAGAATAAAATTGTTTAACAAAAGTGTTGAATTTACATTGTTAAAAGTTGTGCGGAAATAGGCCCTTTAAAATAGGTAGAACGGTCCCAAATGTTTGTCAGAGTCTTCTATGACCATGCCATGCCCTGCCAAGAGCCTCCAGTAGCGTGCTATTGCTTTATACCTGAAAATACATGCTAACAAGTGTCAACACAAGGTTGGTGAGTTCATAGAGTTTATTGTAAAATGTAATGCCTTTGAATGAAGATTTTCCCAGCAAAGGCATTGTAAATCCACCCAGTTCCAAGTCCCGCCCATAACAAGACTTGCAACCTGTGTGTTTACAACCCATTGCCAAATATGATTTGGTTTATGTTACTGAAATGTTACACGGAAACCACAAGTATAAAGTGTAAAATAAACTGCCACATGAAAATGATACATTAGCTCTTAAGCTCATGACCCCGAAGCTAGACTGAATGAATTGCCCCAACTGAGTGCTTTGCCAAACACCCTGAAATGGATCAAATGTAATGCGTTCGTATGACAAGTTGGTGCGACCAACCCGAACGGAGGTGTCACCCTCAATAGATCTATTCACACACCCTCGCTTGCTCACAATTAACGGTTCATGATAATAGGGGACTTTAATCTTGGCAAATGTGGTAACTTAAGCAATGTAATGAATTTATATACTTTGGTCCGCATGAAAAATGGTACAATGTATTCTCCCCCGAGAAATTTGAAATGATGTAATAACTTGAAAAACGGGGCTATGAAATCTCACGTTAATCCTTAGAAGATTAAAGTGCTTGTGAAAAATAATTGAGCATGTATTCTCCCCCAAAACGTAATCCAAAACGTATAAAGGTAGGGGCTATGGAACTCACCTGATGCGATAGCAACAAAGACAGATATGAATATGCTGAAATGAGGCTCGGTCTCTAACCGCGACCTAACATGAATGATATGATCTATTGTAAGCAATGAAATGATGCTACACATGCAAATACGTATGTTATCGATACCACTCGATGATTTTGGAAAATAATGTTTATCGTCGAAAAATACATTTTTGACGTCTCGGCAAGTCATATACTACTTTTCGTGTAAATATGTTGAAATGATACTCTATGATCCTCGTTTGGTGTTTTATGGTCAAATATGATGTTTTTCTCGCAAAATACCACTTTGCATACTTTGTGGAATATGCCCCAATGGCCTCGTAAAACTAGTCGTGAATTATTGTACGTTAAGAGTTAGAAATAGAACTTGACGTTTTTGAAAACCTTGTAACAACATCTCAATGTCGTCTCTTTTGAGTTTTGATCATACACGTCTCGATCATGAAGAAAATCGGCTTTGAATATGGTGTCTTGCAAAACAATTTCTATATTTAGAAAATATTTTCTTATAATAGTTGTTTTTGGCGATACTAGGAAAATTATAACTTACTCATTATAAGTCCGATCAACAAGCGGTTGATTGATTTGGAAAATAGGCCGGGAATACTTCGTTTCACCTGAAAGAGTTTATGGCCCAAACCGACTCGATCAACGGGAAAATGGCTCGCAAGATGGTGCCTCGCAAAAACTGTTTACACTTAGAAAATATTTGAATTATAGTGAGGCTGTCAAAATGATAACTTTGAAAGGATTTTTGGGTAAAAAGATGAGGTCATAGTTTATTCGTTATAAGTCTATTCGACGAACGGCCAATTGATTTAAAAAGCTTGCTGGGAGATCTTGATTTCTTATGAAGACGGATCGGACTCAAACCATACCAATCATGGATAAAAACAGTCGTGAAAATGGTGTCTCGCAAAGACAGTTTTGCGGCAAGTTTATATTAGTAAAAGCTGATGAAATTATATATTTTTCGTCGGGTTTCAAACACTTGTATCTTTTTCGTTATAAGCTCATTTTCTATGTTCTTTACATCCCCGGAATCGTGGGACAACGTATTAACATATTTTTGATAAGTCGGGACGGCTAGATCAAGTTTTATGCCCCAAAACAGCCCGTGAAAAACTGTGACAGCAGTGAGTTTTTCTGAAAATATAGTTTTCCTCGTTAACTCGTATTTGGCATAACTTTCACGTCGTAAAGGCTCTTTTAGTGATTCAAAAGGCTACGGTTTCGTTTTTGAAAGTATTTTCTGAATATCTAACCCAAAATTACCCAGAAACCCCTGAAGTTTCCACGTTTGGCAAAAATGGACAGCAACTATATTTTCCAAAAATACTTTTCGTCGTTAAACTTCGGAAAACCATATCTCCTTCGTTATTAACTCGTTTTTATCCCCGTTTTCGGCCATAGTTTCGTCTCGGAATGTATTTTCTAAATCTTTGGTCCAAAGTTACCCAAAACCCACTGAGTTTCCCACGTTTTGCATTTAAGGACAGTAGGTATATATATTGTTCAAAACTTGGTTTCCTAGTTACTAACTTGTACAAAAACCTTCCAATCAACAACCAAACATCTCTTGATCTACCATACACCTTCTTAGGGTGTCATGGGGTCCTAGACTTCACAAAATATTGTAGGATTCAAGGGGATGATCATAGGATTAATATATATTCATAAAAACCATGAAAACTTGTAAAGTGGTATAAATAACATATGTAACTTGCATGTTTAACCAATATAACTTGAAAATACATGATGTTAATGATCAAGTGAAAGTATGAGATGATGAAAAAGTTCACTTGAAGCTTACTTGAAGATTGATGAGTTTGGATGAAAAAGATCACAACCTTGGAGTTTTTATCGCAAAACTCTAACAAGGAAGGTATAAAGAACTCGTATAACACTCGATCTTGGAAAAATTACGGGATCTCCTTGGTCTTGTGGTTGTGCCGTGAGCTAGAGAGGGAGAGAGGAGAGTGTTTTGTGATTTTTGATAAAAAATGTGCTAGTTTATGCTTTATATAGTCCAATGGCATTTTGGTAATTTTGATGGAAGGGTAAAATGGTAATTTCACTAGGTCTTTGAAATATCTAGATATTTTTCAGAAAATATCTAGTTATTTTAGGCTGGATACTTATCTTGACTTACGGAGTGAGTTTTGGTCCCGCTAATTGCTAACTGTAAGTCGTAAAGTCACAAAACTTAAAACCGGGTATCCTAAAATTCCTAAATTCATGAAAATGTCACGGAAGGTAGAAAACATATATTTCTCTTGTTGGTAATGTTGTTTGGACATATCGGGATGCCTAAATGACGTTTAAACCTTAAAGTAAGTCTCGGACACGGTTTCGTGATTCTTGCAGAAATTATCCGACGAGTGCCAAAATCTCGGGTTATCATTAAAATAGTTTAACTTACGAGAATATGAAATAAAAATTTTGGAAATGAATAGTGAAAATGAATAGTAACTCGTAAATAGTAAATTGTCGAGGTTCGGAAAAATGGCCTGAAATTACGAATTGTCACAGTCTCCACCCGTTACGGGAATTCAGTCCCTGAATTCAGTTAGTGTTGGTCTCCGGGGTGGATTCGGTGAAAGATGTAGATATTTGAGCCGCATCTGGTCTTCCCGCTCCCATGTAAACTTAGGACCTCTGCGAGAATTCTAGCGAACCTTAACGATAGGAATTTGCCTCTGCTTCAACTGTTTGACCTCATGGTCTATGATTTCTGTTGTTTCCTTCACCTATTTGTGCTTATTGTCGAGCTGAATTTCTTCTAATGAAATTTCGGGCGTTTCGTTTGAAAAACATTTCTTGAGGTTTGAGAGATGAAACGTGTTATGTATGCTGCCGAGCCCTTACGGAAGCTCCAGTCTGTATGCCAGTCGGCCGATTACAGTTACAGTCTTTAATGGTTCAAGGTACTTAGGGTTCACTTTCCCGTGTTCCCACAATTGTATCATGCTTTTCCAATGTTTCTGAAATTGTGTCATGCCTTTCCAAGGCAAGGCTTTCAACGTAGCTCGTTCCACAGTTAGAATTCTAATGATTTGCTGCTTAGGGATACCTAATCCCAATGATTTTGCATCCTGAGTTGTCCTAACTTTTCTATTGTTCTCTTGTTGCTTGTAACTGATTCTTGATTTGTAGAAAATTCCTGGTTATTTCATGAATACTTACTGGACTAGTGAGTTAGGCTTTTCCAAATTTCGATCCGTCAATGGATGTTGGCACTTCGACCATAGAGTGCATCAAATGGTGTAGTCTCTACGCTCGCGCGCTAACTACGGTTGCATCTATGAATTGTAGGTAATCACACATATCTATGAATTGTAGGTAATCACACATACCTATGAATTGTAGGTCATCACACATACCTATGAATTGTAGGTCATCACACATACCTATGAATTGTAGGTCATCACACATACCTATGAATTGTAGGTCATCACACATACCTATGAATTGAAGGTCATCACACATACCTATGAATTGAAGGTCATCACACATACCTATGAATTGAAGGTCTCCCTAGGTTTGAATCGTTCTCTAATTCTGACCATTGGTCTGCCGATGATAGATGGTGTAGTTCCAAAGGAATCTTAATGTAATCGCTAGGAGTTTGAGGTGAATTAAATTCCTCTATTAGGGATAATTGAAATGGATATCATGAATCTTGTGGAAAAATTTACAAGGTTAGATCCGCCAAAGGGTGTTATTGACAATCGTAGATTAGGATAAGGTTGTGATCCTCCGCAGGATGTCATGAATTGAGTCTTTCTCAACTTACGATGCTTAGTCTCTATTACTAAGATTTTTCCCCAAACTCTATGTCATTAAATCACGAATTCCTAAGTGTATAAGTGATGTAATATAGTGATTGATTTTTCAAAGTTTGATTTGAGATTGTGTTTTGTTCATAAACCTTCCCTGAATAAATGAATTTACAACCTTAAGCAAATGATCAAACATACCCATTGTAGGTACATCCATACCCAGTAATGCAGGTAGAAGGTTTTGATTTATCTCTATAGTGTTGAGCACGTTCTATAGGGATTGGATAGTTCTCTTCAATGTTCGTTGGTCTGAGGATGGTAGATCGTGCATACATCTGATTGGGTAAGAATAGCTTAAAGGGATTGTTAGAAGTTTGAAGTAAAGCGACTATCTCTGTCGGAAATGATGGAAATTGGTTCACCGTGCCTTGAAACTATTTCCTTGACGTAAAGTCTGGTAAGCTGTTCCATAGTATAAGTCTCTCCGATTGGAATGGAATGGACTGATTTGGTGGGACGATCGATGATCACCCAAATAGCTTCGAAACTGCCTGATGTCTTGGGAAGTTTAACGAAAATATCTATTGTAATGCGTTCTCATTTCCACTGAGGAATTTCTGGTTGCTGAAGTAATCCTAATGGTTTCTGATACTCGGCTTTTACTTTAGCGCAAGTAAGGCATTTGCTAACATACAAAGCTATGTCTGCCTTCACATTCGGCCACCAATAAAGTTTCGTGAGATCCTGATACATCTTATCAGAACTTGGGTGAATGAAGTACTTCGACTTAAGTGACTCGCACATAATCAACTCTCGTATTCCACCATAGAGAGATATCCAGTTTCTATCCTTGAAGCACAATACTCTGTCTGACCTCTTTACTAACCTATTTGCATTCTTTGGCATACCATAAGGTTTTATCATTCTGTCGGTTTTCTTCCTTGAGTACCTCAACTTGAGTCTCGAGAATTCGTGATGGTAAAGGTGAAATGATTGTCATTCCCAATGATCTGACTCTCAACGGCTTGAAGTTGGGTTATGGTTAGCTGATGTGCTTCTAGACGGCGGTTCATAAGGTGATGCAGGTGTGGATGTTCTTGCAACGGTTGTGTATACACACAAGAAGTTTTGAAACCTTTAGAAATCGAGTAGGAATGCAAACCGGACATAATTTTATTATAATTGCTCTCAGTGTTGCAAAATTCATCTCGGAGCGGGGCATAGGTAGTCAACCTATGTCCAACTGTCTCGGGTTGAATATAGATGACGAGTCTATATTCCACCGAGGTTCAATGAAGTTTAAAATACTCAGCTCAGTTATAGTAATACTAGGTCCTTCGCATTTGAAGAGATGTTCTGATAGGCTAAGGAAAAGGACCAAACTCGTGGTCGAATGATGAAACTATGTAAGAAAAGGGTAACGCTGAAACGTATACGATATGTATGCATGCTTATATGAAAGACAACTATAGTAATCAACTATAATAAGTGGGTATGAATGATTTGATAATAAGACACAAATCTTATTAAATATGTCAGCAACAAACCACGATTGAGGCATCAGCTTGGCAGGCAGGCACGCGGCGGTCATAGGGTTAAGTTTTTGTAAATGTAGCTATAGTCTAGGTTTTAAAATCACCCAGTTCTCTATAGCCAAGGCTCTGATACCAATCTGTCACACCCCCAAAATCGGGTCCAGCGGAAGCTTACACATCGCTGGGGTGCAACTCAATTGGTATCATGACACAAGTGCAAAGAACGGTTTTCTTCTCAACCATTTAGAATAAAATTGTTTAACAAAAGTGTTGAATTTACATTGTTAAAAGTTGTGCGGAAATAGGCCCTTTAAAATAGGTAGAACGGTCCCAAATGTTTGTCAGAGTCTTCTATGACCATGCCATGCCCTGCCAAGAGCCTCCAGTAGCGTGCTATTGCTTTATACCTGAAAATACATGCTAACAAGTGTCAACACAAGGTTGGTGAGTTCATAGAGTTTATTGTAAAATGTAATGCCTTTGAATGAAGATTTTCCCAGCAAAGGCATTGTAAATCCACCCAGTTCCAAGTCCCGCCCATAACAAGACTTGCAACCTGTGTGTTTACAACCCATTGCCAAATATGATTTGGTTTATGTTACTGAAATGTTACACGGAAACCACAAGTATAAAGTGTAAAATAAACTGCCACATGAAAATGATACATTAGCTCTTAAGCTCATGACCCCGAAGCTAGACTGAATGAATTGCCCCAACTGAGTGCTTTGCCAAACACCCTGAAATGGATCAAATGTAATGCGTTCGTATGACAAGTTGGTGCGACCAACCCGAACGGAGGTGTCACCCTCAATAGATCTATTCACACACCCTCGCTTGCTCACAATTAACGGTTCATGATAATAGGGGACTTTAATCTTGGCAAATGTGGTAACTTAAGCAATGTAATGAATTTATATACTTTGGTCCGCATGAAAAATGGTACAATGTATTCTCCCCCGAGAAATTTGAAATGATGTAATAACTTGAAAAACGGGGCTATGAAATCTCACGTTAATCCTTAGAAGATTAAAGTGCTTGTGAAAAATAATTGAGCATGTATTCTCCCCCAAAACGTAATCCAAAACGTATAAAGGTAGGGGCTATGGAACTCACCTGATGCGATAGCAACAAAGACAGATATGAATATGCTGAAATGAGGCTCGGTCTCTAACCGCGACCTAACATGAATGATATGATCTATTGTAAGCAATGAAATGATGCTACACATGCAAATACGTATGTTATCGATACCACTCGATGATTTTGGAAAATAATGTTTATCGTCGAAAAATACATTTTTGACGTCTCGGCAAGTCATATACTACTTTTCGTGTAAATATGTTGAAATGATACTCTATGATCCTCGTTTGGTGTTTTATGGTCAAATATGATGTTTTTCTCGCAAAATACCACTTTGCATACTTTGTGGAATATGCCC
Organism: Artemisia tridentata subsp. tridentata; assembly: GCA_021014915.2. Lineage (NCBI taxonomy): Eukaryota > Viridiplantae > Streptophyta > Magnoliopsida > Asterales > Asteraceae > Artemisia > Artemisia tridentata. The sequence continues at coordinate 262,798,130 of CP139503.1, forward strand.
CAATGGCCTCGTAAAACTAGTCGTGAATTATTGTACGTTAAGAGTTAGAAATAGAACTTGACGTTTTTGAAAACCTTGTAACAACATCTCAATGTCGTCTCTTTTGAGTTTTGATCATACACGTCTCGATCATGAAGAAAATCGGCTTTGAATATGGTGTCTTGCAAAACAATTTCTATATTTAGAAAATATTTTCTTATAATAGTTGTTTTTGGCGATACTAGGAAAATTATAACTTACTCATTATAAGTCCGATCAACAAGCGGTTGATTGATTTGGAAAATAGGCCGGGAATACTTCGTTTCACCTGAAAGAGTTTATGGCCCAAACCGACTCGATCAACGGGAAAATGGCTCGCAAGATGGTGCCTCGCAAAAACTGTTTACACTTAGAAAATATTTGAATTATAGTGAGGCTGTCAAAATGATAACTTTGAAAGGATTTTTGGGTAAAAAGATGAGGTCATAGTTTATTCGTTATAAGTCTATTCGACGAACGGCCAATTGATTTAAAAAGCTTGCTGGGAGATCTTGATTTCTTATGAAGACGGATCGGACTCAAACCATACCAATCATGGATAAAAACAGTCGTGAAAATGGTGTCTCGCAAAGACAGTTTTGCGGCAAGTTTATATTAGTAAAAGCTGATGAAATTATATATTTTTCGTCGGGTTTCAAACACTTGTATCTTTTTCGTTATAAGCTCGTTTTCTATGTTCTTTACATCCCCGGAATCGTGGGACAACGTATTAACATATTTTTGATAAGTCGGGACGGCTAGATCAAGTTTTATGCCCCAAAACAGCCCGTGAAAAACTGTGACAGCAGTGAGTTTTTCTGAAAATATAGTTTTCCTCGTTAACTCGTATTTGGCATAACTTTCACGTCGTAAAGGCTCTTTTAGTGATTCAAAAGGCTACGGTTTCGTTTTTGAAAGTATTTTCTGAATATCTAACCCAAAATTACCCAGAAACCCCTGAAGTTTCCACGTTTGGCAAAAATGGACAGCAACTATATTTTCCAAAAATACTTTTCGTCGTTAAACTTCGGAAAACCATATCTCCTTCGTTATTAACTCGTTTTTATCCCCGTTTTCGGCCATAGTTTCGTCTCGGAATGTATTTTCTAAATCTTTGGTCCAAAGTTACCCAAAACCCACTGAGTTTCCCACGTTTTGCATTTAAGGACAGTAGGTATATATATTGTTCAAAACTTGGTTTCCTAGTTACTAACTTGTACAAAAACCTTCCAATCAACAACCAAACATCTCTTGATCTACCATACACCTTCTTAGGGTGTCATGGGGTCCTAGACTTCACAAAATATTGTAGGATTCAAGGGGATGATCATAGGATTAATATATATTCATAAAAACCATGAAAACTTGTAAAGTGGTATAAATAACATATGTAACTTGCATGTTTAACCAATATAACTTGAAAATACATGATGTTAATGATCAAGTGAAAGTATGAGATGATGAAAAAGTTCACTTGAAGCTTACTTGAAGATTGATGAGTTTGGATGAAAAAGATCACAACCTTGGAGTTTTTATCGCAAAACTCTAACAAGGAAGGTATAAGGAACTCGTATAACACTCGATCTTGGAAAAATTACGGGATCTCCTTGGTCTTGTGGTTGTGCCGTGAGCTAGAGAGGGAGAGAGGAGAGGGTTTTGTGATTTTTGATAAAAAAAAATGTGCTAGTTTATGCTTTATATAGTCCAATGGCATTTTGGTAATTTTGATGGAAGGGTAAAATGGTAATTTCACTAGGTCTTTGAAATATCTAGATATTTTTCAGAAAATATCTAGTTATTTTAGGCTGGATACTTATCTTGACTTACGGAGTGATTTTTGGTCCCGCTAATTGCTAACTGTAAGTCGTAAAGTCACAAAACTTAAAACCGGGTATCCTAAAATTCCTAAATTCATGAAAATGTCACGGAAGGTAGAAAACATATATTTCTCTTGTTGGTAATGTTGTTTGGACATATCGGGATGCCTAAATGACGTTTAAACCTTAAAGTAAGTCTCGGACACGGTTTCGTGATTCTTGCAGAAATTATCCGACGAGTGCCAAAATCTCGGGTTATCATTAAAATAGTTTAACTTACGAGAATATGAAATAAAAATTTTGGAAATGAATAGTGAAAATGAATAGTAACTCGTAAATAGTAAATTGTCGAGGTTCGGAAAAATGGCCTGAAATTACGAATTGTCACATTGTTTAGGTTGAATTTTTATTTTATTAGGTCTACTTACTAGATTCCTTTCTAGTAAGATTTTTATTTTCTTTTTGTAGGTCTTCTTTAGTCTATCTTATTTCTTTGTGTGTTTGTTCGTAATTTCCATTGACTCTTCCGTTCACCATTATGGAGAACGCGAATCCACCATACCACCAACCACGTAATTCACCCACTCCATATGACATCTTGATGTTTAAACAACATAAAGATGAACCTCTCTATGATGCATGGACTCGTTTTAAATATTTACTCCAAAAAGTCCCTCATCATAACTTCGATTTTTGGTCCCTAACTCAAATCTTTTACAATCATGTCGACCGACATGCCCAAAGGGACATTTACCATTTTGCCGGCAGGGATCTTAGGGAATTAAGTGCTGAGGAAGCATGGGAAGCTATTGAGAATTGTGCCCAATATTATTATATAGTAGACAACCCAACAAACATTAATACAAGTCAATTGACCACAAATTTCAAGGATCATGAAACAAGTTTTTTGGGGATGAGGGTAGAGTTGAGCCACCTAGCTGCATGTCATGGTTAGGCACTACCATAATACAGGGTGAACACTTAGGTGATCTTGATGTGATGGAGGATCTAGCCGAGCATGATCACATTGATCAAAAAGACCTAGGTTTTATGATCGATTACGATGAATCTCAAGAAACACATGATGAATCTTTTGGGCAATTTGAATATAGCAGTCAGAATATTGAGGATGATCCTTATGATTCGGATATAGAAGTTGAGATGCCTAGAGAAGCACTTGAGATACTAGGGAAAATGTTAGGGTTAGATTCTACTAAAACACATGATGAGGATATAGGTGATCTTGACACAAGGAATGATGAGGTAAGTAACATAAGCCCACCAAGTACCCCATAAGTCCTACCATCATTTGAGGCACACACACCTCCCGTGACTTACCTGGAAGAAGTTGAGGAGACTATAGGAACCCCAATAGAGGTAGAGCCCTTGGACCAAACACAACTAGAAGAAATAGGTTTGAATGCTTTTAGTGATCACAACCTTTCTTTTAGTCCTATGGAAGTTCCTAGTTTTGATGAGCCGGAGCCTCAACCAAAACCGTTACCTAATCTTCCATCCTTGGATGAAAATTTAGGAATTGAATTAGGTCCCGATCTACCCATCAAAACATATAGTCCGGGAGTCTTAAGTTTAAGGTAGTAGACATTAAGACTTATAGAGAGGAAGCTAACATAGGAGTGAACCATGACCTTACATACTTACATCACCCATTTATGAGTGATCACAAGAAACATTATGGGTTTAAACCGGGTTTATTAAGTCAAGATGGATTCCCAACTAGGAATCTCTCGAAGTTGATAGAAGATGATCCCTTTTTAGTAGAACACTTTAACTCACCCATTGACCAAAGTGAACTAGGTAAGGTTATGATGAAAGGAGCACACCCCTTTGAGCATATAATTCATCCACCAATCTTTCCTCACGCGGCATACTTCCACCAAGATGGTGTGTATCGCTACTATCACCCGCACTTAATCCTAAGTGTAGGAAAAACCTCTCCTTTATCCGTTAAATAAGGGTAGAGTCAGGCTCGTGACTCGAACAAAAACAAGCGCTTCTTGGGAGGCAACCCAAGCTTTATTTGCTTTGTGTGTTTATTTATTTGTTTGTTTGATTTTATTTGCTTCCGTATGTATGTTTAATTTTTATTATTATTGATTCATGTTCGAAACTAAATTGTGAAAATGCTTTATCTTGTTTTTTAACTTCGTCTTAACTACATATAAAGGTATTTTGCAAAAGATAAGTGTAAGGGAAATCCAAATCGGTTTATTAGAACAAATGAACATGAATCATAACAATATTAAATTAACATACATATTAGTAATTGTTTGAGTCAAATGCTTGTATCGAGTCATAATGATATTTTGCAGGATTTCCAGGAAATAAGGATTGAGTTTTTCCAGAAATTTTCCGGAAACTTAACATGAAAAATCTGTCAGATCACTTCTGACGGCGTCAGGAACAGTTTTCTGGAATTTTTTTTTTGGAAGTTTTGTTTTTCTTCCGGAATCATAAAATGCTTTATTAAATCTCTAACTTATAAACTCCAGGAATCTGCAAAATAATCATTCAACAATCATTATATCCTTATACAGATTTATCCCGCCGATGTTATGCAGGTTTTCGTGTTTGTTTTCTCAGGTTTAACAGGTTATTTTGGACAAGGAGATGTATGTGGAATCTAGCTTTTGGTGCTGCTTTAATCTTGAAGCTTCAACATTACCTTGGAAGAAGATCTAACCATGTTACCTCTTTATCCACCGAGCGAATCAGGGGAGTATTTGATTTCATTCTTTTACCTTATTTACTTTTACATCTTGTTATTTGAACATTGGGGACAATGTTCATCTTAAGTGTAAGGGGGGGGGGGGTAAAGTACGATACCTTAGAGAATGCTATTACGCTTGATTTTTCGTTTGTTTAATGGTAGATGTGTTATAAAACTGAGAGAAATACATGTTAAGGCAATTTTAGTGCCAAATTTAAAATTTTTACAACATATAGGAGTGAAACTTTGGTCTTAATGAGCGTCTCACGGATAGGAGTTATATGACTAGCACAAAACCGTACCACTAAAAAAAATTTCCACCCCCAAATATGTGAGGTTCGCCCCTAGAATTGGTAGGAAAAGCATTTATGCTATGATGTGTGTACCGGTAGCACTTAGATTCTAGAACTTGCGTTAGGACCATTCCGAGGCCACAAGTGAGACTACATTCGTGTAGTTAGATTTACTACATGATAAGAGGCATTAGGATTAACCCATTGTTTTACACCTGTGTTTTTGTTATAATTACATTGGCTACATTGGTCAAGTAATTCTCCCACACCCTTTGCGTTGTACTCATTTTTAGTACACGATACCCCTAGTACACCCCTCAGAGCCTATCTTTTCGTTTCTAACTTTAAGCATTTTACTTAAAGTAAGAATTTGTTTACACCCCACTTAAATGTACACCCAAATCGCCTTAGCCTACCTTGTATGCACTCATTTTTAGTGCATTATTGTGACAACATTTGTTTAAACCCCAAGTTAATTATCTAATTGATTACATGGTTGCTAAGTCGAGTCATATCCTTGTACATATTGTTTTGGGACGATTGGGACTCATGGGTAAAGTACTAGTGTAATGGAGTAATGGGGAAGAACAACATTATTACCCCCATATGTGCTAAATATTTTAAAAGTACTCCAAGTGTTTCGATTATCTTAATTCGAGTCATTAGAATAGTTAATTGTAAAGTTATGTAAAAGTTCAAGTGTAAGGGGGATACAACCCCCTACGATGTATTATTTTGGATGGTAGGGCAAGAGTGTATGTAAAAAAAAAAAAAAAAAAAAAAAAAAAAAAAAAAAAAAAGTAGAAAAAACATACGGACTACCATCCCGTTTCATTTTATGTTTATTTTATCTTTTTGTTATTTTTTTCATTAGCTTAAGTCGAGTCTAGTCTTGGCTTAGCAACGCCATATTGTACATGTAATTAATCAAGATCTTTAACTCGCCACCAGTAAAATATCCTTTATCCAACAAAACCGTGTTTATCATATCCCTACACCTAACGTTATAACCCGTTTAAAAGCCCTCTTTGATAGTTTATCTTAGGTGTTTACGCCTAGTGGAGGAGGTTTTTGATCCTTTCCCAAGCCTATGGTAATCTATTTGCTATGACAGGTAGTGAGAGATATTATTCATTTTCATTTATGAGATATACTTTTATGACACCTGAGAGATGTGAGTATCTAAACACTACTTGTGAGGTGCTAGTCTGTAATCTCCGTGCTTATTATGATTAAAGTGGAACGACTATTTGTTGTAATTACTTTTATATTAGCATTAAATGACCCCTAACTTGTATTTTGATTAGAATAAAAGCGCATTTGCTTGAGGACAAGCAAATCTCAAGTGTAAGGGTATTTGATGAAGCGAAAAGTGTACCGCTTTTAGGGGGTCATTTAAGCCCTAAATCGTATTTATTTGATCAAATATTGCCCTAAATCGTTCCTTTTGTCATTTTAGGTACTTTGGAGAAGAAATCTGGAAAAGGAAGCATTTTGGACGTTTTTGGAGCATAAAAGTGAAGAAAACGACAAAGTCTCAAAATCGGCTGGAAAAGTACCTATGACGGCGTCAAGCACCATTGTGACGCCGTCAACCCTTGACGCGCCAGAGAGGATTTTGGATGATTAAAAGGGGACGACGTCAAGAAGGCCATCAAGAAACCCTAACCGCGGCGAGGTGACGGCGTCAGCTCTATAACGTGACGCCGTCAGATCTGATTTTCTATATATATTCTCATAATTTTTAGTCATTAGTGTGCAACTTTGTGAGGAGAAACCCTAAGACGATTTTTCTCCTACTTTTAAGGGTTTTATACCCTTGGATCTCCCATGTTCAATTGAAGATAAGTAATCAATTAATCATTCAATATGTCTATGTGTTGTTTGATTATATCTTGTTCTTGTCTTTTATTTAACATGCTAGGCTAGATTTATCTTGTGTTTGCTTAGATCTAATGAAACCTAACTATTGATTATTGGTTGTTGGTGTGTTATTAATTGTATTGGATGATTGGTTATCGATGTTAGGCTTAAGAAAACTGGCTAACCTCCTATACGGTAACTTGCTTGAACGTCTTAAGAAACATGAACCAATGCGTACTAAGGTTTTTATGGTTGTATTTAATGCGTGAGCGAATTCTAGTGATCCCATGTTAGGAGCTTCTTAGCCGGCTTGACATAGGAGTGAAGTAGAAGCTTATAGAGTTGGGGAAGTACGTACGCCACCCCACGATTGGTATTAAGGAATACACCCGTCATCCACGCAATTAATACACACTAATCAACCGGTAAAAGATAGTTAGGGAGTAAGGAAATCTAAGTAAACACATTTCTCTCCATATAAGTTCCACAACCTTTTTATTTTCAGTTATTTTATTTTATTTGCATTTGTAGTTATTTGGGTTAGTTGACTAGCAACTAATTCCGCCAACTCTTTCAAACCCGAGATTTTACTTGCTTTCATAAAATTATAAAAAATACAAAAAGAATCTTCCCTCACCCTTAGACCTATTAGAGTAGTTTTTCAATCCTAACGACACTATTCCCCTAGAGAACGATCAATCCCCCGGTACTTGCCACTTCACTATACTACATCGGTCAGGTACACTGCCTGGTGGGGATTGCAAGCCTCTTGAGATCCTTCGAGAGGTAAAACCTGTTGTAAGGTCGCAAAACCACGCATCAGCAACCTCCTGGATTTGAAAGCCATGAGTTTCCTGACCATGTCTGCAAGCTTAACAAAGCCCTTTATGGACTGAAACAAGCTCCCAGGGCATGGTATGAAACTCTCTCAGCCTTTCTGATCCAAAACAAATTTGTCAGAGGCAAGATAGACAACACATTGTTTATCTATAAGACAAATACTGATGTCATACTAGTACAAGTGTATGTTGATGACATCATCTTTGGCTCAACAAGTTACAAGCTTTGCAAACAATTTGAAAAACTAATGGCTAAGCAATTTGAAATGAGCATGATGGGAGAATTAACCAACTTCCTTGGTCTTCAGATCAAGCAGACTGATAAAGGAACCACTATCAGTCAAGAGAAGTATGTTAAGAATTTACTGAAAAAGTATGAACTCAGTGACTGTGCCTCAGTCAAGACTCCCATGGTTCCCCCAAACAACCTTGGTCCTGATCTCACTGGTAAACCAGTAAATCAAACTCTCTTTAGAGGAATGATAGGATCACTGATGTATCTACTTGCATCAAGGCCTGATATCCAATTCTCAGTATGTCTATGTGCCAGATATCAATCTGACCCAAGAGAATCACACATCACTGCTGTGAAAAGGATATTCAGGTACCTGAAAGGTACTCCAAACCTTGGATTATATTATCCAAAATGCTCAGGCCTTGATCTTAAAGGATACTCAGACTCTGACTATGCTGGATGCAACATGGACAGAAAAAGCACCTCAGGCTCTTGCTAAATACTTGGAGGGAAACTAGTCTGTTGGAGTGCTAAGAAGCAACAATCAGTTGCCTTGTCCTCAGCTGAGGCTGAATATGTTGCAGCAGCTAGTTGTTGTGCAAATGTACTCTGGATGAAAAGTCAACTCAGTGACTATGGAATTCAGTATAAGATGGTACCCATCTTTTGTGATAACACAAGTGCAATTGCAATCTCAAACAACCCTGTTCTTCATCAGAGAACAAAACACATTGATATTAGATATCATTTCATCAGGGACCATGTCATGAACGGTGACATTGAATTACACTTCATCCCTACTGAATATCAGTTAGCTGATATCTGCACCAAACCTTTGGATGAACCAACTTTCACAAGACTGAAAGCTGAATTAGGAATGTTGGATATCGAGAATCAGTCCACTGATTGAATCCTTCCAACTGAAGTGTAAATTCTTAAAACCTCAGGTCCCTGACTCAATGTGTACATCAGTGAAAACAAATCACTGAATCCTCAACCTCAGGAATTAAAACCAAGTTCCTGAAATCTTTAAGGTTCAGGAACTAAACCCATGTTCCTGAATCCTTGTAGCTCAGGAATCATTCCATATTCCTGAATCATCAGTGACTAATCCTAAGTCCCTGAAAAACCATCACTGAATGAAAAATCATTCAGGGCTCTGAAAAAAGGACATTCAATACTAACTTAAATGCTCTAAGTATCTAGTTAGTAAATGTCCGAGGTTGGTAACTGAATTCTTATTTAATATAAGAATATTTGTTCTTTTTGCCTTTCTGGCTTCCACCTCTGGGCCACCACATTCCCACTTGGCATTAAATGCCTCTCCAATCACATTACAGATATGTGATGACTCATCTCTGCAAATTACACTTTTGCAGAACTGCTCAACTGTTCACCTTGACTGTTGCGCCAAACCAGGAAAAGTGGAGTGTTGGCATTAAATGCGGATCCCAAAACATTTTATTCAAAATAGTTTCCTATAATTCTTTTTGAATAAATTAAATCCGCTTAATGCCTAAAGTACCCTCCACTTCAATTACGTATAAATACCCCAACCAAAAAGAACACACACATGTCTATTAGAAATTTTAAGCAAATTCTGCCCATTTTTTCTCTCAAAACTAATAGTGTGTGTTCTTAGCTTTAAGAAATCCCCAACCATCTTTGTTACCAGACTTACCAACAAATATGGCTTCTTCTAAAGCTGTGACATACGCCCCTAATGTGGATTTCACATTGGAGGGTGTAGACCTCACCAAGAACAATGTAGTGGGAAACTTTTCCTATCCACAAAAGTTCCCAGCCTACAAGAACGTTATGAAATATCTTCAAAACTGTTTTCTTGCAAAGGAATTTACCAAGACCCCCTCAGTCATCTACCATGACTACCTGAGGAATTCTGGTGTACTGCTGTGGCTACTTGCCCAAAAGACACCAAAGAATCCATCATCACATTCACAGTGATGAATGGGAAAAGACCCCTTTCCCTGGATTACAACACCTTCATCAAGGCCACAGGTCTTGATTTTGCTGAGGCTTTTGAGCCCAATCCCACTGATCAAGAGGTCAAAAATGAATTAATCCTTCTAGGACCTCATGACCTCAGACGTCCTGATCAGTCTGCTAGAGCCTTATTGGAGAAGGCTCCACTAGTCAAAACTTGGTTCCACCCAGTCTGGAGGATCCTGATGACATTTGTCATTCAAGTCCTTGGGGGGAATAAATCCTCAACGGAGCAATTGAACTCATCACAACAATTGATGTTGTTCAGCCTCCTGGAAGGTACAAAGATTGATATCGGAGGAATAATCTTCCGAGACCTCGTTACCAAGCTCTCATGAAAATCTAGGCAAAAACATTTGTCTTACCCTAGGTTTATTTCCTGTGTGCTTCAGGACCTTCTTAGTTCTGACTATGAAAGGTCTAACGTCGAAAGCACAAAGCCTGACGTCTTGCATAAGACCAATTTTTCTAGTGGCATCCCTGAGGTAACACCCATTGCCCTGACCACCTATATGATGGAGGTGATTCAGGGGGAGAACGCTGTTTCTCCAGTACCTTCACCTACAAAGATGGTGAAGAAGACTAAAAAGGGTCAGTCCAGTAAGGTGGTTAAACCCAAATCACTCGCCACTGAGACTGATGCTGAAAACCAACTAAACCTTAAAAAGAGGTTAAATGTGGGCCTGACCTCTGAGACACCCACTACAGAGACCCTCCTGACCACAAAACAAAGGCCAACGGAGGGCACTGAGCAATCATCCTCAGTGTCCTCGGGTAAACCCTTTCCACATGTTCCCACTGACATACACAAGTCTGAGGGATCAGGAACATTCACCATTTCACATCCCCATAAAGGAACTGACAAATCACAATCAGTTCCTGAGAGAGTAAAGGGTTCTAAATCCTCGGTGGGGCAGCACTACTCCACTGAGAAAGGGACCCACAACCTCTCACATTCCGATGAAGGAACTGATAAATCACACTCAGGGCCTGAGGGAGAAAAGGGTCCTAAATCCTCAGTAGGACAGCACTATCCTACTAGGAAGGGGACCCACAAACAATCACATCCTGCTAATGTTCCTGATCAATCACACTCAGGATCTCAGGGAGTTAAGGATCCTAAATCCCCAAAAGGACTGTACAATCCTGATGGGAAGAGGGTCCATCAATCATCACAATCAGTACCTAGTGATACTACTGGAAAGCACCCATCAGTAGTTGAAGGTGCTAAGGGGGACAAAGACTCAGAGGGAAAGAAACAACCCGCTGATACTGAACCCATCAACCTCTCAGGCGGATCCATTCACTCAGGAACTGCCCCCAAAAGCCAGGCTGGTATTACCCCAGTTATTATGGCTAGTCAGGCTGAGCAAACCCACTCAGTTATTATGACAACGGGGTCAGGACCTGGCCAAACCAAAGGCGAGTCTTTTTATAAAGAGGAGCCAGTTGAATTTTTGGGTATTGAGTCCATGGGGACTTTCAGGCTCTTCTTGAGTCTGATGAAGAGCTCAAGGAAGAGAGTGAAGAGGAAATTTTTGAGGCAGGTGAGGATATGGAAACTGATGTACAATCTGAACACTCTGAACAACCTGAACAATCACATTAGTCATCTCCACATCCAAGTGAAGAATCAGAACCTCAGGCTGCTGGTTCTTCGGATACTGACAACATCCTCACCAAGTATAACAACACTCTTCCTCTCACTGAGAGACAATTGGTCAAGTTCCTGCTCAAGACCAACAAGGCTCTCTTCCAAGGTCTGACTAAAGAAATGTTTGACCAGCACACTGAAGCCGCTGTTCATTATGTAAACCTGAAGGAATCAGTGGAAGCCCATCATGATGATGAAAATGAGCACATGTCATCTATCTCCTTCTCCCTGACGAATCTTGATTACAACTTAAAATTGTTCAACGAGGCTCTCACCAACTTACAAAAGAGCGTTGAAACAATTCAAGAGTCAGTGAAAGATGACCCTGAGCTAAACAAAAAAGTTCTTCAGGCTTCAGAAACTTACCAGCAACAAACTTCTCAGTTGACTGAGCTGGTAACTGTGCTGAGATCCTCAAATCTTCAGGGACTCAACTCTTCAGTGGACTCCATCCGATCTTCTCTGGGTCTTATGGAGTCCCACATGGCTTCTTTGGCATCATCTTCTTCCTCCATGACTTGGAATCTTGGGCCAAGGATGACTGCATTAGAAGCTTCTCAGGCTTCTCTTGAGACTAAGGTCTCAACTCTTCAGGAGGACACCTCAGACATCAAGTCCATGATGACTGAGATCTATCAGGCCTTCAAAGGTCAAGCTCCCTTAACTTTAGTAAGCAAACCAACTCTTGCTCTCACTATGGGTCAAGCAACAGTTGAAGGGGAGAATGTCACTGAAGAACCTCCACAACCTGAAAAAGAACAACCTCCTTCTCACACTGAGGGGGAGAATCCTGAAGCCACCACTTCTTCATCCCACCAAGACAAAGGCAAGGGCATTCTAACAACCACTGAACCTAAGCCCACAATCTTGGTGCCTGCCTCCAAGGAAAGAAGGCCAGACCCTGATGAACCAGTCAGGGTTCCTTATGAAATCAATGGGGTAATGGAACTTCTTACTCATGCTGAAATTCAAGCTCACATAGAGAAAGAGGAGGCAGCAAAGAAAGCTGCTGAAGATGAAAGGCAGAACAAGCTTGCTCTCATTCAGGTTGCAAGTGAAGAGGCTGAGAAGATTGGGATTGAGGCAAAAGACCTTGCTAAAAGGAAAGGTGGCAAGAGCTTTGTGGAAGCTCAGAATGCTGAAATGGCTGCCCTCAGGAAAAGAAGGGAAGAAAGAATGAAAAGGACTGAAGAGATCAGGCAAAACAGGATTAAGAGATATCAGTGGATCATGACAAACAGGTTGAAACCAGAACCAATCACTGATGTCAAGATTCATCGAAACACCACGCCTGCCACTGTAACTGTCTACAGAGGTGCTGACATGAGAAACTTTGATGTTCATACCCCCTTCAGATTCGCCGACTTCGGGATCACTGAATTGGATGAGTTGGGTCCAATATTAGCGAAAAAATCAAATGTTGTGGTCCCTGGTCTGTTGAAGTCCCTGAGCCTGAGGTATGAAAGATTGACAGCAGCACCTCAGGAACTTGGTATTCCATCTCTTCTTCCTGCTACAGCTGAACAGCCTGCCCCTTCTCAGTCTTCTTCAAGAAAGAGAAAGAAGATTGAAGCTGAGCCTGAGATCAAGGTTCCTGGTCTTGACTGTAACAGGGCTCTCCCTGAAGGTGTTTCATTCAGGAACAATATGGTCATTGAACAACCTGAGAGAGGTATGTTCTTTATTGATGAGTTCGGTGACCAAGCCTTTCAGAGATGGAGTGATATTGATCTATCAGGGATCAAAGCCATGCTTGGTTTTCTAATGATGGCCTCTCCACTCAAGAGTCCTGAAAATGTGAAGTTTTGTCAAGATCTGAAAAGGAAAATCCGTGAGCACCCTGACCAACAAGAGCTTCAGTCAAAGAAGCCCAAGCTTGAAGCCCTTGGTATTAAGTTGAACTGATAAATCTGCCTGAATACCCCCACTATCCCTTTTGTACTTAGTTTGTTAGGACTTGTAATAATACTAATATGATGATGTTTTTATTATTTCAGTGTCCTTATTTACATTCTAGTACATTCAGTATGAGTAGAAGTCATTAGCTCACTCATAACTGATCAAAACACTTAGGAATAATTTATATCCAAATAGGGGGAGATTGTTGGGTCAGGAAAAACCCAAGAATACTTAAAACATGATTTGGACACAAATTAACTAAGTGTTAACTTAAAACGAGAACAATTCAAGTCACTGAGAGAACAGCCTCTCAGTAAGTCATCTTCAGGATGCTTAAGGCGAATTCAAGTAGAAGGATTCACTACTCAGGAAGGCGGTACTCCCTGATGTAGCACTTAAGCCAAAGAAGAAGATGATGGTTCAGTAAGTGTTTGACAAGAACTCACTGAACCCCAGTCTCCTCAACAACAATGAAGTAATTAAGAGTGATAACTGAGAAGCGTGTCCTGAAGAACTAAGTGCCTGAGAAGAAAGGCAGAAATATCTAGGAAGGATTTAATATAAGATCAAATCTTATCTTGTCAGGAAGAAATCCTTCCTAAGACGGCTTAAAGTCTTGGAGTGTTAGACCAACCACTCCTAAAGACTTAATAGGCCATTTCTATTGGTTCTTGGAAATGACAATTACTGTTGTTATTGTCAGACACGCTTGCTCAACAACTTGTAATATTTTAATTACTTTTACTCAGTTTACTTGTGTATAAATAGATTGAGAAGGAGAGAAGTTGGGTGTGTTTTATACAATTAAAGCTTAGACTTTTGCAAAACAACTTCTCTCCTACAAAGAGTAACGTATCCCTGAGATAGCTCAGTGAGGTCGCATTGTTACCACTCAAGCAAAACTTGAGTTTAGATAGGAGACACCACCATACATTGTCTATTCAATCCCAAGTGTTTGTTCCGCAAAACACTTGGGTATAGATTCTTTGATTCATTTCTAATAAGAATTTAAACGTTGAAAATTATCTTGAGTTTTCTATATTCACGTTTTATAACTGTTAGAATTAATCATAACATTGTATTAGTCATAAACACAAATAGATTAACTTTCTAGTTAACTCTAAACGTGTTAAGGGAACAACACTAAGTCAATCTGAAATTCGACTTGGCGAGTAGGTGGAAGTCCTGGTAAGTCTTCTGGAAAGACTTCTGGAAAATCTTTAACTGTTGGTACATCCTCAAGTCGCTTCTCCTCCGACTTCTTTTCTGTGATATGAGCCAAGAATGTGTAACAGCCTTTCTTTATGTATTTCTCTGTTTTAATGCACGAGATGATGCTGAGTCTAGTCCCACTGCGTTCTCCGCGAACGACCAATGTTTCGCCATCATAAGGAAGATGAACAACTTTTTCATCACAGATGATTCTGGCATGATGTTGAGATAACCAATCCATTCCGATAACAATGTCGAAACTTCCAAGTTCTACTGGCATGAGATCTATATTGAACGGGTGATTGATAAAATTGAGAGTGCAACCACGAATGATCGTGTCGGTGCCAACTAAACTACCGTTAGCTAGTTCAATGTGATATGGAGTGTCTAATGTGGTTGGTTCAATGTTGAGTAATGGTGCAAATGCAGTGGAAACAAAACTTCTATCGGCTCCTGAATCAAATAGTATGGATGCATAACAATTATTAATGAGGAACGTACCCGTAACGACACTCGGGTCCTCCCTGACATCTTCTCCTCCAAGGACATAAGCTCTTCCTCTAGCTGTTCCACCTTGGTTATTGTTTCCCTGATTCTTTCCCTTCAGACAGTTATTCTTGAAGTGTCCGACTTCTCCACAACCAAAGCATGTTGCTGGGGGCTTGTGATTATCAACCACAATTGGAGCCTTGCAATCCCTGGTCGAATGACCAACCTTCTTACAGTTTCCACACGGATTCGGACAATTTCCAGGATTATGATGGGTTTGACATTTGTTGCACTTGGGTAAAGTACCATTGTAACCTCTTTTCTCAGCTTGACCTGCAACATAAGCCTTTGCAGTTTCCTGTCTCTTGGGTGGTGGTTGAGTAACATTGCTACTCTGGTTGTTATCCCGATTTCTTTTGTTGTTTTTGTTATTGGAATTGTTTCGGTTGCTGTTATAGTTGTTGTTGTTTCGGTAGTTGTTGTTGGAGTTACCATTGTTGTAGTTACGGTTACTGTTGGTGTTGTTGTTTGAAGCAGTTTCTTTCTTCACTATCTGAGCCATGAGTTTCTAAGACATTCTGATTGCCTCATCCAATGTTTGCGGGTCAAAAGAAATCACATCTCCACGGATGTTGTGAGGTAATCCTCCAATGAAATTCTCTAATAGCTTATCAGTGTCCGGAACCATTGTCGTACATAATGCTGCCAATTCCTGAAATCTCCTGATATATGTCTCAATATCATTACCTGTTGTCACTAGCTCATAAAACTCTGTTTCCATCTTTTTCACTTCTGTTCGTGGGCAAAACTTCTTTGTCAGCCACTTCTTGAATTCGTCCCATGTAAGCTTGTGAGCATTCTCCATTCCCATGGGCTTTGCATACGAATTCCACCATGACATAGCTTCCCCAACGAGTGTACTAGTAGCAAACTTAACCTTGCTGTCCTCCGGACAGTTGCATAGAAGGAATACTGATTCTGTCTTTTCAAACCATCAGATCATGGCAGTGGCTCCTTTAGTGCCTTTGAATTTTTCCGGATCACCACTCTTGAAATCTTTGTACGTACATTTACGACCATTTGTACCATTGGTATTTGTTCCTGCGGCTTCCGCGGTTTCTGCCCGCGAAGCGGCTTCAGCAGCAGCTGCAGCTACGGCAGCTCTTTCTGTAACCAATGCTGCCTCTATACTGTCGGCAACAAGCTTTCTGAATTTCGCTGAGGTCATAGCAGTAGTGGCTCTTTTGGGTGGCATAATTCTTCACAATCACAAAAGATAACAACAATGAGAATCCACAATAGAAAACGATCATCATACACAATATATACAATCACAACATGTATATACATCCACAACAGGTATAAATACAACCACAGCATGTATAAATACAATGAAACCACAACGAAACATCATAAATATAATCACAACGCACATGAATATAATACATGAAAATTTCGGTTACGCAGACCGATATCATAAAATATCACAACGAAAATCCTGCATAGTAGAGTCACACTTGATATATTTGTTTGTACTACAAACAAAAGACAACAAGTACTAACTATGTCCCACACCCCAGGACTAGGATAATAATGTACAAGCTACATGATAACAGTCTAACACTAGGCACCTCCTCCGGGTGCTCCATCTAGCCTGCGGAAAATCCTCTGAAGATCCCTAGGCATCGCAACAACGATCTCCTCTAGGTGCTGAACTCGAAGCTGAAGATCAGTCTCCCTAGTCTCTGATGCAGACAACCTAGCCTGAACTGAAGATAACTCACCGGCCTGGCGATGATGCTCATCCTGGGACATCTGTTCCCTGTCGAACAACTCAGGCATCTCCTGCCTCAACTGTGTGATATGCTCTGAACTCTCCAACTGACGAGCCTCTAAACCCTGGTGTGACACATCAATGGCAACCCTGCCCTGGATCAATCCCTCGACCTCCTCCTCAATAGCCTCAATACGGCTCACTGGAGTCTCGTCTAGATGAGACAATGCCATGTCAATCTCTACCTGAAGTTGATCTAGTCGCGAGTCAAATGTAGCAGCAGTAAGCAATCTGTCAGTAGCAGCCCTCGAGCTTTCACCAACCTCGAATCTGCTGGGTGGTGATGTCTCTGTAGCATCTGAAGTATCTGGCGATGAGATATCAAGACGAGCCCGCTTCTTGAGCGGTAGGTCTGACATAGGAGTTGGATCTCTGCTATGAACTGGTGCTGATAGGGATGGCAATGGTGGAGACAATGATGATAAGGATGGTAATGGTGATAATGGTGGTGGTGTACTGAATGCCACACTCCTCCTCGCTATCAAGCGGCGACAGAGTGGATGAGATGAAGTAAGTGATGATGGTGGTGGTAGGGATTCAAATGCAGCTGGTGACCTGATAGTGAGACGATGAACCCGCTTAGCAGTAGTGCGCTTCATGCGCGGCCCACCTGGATATGTACAGTAAACTCGACCATAGGGTACAAACTCTCCTGGCTGGATAACTGGAACAACTCTGGGACCACGACGGATCACAGGTGACAGTGGTGGGGTAGGCATGACTTCCCCCTCCTCAAAGGGTTCTGTCTCGGCCTCTGACATCACAGGTAAAGACTGTGGAGTAGGCTCCACTGATGACAAAATGATAGTGGGTATCGGGGATGATGTAACCGACTCTAGTATGATGGAGGGTAGTGAGGAAGTATCGTCTGACTCAGAGTCCGATAAGATAACAATAGGGTGTGAATCCGAAGACATCACTGAGACAACAGATGTGAAATAAAAGTAAATAAACATTTACACAATGTGGGTTATGATGAAATGATATATGTATGAAATCGCAATCACTACATGTGATACAATGAATATGCACTTATGCTACAATGATAAGATGCTATGATGGTGCAGTTATAGTCTAGGATATAATGGACAACCTAGTTCGCTATAACCTTTGCTCTGGTACCAATCTGTCACACCCCCAAATTTCGTGACTTGCAGCGGAATGAGTCATTCAGGGGCACGACTGGTCATAGCACCAAAGTTGCAGTTATATTGAACGACCTAAAGTGTCGTTTAGAAAATACATCGTTTGATTATTTAAAAACATTCAGAGTTTCAAAGCTAGGTCCCAAAAGGTGAAACAAGTTTTCATAAAACGAGTTCATACAATTCAAACGATGGATAAATGCATAAAATATAAAGTGAGACGCGTCGACTCCGCGACTCCATGATGTCTATATGCAAGCCAACATGCGATACCTTAATTACCTGAAAATACTTTGCTAAAAATGGTCAACAAAAATGTTGGTGAGATCATAGGTTTATGTAAATGAAATGTTGTACGAATACCACAAGTATAAAGTGTATGACAAAACAATGCCACATAAAAATTATACATTAGCTCTAAGCTCATGACCCCGAAGCTAGACTGAATGAAATGCCCCAACCGAGTGTTTGCCAATCACTCTAATATGACAGAAATGAAATGCGTTCATTTGACAAGTTGGTGAGATCATAGGTTTATGTAAATGAAATGTTGTACGAATACCACAAGTATAAAGTGTATGACAAAACAATGCCACATAAAAATTATACATTAGCTCTAAGCTCATGACCCCGAAGCTAGACTGAATGAAATGCCCCAACCGAGTGTTTGCCAATCACTCTAATATGACAGAAATGAAATGCGTTCATTTGACAAGTTGGTGCTACCAACCCGAATGGAGGAGTCACCCTCAATAGATCTATTCACTCACTCTCACTTGCTAACAATTAACGGTTCATGATAATAAAGGGGACTTTAATCTGGGCAATGATGTAACTTAAGCAATGTAATGAGTTTGTATACTTTGGTTCGCATATAAAAATGGTGCAATGTATTCTCCCCCGAGAGTTTAGAAATCAATAAACAATTTAAAACGGGGCTATGAAAACTCACTTGATATGATATAGCAACAATGACAATGATGGATATGATGAAATAATGCTCGGTCTCTAACCGCGACCTATTATGAATGATGTGATCCAATGTAAGCAATGATACAATGCAACACATGCAAATACGTATGTTAACGATACCACTTGTTAGTTTTGAAAATAACATTTATCGACGAAAAATACACTTTTGACGTCTCGTTAAGTTATAAACTACTTTTCGCGTAAACATGTTGAAACGGTACTCCACGATCCTTGTTTGGTGTTCTATCGGCAAAATGTAGCGTTTTCATCGCAATTTAATATTTTTCTTAACTTGTGAAAATAGGCCCAAAATGACTTCGTGAAACTAGTCGCGAAATATTGCATTTTACGTGTTAGTTGATCAAACTCGACGTTTTTGAAAACCTTGTAACAATGTGTTAATGTCGTTTCATTTAACTTTTGATTGTACACGCCTCGATCAATTAGAAAATCGGCTAACAATGTTATGTTTCGCAAAAACACTAGTTTTTATACTTAAAACACTTTCTAATAGTGGGCTGTCAAAATAAACATGGTACGTCGGGCTTCAAACATGAATAACTCGGCCGTTACAAGCTCGTTTTCTACGTTCTTTACATCCACGGCTTCGTATAAACATGAACTAACATAATCTCAGTAGGTCGGGTCGTCTAGATCACGTCTAATGCCTCGTTTTGTCCTTTGAATCTCGGCGATCAGCAACTAAATTTTCAGAAAATTAGTTTTCGTTGTCTAACTTTGAAAAATCATATCTCCTTCGTTATAAGTCGGTTTTTAGTGATTCTTGCGGCCACGGTTTCGTTTTTGAAAGAAATTTCTGAATATGAAGGCCAAAATATACAAAAAGTTACTGAGTTTTCCAGTTTACAAGTTTTTGGACAGAACCTATTTTAGATTGTTAAAAACTCACTTCCTTGGTTCTAAACTTGATCATACTAACTCAAATCAACTCCACAAGTTCGCAAATCCTACCATACACCTTCTTAGGGTGTCATGGGGTCCTAAACATCACCAACCTTGGTGGATTTCATGAGATCATTAGTGAAACTTATAGATCTAGTGATTTAGAGAGTTTATGTTCAAAAGTGGTATGTAAAACATAAATAACTTGCATGGATAATTAATATAACTTGAAAATACATGAACACATAAATCAAATGAAAGCATAAGATGATCAAAACATGTTCTTGAAACTTACTTGATGATTTGATGAGTTTTGGTAAGAAATGAGTAATAAACTTGAGGTTTGATCACAAATCAATAACTAGGAAGATAAATGGAGCTTGAATATGACTTGATCTTGAAAAATTTATGGATTATGGTTGGGTTCTTGGGGTTGGCCGAATGGGGAAGATAGGATGGGAGGGGTTTGGATCTTTTTTAGCTAATGGTTTATGTGTTGTATGTGTTTGTGTTAGTGGAGATGAAATAAAATGTGTACTAATTCATTAATGAGATTTGGAAGCATTAAGCTAAATGGGGGGTTGGGGGCGGCACATGTGGGTAGTATGAGAGGGATTTGATGTTAATTAAGACACTTGTCTCCCATTTATTTAGATATTGGATGATTAGTGTATACATTGAGTGTTATCGGGTACCGAGTTAACTAGAAATAACTCGTGACGAGGTGAAATGAGATACGACGAAGTTGTAAAAATTGTAAAATCATGTTCCTTGCAAGAATCGGGTGTTAGAATGATTATCGGATTGAAATTTCGTAAACCGACGGAGTTATAAGCGTCAAACGAAAAGTATAGCGATTGGTTTAAAAACACCGGGTAAAGTAATAATATAATCTCTATATCATTATAATTAGCTTGAAAATGTGTTAGGATCATTGTCGGGAGTATTGGGTATATTGTTAGTAGAAATGACTGAGTGGTAACGTTAATTAAACAATTAAGCATACGTTAATGAAAATCACACAAACTCATGCATGAACTGATATGGAAATGATGTTACTGATGATATGCAGACTACCCTAGTCTGTATGATGTACCTTTACTGATGATGCATGAATACGCAGCTAAACCTAACTGGTTCGCGCATTTGAATACCCGTAAACCTGGTTTACAACATGATGAATGATGCCCATGAATAGTGATTTCCCTCCGGGAATGAATAGTGTCATGTGAATAGTAAAATTTTTGACGACTTCTCAAAGTCTCAAACTGACTTCAAAAAGGATGAATAGTGAAATGATGAATAGTGATCGGTGAATAGTGATTGATGAATAGTACTCATGAATAGTAAATTGTCGGGATTTGGAAAATGACCTGAAATTACGAGTTGTGACAAATGCTAATTTTCCCACTAATATTTTAATAATAAATGTCAATTTATTATTACACAACTGTTAGACTGAACATTTATATGTTTACATAACTATTACGGGAAGCAAACCCGCACGCTGTAGCGTACAAAAACTCACCAAAACTATTTGAATTTATCAGAAAAAGTGAATTTATCATTTTCTGACAGTTACAGACACCAACGTAACAAAAACGAGAGGTTATCTTGTTTTCCTGAAAAAAGACACCACACGCGTACCGACACCACATTAGTAAAGGTTTAATTCAATAATTCATTTTCGGAGCCAATAAATTTCATTTTATGTCAGTTTTTTAAAAACGACTCCAGATTTATGTTTTTCACATTTATGTGAAACCGAGGTACCACGATTTCACTTCAGCTCAACAGAACACAGGGATACAAAATACAATTAATATCATTAAAACCCCACTCACTCACTCACGTGATCCTTATCTTTTTCTTCTCTTCGATCTCTCCACCACACAACCCTCCAACATATCTGTTTGACTCCTCCTGGTGATAAAACCCAGGAAGTCACCATCAACACCAACCATCGCCATCTACCTATGGCTTCTTATACTTTCGAGCCTCCTCAGAGTTTTGTCGACACCTAAAACTCATCCCCATAAGTCAACACCGCTTTGAGATCGAGGAAGGAAGGGGAGAAGAGCTAAGAAAAGAGGAATCTCATCCTTTGGAGATCATAAGGAAACCAAAGTCTTTCCACAACTTCTTCTTTATGTACAGCCGAATTTCCAGCAATGTACTACACATCCTCACCTCACCACAAATCATTCTTATCAGTCAAAGGGTCCGAGAGGAAGCAGGGGTGTGTGGAGTTGCTTGGAAATCGGATTGGATTTATTCGTGTCACCTGTAAATTGACTATTGATCTTCTTTGTAAGGTTAATCCTTTTCATTGTTGTTGAAACTCAATTTGATGTGATTTTTTTTTTCGAATCGTTATATAAATTTTTCTTATTGTTGATATGAGTTATGTGGTAAAAAGGTTATGTCGAATGACTGTTATGTTGTGGTGTGGTAAAAAGGTTTTAAAACTGGAAAAACTATAACTCGAATTAGAACAAATGTTGGCTCAAAAATCAATAAGTGTATGCCGTTAAAAAGTGTTGTGTTCAAGTTTTTATCTATTCTTTTGACCCAACCATAAGCAGAATTAGTGTTAATTAAATTGAGGAGGAAATGTTTGAGTTGAGCTTAAATGCTTGTGGGTGTGTCGTGTTCGAATGCTTGTGATAAGATTTACACCTCGTCTGTGGTTATGTTCATCCTGTAGTCATGTTCATGTTTGGGTTTGTAATCATAGTTTGCTCGAATAAGTTGGTTTTTGCGTTAATATTTGGTCACTTGGGTTCCTAGTCGAAATACATGCTCACAAAGTGTTTGAGATTTGGTTCGAATAGAGTGTGTGTTAACACTCAAAAATCGTGTTTATGTTCGAACTGGCTTACACTGGTGCTCGATACTTGGGTTATGTTGTATTCAACTCGAGTGTGTAAGACTTGAAAACTTGTGTGCTTGTAGTTGTAAGTCCAGTCGTGTTGTTTTCGTAACCTTATTGGAGGTTATGCTCCGTTGGATGTTGCCTCGAGTCATGGGTATAAATACCCTACGTGAAAGGTAGCATGGTTGTATGTATTGTTATGTCACAAGCCGAGAGACCATGAAATTATGGTCACCAAGCTCAACTCGAGCCTTGGTTGGCTTGCTCCTTCCCCTTGTTTTGGTTCGACCATTGGGTCATTAACGACACCCATTGGGAGCTATTTTAAATCATGTCCTCGTCAATTTCAGGGTTAGAATCCCTTTTCCTCACATGTCTGCTCAACAAAAACTCTTGTAAATCTATATGTTGTTTTCTAAAAGATGGTATATTGGTCTTTCTGGTTACATGTGTGGGTTGAGATTCTAAAACCCCATGGTGGGCTAGCATGTTGAACTACCAGGCCACCATTCCTTTAAACTTTAATTAGCAGACTTGGGCCGAAGCCCATGAAGTAAAAAGATACAAGTCGCTGGCCTTTAATTACAACCCATAGAAAGTGAGTTCATTTTAGCCCGTTTCATTCAATGTTGGGCCACATCCCAACTCGTCACAAACCTTAACATAATAACGAAGTTGAATAATCCGTTCCAAATACACGAGTTGTGATCACCATCGTTCGAGTGGCCGTTACAATTATTACAACTTTATATTTTAAACAACTCGACTAGTTATCGTTCCAACACACGTCACAAAACCTTAACAACTCGCTATATATATATATATATATATATATATATATATATATATATATATATATATATATATATATATATATATATATATATATATAATATATATATATATATATAAACCATACAGCACAGCTAGAATTTAACGTGATTACTATTCTTTCAATCGCCTTAATTTATAAATCATTTTGGTTGTCGTAGCACATACAATGAAAAACATTTTTACATATCTAACGATATATAAACAAGGTGAAAAACTAAATTTGTAAAAATAAACTAGTTCATTGATTTGTTTGCATATAACTCGATGTGTTTTATCAAAACTTATATAAGTCGTTAGATTATGAAACGATTATTTTCAAACACAAGACTTACAATTTTGTTAACACGAGGATTACTTATTACCCAAGAGCTCATATACACGAATTATTAACTTATCGTTAAGTGACATAAACAATGATGAGAATTTTTCAAATGTAAAATTCCTTTACAAAAACTATATGTATGTACAAATATACATATGCACACACCATCATACACACACGTACACATGTACACACACTTGATAATACATACTCACTTAACGACAACGTTTCCATAAGTCATCAATGTTGACATGCGATGTTCATTGTCTTCCATACGTAGTCTTCCAATTTCTGTCAAACCGGAGGCTTATTCGTCTTGGTCTTTATCTAATATACACTTATACACTTCCAAGAGCCAATACCTCCAAATGTTAGAACATTGTTCCAAACTTAAATTCTGACACACCAGCAACAATGACATAAACTCTTTAAAACTTCTGAAGTTCTTGAATTTAAACTGTGAACTAAAACAAACCCTACTAATCTAGGTCGCGTGTTGGTGCTGAACACTGTCTGAACTATTGTGTTATCTGACTGCTATTTACCAAGGTGAGTTTATAGCCCCACACTATTTAAACTTGTTTTACTATTGGGGCGAGAAATATGCAAAACTATTTTATGGACCAAACTATAGTCTATGCTATTACGTGGATTAGCCTAAGCCCTGTTATGTCCCACTATGCCCAACTCATGAACCGTCAATTCCCGCAGTGGAAGCGCGAATGTTATAAATAGATCTATTGGGGGTAACGTCCCCGTTCGGGTTGACCGGATAGGCAAACGAACGTATACCATGTCGGAAACACAAGTGTCTGGGATAAACACTTGTCGGGCCTTTATATTTAACATGCTTCTAGAGCATGCACACTGTTATAGCTTCGGTTGCATGAACTTAGTGCTAACGTAATAGACTGTATTTTTATATGGCATTACATGGGTTGTAATGTTCATGCACCAAACTCATGGTACAACTGCTGATTTACTGCTTATTGATAAACCCATGAACTCACCAGCTTTTTGCTGACTTTTAGCATATTTTTCTTAGGTGTTTAAGCTGACCGATTATGACAAGGTGGTGGCAGGGCAAGGGTCATAGACTACTGTCTGAAGTACTGTGGCATTTTAAACTATGACTTGTTTTTTATTGGAACAACTAAATTTGTGGGCCTTATATTACAAACTCAAACTATGTCGTAAACTTAATTTACTTGGCTGATGAATTAAAACGGAGTATGTATTCCGTTCTTTGTTACCTTGTGTTGTGATTATCAATTTAGTAGCACCCCATGACCTGAATGCTTTCGCAATGCCAGATTTTGGGGGTGTTACACAATCGGTATATGGCCTTCAATGGAATGCAAGTATTTTCTTTAGAATCATGGGTTACATCCATGTTACTTGCTTAAGACTTGGCAGGAATCTTATAAACACAACATCCAGCCCATAAATGGTTATCAACATTGGGAAAAGTCAAATGTGCCCACAAGCATTCTTCCTCCTAAACATCATAAACCAAAGGGTAGGCCAAGGAAGAAAAGAACTAGGGCAGCTACTGAAAATGATGATAATGATAAAGATAGTAAGTTGTCACAGTCTAGTAGGAGTGTAGTTTGTGGTATTTGTGGCAATGCTGGACACAACAAGAAAACATGTGTTGGGCAAGGAGGTGTAACCGGAAGTCAAGGAAGTACTCATTAGTCTCAAAAAACAGGTTCATCCCAGCCAAATGTTCCATCAAAGAAGAAGACAAAGGTTAAAGGTAACAACTCTGAGCAAATGAACAAGCTCAATGTCAAACTGATGCTCAATCTCAAAGTCGTGTGCAAGAAACTGGTGGTCAGTCTGAAAGTCATTTTCAACCAAGTGTAGTCCAGTCTCAATCTGGAAGTCAAGTTGATGATGCTTCTGGTGTGACTCCAAAACAATTGTGGACTAGAAAGAAGATTATAGCAGCAAAAATGGCTTCACCACAAAAAATGTGTGTTAAGTATTTCAAAGACAATGTTTTTCATCGAATATGTAATTCCTAGAAAATATTTGCTCTCTTTAAACAATGTATGTTTCTGAACTTAGTAGACTACAAAATTTTATGCATTTGGAAATATATCCATTTGCATTATGTATAAAATCATCTCATGTTAGTCTATGAGAATAATTGAGTTTTAAATGTATCCATTTGCCACTTTACCTATTTCTACATATTTTTGCAAGTTCATACTCATATTAAGTGTTGACTTTTACAAAGTCAATTACTGTCATTACACATGAAAATTGACAATTGAATAGACAATTACCAATTTGAGTTGATATGTATAATAATCATGTATTAAGCATGTATAATAATCTGTGTTCATACTTGGATAATGTTTTTCTGGCTACTGATGTAAGTAAATGCATTTTTGGGTAAGGACCTATTAGTAAACCAATAAAGGCAACACAGTACAATGACAAGACCATAAAAGGAATATAATATTAATACTGTTAGCCTAGGACCAAAGTAGATCAAGTCATGACTTTTTAGTAGTCAATCAACACTAAAAATTCCTAAACACACCTTACCAATTACTGTACATACCATCTACTATCTAGAACATATCCAAAACACAAAAACCAGTGAGTTTCTAAACCCACTAAATAAACCATAGAAAAACGAAAATGATGACTATCTAAGAGAAAACACAAAAATTCCTCAAACAACAAACTTTCTCCTTCTCAAGAAGGAGATTAGCCAGGGATGCTTGGTGAGCAGCCTCTAGCTCGTTTGCCCTGTTGTCGGAGTTGACAACTTCCATTGTCTGAGCAATGAGGTCGGCTTGGCATTCTTCTAATGCCGCCTCATTCTGGTAGATGTTTCTCTTCAAGTAGAGGATCACCTCCCTTGCTCTCCTTGACATGGGTGGATCGTACCACCCATTGATTGGACATTTAGATCCCTAAAAAGAAAAAAATCAAAAGTTGGGGATCACTTTGAAGCTTAAACTCATAACTTGAATATAAAACTTTAAGCTAAAACAACCATTACACTTAAACCAACATTAAACTATAAACATAACATTTTAACTAAAAAACACAACAATTAAACTTTAAACTGAAAAAAAAATAAAGTCTCCAAACCTGTATTGGATATGCATTGTACCGCCTTCCGGCGTTGATATTGTTCCAGCATGTCCTCACCACCGCTTGCCTACCACAACCACAAAAAACCATTATTAGGATTTGATGGAAATATTATAGATAAGATTTTATGAGAGAGAGGAGAGTTTAGGGAAGAGTGGTGAAAAAATTTACCTATTAATAGCCTAAAATCATCGTAGCAAACCGCAGAAGCCGCTTTGTACTTACACTTTTTAATAAATTATAGAAAATTATGAAATGACGATTATGCCCTCGGACTACATAAAAAATCAAACAGCATATAACAGTGTTGACCGACGGAAAACGGGTCAAGGGACTCATTTGATACTAAAACCTTAAAGAAGGGACTCCCGATGACACCGAGGTCATGGTCCGACCCCAGATGATGTTTTTCAACAAGTTTACGGACGAACGGTGTATTTTTGTCTATTAAACATTAAAATTTCTCTCTCCTAAACCTACTCCAAATCCAAATCCAAATCCTATACCAAATCCAAATCCGAATCCAACCCCACTTATAAACCAAAAGGACCCTGAATACTTGATGCGGATTTAAAACGTGCGTTTTAGGGGGTCATTTAGTCTCTAAACTCGTATATATTTGATCAATGATTACCCTAAATCATTTATTTTCAATTTTTAGGTCCTTTGGAAGCAAAAGACGGAAACGAGCATGGTTTTGACTTATTTGGACAAGAAAACGAAGAAAATGACCAAGTCGCGAATTCATTTGGAAAAGGAGACCTGACGGCGTCACAAGCTACAACGTGACGCTGTCACTTTCATTTCAATAGGATGATTTAGAGACAATTTTACAAGTGACGGTTCAGATATCAGTGACGGCCTAGAGCAGTGCATGACGGCGTCACTACCAAAAGGATTACAAGGCGACGACGTCACAATGGTGACACAGCTAAAGACGAAACCCTAATGAAGGCGGGCTGACGGCATCACAACCATAACGTGACGCCGTCACAATTGTAAAACTATATATATTTTCGTATGTTTTCCACTATTCGTGTAACATCTTGGAGAGGTAACCCTAGTGACGAATTTTAGAGCTTTGTAAGGGTTTTTTAGCCCTTGGATTCCATGTTTTATTGAAGTTAAGTGATTCCTCTTTAATCATTCAATATGTATATGTCTTGTTTGATTATATGTGTTTCTTCTCTTCTCTTTAACATGCTCGACTAAATTAATTAGTGTTTGCTTAGATTTGAATGAAACATAGTTATTAATTATTGATTGTCGTCTCTTGTTTAATTAGTGTTTCGCATGAGGGTTAGGAAAACTAGCTTTATTCTTAATGTATTAGCTTGTCCATCCTAACTAAGCGCTATGTCATTAGAGTGCACTAGTTGTTTTTATTCATTGTATTTATTGCGTGAATTGCGGCTTGTTGATAGTAAGAAACTTAATTAGACGACATAATTGATGATTGGTGACATTAAGATTTCTAAAAGGAGACTTATATATTCATAGAGTTAGGGATTTTAGCACCACCCTAAGACCAATATTAAGGAATACAACGCGCTAATTAAAACAAGGAAGTGACAATTCAACTAATCAATAAGAGATAACTAGGGTGTTGGATCGTGCCTTCCTTGCCTTCCTGATAGATCTTTGAGCGTGGTAGACTGTCTATGTAATCACAAACAGTCTAAGAGAATCTCTATGAATGAAACTTATGCTTAGGCGGAATCTAAACACAAGAGTTAAGAAGAAAACAAACTATGAAACGTTGATCCTCTATGGATCTTTTATTAACTAATAATCATTTTATATAATTGATTCAAAACTCATAGCCGCATGTTTCTTTTATACTACAAGAAACCCTAATGCAGCATCACTAAGAAAACGTGTAAAGAGATATACACTATCTCTTCCTAAAATAACTCTAACAAACATACTAAATATACGATAAGACCAGCAGTAACAGACACTGCCAGCAGGAACAAACAATGCTACCAGCAGGAACCACTACCAGCAGGAACTCCATACCTGCCAGCTGGAACCGCTATAACTAACAGCAGGAATGAAAATAAAATATTATTCTAATAATTCCTAACAATCCTCCCCTAAACTTGAATTTGACTTCATTAACTTCAAGTTTCCAGATAGATCTTTGACGTCTAGGGATAGAGGATTGAACCAACAGCATCAGAAAGTAACCAGCAGCAACACCATCTTTAAGCACAAGATTCCAGCAGCAACATATGTGGATCAGCAGCAACAGGAACATCGTCAATTCATAATCTGGTTACCCCTGATATGCAATGCACTTGAACTTCACAGCAACAATGACATATTGTACATCAAAACATTTAAGTTTCATACTATTCTCATCACATCCAGGTGTGTAAACTCCTGTGAGAGGTGAATCATTGAAAATTAATGGATTTGATGTCTCTTTACCAATAGCCATCACTACTGGAGTAGCCAATGTTTAGATGTGTAAGACCATGGTACATTGATAACCATATGATTTTTAGTAAATCATCAACTATAAACGGATTTGAGTTGTCTTTACCTGTAGCTGTTTGCTCAGGACTAGCCAATTCTTAGGTTGAAGATAACCTTTGGTGAATTGATTACCAAATATGGTTTTCCACTGCCTTTACCACAAGCCATATACATGTGGGCTAGCCAATTCTTTGGAAACCCCAAAAGGAGTAAAATCCATGGTGAATTGAAAACCATCCAACTCTCAGTAATGAAACATAGGTGAGTTGAGAACCCTATAGTTTTGAGCAAACTATTACAGCTATCAACGGATTTGATGATCACACCAGAGCCGTACCCTCATGGTGAGTCAACTCTTTCTTGTCTGTTAGACATGGTGAGATGATTACCATTTGATGTGTGGTTAAAAACCAACACTGTACCTGCACAAAAGTTAGTATACAAGAGACAAGGATTTATTTTATTTTATTTTATTTATTTTTTTTAACTAGAAAGAAAATAAAATAAACATAAAAGAAAATAAAGCAAAAACAAGAAAACAAAGAAAATGAAAAATATACAACAATAAGCCTCCCCTTAGACTTATACCTCCCCTAAATCTCAGCACTCAAGGATTAAGCATCCCAATATGGACCACCAAATGGTTAAATCTTGGTCCATCAAAAGCCTTGGTTAACAAATCAGCCACATTATCATCAGTGTGAATTTTAAGCACTTGGATAAAATGCTTCTCATTAGCATCCCTGATAAAATGGTGCCTAATTTCTATGTGCTTAGTTCTTTGATGAAACACTGGGTTCTTAACAATGCAAATGGTGCTCTGGTTGTCAATAAAGATTTTGGTGTTCATGAAATTAAACCCATAGTCTAATAACTGATTTTGAATCCAAAGTACCTGACCACAGCAACTAGCAGCAGCAACATACTCTGCCTCAGTAGAAGATGTAGCCACTATAGTCTGCTTCTTGCACTGCCAAGATATCAACCTTCTTCCCAGAAACTGACATCCCCCAGTAGTAGATTTCCTATCAAAGTTAGCACCAGCATAGTCACTGTCACTGTAAGCTTCCAACACAAAAGGAGAATCTCTTGGGTACCAAAGACCCAACTTAGGTTGTCCTTTTAGATATTTGAAGATCTTCTTGATTGCATTCAAGTGTGAAGTTAATGGTGTAACTTGATGTCTAGAACAAGCACTGACTGCAAACATGATATCTGGCCTAGAAGCAGTCAGATACATCAATGAACCTATCATGGATCTGTATAAGTGAACATTAACAGCAGAATCAGGTTCATTGTTAGACTTAGGCTTTGGAGCTTCATATGGTGTTGTTGCAGTCCTGACACTTTCCAAATCAAACTTTTTAAGTATGTCTTGCACATACTTTTCCTGGTTGATAAAAATTCCATCTGGTTGTTGTTTAACCTGTAGTCCCAAGAAAAAGGTAAGTTCTCCCATAGCACTCATTTCAAACTCTCCTTTTATCAGCACCTCAAACTCCTTACACCAAGCTTCCTTAGTGGATCCAAAAATGATGTCATCCACATAAACCTGAACAAGAATGATATCTTTTGAATTCTTCTTGATGAAGAGTGTCTTGTCAATAGCTCCTCTTCTGTAACCATGCTTCAGCAGAAAAGCAGATAACCTAGCATACCATGCCCTAGGTGCTTGATGAAGACCATAGAGTGCCTTTACCACCTTATAAACCAAATCAGGATTCTGAGGGTCTACAAAACCTTTAGGCTGAGTTACATAAACTTCCTCTTCAATTTCACCATACAGAAATGCACTCTTCACATCCATCTGATAGATAATGAATCCCATGTATGAGGCAAAAGCTAAGAACAATCTAATAGCTTCAACTCTTGCCACAGGAGCAAACACCTCATCATAGTCAATACCTTCTTCCTGCCTATGACCTTGAGCTACCAATCTAGGTTTATTTCTGACCACAATACCCCTAGCATCCCTTTTGTTCTTGAGAATCCATTTTGTTCCAATAGCATACTTTCCTTCAAGCAAAGGTACTAACTTCCAGACCTTCTGATTGTAAAACTGTTGCATTTCCTCTTGCATAGCTTCAACCCAATCAGGATTTTCAAGGGCTTGAGCTACATTGCTTGGTTCAATATGAGACAGAAAACAAGCATAGAGGCAATGTAGATAGTCTGTGTGATTATTCCTTAGCTGATCTTTAATATAACTCACAAATGCAGATTCTCCAAAACCAGGTTGTTTCAACCTGCTTCTTGTCTGAACAGTTGAATTGGGATCACCAAGAATCAAAGACTGAGGATGAACAGTGTGTATCCTCTTGGTAGCAGTAGGATTGACATCAAAGGTTGAGGCTTGATTAGTGATAGAGGGATTGAATTCACCATCATATGAGGAGTAAGTGAAGATGCCAGTTCTTGATTGATGATGAGAATCCTCCAACTTAGAACCTGAAGAGAGTGAATTCCCAAGGTCAAATGGACTTGGGTACCTTGGAGGAGGTTCATTGAAACCCAATGTATCAGCAGAAGAAGTGGACAGAGGACCAGCAGGATTGGTGACCCCAGCAGAAACAGAAGAGCCATCAGCAGAATTGGAAGTAGCAGCAGGAACAGGAATACCACCAGCAGAATCCATATTCCTGTGGGCTTCATCTTCAGCTTTTCTTAAGATCTCCAATGTTTCTTGAGAGAACTCCAAACTAAATCTTTTAGCAGCTTCTTTGGCATTATGTTCTTGTCTTTGAAGCCTAGCAAGATCTTCTGCAAAACTTGAATCACCTTTAGCCATATCAGAAGTATCTTTGTACTCAGTACCTGAAAAATGGTTAGAGGGAAAAGAAGGAACAACAATAGGTCGTTCATCACACTCTGAATCAGAATCATCATCTGAGGTACCTGCATTGTTAGTGTCAAAATTATGTGCACCTACAGATTGATTAGCTTTGTATCTAGAGTAACCTAAAGTATCAGTCAGATAATCAAGGTCAAAATACCACTCATGACCTGCACCCTGTACATTAGGTTTATCCTCAAGATATCTTAAATTGAGTGTTTCTTCTATCCTCTTGGCAGATAAATTATATACCCTATAGGCCTTACTATGAGCAGAATACCCAACAATAAACCCCTCATCTGCCTTCCCTTCAAATTTACCTAGGTGATCACTAGTGTTCAAAATAGTTACATGACAGCCAAAAGGTTTAAGGTAACTAATGTTAGGAATCTTCCCAGACAAAAGCTCATAAGGTGTTTTGTTGTGAGGACTAGTAATTGATACCCTATTCAGAACATAACAAGCAGTGCAAACTGCTTCAGTCCAAAACATGGTTGGCAACTTAGAGTCAGCCAGCATTGATCTAGCTGCTTCTATAAGGGTTCTATTTTTTCTTTCTGCAACCCCATTTTGTTGTGGGGTTCTGGCATTACTATAATCCCTTTTAATCCCCTTATTTCCACAGAGTTCTATTAGATTAGCATTTTTAAACTCTGTTCCATTATCACACCTAATAGTCTTAACCTTTTTATTCAGCTGGTTTTCAATTAAGGCAATAAAGTCCCTAATCACAGGATAGGTCTCATCTTTAGTACCTAAGAAGAAAGTCCAAGAAAACCTGCTAAAGTCATCAGTAATCACCAGGCAGTAGTACTTATGGTCAATACTTCTGATGGAAGTAGGACCAAAAAGATCCATATGAAGCAGCTGCAGAGGCTCAGTGATAGTGCTCACAGCAGAAATGGCCTTATATGAAGCTTTGTGTTGCTTCCCTTTGTTGCAGGCAACACAATTGTGTTCATTTGTGAAATTCTTGAAAGGGAGCCCTTGAACCAAACCATTCTTAGCCAGCTTGTTGATGGTCTTAAAGTTCACATGTGCCATCCTCCTATGCCATTTGTTGGATTCATCCACAGATGCTTTTGCCACCAAGCAAGCTAAATCACCCCCAGGCTGGACATCATTCAGGTTGAAACTGTAAAGGTTGTGAGTTCTTGGAACTTTGAGTACAACCTGACTATCATCAGGCAACTTGAAGTCTTTGGACAGCACAAGACAGTCAGTCTCAGTGAAGAGAACACAATTCTTCTTGTCACACATTTGTGAGACAGAAAACAAATTGAAGTTCTTGAGTTCCTTCACATAGAGGACATTATCGAAGTCCAGCTTAGGTGTCTTAATGGTTCCCTTCCCTGTAATCTTGCCATCTCCTCCTCCAAATGTCACAGTCCCTCCATTTAAGGGTACAAAGTCATGCAATCTCTCTAAGTTTCCTGTCATACTCCTTGAACATCCACTGTCAACAATACCTACATCTTTACTTCTAAGATGAAAATCCTACAATAAAAGAATACATACAACAACATTAGTTACATGGGAGACCCAAGCCATTACTGACTTGGGCCTGCCTAGTGGATCAATAAAAATTAAACCATGGAGATTGATGAGATCCACCATTGTTCTTGGACCCCATTCTCATATAGTGGTCATTGTTTCTCCAAGAACAACCTGCTGAGGACTTAACAGCAGTTTCCCATCTTGCCCCCCCCCCATGTGCATGGTGTCAAAATAAACAGGTCGAAGATCATTCTGAAAATAAGTGCTTGTAGGTCTGTAGAAAGGTCTAGCATCATTTCTCCTCCAACCAGCAGAATTGGTATTACCAGCTGGAACAGACTTACCCGCAAGAACTGGCTTACCAGCAGCAACAGGCTTACCAGCAGAAACTGGCTTACCAGCAGCAACAGGCTTACCAGCAGCAACAGGTTTACCTGTAGGAACTGGTCTACCAGCAAGAAAAGAAGCTCTACAAGAGTTCATTCTAGCTGCTTGAGGAACATATGGGGGTATATTATTAACATTGTTCCACATAGACCTGGTTTGCTGTTGACTAGCACACATACCCATCTGATTCTCATAAAAATCACAGTCTTTGATAAGATGAGTATAACTACCACACACAAAACAAGATTTCTTCCTAAAAGACTTATTCTTAGCATAACTCTTCTTATTGCAACCAGACTTTTCACAACCACAAGATGAAACAAAATTATTCTTAACAGAATTAAAACCAGAAACATCATTGTTTAAAACAGAACCAAAACTAGAAACATCATTGTTTTTAACATAATCAAAAGAAATATCTTCAAATGCAGCTTTCTTTGAAGGAGATTCATCATCAGCTACTTCTGAGGAGAAATCTTCTGACTTGGTTGAGGTAGACTTGTCACTTGAATCACATGTGGCATAGTCATTGGACTTGATTTCTGAAGATTTGTCACTGTTAGAACAAGAGACAAAATCATTAGAGTCACAATCAAGATTAGGCAAGTCATTTGACTTTTTACCATAGGACCTATGTGATTCATCTAAGTCTATGTCAAGGTCTGAGTGGATAGGGACAGGTTTAAACACTCCTCTTATAGGAGGAGGAACAACATGCATTTCTCCTTCTTTTACATACTTTACAGGAATTTGATAGTTAACCTCCTTAGGGGTTGGGTCAAAGCTTTGACTCAGAAGAGTCATCTGTTTTAGGATACCCCATACCTCTCTTAGACTTTACATACTGAGAATCAGCATTCAATTTATCTACAAGTCTAGTTGATTCTTTGTATGAAGTACACTTAATCTCTTCACTTTCTAGCTTATCCTGTAATTCCTATTTCTCTAAAATTACCTTATCATATTCTCTCTCAGAATGTTTTAAACAATTAGTGGTGTTTTCTAAGTCTCTCTTTAAAACCCTAATTTTCTCTTCATATGTTGTTTGATTATTTTGGTACCAAACCTTTTGTTTTTCTAATGTTTTCAGTGCTTTTTCATAAGCTTGAACCTTAACAAACAATTCATTATATTGAGGCTCAATATCATCAAACTCTCTCTTAAGTGCAGCATATTTAATTTCAAAACCAAAGGGACAATTTTGTACCTGTGATGGGGAGCCCATCAATCCAAATTCTCCAGCCACTTGTGTCTGAGCACCATATCCAGCAATCATCCCATAGACCTTTGCAGCTCCTCTAACTGCATCAGCTACCTCATGTTTTTCCCAATCCAGCATAGCATCCACAGACAACAAGGCTTTAGGTTCTTCTGACTCCAATTCTTGAATCTTGAATGCCGAATACCTTGTTTTGTCATCCACCTTCTTATCTGGGCATTCTCTAGCAAAGTGACCTGGTTGATTACATCTGTAGCACTTCACCTTCCTCCTGTCAAACCTTGCTCCCTCCTCTCCATCTAATTTGATTCTCCTCCCTGCCTTCTTCTCAAACCTGTTGATGCGTGCGATGTTTCGTTGCGGTTTAGCAGTATTAATGCCTACTCAAGTTTTAAATTTATATTTAGCCGATTTATCAATAACACACACACTTAACGAGCAGTGTACCCGGTCAGTATGAATATAATGGTAAGTAGAGTGTCGATCACTAAGAGTGGAACGTATTATCTAGTTATTCTAATCAGTATTTTAATATCCTAAGTTAGCTATACAACCTAATCTAACGCAAGGGGGTTCAGCCTGAGAGACTGGCACGGTTTGGTTATGATTAAATATAAACTAAACTAATGAGCATGAATCAGCGATTAGCACACACGTACACAGATAGATACTTGAGACAATAAGAAGACCTGTCCTGATAATTAAGTAGCTTGTCACTTGTTTTATTACTAGTTTTATATGAAGTGTATATAATTAACCCTTTCTCGTTGGCTCTAATCTTATCGGCGAGTAAACCCTTAATGATTACTTATGTCTATCCCACTATCCTAGAATATTGAGCACTTGTGATGCCCACGTTTCGTATACGCTAGAATAGATAGGCGAGGAAGGGGCATGGCGACCCAAGCAATGCTCAGCTAGACACAGAGGTTATCAATGCACTAATAAAAGTCACCAAAGACATCAACATATAAACTTTAATTAATGGGAAAGCAATTTTAAGGGGTGCCCATGATATTCCGTAGTCACATGACATCAGCCCATCAATCCTGATGAATTAAAGTGTACTAATACAATAAAACAAAACTACTTAATGAATTGAATACATGCAGGACCTTCTTACAGCTCTTGTATCTTCGTTTAGGGTGTGTCTTGTGCTGCTAATACGTCTGAATTCGTCTGGTATCTTGCACTGTCCAACCTCTCTAATTCGTCTGGCCTTGGGGTATTTATAGTTTCTGTCTGAGGGTTAGATGCGGCGCATAGGATAAGTAGATGCGGCGCATTGACTTAACTTCGCGTGGGGTCCAAGATTAATATATTCAGGAATATTCGTACACCGCCTTAAGATGCGGCGTAACTCCATTTCTCTATGCGGCGCATGTCCTTTGCTGTCTTGGATTGTAACTTGTGAAATCTTGATAGTGATACGCCGTATGTAATAAGTATGTTGCGGCGTATCTGGAGCAGAATGATCTTGATCTTGTACATTTCAGTAGACTCTTAACATCTTGCTTGTTTTGCTCCATAATTAGTCCAAAATCGCCAAGTTTCACATAATACTTGTTTTTACCTGAGAATTACAAAAGTAAACATTAACGTATCAATTCTCATATATAATATAATAAAACAAGTCAAATAAATATGATAAATGATGATAATAAAATGTACTTATTTGAGATCATCTTCTCAAACCTGTTAACTTTCAATGCCAGCATAGCCATCTGCCACTTAATGTCCATCTCTTCCAGATCCAGTTGATCAATTTGGTCAAAGTCATCATAGACAAATTGCTGTTGTGGAGCACTTTCAGCAACAAATGAATGAAGAACTTCCTCAACAACATTGTCAGATCTTGACTGTGATCTCGCTGTTGCAGGGGAATAGGAAACAGATGAAGATGAGGGGGTTGGGCTGTCACCATATGAGACCTTGTTAGTGCTGGTAGCACTAACAAATGCAGTATGAGTTGGAGTGTGAGATGAATAAGAAGAAAACCCTTTGATGTCGATCTCAAGGGTCTTGAGCTTATTATACAGGTCATCAAAGGTCATGAAATCGAGCCCACCTCTGGCCTTTAAAGTGATGGAAACTTGAGACCAGGATGGAGGTAAAGCCCTCAAAAACTTGGTGTTGCAGTCTTCATTGTCTGGTCGGGCCTGCAACTGGTTGAGTTGGCTCAGGATCTTGTGAAATCGATCATATCCCTTGTGAATCCCTTCAGCCTCAGAGATCTTGAACTCTTGGAATTCCTGCTTGAGCATGGACTTCCTCATCTTCTTGGACTCATCATTCCCTCCAAATCTAGCTTTTACAGCAAGCCAGATTTCCCTAGCATCATCCAGGTGATGAAAATCACCCATGTGGTCTTCCGGGAGAGCCTGAAGCAAAAGAGTTCTTGCCTTGGTCTCCCTTTGTACAGCAATCTGCTCCTCTGCTGTTACAGGTGGAAGTATGATGATGTTCCCATTCTGACCTCTCCCAATCTTCTTCTTGCTGTTACCATTAAGGATAACATTCCACAGGTTATGATCACTGTTTGAGATCCAGTACTCCATCTTCATAGCCCAGACTTCATACTCATCCTTCTTGAGGTATGGGAATTTAGCATTACTGTTCGACACAGTGGTTGTGACAATTTGTTGTTGGACTTGAGAAGTTTCAGGTTTCTCATTGTTAATGACAGAATTTTCAGGATTGTCGGCTTCCATTGTGAAAGGGTTTAAGAGATTGTTTAGAGAACTTTTTCTTCTTTGTTAGAGATCTTCACCAGGCTCTGATACCACTTGTTGGATCGTGCCTTCCTGATAGATCTTTGAGCGTGGTAGACTGTCTATGTAATCACAAACAGTCTAAGAGAATCTCTATGAATGAAACTTATTCTTAGGCGGAATCTAAACACAAGAGTTAAGAAGAAAACAAACTATGAAACGTTGATCCTCAATGGATCTTTTATTAACTAATAATCGTTTTATATAATTGATTCAAAACTCATAGCCGCATGTTTCTTTTATACTACAAGAAACCCTAATGCAGCATCACTAAGAAAACGTGTAAAGAGATATACACTATCTCTTCCTAAAAAAACTCTAACAAACATACTAAATATACGATAAGACCAGCAGTAACAGACACTGCCAGCAGGAACAAACAATGCTACCAGCAGGAACTCCATACCTGCCAGCAGGAACCGCTATAACTAACAGCAGGAATGAAAATAAAACATTATTCTAATAATTCCTAACAAAATAACTAGGGAGTAAGGAAATTCTAAGTAAACACCTTTACCTATCATAATAAGTTTACCAATTTTATTTTCCGCATATTTAGTTTAATTATTAGTTTAAAACCCACTCTTCAAACCCCGAAATATTTTAATTTGCTTTCTAAAACATATAAAAATATAAAAAGAATCATCCCTCACCTTTAGACTTAATTCGTCATACACTTCGGCCTTCACAACACTATTTCCCTAGAGAACGATCAATCCCCCCGTGTTTTGCCTATACTACACTACAACGGTTAGGTACACTGCCTAGGAGGATTGTAAAACTTTTGTGGTTTTGCAAAATTCCGCTCATCAATACTTTTTGTGAGCAAAATGATATTATGCATCAGACTTCATGTAATTATACCCCTCAACAATATGAAATTATTGAGAGGAAGCATAGGCATCTTTTAAATGTTGCTAGATCCTTTCTGTTTCAGGGAGGGATTCCTTTGAATATATGGACTGAATACATTCTAACTGCTACCTATTTGATTAACGTATTGCCTACCTCTGTGCTGAATGGGAAATCACCTTATGACGTAGTTTATAACAGACCTCTTTCTCTTAAACATTTAAGAGCTTCTGGTTGTCTTGCTTATGCTACTATCTTAAACAGTCATGATAAATTTGGAAGCATATCCGAAAAGTGTGTTTAATTGGATATTCAAACTTTAGAAAGGGATATAAATTGTTCAGTCTTGATAACAAACAGGTTGTTTATTCTAGAGATGCTAATTTTTTTGAGGATATCTTTCCTTTTAAACAAAACTATATTGATATTGATAATCAACCTGTTCGTAATCTGAATCATTTGATTTTTTTTAATGAAAAACTCTTTGATGATCTTCCTGAGATGCCCAATGATGAGGAGAGAAGGAACATTAGTCCTAATAGGCAGGACAATCTTTCTCTTCATTTGGGTAGTACTTCTGAACCTCAAAATGGAAGTGATGGGGGGCACTTTCAAGGCTCAGATGAATATGCCAATGAGGGTGTGAGGTCTGTAGCCTCTGAGGTAAATCAAAATATTTCTGAGGGTGATGAAAATCTTTTTCATCCTCAGGAAGAGTCTTATCAAAGTCTTGAAAGTCAACCTATTAGAAGATCTTCAAGAACTTTTGTTTTGTCAAAGAATTATAATGATTTTGTTGTTGACTCTAAAGTCAAATACGAGTCTGGAAGATATGTTAACTATTCCAATCTTTCTAAAAAGAACTTATGTTTTGCATCTGCTTTGAATAAAAGTGTTGAACCAAATAGTTTTTGGGAAGCTTCTAAGCATTAGCATTGGAATGATGCTATGAATTTTGAGATGAAAGCTCTTTATAGGAATAACACTTGGGATTTGTCTGATCTTCCGGAAGGAAGAAATGCAATTGGGTGTAGATGGGTTTATAAAATAAAATATAAATCTGATGGTGAAATTGTAACATTTAAAGCTAGGCTAGTTGCTAAAGGTTTCAATCAAAAGGAGGGAGTTGATTTTGATGAAACCTTTTCTCATGTGTCTAAAATTGTAACTTTTAGATGTTTAATTAACATAGCTATGCAGAATAATTTGTGTTTATATCAAATGGATATTAATAATGCCTTTCTCTATGGTGATTTAACTGAGACTGTTTACATGTCTTAACTATTTGGTTATTTTGATTCTAATGAGAAAAGAGTTTATAAGTTGAATAAGTCTCTTTATGGGTTAAAGCAGGCACCGAGGCAATGGAATACTAAGTTGACTTCTACTTTACTTGATAATGGATTTGTGCAAAGTAAAAGTGATTATTCTTTGTTTACTAAATCTAGTGATAATGTGTTTATAACATTACTTGTTTATGTGGATGACATTATTATTAAAACCAAGTTTGTGATTAAAGATTTTGGTAAATTGAAGTAATTTCTTGGCATAGATGTATTAGAAACTGATAATCCTTTGTGTTTAACACAAAGGAAGTGCTGCCTTGATCTTATTTCTGAGTTTGGTTTGCTTGCTGGTAAACCTTTTCCTGTTTATTTGTGGACTAATATTATTATTAGTTCTGAACAAACTGATAATGACCCAAACTTAAAAAATATAACTGAATACCAAAAATTGACTGGTAAACTTATATACTTAACCACTACCAGACCTGAAATTGCTTATACAGTTTCTCGTTTAAGTCAGTTTATGCACAGTCCTTTGTAATCACATTTGGATATTGCTCTTAAGGTGATCAGCTATCTAAAGGGATTCCTAGGTAAGGGTCTAAATGTTTTTAAGAGTGCTACATCTAGTATTGAGTTGAAAGCATACTCAGATGCAGACTGGGAAAGATGTGTTGCAACTAGAAGGTCTGTTACTGGTCATTGTATTTTTATGTGTGGGTCATTAGTTTCTTGGAAAAATAAAAAACAAGGCACTATTTCAAAGTCTTCAACATAAGTAGAGTATATAGCTCTTGCTTCTGTTACATATGAGGTTATATGGGTTTGAAAATTTTGAAAGATTTGCAATGTAAAGATCTTTTACCCGTCAAAGTGTTTTGTGAAATTCAGTAATCAAGATTGATGCCAATCCTATTTTCCATGAAACAACAAAACATTTAGAGAATGACTTACATTTTGTAAGGGAAAAAGTTATTTATGCTGTTATAGAAACTGTCAAAATAGACACTTCTGATCATATAGCAAATGTTCTAACAAAAGGATCGGACATAAAATAGCATAAGTTGTTGTGTTCTAAGCTTCAGCTTATTGACTTATTTCAGAATAAGATTAAGGAAGGGTGATAAAAGTTATACTCTTAATGTGAAATAATATTAGAGGGACTCATTGTGTCATTTTATATTTTACAGTTTTACTTTGATATAAGGTTTGGAGCTAAGTAGCAGGCTGATCAATGTTGAAGGGTTGTATTTGGTAAAGTCTCAAAGTTACAAGTTTGGGAGCATAAAAGATGGATGAAACCCTTGTTTTAATATCAAGTTATTATTTTGTAGGGATTGAGTGAGAAGAAAAACTAAAATGAGAAGAATGAGAATGATTTATAGCCACACATTTTAAATAAAAGAGAGAAATTTAAGGGGAGATGTATCTACTTTTGTAGGTGCATCTGAAATGTGTGGTTTCTTCTTATGGTCAGGTTTTTTGATCTTGTAAATTTGAGAGTTTGTTGGTTGGTTCTTGAATTGTTCAAGAACTGTTATT
The DNA here is from genome assembly GCA_021014915.2 of Artemisia tridentata subsp. tridentata. Taxonomy (NCBI): domain Eukaryota; kingdom Viridiplantae; phylum Streptophyta; class Magnoliopsida; order Asterales; family Asteraceae; genus Artemisia; species Artemisia tridentata. Next base: position 262,840,054 of record CP139503.1, read on the forward strand.
CTTTTTGATATAAAATTTGCTAATATATCTTGCTATATACTCTATATATATATGATAGAATTACCAATTCTTTTGATTTAGAAATTTTCTTTTTACGCAAATTCAAAAAGCCTTTATCCTTACCACACAACTTGGTAAAAACAATAACTAATAAACATAAGTTGAAAGTGATGTGTTAGATAACATAACACATGTTTGGAAACTTTTAAAGGATTAATACGAGGTATTGGGTTACCGAAATGATTGCTTTTATAGAAATTTATCGACTCATTTACCAAACTTTGATATTGCAATGGTGGTTGTGTACAGACACATAATGGCTGCGGATGAATAGCTATAGCCTATAGGGGTGTATGTGTTTATTGATGTATTTAAACGAAGAAGAAATTAGTCTTTTGTTTTGATATGGGTTTAATTTTGATGTATGAGATTGGTTAAGTTTAACATGGATTAAGATCATAAAAAGTTGAGTCAAACATAATACATTATGTTTATCAATTACAAATAAAGAAAATGAATAAACTTTTTCTTTTAATAAAAATCAAGAGCTCACTTGCTTATTTCTTCTCTCAACAAAACTAACATGATGATAATAACTTGAGAGGATCTTAATTCAGTTAACATAAGAAGTACTTTTTAGATTGGTTAATTTTTGTAAAAATAGAAACTCAAGTGGAAAGTTAGATGTTAGAAAATGAAGACATGTAAAATGACAAAATATCTTCGCATGATAGACTTAACGGAAAAGGTTAACAATTGTCGGCCAAAAGAACTAACAATGCAAGAATTTGAACCACAAGAACGGTCTTTGAACAACTTTTTATTTTTATTTTTTTTATTTTTTTTTTTATTTTTTTTAAAAAAATTTTTTTTTTCGGCCAAAAGACCTAAAGTGCAATTGTATGTAAACTGCATGAACGAAATTTGTAGTTAACTTTAAGATTTATATGTGTATGCTCGATCTAAAATTTATTATATTCAATTAGTCATTTTCTAACTTGTACCTTTAAGCTTTAAACAAATACGGATGTGGTTTTTCGGTTCAAGTTATTCGGGGAGGCCGTGCCTTTTGACTCAGATGTACGCGGTCTCATCGGGTTAATCTCAGGACTATTTCCGGCCCTTCCATGGCCATCTCCAAATGTAAACACCTAACGAGTTTTGAACCCCAGACCTCTTTAAGCTTTAAATAAATGTTGAAGTGAATTTATTAAACTCTCGTGAGGTCACATTTTGGAATAACCTATTCAACTAATCAGACTTCTAGTTCTTTTTATGCTTAGATGCTTAGGATTTACCTCCCATTGTCGGCTATCACAGTGAAACACCAGGACTTAGCATATACGAAAATAGCTGTTGTGTTCTAAAAGAGATTAATTGTATATGTAAACTGTCTAACAAAATAGGTACAGCAAAAAACAAAAAAAATGTTGGATAAAGCTTTCAAATTACCTTAGACCACCCGTAATAACAAGGTTGAAGACGCGTGCATTGCCAATGTGGCACACCGAAGATGTGTCGATCCTTATTAGCCTCACCCTCGCAAGACGCGTCTTAGGTGCATTTGGGGAGAACTCGGTCGTCTGAATGACCGATTCGTGGGAGTTTTGGTTTTGTGTGTGTGTGTGTGATTTTGGTTTTGGTGGGGATATATTTGGATGGTGAACTTGGTTGTCTTATTACACTAAGTTGATGGTGAAGTTGGTTGTAAAGAGAGAAAGCTGATGTGACGTTGAGTTGTCGGTGGTGAAGTTGGTTGTGATGCTCTCTTATTACCCCTAGCGTTATATGCAAAGGAAAAAACAGTGCTGCAGAAATATCATGATCCTGTCGATGTCCAAAAAGTCCATGTCTTTGCATTTATAGTTGCCGTAAATCTAAAGAAACATGTTTACACAATAAGGAACTGTTGCAAGTAACTAGCAATGCACTCCAAAAATCCAGTTAGTTAAAGGTAAATCTAACTTTAGCACCAAACTGTCAATTGACCCGTACGTATTATGCTACTTGATCTTATACTTGAACAGGTTTTAACAGTTATACTTGAACAGGTTTTAACAGCATTTAAGTATATGCAGATTAACTGTAGAATAGATAATTTGAAACATAAAGATATATGAGCCTATTATATTATGTTCGCCATGTTAAGAATGATAAATTATACAGTGAATCATAACATCCACCATGTGAAACCAGAATCATGTTGTAAATTATGTCCCATATGATTCCCCAAATGTGAGTGAAACCATACAAAAAAGAGATGAGACACCACCACTGAAATTGAAATCATGTTGCCTGTTGAAAAAACAACATTGATATTGTATGTAAATTGGTAACTTATAATCAAGCTACATGCTACTCTAATTTACGAAAGCATTCAGGAAAACAAAGGCCGTGGCAAGCGAAACAAATGGTCTAAACAGCCTTGGTACTTATAAATGCTATCAATATTTGTTATCAATACTTAATTGTATGTGATCGTATATAAGATCTAGTACGCATAGTTAGCAAATGCTGAATACCAAGTTTATCGGGGAAAAAAAACAAGGCCAGTATCATTGTTTGGAAAACAGCATGATGATCTATGCATTTTCAGGACGACTTTAAAAAAAATAAGCAACACAGAATCAAGATCCACACAGTTTCAGAAGGGAGATAACATTATCGACTAATCGTTGAAAAAGTCTACTGAAATAACATAACACAAAATGTCATCAGTCAAATAGAATTAAGTCAATACTTTACATCATACATTAACTACTCCCTAATAACTCAAAATTGTAACCTACTTCACCTGCAAACATATGCTAAGATTTAAATCCTAACACTAATTACCTCAATTCGGTTCTTTCATCTTTTGTACACAACACATATCCTTGTGATTCAAAATTTTCAAACAAATAAGAAGGTCCTCTTACCATCTTCTGGATGCTTACTTATAAGCTTTCTGCCTCATCTCTATCACTTTCCTGTGAGAATTCGAGTGCAGAGCTGGAACAAAAGTTGGACTTGCAGCTGGACGGTACTCCGGGTAAAGCCGACCTGACCGGTACCGGACTCCACAAGCATTGCAAAGTGTCTTAGGGCCGGTTGGGCCCTCCCTCCATTGTGGGGTTTTGGTTATCTCACAGTGGGCACATTTCTTGACCCCCACATCATCTGATATTTCTTCTGATCTATTTGTTTCCATGATAAACGGACGCTGAGTTGGTTTCTTTCTCTTTTTGTCCTTGTTAGGAAACATTGTAATGGGTGATAGCAACCAGGGGTTGGTGGTGGGTCGTAAACGTTTGCTTCGAGTTCTTACTGGAATTGAGATCTCGATACCAAAGGAGACGCCTTTACTACTATTCGAGCTGGAGCTGCGACTTTCGAGGACTGAGTTTGGGCTTGCTTGTGAAGGATAGAGTTTTTTGTCTTCAACAAACATTGGTTCCTGTTTTAGTTGAGGGACCCTGACACTTTGATAGTGTATAGGGGTTTCTTCATAATGATTTTGCGAATATTTTAGTTGAGAGGTTCTGTTATTCTGCATAAGGAAAACAATCAAAATTATAATCGAGAATGCGATGAAATTCAGGTAGAAAAAGATTGCTGTAAGAACTACGGGGATGACATGACGTAACACGCATTTTTGTCATGGGTTAGACCGATTGGATGTATAATTTGGTAACATATCTGAAAATGGTTATGGTGAATACAAAACATTAGTTTGTTATAATCTGTTACAAACAATCAAACCCTTCAGGGAAAACAAAACTTTTGTGCAATAGGCTTAATTCGACTGTTTGACCAAACTAAGCATATCGGAGGCCGCTAAGACATACCCGTAAGCCTATATGGTTTTCATACACAGCCTTATGCCAAAACAAAGATTTTGGTCATTAGACGTAAACGGCCTTCTCTTTTTGCAAAGATAAACCAAAACAGTTTTTAAAACAATTAACCTTTTAATCACATACTGAGACCATTAACACAAGTTAAAATCATATAATTGTTATCAATCAGTTATCAATAAATAAAATCGATTTTAACGTAACCATCCCCATCACATGTCACAATATAAATGACAAAACACGAGAAGTACTCCCCACCTAACACGTATATTCAATTATTGCACAAAATTGAAGCATTTATTCCCCACCTAATAACTACCCCTTTTTAAATATGTTTCTAACCATGTTCGATTTTAGCTGGAAGAGACGGAGCCTGAAGATAATGTCGGTCATATGGCCTTAGATGCTTTAATGCTAGCAAAGAACCAACAACATGACGCATATGACTTTTTCGAGAAAAAGGGTGAGTAGTCTAGAATCTAAATTTAGTCGGTTTCACTTCTCAGAGGTTTCAACTTTTTTGTGGTCTAGCCCATATATTTTATTTTTCCCAATAACAAAACCTATGTTAGTATATTCCTTTGGTTACTATAATAACACGATGTCATCTTGTTATGGCATCTATGGGAAGACATTGAGGATTTGAGGTTTGCAAAATAAAGGACAAAAGACAGTATACTTACGAGCACAGGATACTCATAAGGCAAATCCGTAGATGGGCCAAAATTATTTCCAACGCCAATTTGGGAACCGAGGACCTCAGAAGGTATAGGACCAAGTTTAGAAGCCCAATCTTCCGCTAATCCATCACCCTCCAAACTCTCCATTGGGAAATCAAACAAATTAAGTATATCAATATCGCCAAAACAATCCTCATCATACACACGATGATTATAATCAACTGTCACACCAGGTTCAGTCTTGCACATTCTCATATCCTGCATTAAACCAAAAAGAAAAGTCAACAATTTATTTATCAAAAACATAATGTGGCGATTATAATACACAAAATATCATACAACTTTACGCCAATTTCCATTTTTGGCAATGTACTATTTTCTCACAAAATAACAGTATAATCCGTACAAACAAATAATTAACTAGTGCCTTGGCAAATATAAATGAAAATTACAGTAGGTCATTAGTTTGCATTACAAAAAGCATATCGCCAAAAACAGAAATTAGCCGTGATTGCGTCAAACACGTGCATACCGATACGAAAAAATTCAAACTTTGATAATTTTTCATAAATTCGTGCAAGCACAATCGGAGAAACAATCAAATAGTAACCACTTTCATCAAAATGGCTCTTGATTTATTTTATTATAAAGTCAACTTAGCAATCTTCAACTATACCAAAACATAATTTTATTTTATGCATCAAATCAGACTATTCATATACAGTTATACTTAATTTAATGCTATTTAATACAGAAATTAAGTTATGATATTTCTAAGCATGAAGCATGGTATTTTTCTAAATTTATTATTAAACGTTACATATTGACCAAAATCTAATTATTTATTACCACGCGTGAAATATTAAACCCAAAAGATATTAAAACATATACTCAACTCTTTATATAGTTTTTTAATTAATTTTGATACAGAGATTTTTTTTTTTTAGAAAATAAATAATATCCAAATTAAATAATATACTTACCTTAAAAATCATGATATTTTCATACACATAGTCCGTATATACGAGTAATCAATACTACATATAAAAACAAAACACGTTTGTTTGCAAGTAACGTCATACTTATAAAAGTCAATGCAATCATAAAATATTTAAATAATTAATTACAATTTAAACAGACTATACATTGTTGTGGTTATGCCGCGGATAATACTCTAGTTACTATAGTTAACTCTAAATATTTTTTTTAATTATATACCGTAATAATTATATACCGTAATACTTAAAACCCAATTCATTCATATATTTTACATCAAATATTATATAATTTCCGTTAAGGTCAAAGTTGAACCAGTTTGACTCGCTAAAATTTAGATATCTGAGCCCGGAAACACATTTTCAAATACGCATTCAAACTTGACACTTATTTTGAGACGAAAGAGTACTAGTAGTAGTACTAATATGTATGGTTTCTTAAAATGTAAATAAATAACAAAAAACAAAAAATGTATGGTTTCTGACTTTATGCAAACAGTACATTTTCCACTTATAAAAACCAAAAACGACGCCGTTTCATCAAAACTTACCCTAAATAAAACATACCGCCGAAAAACAATTAAACACAAAAAAAGACGTCGTATCATCAAAACTTACCTTAGAAAAAAACATAAATAAACAAAAATGACGTCACTCACATGTGATTCCATAGCAAATCCTCTAACCTTGACACAAATTCAAATTAACAATAAACAACGTTGTTGTTTTGATTACTCTGTGTGTGTGTGTTTTTTTTTAGTGTGTGTAAATTGGAAGATGTGATAGTGTTTTAGGGCAAATATGAATGAAATAATAATAAGTGGGGTGAGGGTGTATGGTAAGATACGGTGGACGTGAGTGTAGGTGATTATTTGAAATGAAAAAAAAAGGAAATGAGTAAATGTGAAGGCATGGATTTTAGTTGGTGGGGCCCAGTAATCACATGCAACGCCCCCCCACTTCATGGATCGGGTCCCGTTTTGCTTGGTATTCACCGACACCTCACATTTGCTCCAATTATTATTGCACCTTATATGTGATTTCTTTTTTTATTTTAAATGGGAATATATTTTTTAGCATGTATTTAGATTTGATTTGGTTTAGTGATACTATTTTAATTATTGAGGATTAGTTGTTTGGAGTAAGATGTGTGCATGTTTAGTGTTTGCTAGTTGAAGGTTAAGTTGTCACAATTGAAGTCTTTTAAGAAGTAAGGTGCTAACTGGGTCTGACGACAATTCGCAGTGCATCTAAAGGGTTTGTGTAAAAGCCATATGGCTCTGCACATGCGAATGTTATGTGTTATAAACAAATTTGGAATGAAGCTTGCATAATGTGTACTGTTTTACATAATGTATAAATGCCGGTCACAGACGATCACAGTAACCTGGGTCACCGGCTGGCACGTCAGTTTTCTCTCTCCGGCGACCAGACATGACCAAAGTGTTACAGTCGATGACCGACTTTTTTTTTTTTTTTTTTTTTAATCAAACATTTAAAAAAAAAACTTAAAATTCATTAAAAATAAAAATATTACAATACTAAATTAAAAATACGATAACGATTACAAATGTAAATTAATCATCTAAGTTGTAGCTAGTTTTGATTTGTGTCTTAAGCTGCCTAAGATGATTTTGGTGTCGTTTAGGCAAAGTTGGGTCCATTTTTTAGTAGTAGAAGATCAAATGTGCAACGGATATATGGTTGGAAGGAGTTAAAACTCGGTCGAATTTTAGACCGATGTTTGCTTTGGTGTTTGATCGACCGAAATTAGATGACCACTTCAAAACCCACACGACCGATCTCCAAATCGGTCGATTGGTTTGACCGATCGATTTTTTTCATCCGGCTGTGAGCAGCCTAACGTTTTACATAAACTACGCAATGGGCTAATTGTTGGGCTCCCAAATCGCTCCGTCATTTTGACGTCAAGTGACGGCAGCAAAACGACAACGCATTAAACCATGTAGAGCACAAGGTGCAATGCTGCCACACTTCGCCACTCCAACGTGGCACCATCGCCACAACTCGCCACCACACCGAGGTGGCTTGTTTTTTCTCGCCACTTTCACCCTCTTCGTTTGCACGACGAGGGTAAAAAACGTCCTTTTGTCAGGGTTTTTTTTTTTTTTTTTTTTTTTTTTTTTTTTTTTTTTTTTTTAAATTATGTGTTGATAATTAATTTATATGTAAAAAGTTTGGAATACTAAACATCGTTAATATATGAATGGTTTATGAAACAACTATGTAATGTTTGATTAAATACTTTGAAACGTTTAAACTAGCAAATGAAAATACTTAACATCAGATTAAAATTATCATTAAGATGTCGAATTGTAATGCACAAAGAGATTAATAAACTACGATACGATAATGAAAATGAAACTACAAATTAATGAAAGGAATCATTTGAGTTCCAAATATCTTCACTCGAAGAGGACCTAAACTCGCCAGCATAATACTTTCCTTCCATGATGTCAAACCAGTTGTTCATAAGATGTTCTGCATCCCTGGCTTCCTGCTCCAAACGAGCAGCTTCCTCTTGTAGTTCTGTTTGTTCTGTTTGTCTCCTGACTTCCTCATCCTCCTCAAGAAGAATGAGTTCATCCTCAGTGAGTCCAAACGGATTTGGTTGGTGTTCCACAACCGGTGGATTGGGTTGTTGTTCCACAACTGGTGAAGTGTTTACCGGTTCATTTTTCGGGGTGAACACCGAAAGATATCTTCCGGTGGAGTGTTCACCGGTTCATTTGGAACCAGGTTGGAGTTTGGGAATTGCTGGGACAAGTCATGTTCATCTGGGAATTGTTGGGAGAAGTCACGGTGACTTGGGAATTGTTGGGAGAAGTCACGGTGGCTTGGGAATTGCTAAGAGAAGTCTTTGCGAGACATTGAATATGAATTTTGATTTTGAATTTTGATTTTGAATGTGTGTGTGTGTGTGTGTGAATTCTGTGAATGTGAATGTGTATTTATAGGCACATTTGGAATTTTGAAATTGAATTTTGAATAAATCCCGCCCGTAATTTCAATTTGAATTTTGAATAAATCCCGCCCATAATTTGAATTTGAATTTTAAATAAATCACGCCCGTAATTTGAATTTGAATTTTGAATTTGAATTTTAAATTTGAATTTTGGAATCAGGTTGTAGACATGTTCAACAATCAAACTGACGGTGACAATCATAACAAAAATATGGTCACGGGTAAATGGACAAGTCTTAGCAGTGAATGTCAAAAATTCAACGCTATTTACAAACATTTGCAGCGTACAAGCGGGGAAAATGACAGTGAGATTCTATTGTTCCCTTAACACGCTTAGAGATAACTAAAGAGTTAATCTAATTATGTTTATGACTGATACAATGTATTTGATTAATAACAACAGATAAGTAAAACGTAAATATAAAACACAAAGTTTTTCAGCGTTTAAATTCTTATTAGAAATCAATCAAAGAATCTATTACCCAAGTGTTTTGTGGAACAAACACTTGGGATTGAATAGACAAGGTATGGTATGTCTCCTATCTAAACTCTAGCTATGCTTGAGTGGTAACAATATCGACCCACTGAGCTATCTCAGGGATTGGTTACTCTTTTTAGGAGAAAAGGGGTTTTGTGAAAGTCTAAGCTTTTAATGCACACAAACTTTAAACCCCTTTTCTCCATCTGTTGCTATTTATACACAAACATTCAAAGAGTACTGAAGATTAAAATACAAAAAGAATACAAGGCGTGTCTGACAACTACAACAATATTTGTCATTTCCAAGAACTAATAGGAATGGGCCAAAAAGTCTTCGAGTGTCAGTTCTGACACTTCTTGACTTTTAGCCGCTTTAGGGATGGTTTGTTTCTGGCCCGATAAGACTTCTTCTTATCTCTTCAAACTCTTCCCGCTCAATCCCGCCTTTCTTTCAGGCTTCAGGTTCTTCAGTCTTTGCCTTCAGTCTTCAGTCTTCAATCACTTATTGTTGTTGAGGAGACTGGGGTTCAGTGAGTTCTTGTCCAACACTCACTGAACCCATTGCCTTCTTCTTTATCTCAGGTAACACTCAGGGAGTTCCGCCTTACTGAGTGGTGAGTCTTTCTTCTTAGACTCGTCCTGAGCATCTTGAAGGTAACTCACTGAGTGACTGTTCACTCAGTGACTTAAGTATGTTTTCGGTTGATTAACGCTTAGCGTAATTTGTATTCAAATCCTGTTTTCAGGATCCTTGGGTACTGACGGACCCAACAATCTCCCCCTATTTGGATATAAATTATGCCTAAGTGTTTTGATCAGTTATGAGTGAGCTAATGACTTCTACTCATACTGAATATACTATAAAGCTATTAAGGACACTGAAATAATAAAAACATGGACCATCAATTTTATTTATCATTTACAAAGTCCTATCATCTAACATAGTACAAGATAGTGGTGGTGTTGCAGATTCATCAGTCAAATTTGTAACCGAGGGCTTCAAGCTTTGGTCTCTTAGATTCCAGCTCATGTTGGTCAGGATGTTCTTGGATCTTGGTTCTCAGGTCATGACAGAACCTCACATTTTCAGGACTCTATATTGGGGAGGCCATCATGAGGAAACCAAGCATAGTTTTAATTCCTGCCTTATCAATGTCGTTCCATCTTTGGAAGGCTGGGTCACCAAACGCATCAGTGAAGAAGAGACCTCTCTCAGGTTGTTCAATGACCATTTTGTTCACAAATCTAACTCCTTCAGGGAGGGCTCTGTTGCATTCAAGGCCAGGGACTTTGATCTCAGGCTCAGATTCAATTTTCTTCCTCTTTTTAGAAGACTGAGAGGGAGCAGGCTGATTTACCGAAGCTGGGAGAAGAGAGGGAATACCAAGTTCATCAAGGGTTGTTGTCAATTTGTCATATCTTTGCCTCAGGGATTTCATCAGGTCTTTGACAATCATGTTCTGCTTTTTCACTATGATTGGACCTAATTCATCCAATTCAGTGATCCCAAAGTCAGAGAATCTAAAGGGATCATGAACCTCAAAGTGTCTCTTGTCTGGACCTCTGAAGACACTAATGACAGCAGGCTTGGTATTTTGATGAATCTTGACATCAGTGATTGGTTCTGGTCGCAATCTGCTTGTCATAACCCACTGGTACCTCTCAATTTTCTTTTTCTTTAGCTCTGCAACCTTTTTCATTTTCTCATCCCTTTTCTGCCTGAGAGCAATCATCTCAGCATCCTGAGCTTTTATAAAGCTCTCACCACCTTTTCTTCCAGCAAGGGCTTGTGGTTGTATTCCAAGCTTTTCAGCCTCTTCACTGACCACTTGGATGAGAGCAGTCTTGTTCAGCCTTTCTTCTTCAGCTGTTTTCTTTAACAACTCTTCCCTCTCCATATGAGCCTAAATTTCAGCCTCAGTAAGATGATACAACACTCCATTAATTTCATAAGGGACCTTGACTGGTTCATCAGGGTCAGGCCTTATGACCAAGGAAGCAAGCACCAATTTTGGTGTAGGTTCAGGCTCTATTGTTGTGACAATGCCTTTGCCTTTATCTTGGTGAGTTGATGATGGGGTTGTTTCAGGAGCTGCTGTCGGATTTGGTGGTATCTCCCCCTCAGTGTGAGAAGGAGGTTGTTGGCTGGATGTTGCTTCAGTGACTTTCTCCCCCTCAACTGTTGCTGGAGCCATTGTGAGAGCAAGAGTTGGAGTGCTCACTGAAGTTGAGGGAGCAGCATGACCTTTAAAAGCCTGATAGATCTCAGTCATCATGGTTTTGATGTCTAAGGTGTCTTGCTGAAGAGTGATCACTTTGGCCTCAAGAGATGCCTGAGAAGTCTCTATAGCGGTCATACGAGGCCCAAGATTCCAGGCCAAGGAATTCGAAGACTTGGCCCAAGCTGCTAAATTTGCCTCCATAAGAACCAGTGAAGATTTGATGGAGTCCACTGAAGAGCTGAGACCCTGAAGGTTAGAAGATGTCAGCATGTTGACAAGCTCAGTGAACTGGGCTGACTGTTGCTGATAAGTCTCAGAAGCCTAAAGAATCTTCTTGGTGAGCTCAGGGTCATCTTTTACTGACTCTTGAATAGTTGCAACGCTCTTCGTAATGTTGGAAAGAGTAGCGTTGAACCTTTTAAGATGAGTATCAAGAGTTGTCAAGGAGAAGGTGATCGATGATTGTTGCTCATTAACGTCATCATGATAAGATTCAACGGATTCCTTCAGGTTGACATAATGAACTGCAACTTCACAATGTTGATCAAAGAGTTCTTCAGTGAGCCCACGAAAGAGAGCATTGTTGGCTTTCTGCAAGAACTTGACCAACTGTCTTTCAGTGAGAGGAAGAATGTTGTCATACTTCCTGAGATTGGCTGGGCATGATGATTCAGAGTCCGATGAATGATCAGTCTGAGATCTGATTCTTCAGCCTGTGGTGGAGAAGACTGATGCGGTTGTTCAGTGGGTTGAGCATCAGTGTCCAGATCATCACCTGCCTCAAAAATTTCTTCCTCACTGTCATTGCTGAGCTCATCATCAGAAAAGAGAACAACCTGAAAATCTGCCATAGACTGAATCTGCAAAACTTGGTTAGCCGACTCCTCTTCATTAAAAGACTTGCCTTGGTTGTGGCCAGGTCCTGACCCTGCCATAATAACTTAGTAGGTTTGCTCAGCCTGGCTCTTGGAGTCAGTTCCCGAAAGAATGGATCCGCCATGAGGGGGTTGTGGTTTCATATCAGTGGGTGGTTGCATGCCCCCTGAGTCTTTGTCCCCATGTGTGCCTTCAAGCACTGGTGGGTGTTCTCCAGTACTATCACTAGGCACAGATTGTGATTGTTGGTGGACCCCCTTCCCATCAGGGTTGTACTGCCCTTTTGGGGATTTAGGGTCCTTGACTCCCTGAGACTCTGAGTGTGATTTCTCAGAGCCGTGAACGGGATGTGATTAGATGTGGGTCCCCTTCTCAGTAGAGTAGTGCTGCCCTACCGAGGATTCAGGACCCTGTACTCCCTCAGGCATAGCTTGTAATTTGGCAATGCCTTCATCGGGATGTGAGAGGGTGAAGGTTCCTGACCCCACTGACTTGTGTATGTCAGTAGAGCCATGAGGAAGGGTTTTGCTCGAGGACACTGAGGATGATTTATCAGTGCCCTCCATTGGCGTTTGTTGTATGGTCAAGGGGGTCTCACTGTTGGGTGTCTCAGAGGTCTTGGCCATAGTTTGTCCTTGTTTAGGGTTGTTTGAGGCAGCAGTCTCAGTGGCGAGTAGTTTGGGTTTAACCACCTTACTGGACCCTGCCTTCTTTTTCTTCTTCTCCTTCTTTGTAGGAGAAGGGAACAGGTGAGACAACATTTGCTCCCTGAATGACCAACAACATGTATGTGGCCAGGGAGACTGGTTGTACCTCAGTGAGGTCTCTGGAATAGTTGGCTTTATGAAGGACGTCAGGTTTAGATCCCTCAACATCAGTCCTAACATACTCAGAGCCTAGTAATGCCTGAAGCGCACAGGAAATGAATCTAGGATAAGACAAGTGTTTTTGCCTAGATTTTCCTGAGAGCTTGGCTACGAGGTCACGAAAGATTATTCCTCCGATGTCTATCTTTTTACCTTCCAGGAGGCTGAACACAATCATTTGTTGTGATGTGTTCAATTGCTCAGTGGAGGATTTATTGCCTCCAAGGACCTGAATGACAAAAGTCATCAGGATCCTCCAGGCAGGTGGGAACCATGTCTTGATGATTGACGCTTTGGAAAAGTGGGTTCCTGGGGCCACATCAGGTTGTTTTGGGTCATGTGGCCCAAGTAAAAGCAATACGGCCTTTACTTCATGGTCAGTGGGCTGAGGTTCAAAGTTCTCAGCGAAATCAAGGTCTGTGGCCTTGATGAATGTTTGGTAATCAAGGGAGAGGGTCCTTCTCCCATTCATCACTGAGAAAGTGATTATTGAGTCTTTGGTGTCCTCAGGGCTCGTTGCCACTGCAGTACACCAGAATTCCCTCAGATAGTCATAATATATGACTGAGGGGGTTTTTGTAAACGTTGTAGCAAGAAAGCAGTTTTGAAGGTATTTAACCACATTCTTGTACGCCCAAAATTGTTCGGGGTAGGCAAAATTTCCTACAACGTTGTTTTTGGTCATGTCTACGCCCTCCATTGTGAATTCCACATTTGGGGGGTATGTGATAGCTTTAGAAGTAGCTATTTTTGTTTGGTAAGTCTGGGTTACAAAGATGGTCAGGGTTTTTAAAGACTAAGAACATACACACAATTGTTTTTTTTTGAAAGAAAAAAGGGGCAAGAATTTGCTTAAGATTTTCTAAAAAACGTGTGTGTGTTATTTTGTTTGGGGGTTGTTGATGTACCCTCGGAACGGGTCGAATGACTCCCCTTCGAGCCTGTGCGAAGCCCTCTCTTCGGAGGCCCATGTTAATCTCCTTAACACGTTTCATTGGCGTAAAACCATTCATCTATGAAGTGGTTACCATGTGGGAATCCGCCAATCGAAGCCTTAAGCCCTTCGGGGTATCTCCTACGAAGGAACTACAACGGAGAGCTACCTTGACCTGGTCATACCCACGTCTCCTCTTCCTTTAGGCTTTCCCGCCAAAACAGAGATCATGGGCCACAAAGCCCTAGCGATTACCAAAAATCATGGAACGCCCCTATGATCTCCGAATCAAGTGCAACCGCCCTTTAAGGCCTATTTCTCCCCTATAAATAGCTTAGACGGGCCAGAATCATGGTAATGTTAACTGAATCTTAACCGTACTCTCTCAACTTACCTCAAACTTACCATTACACATACTTACTCGCACGCCGGAGGTGGTTCGCAGGGTCCATCCCCTGCGCAATCACTTAATGTAGTGTTTTAGTATTTCTTATTTCAGGTTAAAGACAAGCTTGGCGCAACCTCAACACCCCATAAATCCTTTGATCATCATCGAAGCCCTGGTCGTGCAATTTATTGTACAATCAGTGGCGCCATCCGTGGGACAGCTACAATTGGTCTCGTTATTTCCAAGCTTATAACCAACCAACTACTTTCACTATTATTCCGGAATGGATCAAGGGAGAGAAGATACTCCCCCACCGGGTTTCTCGACCTTGGCGCCAATACCAATCAATGACTCCAACAACCTTCCCCCAATAACCGCCTCCACGTTCACAACACGTTCTCACCCAGAAACAACACCCAACCATCATGCTTCGACATCAGCCAATCCGGAGCGTGTTATTAGCCCAGTCTTTGTCGAAGCCAACCACGAAGTGTTGGAATCTCTCTTAAGGGCTTGCAAAAGGCAAGTTAGGAATGCTGAGATGCGAAGGGAGTTGGAATACTCAAGTGACGAGTATGATGAAGAAATGGAAATGGAGCCTAGGCCTCCGGCTCATGGACCAACACTCTCACCCCTAAGGATTGGGTCACCAGTTGGTCGAAGGCTAGGCCGAAGGTCCGTTGGGTTCGAAGAAGTCCCAGAGAGGGCTCCGACAAGAAGAGAAGGGGTGGTTACGGAAGGCTCCAATGGTAGGAGCCAGCGAGGGGAAGAAGTGGGGGTGAATCTACCTCCGTTGTTAGCAGCTCATCTTGGAAGGACTGAAGCTGGGGTTCCGTTGCAGCCTTCTCACGCATCAGGCGTAGAAGGCAATCCATCTACAATTAATATGGGAGGAAATCTTCCTCCCAATGGTATGTACCCCTCGTTTCAAACTCAGTCTTATCCTCAAAGTTTGTATCCTCCAGTAAATTGACAGCCTAATAACCCAAGTCTCCCTCAAACTTACGGGAACATACCCTTCGGGCATCCTATGGCGTACCCTTCGTATGCCATGGGAAACGGTTATCCGTTCGCTATGAACACACCTTATCAGTCCTACCCAAGCCAAACTCCTATGGGAATGCCCCCAAACAACAATCCATATAATATTGTCCCCATGTATGCACCACCTTATAATTGTCTATACTCGGACTCTATGGGTTCGGCTACACCCTTCGTTAGGTGGATAGAAGATTACCCATTGCCTGACGGGTTGAAAATGCCTTCGCATATTGGGACTTATGATGGGAAGGGGGATCCGGACAATTTCCTACATTTGTTCGAAGGGGCTATTAAGATGCAAAAGTGGGTTATGCCTGTGGCCTGTCACATGTTTACTTATACCCTGCGGGATTCTGCCCGTATTTGGTGGAATGGGCAAAATCCTGGCAGCATTGTCAATCTTGATGATCTCAAGGCTAAGTTTCGATCACACTTCAGTCAGCAAAAAAAGTTTACTAGGACCCATCTAACGGTGCACAACATCAAACAAAAAGAAAACGAAAGCACAAAGGCCTTCGTTACTAGGTACACCGATGAAACTTTACAAATCTTGGGTCTTCATGAAGATCAGCGCATTTCGGGTTTCGTACATGGTCTTCGAAATCGGAGTTTGGTGAAATTCTTATCCACCGACCTTTCGATGACTTACAAAGGATTAATGGAAAAGACGTATACTTGGATTGAGGCAAAAGAAGTATCTACTAATGGTGCTCCGGTTGACAGAGACAACAACAACAAGTTCTCAAAGCATTCTGTGTGGGAAGGGTCAAAGAACAAGAACAAGGGCAGAGACAGGTTTTCTCTGTACAAAGGTCCTAATCACGGTTTGCTGGGAAGTTTAACTAAGTCTCCGAAAGAAATACTTGCTACGGAGAGGGCTGCTAAGGCCTTCGAAGCACCCCCTCGCATGACAAGCAAGGGTAAAAACAGGGATACAAGCAAGTATTGTCATTTTCATGAAGATTATGGCCATGATACGAACAGTTGCAGGGAGCTAAAGAAACAGATAGAAGAGGCTGTAAAGTCCGGGCAATTGGCACATTTGGTGAAGGGTATAAAGAAGGGAAAGGAAAAAATGTCCGACACTCGATTGGCTAAAGATACTACTCCTCTCGAAGCCCCAATACTCATGGTTCATTGGGGTGAATCCGGCTTAAAAAGAAAGGTAACGGAGCAGGGGGTAAGTGAAGTAGGGGAGGTAACATTTCCTCCTATTACAGGCCAAGTCCCTTCGAATGATCCAGTGGTTATCAAAGTTCTAGTCTTCAACCGAGAAGTAAACAGAGCCTACATGGACTGCGGAAGCTCCTGTGAAATCATATACGAGCATTGTTTTCTTAAGCTCAAGCCTTCGATCAGATCGCAACGGGTCGATTCGAAGATACCTTTGGTAGGGTTCTCCGGTGAGCATTCTTGGCCTCTGGGAGAAGTGCCATTGGACATTACAATAGGAGAAGGCAAGCTCGCAAGGACAGAAACCCTCACATTTGCTATCGTAAGGTCCAATTCTCCTTACAACATATTGATAGGAAGGACCGCCATGCAAAAGATGAGTATCGTAGTCTCCACCATACATGCAGCGGTCAAATTCCATACACCTTATGGGATAGGAACCGTGTTCTCTAGTTACAATCAGGGAAAGACCGGAGATATTGGCAAAAAGATCAAGGAAAATCCCGAAGAGCCTCCGAAGGCCATTCTAAGTTGTACAGATGCCGAAGAACGTATTATGGTAAATGAGCTCTATCCAGAGCAAACGGTGGTAATCGGAAAGCAACTCCCTGCTAACTTTAAAGCAGACTTGGAGAAGCTACTCAAAGCCAACAAAGACGTCTTCGCATGTACGTACTTAGATATGACAGGGGTTCCTCAGACTCTTATGATCGATGGCAAGCCCTTCGGCACAGAACACAAGCTTAATGAGTTCAAGCACATTAAACCAATCAAGCAGAAGCGACGAAGTCTGGCACCTGAAAGGAACGCAGCCGCTTGCAAAGAGGTGGATGAACTTGTACGAGCAGGAATTCTCAGGGAAGTGAAATACCAAACCTGGGTAGCCAATCCAGTTATGGTAAAAAAGAGTGACGGAGGGTGGCGAATGTGTGTTGACTTCACCGACATCAACAAAGCTTGCCCGAAGGACTGCTACCCTTTGCCAGAAATTGATTGGAAGGTTGAATCCCTCTCGGGTTTCCGTTTGAAATGTTTTCTTGATGCCTACAAGGGGTATCACCAACTACAAATGGCGGAGGAAGATGAGGAGAAGACAACCTTCTACACAGGAAAGGGTGTCTATTGCTACAAGAAAATGCCCTTCGGTCTAAAGAACACAGGGGCAACTTATCAACGTTTGGTAGACAAAGCCTTCCACAAGCAAATAGGAAGGAACCTGGAAGCCTACGTTGATGACATGGTAATAAAAAGTAGGACTGAGGAAGACCTACTCTCCGACATTCAAGAAACCTTCGATCAATTAAGGGCAATCAACATGAAGCTTAACCCAAAGAAATGTTCCTTCGGCGTAGAAGAAGGACAATTCTTGGGGCATCTAATTACAAAGCAAGGGATCAAAGCTAACCCTTCGAAAGTCAAAGCCATCACTGATCTACAAGCTCCAAAGTCATTGAAAGAAGTACAGAGCCTGAATGGGAAGCTCGCAGCACTCAGCAGATTCCTATCGAAAGGGGCAGATCGTTCTTTACAATTTTTCAAAACACTCAAGGGGTGTACGGATAAAAAGACTTTCCAATGGAGTTGTGATGCAGATGCCGCTTTCCAAAAGCTGAAGGAATTTATGGAAATCCTACCAACACTTACAGCCCCAATCAAAGGTGAAGTGTTGTTCATGTACATTGCGGCATCCTTCAAAAGCATCAATGCTGTTCTTTTGGCAGAAAGGGATAAGAAATAAGTCCCGATTTACTTTGTTAGCAGGGTCCTGCAAGGGGCCGAATTGAACTATCCGGAGTTGGAAAAGCTTATCTTAGCTTTGGTTTATGCCGCAAGGCGTCTTCGAAGGTATTTCCAAGCTCATCCCATCACAGTATTGACCGACAAGCCAATTAAGCAGATATTGTCAAAGCCGGAGAAATCGGGTAGAGTGGCTAAATGGGCCATCGAATTGGGGGAGCATGACATAGAGTACAAGGGTCAAAACTCCGTCAAAGGCCAGATACTTGCAGACTTTCTTGCTGAAACACCCTCCGGACCTAGCCAAGACAAGGAAATCCCAAAAGAAAAGCCCCCAAAGACGAAGGAGGGGTGGAAACTATACACAGATGGAGCCTCAAGCTCCGATGGTTCGGGAGCAGGTCTAATACTGGTCAGTCCGGAAGGGAAGGAGTATACTTATGCATTATGTTTTGAGTTTGAAGCCACCAACAATGAAGCTGAGTACGAGGCTTTGTTAGCCGGTCTTCGACTTGCAAAGGAGATGCAGGTTCGAAACCTCTCCATTTTTGTGGACTCGCAGCTAGTTGCCAACCAAATCAAGGGCTCTTACGAAGCAAGGCAGCCCACCATCAAACAATATTTGGATAAAGCTAAAGAACTTCTTCAGGGGTTTGATGAACTCAAATAAGTACATTTTATAACTATCATTTATCCTATTAATTTGACTTGTTTTACTATATTATGTATGAGGATTGATACTTAATCGTTTACTTTTGTAATTCTCAGGTAAAAACAAGCATTTGGTGAAACTTAGCGATTTTGGACTAATTGTGGAGCAAAACATGCAAGAAGTTAAGAGTCTACTGAAATGAAGAAGATCAAGACTAATCTGCTCCAGATGCGCCGCATCTCACTCATTACATACGGCACATCTCTATTAAGATATCACCAGATACGATCCAAGATACAAGAGGACATGCGCCGCATCTAATCATGGAGTTACGCCGCATCTTCTGGCGGTGTACGAATATTCCTGAATATTATAATCTTGGACCCCACGCGAAGTTAAGTCAATGCGCCGCATCTACTTACTAGATGCGCCGCATCTTCCCTCAGACAGAAACTATAAATACCCCAAGACCAGACGAATTTCGAAAAAAAAAAAAAAAAGGAGCAATATATTAGATTCGAAGACCGAAGCAGCAGAACCCTAGGACGAATTCAGTCAAGGAGGCAGCACAAGACACACCAAACGAAGATACAAGAGCTGTAAGAAGGTGCTGCATGTGTTTAATTCATTAAGTAGTTTTGTTTTATTGTGTTAGCAAACTTTAATTCATCAGGATTGGTGGCTTGTGTAATGTGACAACGAAAGATTGCACTCCCTTTAATACTTGCTTTCCCATCAATTAAAGTTTATATGTTGATGTCTTTGGTTACTACTTATTAGTGCATTGATAACCTCTGTGTTTATTAGTGGCTTGCTGGCATTTGACTGCGGAAAATAATGTGGCTCCCACGGTTATTACTAAATTGATCACTTAGGAATAACTTTTAGACATAAGTAATTATTAAGGGTTTACTCGCCGATAAGAATAGGACCAACGAGAAAGGGTTAACTACATACACTTCATATAAAGCTATCAATAAAACAAGTGACAATCTACTTAATCATAAGGACAACCCTCTTATTGTCTTGAGTATTTATCTATGTACGTGTGTGCTACTTGCTGATTCGTGCCTATTGGTTTATTTTATTATTTAATTGCAAACAAATCGTGCCAGTCTCTCAGGCTGAAACCCCCTTGCGTTAGGATATTAAAATACTGATTAGAATAACGAGATAATACGTTCCACTCTTAGTGATCGACACTCTACTTACCATTATATTCATAGTGACCGGGTACACTGCTCGTTAAGTGTGTGTGTTATTGATAAGTCGGCTAAATATAAATTTAAAACTTGAGTAGGCATTAAAACTGCTAAACCGCAACGACACATCACGCGCATCAAGTTTTTGGCGCCGCTGCCGGGGAGTGAATTGTTATTATCTGTTAATTTGATTAGTATTTTAATTAGGTTTTTCTTTTTATTAGATTAATTGCATCATTGTATTATTTTGCATATTTGTTGTTTTGTGTGTTATTTGGTTGCTTTTATTTTTGTTTTTGTGTTTATTTTTGTTTGTGTGTTTTAATTTTTGTTTTTATTTTTCGTATTTTTTCTGTTCTGCTATCGTTGTACTGTGCTAAATCAAACGATACGGCGCATCTGATCTCTCAGATACGGCGTATTGCGTTTAATTTTTTTAAAATACAACGCGTTTAATTAATTCGATACGACGCATCTTTTCCCCAAGATACGGCGTATCTGTTTTTAATAAGAAATTTTTTCCAGCGATAAAGTAATACGACGCATCTGCTTTAGCAGATACGGCGTATCTGTTTTTGATAAAAAAAAAAAAAAATTCTAAACGTTAACGCCATACGACGCATCTGCTTTCGCAGATACGGCGTATCTATTATTTTAATTAAAAACAGTTTGCGAATTATTAAACAGATACGGCGCATCGATCTCTGTCGATACGGCGTATCCTCTAAATCAAAAATCTCGTATTTTTAAACATAACGAAAGTACGGCGCATTAACTTTCGTTAATACGACGTATTTAATTTTAGATAAATATCGATTTTTGGTTAATTAATTCGATACGGCGCATTCATAAATTCTAAGCGGCGTATCTATTTTCTGGATAAAGTCTGATTAAATTTTAACGATTATAAGATACGGCGTATCCAACTTTTTGGATACGGCGCATCGTCTGCAGATATCAGCTATTTTTATTTATATCCGTTTCTATATTCGTTAATTTCTCTTCTAGCGAACAAATCCTACTGATGATTTTACCTATGATGACAGGTTTTGCTATGGAAGACATCTCAGTGAACGGATATCTTGCTAAGGAACTCTTGCTTTCGGATTCATTCGATGTGAAGGTTTTTGATGATGTCAACTTCAATGTGCTCATGATTGATACGGATTTATTCTTTTGGGAGACTCCTCTTGAAGCTGCTTTTAAGGAATTCATGCGTTTGTGCAACATTGACGAAGGGGTGTTCTCTTATGATGTATTTGTGAGGTACACTGGAGATGAATTGTCGCTCTTATGGCCTATCATTGAATCCAAAGGATTGAACTGGACTACTATCGAAGAAGATGATGGGAAATTCTATCTTGCATACATGGATTCAAGCAACGAAAGCTGTGGTGGAGGCAATACCCAAAACTCTTACATGCCATATTCCGAGCAGTACTGGGGATTAAATGAGAAATATCTGGACAATGATGGAATTTATGCTTTGCCGGAGTTACTATTTCATGGCAGGTTGGTACGATTGATTGATCTCTCCCTCAGTGATTGGCTAGAACTTAAATATGGTAGTCCGGAATTCGCCCCTGCAAATGAAGTCAAGCAGATTATGACTTCATGGTTGACACGGAGTTTTAAGAAGCAATTTAACGAGTTCATGGAGATAAGAAGGAATATGATTGGGAAGGTGTAAGTCACTAAAATGATCTCAAAACACACTCTCGTAAATGATTTAAACAAACAAACTCGATCTACTACTTATCTAAATAACAAGAAGCTACGAATGGAAATAATAATAAGCTAAACACGATAAGCTAGAATAAGAGAAATAATAAGAAGAGAAGAAATAAGATGGGAGGTTTTCATTCAAACGATTCACACACAAGCATAGCTTCCGCACATACAATAGAAAACCAACAATGAGAATGACTCCCTTGCCTTGTATTTATAGGCATTGGGAGGGGAATATTCTTTAGGAATATTCCCTTTACATGTGATAAGGATTAATTAATTAACATGACCGGTTCAAGGACTACTATTGAACCGGTCCAAAAATACAAACAATATAGTCCTAATTGTGCAACATTAATTAAATGAACAAGACTTGTAAGATATTTAAAACGTGTTCCTAACAATCTCCCCCTAAGTCTTGATCATCAATGTTGCCTGACGTCTTCTTTGCTTCTTAGGCTTCCGACGTCTTTATAATCTTTGTTTCTTTGTTCTTGTGAAATGATGATATGATGTTGTCTCTGTCTGCCAATCTCCAACGTCTTCTCGTCTTCTCCATCATGCTCATATATCTTTGACTTGTTATCTGCAATATGTTCTCACTTTTCAATCTTAGACTTGTGAAAGGTTGAGATGCTTGAACTTTTGACTTTATTATTGCTTGTGTTGAACTTTTGTAATAACCGAGTCATTGAGAGAACATTTCTTCAAGATATAAGCATGATGGAGTCTTGATAGTCGAACTCCAGCTCCTCAGCAGCAGCAATAGCAGCAACAGCAGCAACAGCACAAACCAACCGGTACTTACAGGCTCAGACTTGAGATCATCAACAGCATAGTGTGAAGACTTTCTCAAATCCTAACCCAGACCGTTCTGAACCGGATTCCCCCGAAAGGGATTACACGGACACACCGAAGTGCACCCACGATTCAGTGAGTCGCTGGAGATCACCCCACGACTGTAGACCGTTTTGGAGCAAAAACACTAAGCGTAACCCACAAGGAGTTACCGAAGTAACCTGCTATCAGAATTGTTTGATGTTGTTCTGGCAGGATTTCCATTCAATCATTGATAATCACAAATGTGACTTTTCTCATGAATGTTCTTGGCAGATTGCTAAGATCTGCGAAGGACACTTTCTTAATTTTACATCTGCTGCCCATGATGTAAGACAACAGAGTAATACTAAGTGTACCTAAGAGATCTTTTGATGAATCTCATGGCTCTAGACTCAATAAGTGCACATTTGTTTGGTCATCGGAGGCGTGGAGCAGATTGCCTCCTTTTCAATATCAACAATCTCGTAATGAGATGTCGATAGATTATGAAGGGTTCTCCGTGTGAATGAAACAAATGTCTTTTGAGAGACACTTGAGTGGCTTAGAAGGTTTTTTAGTGCGTCACTGGGTCCATGACGTCTTTGGTCTTCAATACCGGTGATGCTCATCAACCAGTAGATTATGAATTGAACCCGTTGTCTGCCCTAAGGTTGAACAAATGGAGGGCTATTTCTTTTCACCCTTTTTCTTTGCTTTTCTTTTTAATTCTTCAACCCCTTCTTTCTCCGTTCATTCATTTTCTCCTTTTTTTTTTTTTTTTTTTTTTTTTTTTTTTTTTTTTTTTTTTTTATATCATACCTAGGACTTTCTAGTCTAAACTAGTGGTATTGTCCTTGGGTAGATCCCTCCGGCTCTGGCGGATCATAGGACGGTTTTTCCTAACCTTAGTCTCCTTGTAACTCCATGACTATCCTAATGATGCCATAAGACCAAAACCATTGAAAATCTCTCAAAGTGTCGATAATTGTAAGGACATTTTGTTGACACCTTGAGAGTTTGATGATTTTCAGAAGTACTCCCCCTTAATATGTGCGCATAAGTAATAAGTTTGAAATTTGCACATGCCGGAAAGAGTTTGCACTTTTTGAATTGATTGACTTTCAATGAACCTGATCGTCGCGAGACACGCTTACATCACCAGTTAGACTGGCTTGAAATTATTACCCGTCCAGATCAGATTCAAAGATTATCGCTCGAAATCGGTACATTCTACTCAGACACGTCCTTTGCGAGACACGCTTACATCACCAGTTAAACTGGCTTGAAATTATTACCCGTCCGGGACATGTCCTTTCGACTACTGACTTTCCTATTCGTCAATTCGAGGGTCAATTCTGAGTTTGAGCACACGAGATTCCAGCAAATGAGACATCATATTTTAATCATTTGTTTCTTCTCCCCCTCAAAAATAGCATACTCATGATGTTTTTGGAAAAACGTTTATGATTAAAATATGCTGTTTTTGAGTTTTAGGGAAGAAGTTTCAAGAACTTTGATACTTCTTTTTGAACAAAGGTTATATTTTTCAAATACTCCCCCTGGACGAGGGAATACTTGTCCTTATGAGCAGAATGTTTGAAAAACGTTATAAAACATTCTGATTTTAATTCTGCTCATAAGTAAGAAGCTTTCGCTCCTTTTTCAGGATTGAGGCACTGAAGCGTACCTCAGGGTCCTTTCTTTGGGGTCCGGGTTGTACACTGTTATGTGTGCACAAGCCGTAGTCATATCCACAGTCATATATAAGTAAGAATATTGAATGAATATTTGAATATTGAAATCAAATTCTTACAAATTAACCGCCTCGGCCAAACGTGGTGAATTTTGGATCTGTTCTCTGGAATAATCTGATGGCAAATGGAGGACGACCACCAACATAAGTTTCCAATCTCCTCATCTGATCCCTTCTGTAGAGCCTTTCTTCGATTGACCAGATAAAATTCTTGACCTGCCTGAGCTGCTGATGATTCCATTTCTTGTGCTTCTTCAGTATTTGATCCTGAACCCGTGTGACTAACCCATCTCGAACATTCTTAAGTGTGTCATCACAAAATTTGTGAATCTCTTTATGTGGCATGAAGCGGTTAGTGTTCGTTGCACTTCTGTAGACGAATCCGAAGATAGGGTCGGTCTTGAGCAAGTACTGAGGTTCCTTGTTGTCAGTGAGAGTAAACATGGGTTCCTCAAGATTCAGTTTCTTCTGATAACTTTCAACTCCAAGTTGAAGATCTTCTACACGTTCTTTGATCACTATTCTTCTGATGAAGTGGCATATAGCAGCGCTAAATGCATACAGAAGAGTAGGATTGAGGTGATTCAGCTTCCCTTGCACTTTCATTAAGTACAAGTCTTCAATGTCGTTGAGATTGAGTTCAGGAAAGTCTGCTTCATTGAACGTGTAAATAAGATTATCTTGTCTGCGAACGGAGATCTCAGAAATGAATGTGTATCCCAGCTTTTGTGATCCCTTAGCATCAATCACTGCCTTTATACGAAGATCACTGAACACCTTTTCACGAGATGCCATGAGGCCAAGCTTGTATTTGTACCACGACTTGCGTTTGTCAAACCAATGGTGAATTCCAAGTTCAGCGTCACGATCATATTTAGCAATTTTGTTGATGAAGAGTTTACGGTGTCTAGCTTCTTCTTCAATGGCAGGATTTGTGTAGTTTGCAGCAGGAGTGAACGTTATTGAGGTAGCATACTTGATTTCACTAGAAGCCCCATGTACAAGTAGTTCCAGATCTTGGTTGAAGAAGAATGCAAATGGAATTTCTGACGTTCCATGATATGGTCGTATCACAGGAAGTGGTTTTGTCCAGTCCGTGATGTATGGACGTTTCTTGCTGTCAAGTCCACCTTCCCTGTATACATCTGGATTTGTCCAATCGAAGTCTTTTGATAATGCTCTAGCAATATTCTCCAGATGATATTCCAACTCAGCAGCACTTGCAGACTTATCTTTTAAAAGATTGAACGCATCATTCTTGATTCTACGAAGCTCTCTTTTAGTCATCTTCTTAATGTTGAAAGCATGTTTGACTTTCTGATTGAATTCAAACGTGCTATCTTCTATTTTTGAAGCTTCGTCGTCGATGATCTGAGCCTGTGCAAGTTGATCGAACCAATTGTTTCCATGTAAGTCTTCGTCAGTATCTAACCATGTAAGCACAGCTGGTTCTTCAGAAGACTTTTTACTGCTGGATGGTTTGGCTTTTGCTGGTTTAGGAGGTGATTGAGGTGGATCATCTTGAGGAGGGTCATCTTGAGGTTGAAACTCAACGTCATCATTGATGAAATGTTCAAAGTGATGCTCAGTTTCCTTAGGACCAGATTCTTGATGATTAGGAGATGGTGGAGAAGTTGTCTGTACTGGTGGTTCCTGAATGTGAATACCAGATCCACTTACAGTCTTTTGTTTCTTTTGTGTGGCATTTGGATCTGGATCCTCAGTGTCGTCATCACGAATCCTCTTTCCTTTATCAGCAGCAACCTTGCAAGAAACCTTCTCAATATGTGCTGCAATAGACTTCATAAGACTAATATCTTCAGGAGAAGGAGATGTCATAGTGTGGAATCTGTTGAGAAGCTCAATTTTGAGTTCTTCTGTAGTGAAGTCTTTGAGCTGCTTGAAGCCAGAATTGAGAATGATTGCTTCTTTGACCTTGAGATCAAGCTGAGTGTTGACATTCTCGTTAATGTTCTTCTGTAGATCAGCGGTAAAACGTTTGACATAATGTCTTGTTTTAATTTTGATATTGTCTTCTATATCAAAAGAAAGAAACTCATCCATGTTCTTCTTTGTTTCTTGCATCTCCTTGACTTGTTCAGATAGACCCTTGATGAGAATTTGCATTTCTGACATCTGTTCTTGCATCTTGCTCTCTCTTCTTGCTTGAGCAAGTTTTGCTGCTTTCTTGATTTGCCTAGATATAGGTGAGAGAACTTCAACTCTTGTGACTTTGGCGATTTTATTGACTTGTTTGCCCTTCATGACTGTTTTGATTCTTTCTGCCAATGTTGCTTTGCCTTTGTTTGGTGGTGACCTTGATGGTGATGGAGTGAGTGATGGAATAGATGATGATGAGTTAGGAGAAGCAGAGTCTTTGTGAGATGAAGATGAAGGTTTTGAAGGTTTTTCCGGTGATTCTGGAGGAGTTTGATGCTTAGGAGGTGACTTAGGAGGTGAGAAAGGTTTGGGAGAAGGAATGGGAGGAGTTTGATCACGTGGTTGTTGTTGAGGAGATTTGAATGGATCATTCAATGGAGAGATAATGTAGTTGTCTGCTTCCTCATCCTCCTTTTGTTTTCTTTCCATTTCTTCCTTCCTTTTCCTTTCTGCTTCATTAAGTGCCTCCAGCTCATTTGCTGCTTCTGTAGCCTTTGATCCAGTGATTTCTTTTTCTTCATCAGAATTTCCCCATTCATCAGTGTCAGCATGGTGATGTACCTCCTCTTGTTGTGGAATGTCGTCAAACATTGAGTCGGAAATTTCATTTTCTGTGAAGATTATCTTTTCAGACTCTGATTGTGTTTGAGTTTCCAAATTGGTTTGATTGACTGAGCTTGATTGAGGAGGAGGAACAGTGGTTGAAGCCATAGCGGGTTGATTAACCGTATCTGGCTTTGCTGTGGAAGATTGTGAGACACCGGGTTGATTAACCGGATTAGGGGATGAGACTGGTGCTGGAGTAACTCCTGATCCTCCTGCTCCTTTAGCAATCTCTTCCTTCTTCTTTGCTTCCAATTCTCTCAAAACTTGCTTTTGTAGTTCTGCTCTTCTTTCTGCTCTTCTTTCTTCATCAATTCTTTTCTGTTTAATACTTGCCTTAGCAGCATTCTCTAAATCAATCTTTGTTTGAAACTCGGCTTCTTGCTCATTGAGTATTTCTATTTCTGGTTCAGTGTCTTCGGAGGATTCAGAGGATTCATCACGAATACCAATATCTTCAACTTTTGGTTTTGGAGCAGTCTTGATGATTCTCCTCTTGCTTGGAGGTTGTTTCTTTGAAGCACTTGATGCACTTCCAGTTTTGCTAGCTCTACTACTCTTGGAACGAGTCTTGGAAGAACCTGTTCCCTCAGTCATTTTAGTGATACCGACAAGCTTCTTCTCATAAGCTTGAATGTAATCAGCGTAAGCAGGAGTTTCCTTGACCTCTTCAGTAAGTAGAACATCAAACAGCTTAAGACCTTGTTTGTGAGTGCTATCCTTTGGAAAGTATACTGATTTGAAGTCCGTATCCATCTTGATTACATGTCTTTCTCTGTCTTCGGGACGATTAGAGATATCATGATCTTTATCAAGAAGAAGACTGATCAGCAACTTGGTGTAACGTACGAATGGGATTTTAGTCAAGGGTTTTTTGAGTACACCATGTATTTGATGCATAAAGTCTTCCCAGATAAGAGCAGCAAAATCAAGGTTGTGTTTGGTAACAAAACCCCAGAAGAGTTGAGCATGAGAGAGTCTTGGATGTTCGTGTCCACTGTCTCTTCCAGACACTGATCGAATCAGAATATAGTACATTGCTCTCCACGGTTGAGGAATAGATTTGGCATTGATATTTGAGAGGATGTTGAGTGGAAGATCTGGATCAACATCATATCCAAGGCCAATGAGAAAGTTGAGAATGTCTTGTTCAGTGGGTGCAGGCCAGTATCGTCTTGAGGGTTCCGGTGGATCTGGTAGAGATAAAGCTTCACGTAGATGTGCTAGAGTGACCTTGACTTGTTTCCTGTCAAGAGTGCAGGTGAAGAATTTGTTGTTGTCATCTGGTTTGATAGTGCTCCACATCTGATGAATGTAAATCTCTGGAATACTATCTGAATCTTCCAAGATACTCCTGCATTCATGTCTTTTGAGGATCTCGATGACAATTCGACAACTTGGTTCAGCACACTTGATGTTATCGAAGACCACTCTTGAATTGTTCTTTCCATACTTAGCCTTGAATCCTTGTGGGAATAACTCTGCTTTGGTGATAGGTGGAAGTGATTGTTGTTGTTGTGAAGACATTGTGGATGATCTGAAACAGCATTATGACACCAATTTGCAGGATATATGTGTGTTAGCATTAGTTGAAATTGAGTGTTTGCACATAACATCCTTTCTGATATGATTGAGCAATCGTTAATCTGTGAATTGATCATTTGAATTTGCATAATGAAACCTTCCCTTTAATTTGACAAGACTTAAGGAATTGAAAATTTCAATGGAAATTAGTAATTTCAAAGGCAGATAATCAAAAATGAGAAATTTTGACAAATGCGAGAAAAATTACCAATTGCAAGAGAAAAAACCAATTGCGGGAAAAACTTGTCAAATGCGAGAAAAATTTCCAATTGCGAGAACAATTTCCAATTGCGAGAAAAATTTCCAATTGCGAGAAAAAATTTCCAATTGCGATAAAAATTCCAATTGCGGGAAAAATTTCAATTGCGAGAAAAGGTTTTCAATTGCGAGAGCACATTACCATTTGCGATAGCAATACCAATTGCGAGAGCAATGGCAATTGCGAGAACAAATGACAATTGCGATAGCAATTGCAAATTCGAGAATATCTTATCCAAGAAATTCCGAAACCCGTTTTGACGATGATTCATTCACAAAAAAATTTCGCAATTCACAGATTAATGATTCCACACCAATTGCAATAGGTTTACTAAGCTATTTTACTCATTTTGTCCAACTTTTAACACTTTCTAACCACAAAATCTATAAGATCAAACTGCTAGTGCAACGTGTTCTTGATAAACCCTAAATCTCACTTAATGACTATTTGTTGTTTCTGGGCTTATTCTGAGGCAACAATTGTTTGATTCTTATCATAACAACAATATTATAACACTTTAATTACACCAAAACATTTACATTCGATTATTCCCAAATGATGAACATAAACCCTAAACCTTCGTATAATCACTTAGATGAGTTTCTGGAACAATTAATCACGCATTTAAGTTACATAATCAAGATCTAAGTATAACAGTACAAGCATTATTACTCAAAACACATAGGATAAAAAAATCCCAATTCTACGCAAACCCTAGAAATTCGTCTAGATATTTGATACAAATTCCACCGTTGGATCTTAAATTCCATCAAAACCATATCTTATAATTGTTATACAAACATGAAAACACTCACAAATTCGTTAGATCTTGATCGGATGATTAGGATGAATTAGAGCCGTTGATTGGGTTGGTGGATGAAAGTAAATGCGAGAAAGGTTTTTCAGAGATAGTAAATGCTGAGAACATTTAATTCAGATTATCATTTAAGTCTTTACTTTTATCTTTTATCCTATTTTCGCTTTCAGTCCCTTAACCTCAATTATTTAGCACTAAAGATCCTAACCAACCGAATTTCAATATTTAACACATTTAGTCCTCTAATAATTTGTAACCATCAAATTCCTAATAATCCTTAGGATATCACATCAAAGCCAATACAAAGCAACAGTGTGACAGAAAATATGCAAGTACAAATTTGTAAAAAATTTGTAAAAATTTTGTGTCTCCCCCTCAACATTTGTTCAGAATTGAACAAAGACAATTTTAAACTGAACAAAATGTTGAAAGAAGATTTGTACTTGCATATACACATTTTTTTTTTTTTTTTTTTTTTTTTTTTAGCTTCTTTTTATGGTGTTATTTACAAGATAGTTTGGATGTTTGACTCATGTATTAGTTTTTGAGAAAATTTGACAATTCCTGAGGAGTCAAACATCGCATTCCAATTTGGTGAACCAATTTCACAAAACGTTCATGAGGTAAAGCCTTCGTGAAAAGATCCGCCAATTGGTGTTCCGTTCCCACGAAATACAACTCAACGGTACCCTGCTCCACATGCTCCTTGATGAAGTGATATCTGAGAGCGATGTGTTTGGACTTGGAGTGTTGGACAGTGTTGCACGAGATAGCAATAGCACTTTTGGAGTCGCAGTACATCGGGATTTTGTTGAATATGTAACCATAATCCATCAGTTGTGATCGCATCCAAATGATTTGAGAACAACAGGCAGACATAGCTACATATTCTGATTCCGTTGATGATAGAGACGTACAATCTTGTTTCTTGGACTGCCAGGACACCAGCTTATCACCGAGAAATTGGACACCACCAGATGTGCTCTTCCTTGTATCAATACATCCCGCATGATCCGCATCTGAAAAAGCAGTTAGTGCAAAACCAGAATCCTTTGGATACCAGATCCCCAAATTAATGGTTCCCTTGATGTATCTAAGGATTCTTTTAACAGCAGATAAATGTCTTTCTGTTGGGTTAGATTGATAGCGTGAACACAGGTATGTGGCAAATACAACATCCGGTCTGCTAGCTGTGAGATACATAAGAGACCCAATTATACTACGATAATTTGTAGAATCAGTGGGTTTCCCATGTAAATCAGAATCTAGCTTCGGGGATGAGGAGGCCATTGGGGTGTTATAGGTGTCACTAGTTGTCATGCCATGCTTCTTTAATATTTCTTGTGCATATTTAGACTGACTCAAGAATATACCACGAGGTGACTGGTGAACTTGTAATCCTAGGAAAAAGTTTAATTCACCGATCATGGACATCTCAAAGTTTTGTTTCATTAGTTTTGCAAAAGCGTTTGAATACTTTTTATGGGTAGACCCAAAAATGATGTCATCCACATAAATTTGTACGATGAGAATGTCCTCCCCGTGTTTTTGTATAAACAGAGTCGGGTCCACTGATCCTTTAGTAAAATGATTAGCAAGCAAGAATGCAGCAAGTTTATCGTACCATGCCCTCGGGGCTTGTTTAAGGCCGTAGAGAGCTTTCTTAAGCCTGTAAACGTGTTGTGGATGTTCTGGATCAACGAAGCCCTCTGGTTGTGAAACATACACCTCTTCACGAAGTTGTCCGTTCAAAAATGCAGTCTTCACGTCCATTTGATAAACTGTGATGTTCTTATGAGCCGCGTATGCCAGAAACATTCTCACTGCTTCTAGCCTAGCCACTGGTGCAAAGGATTCCTCGAAGTCAATTCCCTCTTCTTGGCTATACCCTTTAGCAACCAACCGAGATTTGTTCCGAATAACCGTTCCCTCTGCATCCAGCTTATTTTTCCAAATCCATTTTAATCCCACAACATAAACTCCATCTGGTCTTTCAACGAGTTCCCAAACTTCTAATCTCTTGAACTGATCCAACTCTTCTTGCATTGATTCAATCCAATTGTCGTAAGTTAAGGCCTCTTTGATATTTTTCGGTTCAGATTGACAAACGGTGAGAGCGTAAATGCATGTTTCACCATCTGTGTGGAGTTTCTGTCGTGTCATAACTGGTTTATCTGGATTGCCAATCACATTTACTAATGGATGATCCCTTGTCCATTTATGAGTTGATGGGTAGTGTTGAACGTTGTGGTGATGATATGACGGGTCCATGTTGCTCGAGGATGATTCTCCGGAATCTGGAACAGTTGGTGGTGGAGCAAATGGATTAAAGAAGGCATTCCCGTCATATCCTGATGGTGTTGGAACATTGTTAGAAATGGGGGATGAATCTTCAACTGCTGGTTGAGGTGTTTTCTCCATTGTTGATGATGGTTCAGGTTGTGGTGCATCGGCAGCAACTACTGTAGAGGTAGATGCTGATGGATCAGGTGCTTGATGTGGAAGTTGTTGAGCAGCGGAACTGGTGGAAGCATCTGATGCACTAGTAACACGAACGTCATCGAACATTGGTGCAAACAAATCTTCCAGGTCCTTCCTGTTGAAAGGTAGGGGTGCAGATGAAGATTCAGGAAAGTTCAGACGATTGTGTGCGGGTTCTAAGCTGTCTTGCTCAGAAGCCATTTCGGTGAGTTCATCAAAATTAGCGTGTATGGTTTCTTGAATATCCCCAGTCCGACGATTCCAAATACGATATCCCTTGGAGTTCTCACAGTATCCAACAAAGATCCCAATATCTGCTTTAGCCTTAAGTTTACCAAGATCATCCTTATCATTCTTCGGATAACACAAAGCTCCAAAGACGTGAAAATGGTTGATGTTTGGTTTTCTCCCTTGTATAATCTCATATGGTGTTTTGGTGTGTCTTTTGGTGATCATGGCACGGTTCTGAGTATAACAAGCAGTGTTGACCGCTTCAGCCCAAAGATAATCCGGTAATTGAGCATTGATCAACATAGTTCGAGCTGCTTCCACGAGCGTTCGGTTTCGTCTTTCAACTACACCATTTTGTTCCGGAGTGCGAGCTATAGAAGTCTGATGAACAATCCCATGTTTCTCTGTGTAATCCCGAATGATTTGATTCTTAAATTCAGTCCCATTATCTGTTCGGATGATTCGGACGGTGTTGCGGACTTGAACTTGAATCTTAGTGAGAAACGTGATGAGAATAGATGGAACTTGATCTTTAGTTCGAAGGAAATAGACCCAAGTCCATCTTGAATAATCATCTACGACTACCAGAATATACTTCTTCCCGTTAATACTCTGAACGCGCATCGGACCACACAAATCCATATGAAGCAGTTGTAGGACATGGTCGGTGCTGTGTTCTGTTTTGGGAGGAAAATGGGCACGATGACTTTTCCCTTGTTCACAAGCAGAACACAAGTGATCCTTGGCATATCTGAACTTTGGTAAACCGTCAACTAATTTCTTCTTGGCAAGATCAGTCATGGTTTTAAAATTTAGATGAGATAATCTTTTGTGCCATAACCAAGCTTTCGTGGGATGAGCCTTGGAGAGTAAACAAATAGGAGAAGAAGCTGTCATGCCGTCAAAGGAGATAGAATAAAGACTTGTTCCGCGTTTCCCTTTCATAAGGTCGTTCCCTTGAAGATCACGAATAAAGCATGTTTTCTCCCTGAATGCTACTTCCAAGTCTCCATCGCAGAATTGTCCCACGGAGAACAAATTATGACCGAGACCTTCAACATAATACACACGGCTGATTTCGATGTTTCCATTAATATAAT
The DNA here is from genome assembly GCA_021014915.2 of Artemisia tridentata subsp. tridentata. Classification (NCBI taxonomy): domain Eukaryota; kingdom Viridiplantae; phylum Streptophyta; class Magnoliopsida; order Asterales; family Asteraceae; genus Artemisia; species Artemisia tridentata. Next base: position 262,873,657 of record CP139503.1, read on the forward strand.
CCCCATAGCCCATAATTGCAGCGAAGTGATCATTCCCGAATCTGACCGTTCCGATAAACTTTGCAATAAAGTTCTGTAGAAGTTTGAGATTGCCGGTCATATGTCGGGAGCACCCGCTATCAACAATCCAAAGGACGATTTGAATCACCTGCATCACAAACATCGGAAACAGGTGGAGAATTGATAACGGTTGGATCCGCTGGGTTAGTGACACAAGAGGTTAGTATTTTAGGTACCCATTTAAACGCAAAAGTGTTCTGTAACCAGCGTTGCCAGGTCCAACTAGTCTCTGCCTTTTTCCTAAGGTATGCACTAGGTGACTTTTTGGTCTTGGATTTGGGCTTTTCTATTTTCTCCTCAGAAACATCTAGTGGAGGCATCCCTAAAATGGATTTCGCAATGGTTTTAAGCCTAGAGGAAGCGCCACTAGTTCGTTTCTGTCTCTTAGTCAGCAAAGTTTTAGCAACACATTTTGTATGATCACCAGATAGTATGCTATGGCGACAAAAGACACAAGTAGCATCAACCAAAACATCTTCATTAATATTTAAAGAGTTATCATTTGTTACATCATTCTTAGAACTAGACTCAGATAAGTGCAATTCTATTTCTGATGGTACATTTGTCTTATTCAAACTACGTTCTTGAACTTCTTCGGACTTAGATACTTCCTTCCTAGATTTCTTGACTCTATTCTTCCTCTGTTTCTTGTGAGTCTTGGAATGGTTGATCTTAGAGGTGGTTTCTAGTCCTGTGGAAGTACAAGTAGCTGAATCAGTGGTTGTGTCAGATGTATGGGTATGTTCTTTGTCCACTACATACATTCCTGGAGCAATCTTATGAATGTTTGCTTTGCTCTTGTCTAAAACTCTGATCTTTTTCTTCAAATCAATAATGATGTGTTGGAACTCTTGATTTTGTGAATCTAATTTCCTATTTAGGTAGACTGTGTCATTTCTATTTTGAATAACTTCATCCAGGTCTTTGTCATTTTGAAACAGTTTAACTTTTAAGAAAGCCTTTGTTTCTTTGTTTTGTTCATGACTGTTTTGAAATGATAGAGATCCCATGAGATTTTGAAATTTGATTTCAAATTCAAGACTTCGTTTTTGACACCAGTCCAACCTTTTTTGAAGATTAAAAACTTTGTTTTCCACATCACAATTGATTTGTCGAAGATTCTCATTTTCATGTACCAGATTATCAATCTCCATATGCAACATCTTAATATCCACAGCATGATCATTCACAATTAAAGCATTACCAGTTTCATAAAGCGAATTCATTATCACAGAGACCACGTCATAACACAAGACTTTTTCCAAGAGTCGATCATTTTCGTTTGCTAAAAATTTCTTTTGAAGTTTTTGACGTTGAACCTTGTCATCTTTAGCTTTAAAAATGGATTTCATAGATGCTAATTCCGTATGTAACTCCTCTTCCCATCTTGTTGCACCCTTTTTCAGATTTCTAACATGAGGAAGAATTTTCTTTTGAAGAATCTCCTTCTTTTCTTTCTGAACAGGAGAAAGAAAAGACGAGATAGGAATTTGAGAACTAAACTCAATTTCACTCTCCAAACGAGAAATGTCATCCATAAATGTCTGAAAATATCGAAGAACCCGACATTCTTTAGGCATTTGTGGATCAACAAGATCCTCTGTCAAACAATCTTTAAATTGTACACCAGTCATAGGATCAGAAGTTATAGACGAGGGAGCACTTATGTTTGTGTTTGTTAACGTTTGTTCTGGATGAGCCTGAGGAGGAACAAATGATTTGCTCAAATGAGGTCGTGCATTATAATCGTAATGTACATTTGAAAACTTTGTTTGTGACTTTGATCGACCCTCAATCTTGTTTTCAAGAAAATCAGTTTCTTCATCAACAGAATACATAACAACACGTTGAAAGGAATCATCTAACAGAAATGTTGCATTGTATAACTTAGGATTTTCTTTGAGTGCTTTGTGTAAATTGCGGGGTGTGTCAATTCCAAGTGCAAAACTTACTCCTTTAGGACTTGGTTTTACAATATTCTTTTGAATTTGCGTTACAGAATTACCCGTTTTATACACAACATTTTGAAAGTCTTTGAGTTTGGTTTCCAAATCCAGAATTTGATCAAGATAGGAGTCAACACATTTCCTATTGGCTTTCTTTTCTTCAAGAAGATCCTTCTGAGATGCAGAAAGCTCAGAATGAGTTTTCAACAATTCAGAATTTAAAGTCTCAATTTGAATTTTAAACTCAAACTGATCCTTTTCTTTCTGAGAGAAAAGCTCAGCTTTGGCAATGGTTAGCTCACGAACTTGACTTTCTAAATTTTGAACGTTTACATACTCTTGTTGGAAAGCCTTTTCAAAACCTTTTTCACGTTTATCTTGTTTGAGATATCCGGAAAGTTGTATTTTATAGCACTCATTATCCTTTGTTAACACTGCAATTTTCTCTTTGAGTTTCTGATTGATGTCATTGCATTTTTCGATTTGTGATTGGGTGGTCAATAACAAGGCCTGTAAGTCCGAATCTTGATCATCCAACTGATCTTTTTGTTCAATATGATCACAATTAGCATCATCGATGAGATCATCAAAGGAAACAACTGTTTTATCATCATCAAATGATACAACCGTGTTAACTTGATCATCGGATGATGATGATAATAACTCATTTTGAACAAAAGTTTCGTTTGTAGATGAAGATGCAGATGGTGAAGCAATTTCATGAATAAGACATATCGGATCAGGTACCTGAGAAAGACCATCGGTATCATATACCGGGCCTGACTCGGACATATTCATCTCTTGCATATTAGCCATAAGCATGACTGCAGCGTTTGCCTCAAGGTCTTCCATCTCATCATCTGATTCCACAGTTGCCATAAAACTTTGATCATTCTGAGTCATCATCCCAGCAGCTCTTTCATCTTTGAGTGCCATCATAAGAGCCTCTTTGTGATACTGACTGCCCATTGTTCTCGGCTTCGGACACGCATTAGCCATATGACCATTCCCCCCACAATTGTAGCATGTGATAGATGTATTAGCAATGCCTTTCTGACCATTCCCAACATTCGAATTTCCTCTCTGAACATTCCCCATACTGTTTCTGTTTACCCCTGCAGTATTGAACCGATTTCCTCCTGACTGAACCCTTTGATTACCATATCCACGAGTTCCCGAACCAAATCTGCCTGAAGACCTGTTTTGAATTTCAACTCTGCCATCATGAACAACTGCCTGATTCCTGGTATTTGAAGATGATCGAAGACGGTTGTTGGATTTGGTGAATCTGCCAAATGCGGTAGCAATCAATCCAAATGCTTCATTAAGTGAATTGAAAGCATCCTCTTCTTCATCATGATCTGTATTTGAGTACAGCATTGAATCGGTGTTGTTGTATGGAACCAGCTGGTTATCAGAGTATTGTTGTGGTGCTTCATAAGGAATGATTTGATGATGAGGTTGGGGTGGAATGCTTGGTTGAAAAGATGAGTTGCCAAATTCCTGTTGTGGTAAAGAGAAGTTAGATTGAGCAACGAGAGCAAGTGAATTTGGTGTTGGTGCTGGTGTGAAGCCTCCTCGTGCTGCAATTTCTTTATCCACTTCTGATTGATGTTGTCTGAGATAATCATACATGAGTCCATATTTGACATCACCAATTTTCTTTGTTTGCCTCACAAAGGTTGCATATTTTTGCCATTCAGGACCAAGGCATCCAAGGAATTTGGAGTTGATAGCAATCTTTGGTAACTTGATATCATGACGATCAAGATCGTTGATTATGTTGGTGAAACGGTGGTAGTAAGATTCAATGGTCTCCCCTGGTTCCATGATGAAGTGAGTGTACTCCATATATAACTTGGACTCAAGATCTTCTTGGTTTAACTCTGTTCCTTCCATGAGAAGATGAACATGTTCCCACATATCTTTGGCTGTCTTTTGAGCATCAATACTTCGGTAGATAGGATTAGGAATTCCTTGAAGTATGAAAGACATAGCCAATTGGTTTGCCTCTTGCTGTAATGTTTGCTCAGTTGTGTAGTTGGCAACCGGAATGGGTGTGGATGTTTCTTCTCTCTCTGTAGTTGCTGAAACTACAGTAGCTGGAATGGGATAGGGTCCTTCTTCAATGACCTTCTTGAGATACTGACCATGGGGTTTTTTCAGTTCAACGAATCTGAGGAATCTACTAGCCCATTGCACGTAGTTACCCGGAGTTAGCATTGGTGGAGTTTCTTGACTTCCAGCTTCATGACGCGATTGCTGACTACTGATTGCTTCACACATCTTGTTAAACCAATGAGGTTCTCTGGAGTAGGATGAATAGTTTTGCAGTTGTTGATTTTGTTGCATGATTTGTTGTGGGGATACTTGTGGTGGAGAGAGAAATTGATGTTGTTGAACAAATGCTTGTTGTTGTTGATACTGAGGATGAAATTGTTGTTGTTGAGGATGTTGCTGTAGCTGAGAGTAGTAGTTGAAGTGAGGTGGTTGAGACATTTTCTTGGATCTTTAGATATTTAAGATGTGTTTTAAGATTTATGATGTTTGATTTGTAAGTTTACTCAAAGTTCTTAGTCCAATTGCGAGAAACACTGTTTGAATTGCGAGAGAGTCTGAATTGCGATAGAGGTTGTCCAATTGCGAGAGACTTGAGTAATTCCGAGAGATTTCTCCAAATGCGATAGAAAATTGCAATTGCGAGAATCAATGTCAATTGCGATAGAACTTTGCAATTGCGAGAGATAACTCTGAATTGCGAAAGATCAAGCAATTTCGAAAGATTTTTCAAAATTACAATTTCGATCACGTTCTCAAACTTTTATACAAAAGTTGAGAGGAATTCCAAGTCGAGGTAGTTTCACTATCTTTTACAAAGAAGGAAACACCGAGTACCAAATCCGAAGAATCTGATGAATTGCGAGAAACTCTTAAACTAATCCAATTGCGATAAACCCGTAAATCAGCAATTCCGAGAAACCCTTGTTACCAAATGCGAGAAATCTATGAATTGTTGCAGACCAATTGCGAGAAATCCTTCTTCTTCGAATTTCTATCCAGAACGTTGGATGATGATGAAAAACGTAAATCTAATGATTTTTAACGATTAAAACAACGAATTTGCACCAAAATTAACCACGTTAACTTTTAAAAAACGAAGATTTGATTAAAAGGATTACACAACGATTTGCAAAACCCGCTTTTTTTTTTTTTTTTTCACACTTTTGAACGCAAATGAACGTTAAAAAACTGACGTAAACTTATTTAAACCAAATGAAAATAACGATTAGATCTAGTCTTAAAACACAAATCCTAAATACCTTTGGCGTATGATACCACTTGTAAGTCACTAAAATGATCTCAAAACACACTCTCGTAAATGATTTAAACAAACAAACTCGATCTACTACTTATCTAAATAACAAGAAGCTACGAATGGAAATAATAATAAGCTAAACACACGATAAGCTAGAATAAGAGAAATAATAAGAAGAGAAGAAATAAGATGGGAGGTTTTCATTCAAACGATTCACACACAAGCATAGCTTCCGCACATACAATAGAAAACCAACAATGAGAATGACTCCCTTGCCTTGTATTTATAGGCATTGGGAGGGGAATATTCTTTAGGAATATTCCCTTTACATGTGATAAGGATTAATTAATTAACATGACCGGTTCAAGGACTACTATTGAACCGGTCCAAAAATACAAACAATATAGTCCTAATTGTGCAACATTAATTAAATGAACAAGACTTGTAAGATATTTAAAACGTGTTCCTAACAGAAGGTTTGCTTTGACGTTAACCACGATCCTAACGATGTTGATTTTTCAGAGTGGTTGGTGTTGATACAAAAGTTGGGCGTTCCTTGATAGGACTTCTATTCTCGTACCAATTGAATCTTAATGCTCGATGGAACCTGCGCACTAAGAAAAGAGAACAAACACCGTTAGGCTTATCGAGGGATTGTCTCCCCCGATTATCCTCCGGCGTGAGAGTAAGTAATCGAATGTAGGGTTTAGTAAAGGGTTAGGGTTTATTGAAGATCATACCTCTACCGAGGGCTGGAATGCCCTTTATATATGCACGAAACCCTAGTAGGTTTCGTGTTCCCTACTCCTCGGCGTGTTAGCCGACATCGGATATTTGGTATATATCCTCTTTATTTAGAAGATACTCCATAGATTATCCGAAAATAACTTTGGGCTTGGGCCTTGTCGACCCAAGTCGCATAACTGGTAGTCCAGTTGCGGCCCATACGTGGTGGGCTTAACTGTTAGTATTGTTTACTAATCGGGTTCGTGACCCGGGTATGGACTATACGTCATCATGTCCCCCCAGTCTAGTATGCGCAGGGTAAAACCTGCGGATGCTAGACTAAAATCGTGTCGAATTAATTCCTCATGCGTACGCGGGAAGCTTTCAAAAATATACCGCCTAAAAAATACACGTATCATGTATCTAGTCCAAAAAAGTGCAATTTGGGTACCTTGGGAAATGGAGAGGTTGCCCACTTGTCTTGTACCGTCCTTTATCCTAGCCACACGATTTGAGATAGTGGGATACACGTGTCACTCATCTGTGGTGGATGGGAAAAGTATATAAACTACCGCCTCTCATTCACTGTGACGTCCACAGTTAAAAAATCGCAATTCCACCATTTTTACATCTTCAAATCTGCTTTCAAGAACGATAATTCATAGGTAATAGCGCGTGCGCACATAGTCTGAATCACAAAATGGTAGCGCAACTTCATGATTTCCATTCTAACATAACCGAGGAGGAACTAGTGCAGTTCACTTCGGATTATTTTATCCCTTTGGGCCTGCGCCCAGAGGTACCAGGTCCGAATGACACCATCGCGGATTTCCCTGCCGGGAAGGTGGGGTTATATACGCGCTTTTTCGAGTGGGCGAATCAGCGCGTCCCCATCTCCGTGTTATTGAGTGACATACTCCATTATTACGACCTCCACATCTCCCAGTTGCATTGTATTGGAGCTGGGAAGATTGCTAATTTTGAGGTGAACTGTCGCTTGTTAGCGGTTCACCCGTCCCTCCACTTATTCCGCGCGTTCTATCACGCGACGTGGTCCAATGGGTGGGTTACCTTCTCCAAGCGCGTAGGCAAGTTACAGTGCTATGTGCAGAAGGTGGATAAACTCAAGGACTGGAGGGAGAAGTTCTTTTGGGTTGATGATGCTGTCTTCCCCTCCAAATTTCAATTCTACACCCGTGCCAATCTGCCCAAGGATGAGCGCCCCCCTGAGACGTGGTATAACGTGGATCATGCGGCGATAATAGATGAGAATCGCCTTCCGATCAAACCGTATCCGGAAGCGTTCCTGGTGCACATGGGCATCAGTCGCAACTATTTTGAGCATGAGACAGAAGTTCCCACATTCTTGAATGCGGATGGCACGGGTGGGTGCTCCTTCTATCGCCTTACTGTCGTTATTAGTGTAAGTGTTTCTTCGTCTTTCGTACTTTATGTAACTTGCTTCTTTTTGTCTTATTTTATGCGCAGAGATGGATCTTTTTTCGGTTGTACGTCTGGAGAATCCGCGTTCCGTGGCAGTGGGAGTGCGTCCTTTGGGGGATGGTGAGCAGACTATTCTGCAGGCGACGGCAGGGCGCGTCGTGGATCTGGTTATCCCAGATCCCGAAGGCTCCCCTGATGTGATCGTAGCTGAGCCAATACAGAGGTGGCTCCTCCTGTGCAGCCAGGTCCTGACGCTGCTGATGCGCGTGATGTGTCGTTGCGGTTTAGCAGTTTTAATGCCTACTCAAGTTTTAAATTTATATTTAGCCGACTTATCAATAACACACACACTTAACGAGCAGTGTACCCGGTCAGTATGAAGATAATGGTAAGTAGAGTGTCGATCACTAAGAGTGGAACGTATAATCTCGTTAATCTAATCAGTATTTTAATATCCTAACGCAAGGGGGTTTCAGCCTGAGAGACTGGCACAGTTTTGTTTGCAATTAAATAGTAAAATAAACAAATAGGCACGAATCAGCAAGTAGCACACACGTACACAGATAGATACTCGAGACAATAAGAGGGCTGTCCTTATGATTAAGTAGATTGTCACTTGTTTTATTGATAGCTTTATATGAAGTGTATATAGTTAACCCTTTCTCGTTGGTCCTATTCTTATCGGCGAGTAAACCCTTAATGACGACTTATGTCTAAAAGTTATTCCTAAGTGATCAATTTAGAAACAACCGTGGGAGCCACACCTTGTCCCGCAGTCGGGTGCCCGCAAGCCACTAATAAACACAGAGGTGGTCAATGCACTAATAAGTAGTAACCAAAGACATCAACATATAAACTTTAATTAATGAGAAAGCAGTTTTAAGGGAGTGCAATCTTTCCGTTGCCACATTACACAAGCCACCAATCTTGATGAATTAAAGTTTGCTAAAACAATAAAACAAAACTACTTAATGAATTAAATACATGCAGCACCTTCTTACAGCTCTTGTATCTTTGATTTGGGTGTGTCTTGTGCTGCCTCTTGACTGAATTCGTCCTTTTGCTCTGCTGTCCGAACTTCGGTTTTAGGGTTTCGAACTCTCTTTTCTCGTCTGGTCTACGGGGTATTTATAGTTTGTGTCTGAGGGAAGATGCGGCGCATCTACTAAGTAGATGCGGCGTATGTACGTAACTTCGCGTGGGGTCCAAGATTATAATATTCAGGAATATTCGTACACCGCCATAAGATGCGGCGTAACTCCATGATTAGATGCGGCGCATGTCCTCTTGTATCTTGGATCGTATCTGGTGACATCTTGATAGAGATGCGGCGCATGTTGATAGTGAGATGCGGCGCATCTGGAGCAGATTAGTCTTGATCTTCTTCATTTCAGTAGACTCTTCACTTTATGCACGTTTTGCTCCATTATTAGTCCAAAATCGCCAAGTTTCACCAAATGCTTGTTTTTACCTGAGAATTACAAAAGTAAACGATTAAGTATCAATTCTCATACATAATATAGTAAAACAAGTCAAATTAATAGGATAAATGATAGTAATAAAATGTACTTATTTGAGTTCATCAAATATCCCCCCACTTGAACTTTACTTGTCCCCAAGTAAACCTTAGATTAAATCTCATGAAAATGTATCCTAAAAGATGTTAGGATTTATTTTTATATTTAAGCATGTATTCGTTTATTTCGTAATCACACAACTAAACACTTAACGAATTAGAAGTAAAATAAAATAAGTCGATAAAAGCAAATCTAATCGTTTAACTGTCCAGTCGCGACGAATATTCTATCATAAGCTTGGCAAGTATACACATCTCCACCACTAAAGCTAAGGAATAACAAGTCTAAAGCGGTAAAAAGGGTTTTTAGGCTTAAGGGTTAATTATTCTTATTTCACTATCGATCTCAAATTCCAGAAAAGGCGACAAAATCACAAATACATGATCGAATCCACGAACACGATACTTGCAATTGCTCAAATCCTTAACTCGAATAGGCTAAAGATAGGTCCAAACTTCACCAATAATAATATATCAAAAAGGGCGACAAAATCATAAATACATAGCCGAATCCACGACTACGATACTTAAGATTGCTCAAATCCCTAATCTCAATAAATCAAAGGTTCGGTTGGATAAAGAATAATATAGGGTATGGATAATATTTGGGATATAAATTGGTGTAAAATAAAAAATAAACAAAACAAATAAATTAAAATCCTAAGTGTGGTTAATCACTATCCCAACCATCCCATGAATAAGACTCATATCATTGAATAACTCACGCTTTAACACTTGAAACACACGCTTTAGGTAGACACGAATTATACTCAACAAGATCTTAATCAAAGAATAAACCTTAATTGGCGTTCCCATAACTGCCAATTCCCATTCAATCCATAGATATAGTACAACAAATAGTGGCCATATGAACCACTTACATAACTTTACATCGTTGGCTTAAAATAAACATCCAACTCTTTTTCTTTCTTTTTCTTTTCTCATTTTTTTCTAATTTTTTTTTTTTTTTTTTTTTTTTTTTTTTTTTTTTTTTAACTTGAAACATAAACATAGATGTGTAAAATTTCACCACATCACTACAACTTTCTTTCCGGATAATTTTTTTCATACTTTTCATAACTTCAGAAATAATGGTAATAGTGAAAGTAGTAAACACACGAAAAATAAACTCTAAAATATACAATATTTACTTTCACTCCAATTGCATTGTGCAATTTCCCGACCTAACCATAGATAATGAATTACGCACGCGAACACAGGTAATGTAAGGAAACACACTCTGCCTATAGCAATTAACCAACCACGGACTTTAATCTACAGGGTAGGCTAAGGTGTAAGGGTGTAACGAAACATTTTAAACATAGGTGTAAGAAACGAAAGGAATGGCTCTGAGTGTTTTTCTAGGGGTATCTTACTCTAAAAATGAGAGTAACAAAAGGGTTTATACGGGGGTTAACTAACCAGTGTAGTTAGTTAATAACACATAACATATAATAGGCTATTTGGGTGTAATCCTAGAATTTTACCAAGTTAGACAAGTCATTCCAATTAAATAAATAATACTCATTATGGTGGTCTCGAATAGTATACAAGCCAAGTTCTAAAGTTTACAAGTCACCGGCACACTCATAGATTTGTGAATTTTGGAAAAATCACAATTTTTGAAAATAACGTCATTTGTGCAGTTATGTAACTTAGATCTTAAACAAAAACATGCTAAAAAAAATTTTTAAGTTTGATATATTAAGCACATTTTAAGCATAATTTTTGAAAAAGTTTAGGACAAGTAAGTGTTAAGTGTTCTAATTCTCCTATCCCCCCACTTAAGTTAAACAACGTCCTCGTTGTTTGTATAAAAGGTTAAAAACTGGAAAATAAAAAGAATTAGAACAGAAAAACTCCCCTGAGATTTGCTCGGTATGATCCTCCATTAGTGTAAGAGCAAAAATCATCTTTCTTGTGGATTAGAACGTTAAAGCTTCATACTTGATGTATCCACAGAAAATTCAGAAAACTATAATACCACCAACACTTTAAAACACACCTAAGATAAGAAAGGTTCAACTTGCATAATACATTAGTAGTTAGGAAAAATAAAACTTAAAAATTAAAAAATTCAAAACTGAAAATCATCAGGTCAGTCGATGCGCCGTATCTTATTGAAGAAGATACGCCGTATCGAGCCTGGAATTAATACGGATCAGAATAAAGATGCGCCGCATCCTTAACCAGGGATGCGCCGCATTAAAATAAACTGATAAATAGTTTTAAAGTCGAAAATTAAAATGCAGAAAAATAAAATAAGATATGACCGTTGCAGGAGATGCGTCGCATCTCAGGATTGAGATGCGCCGTATCTTCGTGCGGCCTGGACTGACTCGACACAGAAAACAGAATAATAAATGATAAATCCGGGTTGTCTCCCGGTCAGCACTTGTCTTTATTCCAGAGTCTTCAAGTTAGACTCACGTTCAGCTCCTTAGTATAGATCATTGAAGGAGTCGGAAACATCGCGCTCCTTCATCGCCAATTCAGTAATATTGAACACTCCTTGCTCGTCCTTAATTTCCACGCCGTTCCTCTTTAATATCTGTATAAATAAAGTCCTGTCCCTTTCGGGCAGAGATGACAAAATGATAGACGGGAAATTCTTATTATTATGTAGGCACAAATAAGCAAGGTGGGGTGGTAGTTCAATAAACACATCATGATTCAAATTCGTTTTCTCAACTATTCTCCTACGTTTATTAATTACTACACAATCATACCACTCATCATCAGAATCACTAACAACATCGCGTCTAAGTTCGGTAGGTACATTAAGGTCAATGAATTCCTCAAAGTCTTCATGATTAGGATTAGTTGAGTTGTTTTGAATCAATGTTTCTCCCATAAGTCTAGCTTCAAGATCGAGGTCCATACGCTCCCTTAATCCTAGCACATAAACACCTCTAATTATGCTTTTAACCGGATCTTGGCACTTATAGACTAGTTTATTATTCCCTACTCTTAATGAAATTTTTCTTTTAAACACATCAATCTTAGCGTGGGCAGTAGACAAGAAAGGTCTTCCGAGGATTAAAGGAATCTTAACATCCTCGGGCATGTCTAGTATAACAAAGTCTACGGGAAAAATAAATTGCTCAATCTTAACTAGCACATTATTAGCAATCCCCTCAGGTCGTTTTACTGTTTTATCAGCCAGTTCAATAAGTAATTTAGTTGGTACTAATTTTCCTAGTCCTAGGGTAGCGAATGTCTTAAGAGGCATAACACTAACACTAGCTCCTAAGTCAGCCAACACATTATTGAAAGATATATTATTAATAGAACAAGGTAGAGTAAAACTTCCTGGGTCTCTTTCTTTATGAGGCAAGGCATTTGAGTCGGTTGCAGGGCTCTCTTCTTTCATTGTTGCCTTGATCTCCTCTTCAATTTTTGTCTTTTCTTTTAGTAGTCTCCTTAAGCTGATTGAAGAGTTAAAGAAAAATTCGGGTCTTGCACCATCATTACTATTCATCGACCTTCTAGGTATATTAGGAGTGACTTCTTCAGTGGTGCTTATGGCCTTGACATGATCCCTTGGGTTGGTTTCAGTTGAGCTTGGTAAACTTCCATATCCCCTTTCTTGAAGAACTTTGCTCATTTGACCAATTTGTTGTTCCAATGCTTTGATCGAAGCTCCTTGATTTCTTGTAGTAGTGTCCGTTGAAGCTCGAATTTCCTTGATCATAGCAGTATTCTCTTCATGTCTTTTAGCAGCATCGGCCATAATTTGCTTTAAAGTATCATCTAAAGTCTGCCTCCTTTCTTGATAAGCGGGATTGAAGTTGTTCTTTTGATAGAATCCCGGTGTAGCTTCCCTAAATCTCCCTGAAGGTCGGAATGGTTGTCCAAATTGGGTGTAATAAGCTTCTTCAAACGTCTCACTTTCATTCTTGCTCGGGCAATCCTTAGTGTAGTGAGGTCCTTCACACTTTTCACATCCAACTTGGGCAGCATACGCTCTTTCATCGCGCTTCTTCATTTCTCTACTGATTTTATCCAATTGAGCTTGAATAGCAGCAATCCCGTCAAAATTAGTGCTGCTCTTAGATCTAGTAGAGGTCCCATCGTGCCATTTCTGAGAATGATCAGCAGCATCTTGGATCGCTTTCCTAGCATTAGTTGCACTCATCTGAGGTACAGCTCCCTTAGCATCCAAAATCTGTCTTGTAGGCACGTCCAATCCCTGATAAAACAATATTATTTCCTGCATAGGGGTTAGATAGTGTTGAGGACATTTTATCAATAAATCTTTAAATCGTTCCCAAGCTTGATAAAGAGTTTCATCAGGCTCTTGCTTGAAACTATTGATAGCCTCCATCTTCTTAGCAGTCTTAGCAGGTGGACAATATCTCTTCAGGAATTTGCTTTTCAAACCTTCCCACGTAGTGATTGAACTAGCAGGTTCATTCCTTAGCCACTTGTTAGCAGCTCCTTTTAGTGAGATTGGGAAGATTCTTAGCATGAGTTGATCGGTATTGACACTTTCTGTAGTAAACAAATCTGCAATCTCCAGGACCTTTTCAACATGCTCATTAGCATCCTCTTGTTCCGTCCCACTGAAAGCATTCTCTCTTAGTTCTTTGAGAAATTGTCCCTTCAACTCAAATTTTGACTTGTCATCAAACTTAGGTCTAGCAACTCCTGAAGTGTAATCAGCACGGGTATTGTTCATGTATTCCTCCATAGTAGTGTTTTCGCCCATTGTTTCTGTTTCAACTTCCTCTTTCTCTTCAGAAAAATAATCAAGCTCGAGTGAACTTGAAAGATCAAAGCTTCTTGTGTTGAAAAGCCTTTTAAGCGAATGTAGGGCTCGTTCAGGATCTTCGAAAGGTTGAATCAAGTTCTTCGTAGAACTCCTGGTCATGCACTTCCTGAAATCAACACAAAAATATCAGTAGGGTATGCTCGAGAAAGTAGTATATCAGATAATTAATAACGAAAACGGAATACGAAAAATTAAAGTTACTGATATCTGCAGACGATGCGCCGTATCCAAAGAGTTGGATACGCCGTATCTTATAATCGTTAAAATTAAATCAGACTTTATTCAGAAAATAGATACGCCGCTTAGAATTTATGAATGCGCCGTATCGAATTAATCAATCAAAAATCAATTTATCTAATTAAAATTAAATGCGTCGTATTAACGAAAGTTAATGCGCCGTATTTTCGTTACGTTTAAAAATAAAAGATTTTTGATTCAGTAAGATGCGCCGTATCGACGGAAATCGATACGCCGTATTTGTTTAATAATTCGCAAACTGTTTTTAATTAAAATAATAGATACGCCGTATCTGCGAAAGCAGATGCGTCGTATGGCGTTAACGTTTAGAAAAAAAATTTTATCAAAACAGATACGCCGTATCTACAAAAGCAGATGCGTCGTATTACTTTATCGCTTAGAAAAATTTTCTTGTTAAAAACAGATACGCTGTATCTTGGGGAAAAGATGCGTCGTATCGAATTAATTAAACGCGTTGTATATAAAAATTAAACGCAATACGCCGTATCTGAGAGACCAGATGCGCCGTATCGTTTGATTTAGCACAGTACAACGATAGCAGAACAGAAAAATACGAAAAATAAAAATAAAAATTAAACACACGAAACAAAAATAAAACACACAAAAATAAAAACAAAAGCAAACAAATAACACACAATACAACAAATATGCAAAATAGTACAATGATGCAATTTAATCTAATAAAAAGAAAAACCTAATTAAAATACTAATCAAATTAACAGAAAATAACAATTCACTCCCCGGCAGCGGCGCCAAAAACTTGATGCGCGTGATGTGTCGTTGCGGTTTAGCAGTTTTAATGCCTACTCAAGTTTTAAATTTATATTTAGCCGACTTATCAATAACACACACACTTAACGAGCAGTGTACCCGGTCAGTATGAAGATAATGGTAAGTAGAGTGTCGATCACTAAGAGTGGAACGTATAATCTCGTTAATCTAATCAGTATTTTAATATCCTAACGCAAGGGGGTTTCAGCCTGAGAGACTGGCACAGTTTTGTTTGCAATTAAATAGTAAAATAAACAAATAGGCACGAATCAGCAAGTAGCACACACGTACACAGATAGATACTCGAGACAATAAGAGGGCTGTCCTTATGATTAAGTAGATTGTCACTTGTTTTATTGATAGCTTTATATGAAGTGTATATAGTTAACCCTTTCTCGTTGGTCCTATTCTTATCGGCGAGTAAACCCTTAATGACGACTTATGTCTAAAAGTTATTCCTAAGTGATCAATTTAGAAACAACCGTGGGAGCCACACCTTGTCCCGCAGTCGGGTGCCCGCAAGCCACTAATAAACACAGAGGTGGTCAATGCACTAATAAGTAGTAACCAAAGACATCAACATATAAACTTTAATTAATGAGAAAGCAGTTTTAAGGGAGTGCAATCTTTCCGTTGCCACATTACACAAGCCACCAATCTTGATGAATTAAAGTTTGCTAAAACAATAAAACAAAACTACTTAATGAATTAAATACATGCAGCACCTTCTTACAGCTCTTGTATCTTTGATTTGGGTGTGTCTTGTGCTGCCTCTTGACTGAATTCGTCCTTTTGCTCTGCTGTCCGAACTTCGGTTTTAGGGTTTCGAACTCTCTTTCCTCGTCTGGTCTACGGGGTATTTATAGTTTGTGTCTGAGGGAAGATGCGGCGCATCTACTAAGTAGATGCGGCGTATGTACGTAACTTCGCGTGGGGTCCAAGATTATAATATTCAGGAATATTCGTACACCGCCATAAGATGCGGCGTAACTCCATGATTAGATGCGGCGCATGTCCTCTTGTATCTTGGATCGTATCTGGTGACATCTTGATAGAGATGCGGCGCATGTTGATAGTGAGATGCGGCGCATCTGGAGCAGATTAGTCTTGATCTTCTTCATTTCAGTAGACTCTTCACTTTATGCACGTTTTGCTCCATTATTAGTCCAAAATCGCCAAGTTTCACCAAATGCTTGTTTTTACCTGAGAATTACAAAAGTAAACGATTAAGTATCAATTCTCATACATAATATAGTAAAACAAGTCAAATTAATAGGATAAATGATAGTAATAAAATGTACTTATTTGAGTTCATCAGCTGCGCAGCCTCCTCTTCCTGAAACGGTGATCCATTTAGAGGAGACTGACAGTGAGATGGAGGAGAGCTCCCCACTGACGCGCAAGAGAGCGCTTGGCAGTGATGGTGAAGGGCCTTCCAAGAGGCCGCGGACTGAGGATGGGGGAAGCTCGTCTTTTACTGAGGTGCAGATGAAGTAAGTACCTTAGTTATTAGTTATAAACTTTTGTCAAGTTATATTTTGTGCTAACTTTGTTCCTTCGTGTCCTCAGTGTGGATGCTGAGAAGTCTGGTGGAGGTGCGTCCACGGCTGAGACTGAGACCGAGAGGGACGTGTTTTCAGCTCCTCCCCCTATGTAAGTATTTTGTAGCAATTCCTTAGGATTTTGTGTATTCTTGATTGTGCACTAACCTTGTCTCTTGATGTTTTGTGCAGTGAACAGCCTGTGGAGGACGCTGGCGTCCTAGATGGGAGTGCGCCACCCGAGGTGAGTCATGCTCTGGACGGGGCGCGTGCGCCGAGGGATGTTGAAGTGGAGTCAAGTCCATTTGACTCTACGATGGAGGAACTTGCCTCCATCGCTGTGCGCCAGTCTGAGCTGGTGGCGCAAGCAAGGGTGCACAAGTCTGAGGAAATTTCCAGACTGCAGGCGCAATTAGCGTCTGTGCAGGCTGAATTAGCAAGCTCTAAAGCTGAGCAGCTGAGCTCCAAGGCTAAACTGGAGCGCGCAGAGGCGTCTGCGCGAAAAATGGGTGAGGAGAAGGTCATGGTGATGGCTGAGCTGGAGCGAGAGCGTGCTCATGCGGACCGTCAGAGGTGTAACTCCGTATGGGCGCTGAAGTACTTGGAACAGAATAGGAGCAAGCACTTTGCCAATATTGAGGAGTTTCGCAGCCGCGTGGAGCTTGCGCTGAAGACGCAGGAGGAGAAGCTCCGCAAGCTCAGCATCGAGTATGATGAGGAGCTATACCCTCACATGGTTCAGGCCGTAGCTGAGCGCAGGTACATGATGCTTTTATCTCTTTATAGCTTGTGTATATTTGAGACCCTTTTTCTTATTAACACTTGTGTTATTTCGCAGGTGGTTGATCAGTCATGGTCTTCGCCTGGCCGCCATGTGTACGCTGGAGCATCCTGAGGTCACCGCATCCTTTGGCAAGGTTGTGGAGTGTGCTATTGCGCACGGTGAGACCTCGGCCGCAGACAAGCTTGCTGAGGCCAAGTTGCTGACTGTGCCGCTTGCCGAGGTGCCTGGGTATAAGGCGAATGCCCATGCTGAGCTTGTTGCTGCCATGGAAGAGCTAAAGAAGCTTGAGCTTCCGCATATCGGTAGCTTGGAGCGTGATCAGGATCAGCCTATCAGCGTGATCATGGCGGGGCTCACTCTTCCTAGGCATCTGCAGGATGATGCAGATCAGCAAGTGGACTTCTACTTGAAGCCTGATGTAGCGCAGTTGAAGGTACCCATTTTTGCTCAGCCTCGTGACATTCTGAATCCTTTCCATCTTGAGAAAGAGATTTCTTTGCAAAGATCGCTAAATGCGCATGTTTCCAGGGTCGCACGAAAGAAAGGCAAGAAAGGAAAAGCCATTCTGTGCGGCATAGGCGCTGCGCATCAGCCTAGATCCGATGGTGTGCCTGTTTGCGTGGCTACTGTTTCCCTTAATGATGCAGAGTTGTTGAAGCGACTCGAGGATGCGAAGGAAACGGCTTTGAGTGGGGGCTCCAGCCAGTTAAGGCGCACGTATAGCATTTAGCTTTTTTTTGTGCAAGTTTTTTGTAGAAACATGTTCCTGTATATAGAAATCTTGCTTATGTACTTAGTGTTTTTTTACCACTTCAAATACTTATGCTTTTGACCTCGTAGATCTTGTATGACTTATGTATCTTTGCGTGAAGATATCTTTAAGTGTCTAAGCGTATTTAGAAAGAGAAGAATCATAATCGTGTATGAATTTCCTTAAATAATGACCGTAGTCGTGTATTGAATTTGTCTAACTTATTGTAAAGAAAGAAATCATAGTCGTCTATGTATTTTTGTAATTTTACTTGTCGTATTTTACTTTAAGGAGTCAAAAGTCTTGACTTCCTGAGTTGTTAAACGCGCACAGTGTGCCCTTTTGCGCATCCGTCGTGGGGTGCGTAAGGAACTTGCGCCAACGTCTTGAGCGCAAGGTGTTTAACAAGGATTCGTGATCCAATGTTGATGGGTTTGCAACCCTCTTACTCAACGAGTTGTTTATTAGGTTAACTCATCCTTTCTGCCATCGTGGGTCTTAGTGTGTGCATGCACGCCATGTAGGCAAGATTATAACAATATTGAAACACGATGATAAAAGATGCAAACAAAAAAGTTAAATGTGTTATGGAGTTAGCTAGAAACCATAACGTTTTATTAATACTTGCAAGTTTTGAAAAAGAATACTTATCTAGATAATACTTAAAAAATAAAATTACATGGATCTTTATTGGGGGCACTTTCTAAAGCGCATGAGTGTCCATGTTGGGCCGTAGCCTTCTTCAAATATAGCACCGTTTAAGGTTGCGGACGTTCCATGTTCGCTGTAGCTCACGTCCGTCCTTGTCGCGTAGCTTGTACGCTCCATTGCCAAGTGCTTCCATGACCTCGTAAGGTCCTTCCCACTTTGGTCCTAGCTTACCAGTGTCTTCTACGCGGCTTGAGTCATTGTCGCGGTATACGAAGTCGCCTGGTCTGAATGAAGTGCTGCGTACTTTGGTATCATAGTATTTTTTCATTCTCGACTTGGCTTTCTCTTCGCGTATTGCTGCGCGTTCACGTCGCTCTTCTAATAGATCTAATTCTATGCGCCGCTCATCGTCATTGGTTGCCACGTTAACTTCCGCAGTACGGATGGTTGGCATTCCAATTTCAGCTGGTATAACAGCTTCTGTCCCATAGACCAAAGAGAAGGGGGTGTCCCCGTTGCTAACCTTGATGGTTGTTCGGTGCGCCCAGAGAACATGTGATAGTTCTTCTGCCCATCTACCTTTGTGTCTGTCCAGGCGCGCTTTGATTCCTTCACCTAGGCTTCTATTTGCGCGCTCAACCAGACCATTGGTTTGTGGATGAGTTACTGATGCAAAGTGTTGCGTGATGTTCAGCTGTTCGCACCAATCTTTGAACGGGTTATCACGGAATTGTTTTCCGTTATCAGAGATAATTTCTCCAGGTAATCCAAAGCGACATACTATGTTGTCCCACACGAATCGTTTCACCTGGTTACCTGTTATAGTCGCTACTGCCTTTGCTTCGATCCACTTGGTAAAGTAATCTATTGCCACAATGAGGAATTTCAATCCTCCTGCGGCAATGGGGAAAGGTCCAGCGATGTCGATACCCCATTTGTAGAAGGGCCATGGCGATGTAATAGGTGTTAGTTCATGTTGTGGTCGGCGCGGAATAGGTCTGTGAACTTGGCAATCATTGCACTTCCGTACCAAGTCACGTGCGTCACGGTGCATAGTTGGCCAATAGTATCCAGACCTTAGGGCGCGCGCTACAATGGACCGTGGTCCTGAGTGCATGCTGCATGAACCTGCGTGGATCTCTCGAAGTACATAGTTTGCCTGGAGAGGTCCAACACACCTAAGCCATGGTTGTAGGAATGAGCGTCTATATAAGACGTCGTCTCTGAGCTCGAATCGCTGCGCTGTGCGTCGGATTCTTCGAGCTTCCTTCTGCTCTTGGGGAAGTATGCCCTTGCTGATGAAGTCAATGATCGGTGTCATCCACGTAGGATTTTCCTCTTCTATCACCGTGGATATTTCCATCTCTGTGATTGACTTGTTTTTCAAGGTTTCCACCAAAACTTGTTTTGATAGATGCGCAAAACTGGTGGATGCGATCTTGCTCAGCGCATCTGCTTTCCTATTTTCACTCCTGGGAACCTGCTTGATGATAAATCTATCGAAGTTTTGGATCAGAGATTTGGTCTTTTCGAGGTATTGGATCATGTGTTCCTCCTTTGCTATATATTCTCCTGACACGTGGTTAGCCACTAGCCGCGAATCGACATTTACTTCTAGGTTGCGTGCACCCATTTGAGTTGCGATGCGTAACCCAGCTAGGAGTGCTTCGTATTCTGCCTCGTTGTTCGTGGCTGTGAATTCGAAACGCAGTGCGTAGGTGAATTCAACTCCTTCTGGGTTGGTGAGAATAAGGCCACCTCCTGATCCATCTACGCATGAGGATCCATCAGTAAATAGAATCCATGGTTCTTGAAGTTCCTCCTTGCTTGTCGCAGGTGGAGTGTCTGTATCCGGCTTCTCAATGATGAAGTCGGCCAATATCTGCCCTTTAATTGCAGTGCGCGGTCTGTATGATATGTTATGCTCACCCAGTAACACACTCCATTTTTGTAGGCGTCCCGATGCGTCGGGTTTCGATATAACCTGTTTGATGGGTTGGTCTGTGATAACAGCGATTGGATGCGCCTGGAAGTACCTGCGCAGTCTTTTCGCTGCAAACACTAAGGCTAGGACCAATTTCTCCATTGCAGTGTAGTTAATCTCCGTTTTCTTCAGCGCCTTACTAACAAAATAGATGGGTGTTTGGACGGAGTTCCTGTCTGTCAATAGCACTGCGCTGACTGCTCCTTGGGTCGCAGATAGATACATGATCAGCTCTTCCCCTGGTCTGGGTGCGACAAGTTTTGGGAGTGCTGCTATGTGTTGTTTGAGCTGTTGGAAGGCTTCTTCTGCTTCCGCAGTCCACCTGAAGTCTCCCTTTTTGGTGCACTTCTTGAGTGTCTTGAATAGGGGAAGTGACTTGTCTGCTGATTTGGATAAAAATCGGTTCAGTCCGGCTAGCTTGCCGTTTAGTGACTGAACTTCTTTCAGTGTGCGCGGTGAGGGGAGGTCAATGACTGCTTGAGTCTTCTCTGGGCAAGGCTTGATCCCATCGGGTTCTATCAAATACCCGAGAAACATGCCTTCCGTAGCGCCAAACGTACACTTTTTGGGGTTCAATTTCATGTTGATTCTCCTGAGTGTTTTGAACGTTTCCTCCATGTCGCGCACTAGCTCTTCCTCTGTATGGCTTTTGATGACGAGATCATCGACGTAGACTTCCAAGTTGCGTCCCACTTGCTTCTCGAACGCAGTGTCCACCAATCTTTGGTATGTTGCTCCTGCGTTTTTTAGGCCGAAGGGCATCTTTGTGTAGCAGTAGACCCCTTGACTTGTGTGGAAGGCCGTCTTTTCTTCGTCTTCCTCCGCCATTTGAATTTGGTGGTATCCCTTATATGCGTCCAGGAAGCATTTGAAGGGATATCCACACAGAGACTCGATCTTACAGTCTATCTCTGGAAGCGGGTAGCAGTCCTGTGGACATGCTTTATTCAGGTCTGTGAAGTCTACGCACATCCTCCAACTGCCATCGCTCTTCTTTACCATCACTGGGTTAGAGAGCCAGTCATGGTAGTAGACTTCACGCATGATGCCTGCATCTACTAGTTTATGTACTTCTTCCAGGATGGCTTTTGCGCGGTCTGGAGCTTGTCCGCGCTTTTTCTGTCGTATTGGAGGATATCCTTGTCGGATTTGCAGCTTATGTTCCGTGATGGAGCGTGGCACTCCTGTCATATGCTTTGGTTCCCATGCAAAAATATCCAAATTATTTTGCAAGAGTGCGCATATAGCTGATCTGCCTTTGTCAGACAGAGACCCGCCAATAGATACCTGTTGATCCGGGTATTCAGGGTGAATGGCGACCGTTAGGTTTGGGACTTTAATTGCGCGCTGTTCTGGAACAACGCTTACGTCACTTGTCACTGCGTTGCATTCTTTGGGTGGTATAGTGGTATTGTAAAGGGTGACAATACCTCCTTCCACTGGGAACTTGAGCATCCCATGCGCTGTGGATGGCACGGAGCGAATGGATGATATTCCAGGTCTCCCAATGATACCGTTGTACGGAGAGGGGGATTTGATCATCATGAAGTTCATCCAGGTGACTGTAGAGTGTGGTTTGTCACCAACTTCTACGAATAGACGTAATTGCCCCATGGGCCATATTTTTTCCCCTGTGAAGCCGGTGAGCGGCGTTGTGGCTGGGATTAGCTGGCTCTGTATCTCAGGTCGCAGCTTCTTGAAACAGTGTTCATATATAATATCGGCGGATGCACCTCCATCTATATACATGCGACGGATGTCGTGACCCCCCGTATGTATTTCGATGGTAAGTGGATCCACTACTGCGTTGTTCGCGGTCAGGGGGGGAAAGAAATTTCGTTTCCCTTAGAGAAACGCTGACTAACTTTCTGTCTTGTCGCGCGCGGCCATGGCTGTATCATGTAGATGATATCTGCCTTTTCTCTTGGCGTCTCTTTCTTGGCCACTGGTTTTTGTTTGTCTTTCCCTTCTCTGATGTTTTTTACGAGGTGGTCCATCTTTCCTTCCTTTACCAATTTTTCAATCAATTGGCGCAGTTGGACGCAATCGTTAGTTGTGTGGCCCTTCTGTCCATGGTATTCGCAATAAGCATTCCCTATGCGCTTATCCTATGGGGTGCGGATTGGTGGTGGTTTCGGGAAGTTCGCCCCTTCTGTTGCGAATATCTCCTTTGGAGTTTTTGTTAATGGGGTATACTTGTCGTTTCCCCTTCCGCCGCCTTGATTGCGGTAACTCCTATTACGATTGCCGCTCTGGTCATTGGATTGTCTCCTTGACTCTTCTTGCGACCTATGGTTCGAATAGCTTTTCTTGCTATCCGCGGCGGCTTCTTCTCCTTGGACGAAAGACCTCGTGCGCTTCATGAGTTCGTCGAAAGTTAAGGGAACCTTATCGTTTAACTTTTTTATCAAATCTGGGTTATTGATCGCATTCATAAAACCCGATATTTTTAGTATCTCTGGACACGCCTTGACTTTCATGCACTCGTCCTTGAAGCGTTCCATGAAAGCGCTTGTGGATTCCCCTTGTCGCTGTTTAACCCTAGCGAGTTCGACAGGGTTTTTGGCGCACTTCTTCCTTTGAGTGAAGTTTAAGCGAAACGCTCTGCGCAACTCTTCAAACCCACCAATGCTTCTGCGTGGAAGCTTACTAAACCAGTTGCGCGCATTCCCTACTAATGTGGAGTTGAACATATGGCACCACACAGGCTGTGGCCAATTTTCGATAGTAGCTGCTGATTCGAAAATTTTTAGGTGATCATCAGGATCACCTGTCCCATCATATGTTTTGACATTAGCAGGCATGCGCCTTTTCTTATTCTCAGAAAAGTCACTGATGCGCCTAGTAAACGCATCAACCTTTTGGCGACGCCAGGGAAGAGACATGTCTTCATCATCCTGGTCGCGGTATTTCCCTCTTGATTTCCAGTGTCCAGTCTCGCTGTCCGAGGAATCTCTTGAAGATGAGCGAACTCTTTTGTGACGCTTGCGTCGACTATCATCAGAGTCCGAGCTTGCTCCTCTGCGGCGCTTGCGCCGACTATCCTCAGAATCGGAGCTTGAGGGGCTTTCACTTGGGGAACATCGTCGCCCAAGCCTATCTTGGATCCTGCGTCTGCCAAGCCTAGCGTGGACATTGGCGCGCCGCTCCCCCTCTTCAGGCTCTTCCATATGTTGAAGGTCGGCTGCTTCATCGTCCATAACCTTCCTTCCAATCCTGGCAAACACTGGTTGTTTGCGGCTATCCCTTTCGCGTCTTTCCTTTTGGTAGCGCGGTGGGGATGCTTCATGCTCAGGGTCGAAGTTGAGTCTGGCGTGCAGACTTTGGCTTGACCTCTTCTTTGCCTCCTCTCGCATGAGCGCAGTCAAGGCTTCGTAGTTTTGGGATACAAAGTCGCTTGGCGCTAATTCGGAAGTGACTCCTTCTAGCGCGATGGAGTCTATTTCCAAGGTAGGATCCTTGTTTCGGATAGGCGCGTTGGGAGGTTCAGTGAAGTTCACCTCTGGCATGGCAAGAGGAGTGCGCTCCAGTTCTACCGCGCTAGTACTTGTTGTAATAGCGGGGGTAGTTTTGGTAAGTGATTCTACTGTAGGAAAGACCAGATCTGAATACGCTCCTAAGCTTCTAGGCGTGCTGGTTGTCCCAGTGGCCTGCTTAGGGGGCGCATCCGTTTGATGCTTCTTCCCTAGTGAGTCATCATGCGCTTTCTTCTCATGCGGACTCTTGTGACTTCCGTGTTTCGTCATTCTAGTTCTTGGTAAAATTCCTAGTGTAGGGTCCCACGGATGGCGCCACTTGTTGATACAAAAGTTGGGCGTTCCTTGATAGGACTTCTATTCTCGTACCAATTGAATCTTAATGCTCGATGGAACCTGCGCACTAAGAAAAGAGAACAAACACCGTTAGGCTTATCGAGGGATTGTCTCCCCCGATTATCCTCCGACGTGAGAGTAAGTAATCGAATGTAGGGTTTAGTAAAGGGTTAGGGTTTATTGAAGATCGTACCTCTACCGAGGGCTGGAATGCCCTTTATATATGCACGAAACCCTAGTAGGTTTCGTGTTCCCTACTCCTCGGCGTGTTAGCCGACATCGGATATTTGGTATATATCCTCTTTATTTAGAAGATACTCCATATATTATCCGGAAATAACTTTGGGCTTGGGCCTTGTCGACCCAAGTCGCATAACTGGTAGTCCAGTTGCGGCCCATACGTGGTGGGCTTAACTGTTAGTATTGTTTACTAATCGGGTTCGTGACCCGGGTATGGACTATACGTCATCAGTTGGCTAGTAAGTTTAATAACCATAAGAGTATGGATCGAGC
The DNA here is from genome assembly GCA_021014915.2 of Artemisia tridentata subsp. tridentata. Taxonomy (NCBI): domain Eukaryota; kingdom Viridiplantae; phylum Streptophyta; class Magnoliopsida; order Asterales; family Asteraceae; genus Artemisia; species Artemisia tridentata. Next base: position 262,898,563 of record CP139503.1, read on the forward strand.
TACTAAGGATGCATTATGGGTATATTGGATGAGAGGAGAAGATGAAGAAGTAGAAAGCGATTATGGGTCGTCACTTCATGATTCAACAATCAATGAAGGCATTGAAGAGTTATTCAGAATAGACATTGATGTGTTCGATTATGAGACACCCTTGTGCAAGCAGTTCAAAGAATTTAACTACCTTCTTCGAGTCGACGATGATGTGCTAACTGGAGATCTACCAGGATTTAAGACTTATGATGATTTCAAAAACACCTGGTGCTACGAATGGAATGACCAAGTACCATGGGTTTGGGATAAACCATGGGATGTTGAGCACATTAATCATACCTGTACACCCTTCGTTTTCAAGGATGGGAGTAGTGTTTGGCCGACCTGTGATTATAAGAGTGACGGAACCTGTAATGGGGGAAGTATAATTGGGATGAAACGGGTTGGAAACGATGTAAACTTTGAAGATTATGAATGGTACGATAATGTTGAAGACTGCCCACAAAAATCGGAGGCTTTACAAGAAAAGGGCAGAATTGAACGCTTGAAAGGACTCAAAGGAACATCGAATACTACTTTCTGGGAATGGGTGCATGAACAATTTGATGATTTTACGAAGCTTAGTCGACGGTTACAATGGGATTTGGAAAGAGAATGGGAGGCGATTCAAGACAATAAGTCATTAATTGAAGAACTAGATGATTATTTGATTAAGGATCCTTATTTCGAGTTCGTTGATAAAGACAATGAAGAGTTTACCAAAAGGAAGTGTCGACTACTTGGGATTCCTTACAATGAGCCACCCATGATTATTTCTGAAAAATTTAAAATCATCAAATATTCTTTAGGTCCTGATGAAGAGTATACTGCGGCGAAGACAAAGAGTTATATTAGATTAAGTCGAACGGAAGAAAACGTCGCAGAGATATACGGGAAAATCTTTCGGATGAAGGAAGAAGGATGGACCGTGACAAGAACTAAATGAAGAGCTGAACGTGAGTCTAACTTGAAGACTCTGGAATAAAGACAAGTGCTTACCGGGAGACAACCCGGATTTATCTTTTTATTATTCTGTTTATGTGTCGAGTCAGTCAGGCCGCATGAGGATACGGCGCATCTCAATCCTGAGATGCGACGCATCTCCTGCAAATGGTCATATCTTATTTTATTTTTCTGCATTTTTATTTTCGACTTTAAAACTTTTTATCAGTTTATTTTAATGCGGCGCATCCCTGGTTAAGGATGCGGCGCATCTTTATTCTGATCCGTATTAATTCCAGGCTCGATACGGCGTATCTTCTTCCATAAGATACGGCGCATCAACTGACCTGATGATTTTCAGTTTTAATTTTTAAGTTTTATTTTTCCTAACTACTAATGTATTATGCAAGTTTGAACCTTTCTTATCTTAGGTGTGTTTTAAAGTGTTGGTGGTATTATAGTTTCCTGGATTTCCTGTGGATACATCAAGTATGAAGCTTTAACGTTCTCATCCACAAGAAGATGATTTTTGCTCTTATACTAATGGAGGATCATACCGAGCAAATCTCAGGGGAGTTTTCCTGTTCTAATTCTTTTATTTTCCAGTTTTTAACCTTTTATACAAACAACGAGGACGTTGTTTAACTTAAGTGGGGGGATTGGAGAATTAGAACACTTAACAATTACTTGTCCTAAACTTTTTCAAAAATTATGCTTAAAATGTGCTTAATATATCAAACTTAAAAATTTTTAGCATGTTTTTGTTTAAGATCTAAGTTGCATAACTGCACACATGACGTTATTTTCAAAAATTGTGATTTTTCAAAATTCACAAATCTATGAGTGTGCCGGTGACTTGTAAACTTCAGAACTTGGCTTGTATACTATTCGAGACCACCATAATGAGTATTATTGATATAATTGGAATGACTTGTCTAAAATTGGTAAAATTCTAGGATTACACCCAAATAGCCTTTATATGTTATGTGTTATTAACTAACTACACTGGTTAGTTAACCCCCGTATAAACCCTTTTGTTACTCTCATTTTTAGAGTAAGATACCCCTAGAAAAACACTCAGAGCCATTCCTTTCGTTTCTTACACCTATGTTTAAAATGTTTCGTTACACCCTTACACCTTAGCTTACCCTGTAGATTAGAATCCGTGGTTGGTTAATTGCTATAGGCAAAGTGTGTTTCCTTACATTACCTGTGTTCGCGTGCGTAATTCATTATCTTTGGTTAGGTCGGGAAATTGCACAATGCAATTGGAGTGAAAGTAAATATTGTATATCTTTGAGTTTATTTTTCGTGTGTTTACTACTTTCACTATTACCGTTATTTCTGAAGTATGAAAAGTATGGAAAAATTATCCAGAATTATCATTATAGTGATGTGGTGAAATTTTACACATCTATGTCTATGTTTGAAAAAAAAAAAAAAAAAAAAAAAAAAAAAAAAAAATCGAAAAAATGAGAAAAGAAAAAGAAAAAGAGTTGGATGTTTGTTTTAACCAACTTATGTAAAGTTATGTAAGTGGTCGATATCACCACTATTTGTTGTACTATATCTATGGATTGAATGAGAATTGGCAGTTATGGGAACGCCAATTAAGGTTTATTCTTTGATTAAGATCTTGTTGAGTATAATTCGTGTCTACCTAAAGCGTGTGTTTCAAGTGTTAAAGCGTGAGTTATTCGATGATATGAGTCTTATTCATGGGATGGTTGGGATAGTGATTAACCACACTTAGGATTTTAATTTATTTGTTTTGTTTATTTTTCATTTTACACCAATTTATATCCCAAATGTTATCCATGCCCTTTATTATTCTTTATCCAACCAAACCTTTGATTTATTGAGATTAGGGATTTGAGCAATCTTAAGTATCGTAGTCGTGGATTCGGCTATGTATTTATGATTTTGTCGCCCTTTTTGATATATTATTATTGGTGAAGTTTGGACCTATCTTTAGCCTATTCGAGTTAAGGATTTGAGCAATTGCAAGTATCGTGTTCGTGGATTTGATCATGTATTTGTGATTTTGTCGCCTTTTCTGGAATTTGAGATCGATAGTGAAAGAGAATAATTAACCCTTAAGCCTACAAACCCTTTTACCGCTTTAGACTTGTTATTCCTTAGCTTTAGTGGAGGAGATGTGTATACTTGCCAAGCTTATGATAGAATATTCGTCACGACTGGACAGTTAAACGATTAGATTTGCTTCTATCAACTTATTTTACTTTACTTCTAATTCGTTAAGTGTTTAGTTGTGTGATTATGAAATAAACGAATACATGCTTAAATATAAAAATAAATCCTAACATCTTTTAGGATACATTTTCATAAGAGAAATTCTAAGGTTTACTTGGGGACAAGTAAAGTTCAAGTGGGGGGATATTTGATGAACTCAAATAAGTACATTTTATTACTATCATTTATCCTATTAATTTGACTTGTTTTACTATATTATGTATGAGGATTGATACTTAATCGTTTACTTTTGTAATTCTCAGGTAAAAACAAGCATTTGGTGAAACTTAGCGATTTTGGACTAATTATGGAGCAAAACATGCAAGAAGTTAAGAGTCTACTGAAATGAAGAAGATCAAGACTAATCTGCTCCAGATGCGCCGCATCTCACTCATTACATACGGCGCATCTCTATTAAGATATCACCAGATACGATCCAAGATACAAGAGGACATGCGCCGCATCTAATCATGGAGTTACGCCGCATCTTCTGGCGGTGTACGAATATTTCTGAATATTATAATCTTGGACCCCACGCGAAGTTAAGTCAATGCGCCGCATCTACTTACTAGATGCGCCGCATCTTCCCTCAGACAGAAACTATAAATACCCCAAGACCAGACGAATTTCGAAAAAAAAAAAAAAAAGGAGCAATATATTAGATTCGAAGACCGAAGCAGCAGAACCCTAGGACGAATTCAGTCAAGGAGGCAGCACAAGACACACCAAACGAAGATACAAGAGCTGTAAGAAGGTGCTGCATGTGTTTAATTCATTAAGTAGTTTTGTTTTATTGTGTTAGCAAACTTTAATTCATCAGGATTGGTGGCTTGTGTAATGTGACAACGAAAGATTGCACTCCCTTTAATACTTGCTTTCCCATCAATTAAAGTTTATATGTTGATGTCTTTGGTAACTACTTATTAGTGCATTGATAACCTCTGTGTTTATTAGTGGCTTGCTGGCATTTGACTGCGGAAAATAATGTGGCTCCCACGGTTATTACTAAATTGATCACTTAGGAATAACTTTTAGACATAAGTAATTATTAAGGGTTTACTCGCCGATAAGAATAGGACCAACGAGAAAGGGTTAACTACATACACTTCATATAAAGCTATCAATAAAACAAGTGACAATCTACTTAATCATAAGGACAGCCCTCTTATTGTCTCGAGTATTTATCTGTGTACGTGTGTGCTACTTGCTGATTCGTGCCTATTGGTTTATTTTATTATTTAATTGCAAACAAATCGTGCCAGTCTCTCAGGCTGAAACCCCCTTGCGTTAGGATATTAAAATACTGATTAGAATAACGAGATAATACGTTCCACTCTTAGTGATCGACACTCTACTTACCATTATATTCATACTGACCGGGTACACTGCTCGTTAAGTGTGTGTGTTATTGATAAGTCGGCTAAATATAAATTTAAAACTTGAGTAGGCATTAAAACTGCTAAACCGCAACGACACATCACGCTCCATCAGGGTTCGACTCCTATGAGATAGCACATGTTCACAGAAATCAAAACAAGAAAGCAGATGCCTTGAGCAAGCTAGCTTCGATGGCATTTGCTCATCTGACGAAGGAAGTTTTGGTAGAAGTATTGGCTGACAGGTCAATAAAAAGAAGCGAAGTATCTGATGTCATACCCGAAGAAGGCCCAAATTGGATGAACCCAATAAGGGAATACTTGATCAGTGGTATCCTTCCTGAAGACCCAAAGCTAGCACGAAAGGTCAGGGTCAAGGCCCCCCAATATAGACTTATTGGGGATAATCGCTACAGGAGATCCTTCTTATCTCCATGGCTTCGTTGTGTGGGGCCAAAGCAAGCTTCGAACATCATCTGTGAGGTACATGAAGGATCCTGCGGTCTACATGCAGGCCCTCGTTCCGTTGTCTCGAAAGTAATGAAGCTCGGATATTATTGGCCGTCCATGTACAAGGACGCAATAGAGATAATACAAAAGTGTGAAGTATGTCAGATCCACTCGAAAGTTCCAAGAATGCCTAAGCAAGACATGACCTCAGTCACTTCAGCATGGCCTTTCTGTCAATGGGGAATTGATATAGTTGGACCCCTACCAGTAGCTCTAGGACGGGTAAAGTTCTTGGTTGTAGCCATCGATTACTTCACCAAATGGGTTGAAGCAAAGCCTTTGGCATCAGTAACAGGAAGACATATGGAAAAATTCGTGTGGGAACACATAATCTGTCGTTTTGGTGTTCCTCACATTATCATCTCTGACAATGGAAAGCAGTTCGCCGAAGGGGTGTTCCCGGTCTTTTGCGAAGGCCTAAAGATCAAGCAGTCATTCACTTCCGTCTACCATCCTCAGGGTAATGGGCAAGTCGAAGTTACCAATAGGGACATTATTAACGGCATTGAGAAGAGGTTGGGACAAAGCCATCATGGGTGGGTAGACGAACTACCCCAAGTTCTGTGGGCACATAGGACGCACCCCAAGTCAAGCCATGGGGAGACTCCTTTTAGCCTCACTTATGGAACAGAGGCTGTTATACCCTCTGAAATAAGTATCGAAACAGAACGCATTGTGAACTTTGAAGAGAAGACAAATGAAGAAAGGCTTCGGGAAAACCTCGATCTTCTTGAAGAAAGAAGAGAAATAGCCTCAATCAGAGAGGCTATCTATAAACAGAAATTTGAAAAGTACTGCAACAACCGAGTTCGACCCTCAACATTCAAGCCTGGTGAATATGTCCTTCGGTTAAACAGCGCAAGCAAGGCCGAGTACGAAGGAAAGCTAGGGCCCACATGGGAAGGACCCTACGTCATATCGGAAGCCTACGGCAACGGAGCCTACAAGCTCGCAACGCTTAAGGGAGAGGTCATGGATAGGACTTGGAATGGTACCAATCTTCGTAAGTTTTACATATAAGACTTACTATCATTAAAAGCACTCAGTTTGTTTTTTCAAATTCATGTAACGCATTCTTCTCACTTGGGGAAAGAAGCATTAATGGTAGGTGTCTTAGTGTTCATTTCTTAAAATGATGTAATTCTCCCTACCCACTTAATGATATAACGCATTTCCCTCAAATCTCTTGTTTAGTTATTTACAACAAAGATTTGTTCAGCCAAGTACTTTACAAGTTTCAATGTCGAAGGATGAAGCAAGACACATGTCTTGTATGAAAATAACATCCATTACAATTCACATTAACTTTCCTATAAAGTCTTAGGGTATTCTAAGCCCTTCGGAACTTAAGGATAAAGACGGAGTGGGTCGCGACCCTCTGTCGCAGTCAAATTATACGATTGCAGAAAATCTTGGTTCAAAATACACACAATAAGGTCATAATCTTAGGTTGTATGTGTACGTTTAATATAAGCGTAAGAGAAGAAACGCATGACATTCAAAAAGGGACATTATCCCTTAAATGGTACTACTAAGACCATGCATGGTCAAAGCCATCAAAAAATGCTAAAGCAATTGTTTGAGGCATGGGTCGAAGCCCAGCATAAAGCAATGACAAATTGTTCAAACATGCAAACGCCTAACAAACATAATGGGACATTGTTCAAAAAGGGTACAAGCCACCCTTAAGACTAAATTACTACCAACATGGCAGCCATCATGCATTCTTCGAGAAATTGGGGTTCTTTGATGGGGACGAAGGCCTCACGGATGCAGTCTTCTTGGTTGGAGAGGGGGGCTGAACCTTCCTCGGTTTCCTTGCCAGGAGATCTTCTACTGAAGTTGAAGGGTCTTTGGTTGCCTCGGTGAGGAAAGGGTATTCTGCTGTAGTGAACGCATTGCCAGCATTATTATACTCTTGCTCAGAATTCGGAAGATAGTAAGGTATCTCCGACAAAACCACAAGTTTCTTTGTTTGAGCAATTTCTTCTAATGTCGTACATGTACCATAGAAAATGGCCGCGTTCACCAGCCTCCCAATGACTTCCCCCACCTCATCACTATGGTACAATTCCATGGCAACATGAGGAACAACCTTCGAGACCACCTCAGCTCTATCCTTCTTCAATTTCTCATATTGGAGTTTAAGTTCATCAATCTCCTCGCAAAGCTGGACATCCTGCTCAACCAACCTAGCCTTTTCGGCTTCGAGACCTGCACATGTGGAATTAAGTGTTGTAATCTGTGCTCTATATCGAGACACCTTAGCCTCCTCTACCTGCAATCTCTCACAAGATTCCCTCAACTGTCTCTCGAGACTATTGATTTTCATTCGCATATCTTGGACAATTGGATTCTTCTCTAAATCCTCCAATGCTTCTTTGCACTTAGCTTCCAATTCATCATACTGACGATCCCTGTCCTTCTCTTTGGCTAAAATAGCATCCATTTTACCTCTCACAGCCACCACCGTTTGCACCAATTCCCTTGTTCGAGAGTTAAGATGATTATCCAAAACAGCCTGTCTAGCATAGCTCTTGGAATGGAAGTTACAAAGTTCCTCCATTGACATATTGTCCAAAATCCCTTTCCAGCTGGGAGGTGTCATCTTGTCAACCAATTGGTGACACGCAAGGGCACTCGGAAGCTCCTTCGTATCAGGCAAACCTGCGAAAGATATAACAGTCAGCTGTATGAAGTATGGTATCTATTATGCATGAAAAATTTCCACTTACTAGGAGTTTGATCTTCGGGAATCTTTAGGGCGGTAGGTACGAAGGTTTTAGCATGGGAGCTTTTGGGTTTAACCGTTCTTGTCGAAGGGGTTGGAAGGGATAATTTCCTTTTCGGAGGGGTTTTCACAGACATGGCAACTCTTCCTTTCCTACTCTTCTTGTATGATATGTTGGAGGACCGTGCGAGCCTCGCTTGAAATTCCTTGATAAGGGGATCATCAGAATCTGCCACATTTTCCACAAAATGTGGGGTCTCTTCATCGTTAACTGATATTGATGGAGAGCCTACTCCATAGCTCACATTTTTTGGATCTTGGGGAATGAAACTAACTTCTCTGTTACCACGGGCAACAACAAAATTTCTGAATGCCATTCCTGCAGCAACAAAGGAGAAAAGATAAATATCAGTAGATAAGTTATTTACTCTATTCAAATAGATATATACATACTTTTCCCTTGACACATTATCTCAGGTTTCATCGGAGAGCCTTCCCAATGATCATTGATGTCCGCCATATAAAGAACCGGCTCAGGAAATGTTTGAACATCAAAAGGGTGGCGTGCCAGACGCTGGTAGAGGGGATTGCTCCTTATATGATATGATAAAGGATCATCAAAGCGTTTCTCGTCAAACCGGAATGCTTTATCTAGTAAGGCTGGATATTTTGAAGGTATGATCGTGTTTTGTACATAAAAGAACAAACCTTTCCATTTTCTTATATTGGCAAAGGGTTTAGCAATTAAACAAGGCACATCATACTCACATCTCTTGGCCAATGTTATCTAATCACCACCTGGGCAAAGGTTGATGAACCCTCTAAGAACAGTCAGAATCGGTTCATAGCCATAAGCTTTGCACACAACAATGTATGTGGTCAACTTGGCTAGGCGAAATGGATTCAACCTTGAAATATGTACTTGATAATATTGTAAGAATTCTAGGATTGAGGGATGAATAGGAATCCTAAAGTTGGATTCCGTAAATGCATGAACATAAAGCCCCACATACCCAGGTAGAGCATCAAAAATATTTTGGTTTTCGTTTGGAAGAATCACTTTAAACTCCCTGGGTATGGGGTATTTTCCAAGAAATTCCATCAAAGCCTGCTTTGATAGAGTATATTTTTGCTCCCTAATAATTCTTTTCGCTGCCATGCTCATTTTGAACTAGAAACTATGAGAGCAAAAGGACAAAGGATCGGAGAGAAAAAATTACCTTTAAGCTCAACCGAAGCACAAAGCACAGTGTTGTGTATGTGTATTTTGGGCGCAAAAGAAAAAGTTATCTAGGGTTAGGATCATGAAGGGTTTATGTATATCATTTGTAGCTTTATCCTAGCCATCCACGCGCAGTTATAATCCGAGACATATACGGACTCTAGATTGTTTTTAAAATTTTGAAAAGATGTTTGTGGTTACCGAAATCTTCGCTGCTGTAGCATAGGGTGGTAGTTGCATATTTATTAGCCGCATTTATTGCGCAAAGTTTGTTTAAGCACTTATCTTTCCTCGTACAAACTTGTGACGAAAGGGATAGAGTGTAGAATGTTTTTTGAGTCGAATGCAATTTATACTCGTACGTATATATCACTTTCGACTGGGGGGCTTGATGATGTACCCTCCGAACGGGTCGAAGGACTCCCCTTCGAGCCTGTGCGAAGCCCTCTCTTCGGAGGCCCAGGTTAATCTCCTTAACACGTTTTATTGGCGTAAAACCATTCATCTCTGAAGTGGTTACCATGTGGGAATCCGCCAATCGAAGCCTTAAGCCCTTCGGGGTATCTCCTACGAAGGAAATACAACGGAGAGCTACCTTGAACTGGTCATACCCACGTCTCCTCTTCCTTTAGGCTTTCCCGCCAAAACAGAGATCGTGGGCTACAAAGCCCTAGCGGTTACCACAAATCATGGGACGCCCCCATGATCTCCGAATAAAGTGCAACCGCCCTCTAAGGCCTATTTCTCCCCTATAAATAGCTTAGACGGGCCAGAATCATGGTAATGTTAACTGGATCTTAACCGTACTCTCTCAACTTACCTCAAACTTACCATTACACATACTTACTCGCACGCCGGAGGTGGTTCGCAGGGTCCATCCCCTTCGCAATCACTTAACGTAGTATTTTAGTATTTCTTATTTCAGGTTAAAGACAAGCTTGGCGCAACCTCAACACCCCATAAATCCTTTGATCATCATCGAAGGCCTGGTCGTTCAATTTATTGTACATTCAGGGGTATTTATAGGGAAGTGGAGAGGAGGGTATTTTAGGCATTAAGCGTTTTTATTCTTTCAAAAGAAATTTTTTTGAAAACCATTTTGTATAAAACGTTTGGGATCCGCATTAAATGTCACCACTCCACTTTTCCCTTAGTTGTGCCATCTGCAAAAAGTGTAATTTGCAGGGTTGAGTCATCACATATCTGTTATGTGATTGGAGAGACATTAAATGCCAAGTGGGAAAGTGGGGGCCCATGAGGTGCATGCCAGAAAGGTAAAAGAACAAATATTCTTATATTAAATAAGAATTCAGTTATCAACCTCGGACATTTACTAACTAGATACTTAGAGCATTTAAGTTAGCATTGAATGTCTTTTGAGGGCCCTGAATGACTCTTCATTCAGTGAGGGGTTCAGGGAAGGTGATTCAGTGATCATTTTCACTGAGGAACACATTGAGTCAGGGACCTGGGGTTTTCAGAATTTACACCTAGTTTGATGAATTCAATCAGTGGACTGATTCTCAATATCCAACATTCCTAGTTCAGCTTTCAGTCTTGTGAAAGTTGGTTCATCCAATGGTTTGGTGAATATATCAGCTAGCTGATATTCAGTAGGAATGAAGTGTAATTCAATGTCACCATTCATGACATGGTCCCTGATGAAGTGATATCTAATATCAATGTGTTTTGTTCTCTGATGAAGAACAGGGTTGTTTGAGATGGCAATTGCACTTATGTTATCACAGAAGATGGGAACCATCTTATACTGGATTCCATAGTCACTGAGTTGACTTTTCATCCAGAGTACATTTGCACAACAACTGGCAGCAGCAACATATTCAGCTTCTGCTGAGGACATGGCTACTGATTGTTGCTTCTTAGCACTCCAACAAACTACTTTCCCACCAAGGATTTGGCAGGAGCCTGAGGTGCTTTTTCTGTCCATGTTGCATCCAGCATAGTTAGAGTCTGAGTATCCTTTAAGATCAAAGCCTGAACATTTTGGATAGTATAATCCAAGGTTTGGAGTACCTTTCAGGTACCTGAGTATCCTTTTCACAGCTGTGAGATGAGATTCTCTTGGGTCAGATTGATATCTGGCACACAAACAGACTGAGAATTGGATGTTAGGCCTTGATGCAAGTAGATACATCAGTGACCCAATCATTCCTCTGAAAAGAGTTTGATTCACTGGTTTTCCAGTAAGGTCAGGACCAAGGTTGTTTGGGGGTACCATGAGAGTTTTGACTGAGGCACAGTCACTGAGCTCATACTTCTTCAGTAGGCTTCTGACATACTTCTCTTGACTGATAGAGGTTCCTTTATTAGTCTGCTTGATTTGCAGTCCAAGAAAATAAGTCAGTTCTCCCATCATGCTCATTTCAAATTTCTTTGCCATCAGTTTCTCAAACTGTTTGCAAAGTCTATAACTTGTTGAGCCAAAGATGATGTCATCAACATAAACTTGTACAAGTATGACATCATTATTTGTCATGTAGATAAACAATGTATTGTCTATCTTGCCTCTGACAAATTTGTTTTGGATAAGGAAGGCTGAGAGAGTTTCATACCATGCCCTGGGTGCTTGTTTCAGTCCATAAAGGGCTTTGTTAAGCTTGCAGACATAGTCAGGAAACTCACTACTTTCAAATCCAGGGGGTTGTTGAACATAAACTTCTTCTTTCAGTGAGCCATTTAAGAATGCACTTTTAACATCCATTTGGTACACTTTGAAGTTCATGTAGGTTGCAAATGCAAGGAAGATCCTGATGGCTTCCATCCTTGCCACTGGTGCAAATGTTTCTTCATAGTTAATGCCTTCTTGTTGATTATAGCCTTTGGCTACAAGTCTGGCTTTTGTTTTTAATGACTATGCCATTTTCATTAGATTTGTTTTTGAACACCCATTTCATGCCAATGACTGAAACATCTTCAGGACATTTGACTAAGGTCATTACCTTGTTTCTGTCAAATTGTTCCAGTTCATCATGCATGGCCTGAACCCAACTTGGATGTGTAAGTGCTTCTTTGACACTTTTGGGTTCAATTGTGGAGATGAAGTCCAAAAATAGGCATTCATTGGCAGAGGCTGCTCTTAATTGTGCAGCCATGCTTCTAGTGAGCATGCCTTCAGTGGGCTCTCCAATTATATTGACAAGTTCTATATCCTGAGACCTAGTCCAACTGTCCTGAGGTCTAGGAAACTGATTAGAACTTGAGGAGGCCTGATTGGTGGGATCAGGTGCAGACACATGATGATTTTCAGTATCTTGAGTGTCTGATTGGGTTGACTGATCACTGAGATTGTTTGGTTCCTGAGCACTGTGTTCAGACTGATGGATTGTATCAGTACTTCTTGCAAAGTGGCCCTTTTTACCACATTTGAAACACTCAGTGGTTTCATTTGCTTTAGCTTTTGAAAAGTTTGACTGATTTCTTTTGATAAAATGTTTTGAATTGGCAAGGAGTGCCCTTTCTTGGAATTCCAAGTTTAAGTCACTTAGGTACTCATCACCAGTTCTTTCATCAATTTCATCTTTAGAATCCTCTTGAAAATCTTGCACAACACCATTAGAATAAAAGGCAGTTGATATGGGTGGGGAGGTCAGGGCCTTTTTGGACTCAAGAGCTTTAGAGTCTGGGTATCTCCTAGAGATTAAGTTGTCTTCATAGACAAACTTCCCATAGATCTCAGGGAGCTCAAGGGTCTGAATGTGATTAGCATTCCTGAGGCCTTGTGAGAAGTTTAGCCACTTCTCAGGGAGACTGTTGACAAAGCCAACATTTGTTTCATGCTTAGACAAAACTACACTATCACTTGATAATTCGTTTATCAAGGTCTTGTATCTGGTATATGTCTGAGAGAGGCTTTTAGAGTCCTTTGCCCTGAAAGTGTTATACTCAAGTTTCAGGTCTATGATCCTGTTTTCCTTGGTATTTGAGGGTCCTTCAAAGCTATTAATCAAGTCATCCCAAGTTTGCTTGGCTGTTGAACAGTTGATGACTGATTCCATTATATCGTCAGGAAGACAAGATATAATTATGCTTTTCAGGCGTTGGTCTTGATTGACCACCCTTCTCTCATCAATGGTCCACTGAGCTTTAGGCTTGTTTAGCCCCTCAGCAGTCTTAGGGATATAAGGACCTTCTTTGACACAAGTGATGTAGTATGGTTCCATACCAGTCAAGTAGCAAAGCATTCACTTTTTCCACTTGCTAAACTTTCTAGCTTTATGTCTGGGGGCAACAACTGAAAAGCTACCACACTTTTTATCGACGAGCTGGGGCATATTAATATCAGCCATAGTAGGATCTTGGTTTTAAAAACCTTGAGCACTATTAGTTTTTGAAAGATTTTACAAACCAGAGGCTCTGATACCACTTGTTGTCCCCTTAACACGCTTAGAGATAACTAAAGAGTTAATCTAGTTGTGTTTATGACTGGTACAATGTATTTGATTAATAACAACAGATAAGTAAAACGTAAATATAGAACACAAAGTTTTTCAACGTTTAAATTCGTATTAGAAATCAATCAAAGAATCTATTACCCAAGTGTTTTGCGGAACAAACACTTGGGATTGAATAGACAAGGTATGGTGTGTCTCCTATCTAAACTCTAGCTATGCTTGAGTGGTAACAATATCGACCCACTGAGCTATCTCAGGGTTTGGTTACTCTTTGTAGGAAAAAAGGGGTTTTGTGAAAGTCTAAGTTTTTAATGCACAAAAACTTTAAACCCCTTTTCTCCATCTGTTGCTATTTATACACAAACATTCAAAGAGTACTGAAGATTAAAATACAAAAAGAATACAAGGCGTGTCTGACAACTACAACAGTATTTTTCATTTTCAAGAACCAATAGGAATGGGCCAAAAAGTCTTCGAGTGTCAGTTCTGACACTTCTTGACTTTTAGCCGCTTTAGGGATGGTTTGTTTCTGGCCCGATAAGACTTCTTCTTATCTCTTCAAACTCTTCCCGCTCAATCCCGCCTTTCTTTCAGGCTTCAGGTTCTTTAGTCTTTGCCTTCAGTCTTCAGTCTTCAATCACTTATTGTTGTTGAGGAGACTGGGGTTCAGTGAGTTCTTGTCCAACACTCACTGAACCCATTACATTCTTCTTTGTCTCAGGTAACACTCAGGGAGTTCCGCCTTACTGAGTGGTGAGTCTTTCTTCTTAGACTTGTCCTGAGCATCTTGAAGGTAACTCACTGAGTGACTGTTCACTCAGTGACTTAAGTATGTTTTCGGTTGATTAACACTTAGCGTAATTTGTATTCAAATCATGTTTTCAGGATCCTTGGGTACTGACGGACCCAACAAATTCTCAAGAATGCAAAGTCCATTTTTGAACAACGATTTGGGGGGAGAAGCTTCCAATATGTTCACGTGTGGGAGGTTTTGAGAAACCACCCCAAATGGGATGAATGAAATGCTTAACGGTGTTGTATGATTTGTTTTTGCTTATCGTGTTTATCTTTTTCCGTATCGTGTTTATGCTTAACGGTGTTGTATGATTTAGTTTTACTCTACTGATATCGTGTCTGTACTAGTGTACTATTCTTTGAGTTTTCCAAGAGATATCGTGCTGTTACTTTTAGTTTGAATTTGAATTTTAAAATATCCTCCAACAGCTAGTTTCCCCTATAAATGCCACTTTAACAACACTTCGTTTTCTCACACAAGTATCACTAATTTTAACACAAACACTATGGCTAACGAACCAGCTGAGGTGCAAAAGGCTATCCTTACCCGATTACGCAATGAACAAGAAAAAGAACTCAAGCTGATTAATAATTTGCTAGGTGAGATAACTCGTATTATGCTACAGATGCATAATCGTGCTCCAGAGGTCGAAAGGTTGCGTGAGCTGCCTCAAGACCATCCAGCTATCAGGGTCGGTCTACAAACTCTATTAAGAAATGATAAAACAGATCTGCAATTTCATGTCATCTTGAAGATGGTTAGGGAACAAGTGTTGCAAGTGTGGGAGGAGAAGTCAGATCTCATCGACAACTATAAATCTATATAAAAGCTTCATGAGAATCGTTGGATGATTTGTGTTTTCGTATCGTATTGTTATTTGTGTTTTAAATTTCGTATCGTGTTTTTTTTCGTATCGTGTTTTTTCCATATCGTTATTTTACGTTTCTATGTTTTTTATTGTGTTGTATTGTATTTTTATATTTAATGAAATGAATTTAGTTTATTTGGAAATTTGAATTAAAAAAAAAATTGTAAGTGGTGGGCCCCAAATGAGTAAGTTGAGGTTAATTGCCGAGTGGTCTTAGTGAGGGAGGGTTTAGTTGTGGAGGTTTGTTAAAGTGATGTGACACCCCGTGGGCCCCAAACGAGGAGCTTCACATCCTCACTGCACCTTGTGCTCTAAGTATATATAGTAATGTATCGTACGTAGTCTTTAATGTTTTTTTTAGGGAAATACTTTTAAATAGAGCTGTAAACGAACTGAACGTTCAGTTAACATTTCATGAAACATTCGGTAAAAAGTTCGTTTAATTATTAAATGAATGAACATGAACAATATTTTATGATCGTTTAGTTAAATGAATGAACATTGACAAAAGTCACGTCCGTTTATTTATGTTTGTGAACGTCCAATTATGCGTTCGTTAAAGTTTGTTTATTTTCATTTATTTATTTATGTTCGTATATCATATCTTTTAATTGTATAATTTTAAAATTAATTTGTTTAACCAAAACAACACTTATAAAACAATATTAGAAGCATAATTTAATAAAGTTATGTTTGTTTATCTATGTTCATTTATGTTTGATCGTTTACGTCCGTTTAACGTTCGTTTTGTGTTTTAATGAACGAATATAAACGAACATGAACAACTCATTTTCTTAATAAACGAACATGAACAAGAAAATTCGTCCGTTTAAGCGTTCATGTCCGTTTATTTGTTCGGTTAAAATTAAATGAACCAACATGAACAAGGCTCCGTTCGTGTTCGTCCTGTTCGTTTACAA
The DNA here is from genome assembly GCA_021014915.2 of Artemisia tridentata subsp. tridentata. Lineage (NCBI taxonomy): Eukaryota > Viridiplantae > Streptophyta > Magnoliopsida > Asterales > Asteraceae > Artemisia > Artemisia tridentata. Next base: position 262,914,623 of record CP139503.1, read on the forward strand.
CCCTACTTTTAAACATGCAGTTTTGATTCGATTTGAAATGAGATTCGGATTTGAAATGAGATTATGTGGTATTAGTGATATTTACTTTAGGATTAATGGTTTGAAGTGAGATGTGAGCATGTTCCGTGTTGCTTATTAGAGCACAAGGTGCAGTGAGCACCCTTGCCTCTTCATTTGGGGCCCATGGGTACCACATCACTTTAACAAACCTCCACAACTAACCTCCCTCACTAGCAACTAACTACAACTTACTCATTCGGGGCCCAACACTTACAACTTAATTTTTTTTATTCAAATATCCAAATAAACTAAATTCATTTCATTAAAAATAAAAATACATTAGTACATTACAATAAAAACATACGAAATGTAAAATAACGATACGGTAAAAAAAAAAAAAAAAAAAAAAAAAAAGGCAACTTAAGAAATACATCAAATTATAACGAAACTAATTATTCGGATTTTGCTGTTGAATTTGTTCCCATTGATGTCGTTGCCAAACATGCTCGATGAGACATCGTTGAAGCTTTGCGTGTTGGCATTTATCATGTAATTCTTTGGCTTTTCTTCTTTGCACTGCGCAACGCTCAATCCACGTATGTTGTATATTTGGTTGCGGAGAAATATACAGTTCGCTAGCTTCGGATATCGCAAAGTTTTGATCTTTCAAAATCATGTTATTCATTATGATGCACGAGTACATGATTCTCCGTAACTTGCCCACATTATATGCAAGCGCCGGTTGGGCAATAATATGCCAACGTCCTTGAAGGACACCAAAAGCTCTTTCGATATCTTTTCGAGCACTTTCTTGTTTCGCTTTAAATACGACATTTTTTGGGTTATTTGCAACCGTAAATGATTTGACAAAAGATACCCACTCGGGGTAAATTCCGTCAGCTAGATAATACCCTTGGTTAAATGTACGCCCGTATACTTCAAACGGAACCTCAGGGGCGATGTCATCAAGCAGGTCATTGAATAACGGAGAATTATTCAAAACGGTAAGATCGTTATTCGCACCCACTACCCCAAAAAATGCATGCCAAATCCACAAGTCGTATGAAGCAACAACTTTAAGCATTATAGTTGGATACTTTTTATCACCTCTGTGAAATTGGCCTTGCCATTCTTTCGGACAATTTTTCCATTCCCAGTGCATACAATCGATGCTTCCCAACATTCCCAGTAACTTATGAACCGCGTTATGTGCGTGGTACAAGTTACGAATGTCATTCTCGTCTGGTTTTCTTAAAAACTCCTTCGCATACAACTGGATTATGCACATAGTAAAAAAATCTAGACAATCGCGTGCACAGTGTTCCCCTATTTGTAAATACTCATCTAATGCATCAGCTGCTACCCCGTAAGCCAATTGGCGTAGGGCACATGTGCATTTTATAATCACACTAAAACTCATTACACCAGCAGCATTGGGTCGGACTCTAAAGAAATCAAAATACCTGGGAAGAGGATGATGAGTTTGAATATGTGTTTCAATACCTTGTACTATTTATAGAAATAGTTTACGGCTCATACGAAAGCGACGCTTAAAATTTTCTTCCGTATATTTTGGGTTGTCACCAAAATAGTCAGCCATTAAACGTTGTTTAGCAAGGTCACGTTCACGAGGGATGTATCTATGGTGGCATGAAGGTCCGGTTTCTTGTTGTTGGAACGATTGCTCGGACTCAAACTCTTGGACAATCATCTCCAGCTCCGTTATCTCTTCAAGTTCACTTTCACCTGAATAAGATGAATTGCTCATGTTTCTTGCTTATGTGTAAGTGTTTTGAAATAAAAGTTGTGTAGAATTTGATTAAAATGTGTAATATATATAGTGTGTAATATGTGTATTATGTGTATTTAAGAGGGGAAAAAAAAGGAAAAAAAAAAAAAAAAAACGGCTCATTTTTTAAACGTTGCCCAACGTTTGACTGACAAGAAAGTACAACACAAGCCTCGTCGTGCAGACGACGAGACAACAAACGGCGAAAAAAAACGAAGCAACTCGGTGTGGTGAAGAGTTTTGGCGAGCTGCCAGCATGGACTGGCGAGGCACGAATTCGACTGCATCTTGTGCTCTTATGGGTTAAGTGTTTGATTGTATCGGATTTTTGTTAGAAAATTAAAGAGATATCTTTACTTTAAATAGAGAGAAATACATTTACTTTAAACTCTCAAAGTAAGAAATAAAATTATTGATTTACCCTTACTTCCGTTTTGCTTTCAATATTATACTTACACCTATATTCTTTACTTCCAAGACTATTTATAAGTTAAAAGTTTGACATAATAAACAATATTAATTCATTTCATATACAAAAAAGTTAACCATAATTTCACAACTATAATTATTTGTCATTTCAAATTTCCGACACTGTACAATGGTACTCGCCTAGTGTTATCTAAGACGACTTTATAATGAAACATATGTGATTTAAATGTTACTCGAGGAAGGCAGGGTTAGAGTGTTGAATCGTGCATTTTGGTGACATTTATTATACTTTTTCTTAAAGCAACCTTTAAGTTTTTGGTTTGGTGTTAGAGTTATAACATTAATAAATTGCTAGACAATAATTTCATAAGTAAGCATGCTTTTATGCCTTTAAATGACACATACTAATATTCTATGTCCTAGCTTAGATTTAAGATTTGAAATGTACAAGTGAGTGTGAAATGTTATCATACCTCTCTTATTAAAAATTGAATAAATGACACTAATAGTGGTAGTTCGACACATTAATTGACTTATAGTTAAGATTTTGATTATATAGTAGCTCTAACATGCTAAACGAGTGGAATTTAAATTTCATCTATCATAGAATGAATTCAAATGAATGATATTAGGTAAACAGTCGTCCAAAGTGTTATCAAGTACATAAGACTTTATAGATCACATCAACCAAAAATAAATAAAAACTATTGAAACATCATAAAAATTGTAACATCAAAAGTTAGTGTAGTTACATTATAACACTATTTATACATAAACTCATAAAACGCATAGTTTTTGTAAACCATTGCAACCCAATTAACTTGTTTTCAAAATTAACTGTTCTTGCTTGCTATCCACTTTTTCCATTTTTAAATAATCAGAACAAAAAGGTATTAAATGCTTAAGACTATATGTCTAGTTTGTAGTTGTAATATCATCATCAATAAACAAACCATTTGATGGGTAATCTATCTTACAAAGAACATGTGTTAGGAAAGTGTCAGGGTACATGTAACATGTTCTTTCGATAAATTCCAACATCAAGCACTTGCCCCAACTTCCAATCTATATTGGATCCATACAAAATATATGAATGTTATATTGCAAATATTTTAATATCATGAATCAAAAACCATAAGACCAGCCATATTTGTGGCGGAGGCTCGAACTATGAGCAAGGTTGTTGATCATGCGTGGTTCGTCATTACACATTAGGTGGTCCATCACCAGTGGTGGAACTTGAACCTTTATTTTGTGAGAGAGGGGGGGGGGGGGGGGGGGGGGGGGGGGGGGGGGGGGGGGGGGGCAAATTTATTTTGGAAGTCAAATCGGAGATTTGTTTGTATTATTAACTAAATTACTCCTAAAACCTATATTATTTACACTAGTTGCCGCAACTTTTGGGGTACACTAGTTGCCGCAACTTGGGGGGGGGGGGGGGGGGGAGACCCTCCCCTGCCCCTTAAAAGTTCCGCGCTTAACCATCACACGCGGTGGTGACCATCAATTGGATAGTGTTGTAAGTTCGTTGTAGGATATAAGTAAATCGTAACGAGTGTGATGACTATTACAGAGTAAATGTGATAAACGAAGAATGATACGACGTTGAAGTAAATAGATTGAATTGGTGAATCACTACACCCAGGGACCGAACCATGATATAAAATGACCAGGTTCCTTCAGAATAAATTAAACAAGACTTTTTTTTTTTTTTTTTTTTTTTGAACATTTAAATTAAACTGAACTTTACTTAAGACGAAGGAACCGAGGGCAAATTTATTTTGGAAGTCAAATCGGAGATTTGTTTATATTATTAACTAAATTACTCCTAAAACCTATATTATTTAAACTAGTTGCCGCAACTTTTGGGGTACACTAGTTGCCGCAACTTGGGGGGGGGGGGGGGAGACCCTCCCCTGCCCCTTAAAAGTTCCGCCCTTGACCATCACGCGCGGTGGTGACCATCAATTGGATAGTGTTGTAAGTTCGTTGTAGGATATAAGTAAATCGTAACGAGTGTGATGACTATTACAAAGTAAATGTGATAAACGAAGAATGATACGACGTTGAAGTAAATAGATTGAATTGGTGAATCACTACACCCAGGGACCGAACCAGGATATAATATGACCAAGTTGCTTCAGAATAAATTAAACAAGATTTTTTTTTTTTTTTGAACATTTAAATTAAACTGAACTTTACTTAAGACGAAGGAACCGAGTGCAAAAAAAAAACCGGTTTCGCTTCAAACTACTAGTAAAAGACTACAAACATAATTTTTTTAAAACCGGGTGCATTTAAAAAAATTTGAGGTTTTTAACAAATTTAATACTAAGTCAAAAAAATTCACGGGTATCCTGAGACTTGACGTGACTCACCTCAGTTCCGTCACTGAGTGCACCTAGCCTAACAATACAAAAGACTACAGGGTCAATCTTGATTGTATTACTATTAATCATGACATTATAGTTACAAAAAAATGAAAATAAAAAAAGAAAGATATGAACAATAATAGAGCAAGAGTTAAATATATTTTTCAAGTTCTAATCCCACACATAGTCAAACTAAGGTTGTGTTTGTTTTTTTTAAAAATGTCTGAATACATCTGAAGTCTGATTCGGTCAGACATTTTCAGATTCAGACTGTTTGTTTTTTTTCAGATCTGAAGTCTGAATACATCTGAATAGAGTCTGATTCGGTCAGACATTGAATACCATCTGATTACATCTGAAAAGCCTAAACTTTACACCTACTTCTTTTCAATCCTTATCTCCTTATCTTCGTCTTTATTTTTTATTAATAATCACGAATGAAGGGTCTTTTGGTTTGTTTTATAGCGAAAGGATTGTTTTTTGTTTATTCAGACATTTTATAAAAACAGACAGTCTAAAATAATTCAGATTCAGACTTTTGAACCACTTTTTATATTCAGAAGTGGCATTCAGATTCAGACATAAAACCTCTTAAAAAACAAACAGCACCTAAGTATAAGTTATGTTTGTTCCAAAAAAAAAAAAAAATGTTTGTTCAAAAAAAAAAAAAAAGTATAAGTTATGATTTAATGACTATTTATATCTTAACTTTTGATTTTCTTCTTTTTGCATTTACATAAAGGCAAATGAAAAAGAGTAAGAATATAAACAAGAACAAGCAAAGAATTTCCCATGCTGAACCCATGTACTGGTAGCTTTTATTATGCATTAGTATCTTCCACCTATCCTGAAAATTTTACATTTCACAAGTCAATACAAATGATTATACCAAGACCAAGGTACAACTTTGACTGCACAATGTACAGCTTTGACTGGACAATGCACTACTTTGACTGCACATGCAAGTCATTCTGATACCTTAAAAATCACGTATTGACAGTATTTTAAGAGCAGTCAAATGCTAGGAAAGATAAACCTACAGGCATGGTAGAATTCGGCGGCTTCTGATCCATAACTTGATGTTGTCTTCCAAATATTTTCTGAGCATGCTTATAGAGTTCAATGTCGAGACTGTTCATCGAAGCGATTTGCTTGAGAACAGGCTCAGAAACATGAAGCCGTGCCTGAATTATACAAAAAACACAACATAAGTTGTACTTATATCGCATTTATATACCAATGTTTCCATTTATTTAAAAAGCTGAATGATAACCCCAATTTAATACAAATCGAAACTAGATATCTTGGGAGTATACCTCTTTTGTGAAGTTTGTTGGAGAGATTCTTCTCATTGAATTAACACGCCGTTTTGACTGAGTCGATCTTAACTTGGTAACACAAGTCTCATAAGTTTCCATGAGTTTTCCCCCAGTCATCTAACGAGAAGATAATGTTCTCTTAGTCAATTTATATATCTCATTAGAGTGTTCAAAAAAATTTAAAAATAATTAAGGGAATACATTTTCACTTTGTGCTTCACCCGGCCATGTGTTGTTACCCTGATTACCAGAAAACGGACCCTGTTCTGCATCACAAGATATTATCAGAAACTATAACCTACACTCCCCTACAGTCGATGGAATTTGTGATTTGATAGAGCGGCGAATGAAGAATATCTATATAGATGATAAAAAATTGTTGGAACGTATTAAAACAGAACCATATAACACAGCGTACCTGATTCAGTGGCTGCATTGGATGCCCCTAATTGTGAAATAACTTGTGCACCAACTAAGTTTGCAAACATGGTGGCAGATTCTCTGTGGTCTTCGGTAAGTCCAACATATAGCATCTCATCCAATCTTTTCTGCATGAAACCATCAACGTAGGTAAATAGTCAATGATTCATACGAACTAACGAACTATGGGTGCAGATGAGACAAGCTAGTTCAAATAGTTAGCGACCTAGTATGGCTCATGCTCGAGAGCTAGGTGAGCCTAAATGAGTAAAATTTCTAGAGCTAGTTACTTGTGATTTCATTTGGAGGCCTTGTATTCTAATTCTATAAGCCAATGCTCGAACTTACGAGTCCATATGCGGCCATAGAAAATGAACCTATACGAGCCGAGTGAGCCTTAAGCTTCAGGCAGGCCGAGTTTGAGCTTTTCAGGCTTGCCTCTGGTCTTATAAAATATGCCCTTAAAGGCCTTAATGTGAACAAAAGACTGACAGAGATCCATGAGTTCTTTCAAGACCTTCAATTTACCTTTGCAACTTCAAGCACATATTTGCCAAGAGTCTGATGGGTCATTACACAGTGGCGAACTTCATGCATCTCCCATATATTAGAATTGTTTGTCAAACCTGCAACCTATTAGCAACAACACGAACACTTTTGTATCAACACATCACCAAATCTAACTTTTTTGACTGATCACGAAAACTGTTGTATCAATTTGGTAAAGAGTCCATTTATACATCAAACTATACCTGGAAAGTGGCACCATTGTGAATGATGTCGAGAGCTACAGGGTGATTAATAAATTCATGTAATGGCATAACGATTTCCTCCATATTATACGAGTCATTCCCATAAGCATTAGGTGGACCCTTTCTTTTTCTAGCATCTCTCTGTTCATTGTAATATAAAAAAAGAAAAGAAAAGAAAGATCCATCAGTAATCATTAATGATAACAAAACGATTAAATCAACCACATAGGACGTGAAGAAACAAACATACCCGCGCAAAAAGGTCCTCCATCATCCAAGGAACTAAATACTTCCATGGCCAAATATCGAGTGTGCTTATAACACCCTTCTTTAAACGCACAGTTCTGGACGTTTTTGTGGCTGATGTCAAGTTAGAATGCACCAAAAACCTAGCTGCTACCTCTACTGAAAACTCGTAAGCACTAAAAACACGGTCAATGGGGTTCCTAAGTATCGTTACCACCGAAGTTCTCTCTCTAGGCAGTTTAGACATTATGCTATAGTCATCATGAGTTGCCAATAACCTACAACTACGTTTGCTGCACAAAAACATGACCTGTAGGATTTAGAAACAAGAAAAATCAAAAAACAAGTAAGAGCTTTTAATGATTACCAAACATACCGAGGATCAAACCGCAGCTTATCATAAGAACGTGGGCATTCTAGAGAGCTAGAGTACAATTTCTTTAAAAAGCTGCAAAAAGATGGTATGAACAACAAAGATTATCTGTCAATATATTACTTAAATTAGAGGGGCATATCAGTCTAAGCTACATAAAGGTATATTATTTACCAATAGAAATAAGTTCGGCCTCCTGTTCTTGGTACATGAAGGAAAAACAACATATCCTTCAGAATATGCCCATCCTTGGTATTGGAGTGAAATGACGAAGACGCCCATTGCTTTACAGTATTCTCACAATGCTCAAAATCGTAAGCACTAGAAAAGGGATAAACTGCGAGCCAATGTAACAATAATAATCATCAGGACAACCACATGTGCATTTTGGATTTAAAATACGAGAACTTTTCAATCCCAAAAATAATCATCAGAACAACCACATGTGCATTTTGGATTTAAAATTCGAGAACTTTTCAATCCCAAAAATAATCATCAGGACAACCACAAGTATCCCATTCTACCCTTACTTAGGCGGTGTTTGGGATTGCAATTTGGAGTAGATCATCTTAGGGTGCGTTTAGCTGGAGGAAAACACTCCTTTTTTCCATAAATTTTTGTATAAAACACGGAATACGGAAATTGCAATAAAACTGGAATTTTTCCATAAAGTTCTTAACAAAATTGAAAATTTCTGTTTCCCACATATCAAAGAAAGTTACAAAACACATATCTGATATTTCCTTATTTCCTTTGCATCCCAAAACCTCTGATTCCTTTCTTCAAAATAGAAACTACAAACTACAAAATCACCTTAAAGCGTTTTCAACATTTTCACCTCTTTTGTGGAGATACAAAATCCCCTCCAAATGCTTACAAAATTAGAGATAGAAAAGTAGGAAAATTTTCCTCCAACTAAATGCACCCTTGCTATTGCGTTTGCAAAACGTACATAATTAGAAAAAAATTGTTTGGCAAACCTTTTGGAAAAAAGTGATCATCAGCATTTTCTTGAAGACAAACACAGTTTTGTAAAAGCATTATCAGTTTTGCAAATGCTTACACCCAAACACATAAGTGCATCCAATTACCAAACACTATGTGACTCTAATACTTGCTCATCCTAAAGTGTGCATCATTTGTATTGTGGATACTTAGGGGGTGTTTGGATTAGCTTATGTAACCAGCTTATGGGCATATTTGATCTTGGAAAAGCAGATAAGTTCTTTTTTAGAGCTCATGAACTTAACAGCTTGGGGATTACTGACTCAAATAAGTCAAAAGCTGAAGTTGATAAGCTCACAAGCTCTAAGGGGGTGCTTGTCTTTGGCTTATATGCTTATTGAAATTTTCATGAACTCATTTTTAATGGCTTATGAGCTTATCAATTTGAAGTTATAGCTTATATAAGTTCATAAGCAGAAGTGGCTAAGCTCATAACTCATAAGCCATACAAAATGGGAGTATTGGCTTTTTTCAAAATCAAATAAGCCCATAATCTTTTGGGACATTTTTCAGCAAAACATTAGACACAACAATCAGCAATATTCACTAGTAACTCTAACAAGAAATATACATACCATTTGTAACAAGAAGCACCAGCAACAAAGCTAAACTCACAGCATGATCCATTCACTGAATCCCCAATGGCTTATAACTTCAATCCAATAAATAAATAAAAATTATTTCAGTATATAACAAATACTACAGCAATTAGTACTTTAATACTTCACATAAGTCAACTACATTAAAAAAAAAAACCATATAAATAGAAAAAAGAAAAACATGGGTTTGAGTAATAAGTGTTTGATTACCATAAAGTGGATTAAGCTATCGGAGATTGTCAGTCTCCGGGAAGATAATCGATTCAAGTTTGGTTAACGGATCTTAAAACTAATTAAACACCTAGTAACTAAAATGTTTTTTGTTTAGGACGTGTTAACTAAATTTTATTGGAAGGTTAGTGAGTGGACATGTTGGATGTCTTTTTAGGACTTTTACATCTACAACTTGTTCTTGTTACGACTCTACGACTCTACCATGTATGGGCTGTTTAGTAGGGGGGCAATACGAAAAATGACACGAAAACGGGTTTCGGTCGATCATAAACAAGTTTTGTTTGGGTCAAAATCGTGTCAACTCGTTTAACTTGTTTAATAAATGGATAGTGTTTGGGTTGATTAAGTACTAAATAAGTCAAGCCGTGAACCCATTTAAGTATATAAACCTCTAAAAAATAAAAGGTGCGTTTGCTTTATGGGTATCGGAATGAGGAATGAGAAATGAGTGTCAATATTTAAAAATTGTTTGGTTAGAAGGTTTGGATTTTAAAATTAGGAATCATATCTATGAATATATGTATACTTCATACCCACCATAAAGAGTGAGTTTTCTATCTCTTGAATGACACTTATTCCTGTACCCATACCCGCATCCAAACCAAACGCCCCAAAATTACTCGTATATAACTTTGTTGTTTATGTTGGATTTGGATTAAATGAATTTGTTATGTACTTAATATAAGTTAATTATAATTATAACTCATATATTCGTACAATGGCGGAACAAGGAAATTTGATCACGGGGGCATCGAACAACAAATTTTTTTTCGCAACTTAAATTTTTTTTAACGTAATTTGAAACCAGTCGGTTCGGGTCGGATGTGAATAAAAGCATCAAAGTTGCTTTCCTTCGATGATTAAAAGCAAAAAAGTACTCTACTTCAGCGCAATAACATTATTATTTAAACTTTAAAGGGCTCTTATGTATATGGGTTAATTAAAGCTGTTAAATGTAGAAATACAATAGGTTGACCAACGACACCCATTTTTCAATTACCTTTTCCCAATATTTAAACTTTTGTTCTTTTTACCCCTCTCCACCTACCCCACTACTTTCCCGCCTCCCAATTACTTCTTCTTCTCCACTTATTCCTCTCCATTTATTCCGACGAGCAAAACCAACATAAAAGATTTTAATAGTTTTGACATTAAAAAACACTTTGTTTATTGATAATCTCAAAGAGTGTGGAGGGCACTCTTACGATTTGTATGGGGGCACCGAACATTTTCTCTACCACTCAACTTTTTTTTCTATATAATTTTTGTGTTCACAAAAATTTGGTGGGGGGCAACGCCACCCCTACTATACACGTAGGTCCGCCTCTATATTCATATTGTAAGACACCGTAAAAATCCATTATAACAATCCTCATTAATTAATAATAACCTCGAGTTACTGTCTACTAAATCCCATTTTTTTGCGGGAAAATTTGAAATTTTCTCTTATTGTTATTATTATCATTATCATATTTCGTTTTCGCGACATTTACCAAATAACGACTCTAATTCACAACATGTACCACGGGACATAACCACTTCACAAAGATTAATATTTCATAAATCACAATGTACGCAAATCTCACTAATTACAAATTATAGTTAAAATTAATAAAACTATAACATAAATTACATTTGTCACTAATTATATTTTCACTAACCACAACTTCATTATCCTAAGCTACAAACCAACCGGACCTAATTTGTACAGCCCAAACAATGCATCCCACCATCACCTCACACGTCCACACGCCACACAAGCCCAACTCCCAAGTCATTTTTCTTTTGTTATTTCATGTAAGTTCGACAAGCCAAACACCCTCCAAAATGACTCGCGTTCTCTCGAATATTAAACACAACCCTCGAATATTTTTGGACCACCTCGATCACCACCTGCTAGACTATACACGAGTCATGTTCTAGATTTAGAGGTCACGTTTTACAATGATTCTCAAGACCAATTCGTTTGTCCCATATTATCTCAAAACGCATAAGTAAAAATGACAAAACCCAACCATTTCGAAATCCGATTGTTCCTACGTCTCACTAATGCTATTTTTAACATAATAGAATGTTTAGAAAATAGTTAGGACAGCAGGAAACCAATGTGGCTCGCTAGCTTCATTTTTGGAGCATATATAAAAAGAAACCGTGTATATACATATCACCACAACACAAGATAAGATTTCCCATGTTCTCATATCTATCTAAATATCTCCTATTGTCAGAAAACTAGCCTATGTGTCCATTCATCCACAGTATCACTCAATGATTGATTTGGAGAGTCAATAGTCAATAAAAACGTGTGAAATCCATCTCTATATATCTCACCTCTTTTAGCCACCCATCTCACTCACTTTTCACTTATTTCACTCTCACAAGACACCTTAAAAACCAGAAATGTCTATCTCTCTTTAGAAAAGCAAATCGAGTAAGGAACTAAACACGTAAAAACGTATCGAGCTCACTAAAGCCTACTGCTTTCCTTTCTTTGTGCTCCCCGCCAAGCTTCATTCGACCTTCAACATTCCTCACCACCTCTAGAAGGTGTAGTAAGTATCTAATATCTCCTTTGCTTTCATTACTCACGCATACAAATTATTCATGCATCACATAGTATCGACATTCGAGCATCCCCATCGTTATACCTTGTTATTAAGTGTGTTAGTTGCATGAAACCCACAAGGGTGTTGCATGTCACCACTGAGGGAAGTTAGCGATCACCCTACACACTACTTGCACGTTAAAATGGTATGTCATGCATCATTCTTTGTTTCCCACTCAAACGTATAACACTTTTATATGTTGAAAACACAGTAACCTATTTTGAAACATGCACACTGTCGAACTCACTTTGTGGAGTCTTAATAATCACCTCACACCATTCTTACGTTTCAATACTTGCATTGCATGCTACTTAATTCTCACGTGTAACTAAAACTCGAAAGCACTTAGAATGATCTCAAAAGTTTGTATACATAAACAGCCCAAGTCGCCTAGAACCCAAATCCATAACTCACAATTTAACCGAATAACCATGTCATATTTTTACACGACCTCGTAGACCTCCTAACAAGCTACATATTTCGTATAAACATCTTGTAATAATGCTCACATTACGGCCACTAAAAACAGCCAAGTTAAATCGCAAAAACCGTTTTCATAATAACAAAAATAGCGAGTGGGTTCTATAACCCATTAAGCTGTGTACAAGCGAATGAGATAAGCTGATTTTTGGCACTTTTCAACATAAAAATAAGATGTTAAAAATAAACTTTCGACATAACCAACTTGCTCAAAAACCCATGAACTAAAAACGATTAATGGGCTAGCCATTTGGCTCGTTAAAGGCCCATTAGTAGGAAAAATAAGCAAACAACCAAATAAGCTGTTAAAATAAGCTTCTTTTATCTTAAATATAACTCAGAAAAACTCGCCATCCATTTCCTCACCATTTTGACACTTTTGGACTAAAAATGTAACGCGATCTAACTTGAGGGACTGAAACTGCCAAACTGTGAAACTTATGGACTGAAGCTGTGAAAACAGTTTATAGAGGACCTAGATTGACATATCATTGAACTCCAAGCCTTATATGGACATATGGACAAGTTTTGGACTATTTATGGACTATGGACTTAACGAAGGACTAACGACGTAACGCAAGCACAGTTAGGGTAAAAAGAGTAATAATCTGAAAAGGACAAGGACCAACTATTTCCACTTGACATTCTTATTTTATTTTCTATTTTTCACCCCTCACTTCATATGCATTTTACATTTTAGTTATGCATTATTTAGTATTCGTTATTTATTATAACTAGGAATTTAGCGATTCACTTTGCATATTATTTCAGCATATTTTGAGAAGATAATATTTTGAGTCGAGTGACATAAGAATCAAGATAATATCATATATGATATTATATTTTTAACTTGAGACATTTTAAGCATATTGATGAAGCGAAAAGTGTACCGCTTTTAAGGGGTCATTTAAGCCCTAAATCGTATTTATTTGATCAAATATCGCCCTAAATCGTTCCTTTTGTCATTTTAGGTACTTTTGAGGAGAAATCTGGAAAAGGAGGCATTTTGGACGTTTTTGGAGCATAAAAGTGAAGAAAACGGCAAAGTCTCAAAAATCGGCTAAAAGTTACCTTTGACGGCGTCACAATTTAACCCCAGACGGCGTCATGCATTGGCAAGAAAAGTTGGACGTGAAATTTACTCATGATAAGCCAGTGAAAATAGCATGTGAATTCTGACGGCGTCACGCTTTAACTTGATCAAGGGCGTCACGGCTTAAATCAAAAGGGGACGGCATCACGTTCAAGGTTCGACGGCGTCAAGCCTTGATAAGCCAGAATGGATTTTTGAAGAGCTAAAGAGGGACGGCGTCAAGAAGGTCATCCGGGAACCCTAGAAGCGGCGAGGTGACGGCGTCACAATCCATAAGGTGACGCCGTCAGATCCAAAAATCTATATATAGTTTTCTAATTTTTTGTCATTAGGGAGAGCTTAGTGTGTGGAATTTTGGGAGAAAACCCTAAGACGAATTTATCTTCTTTCTCAAGGCTTTTTGCCTTGAGATTTTCCATGTTACATTGAAGATAAGTTATCAATTAATCATTCAATATGTCTATGTGTTGTTTGATTTTATCTTATTCTTGTCTTTTGATTAACATGTTAGGCTAAATTTATCTTGTGTTTGCTTAGATCTAATGAAACCTAGCTATTGATTATTGGTCATTAGTGTGTTGTTAGTTGTATTGGATGATTGTTTATCTATGTTAGGCTTAAGAAAACTGGCTAACTTCCTATTCGGTAACTTGCTTGAACGTCTTAAGAAACATGAACCAAATGCGTACTAAAGGTTTTTATGGTTGTATTTAATGCACAAGCGAATTCTAGTGATCCCATGTTAGGAGCTTCCTAGCCGGCTCGACATAGGAGTGAAGTAGGAGCTTGTAGAGTTGGGGAAGTAAGTACGCCACCCCACGAATGGTATTAAGGAATACACCCGTCATCCACGCGACTAATACACACTAATTAACCGGTAAAAGATAGTTAGGGAGTAAGGAAATCTAAGTAAACACATTTCTCTACACATAAGTTTCTCACCACATTTTCATTTTTGTTATTTTATTTTATTTGCATTTGTAGTAATTTGGGTTAGTTGACTAGCAACTAATTCCGCCCACTCTTTCAAAACCGAGATTTTACTTGCTTTCATAAAAAATTATAAAAACATAAAAAGAATCTTCCTCAACCCTTAGACCTAATTAGAGTAGTCTTTCATACCTAACGAACACTATTCCCTGTGGAGAACGATCAATCCCCCGTACTTACCACTACACTATACTACATCGGTCAGGTACACTGCCTGGTGGGGTTGTAAGCCTCTTGAGATCCCTCGAGAGGTAAAACCTGTTGTAAGGTTACAAAACCACGCATCAAGTTTTTGGCGCCGTTGCCGGGGAATAGTTATTGTTTAGGTTGAATTTTTATTTCTATTAGGTCTACTCACTAGATTCCTTTCTAGTGAGATTTTTGTTTTATTTTTCTAGGTTTTCTTTAGTCTATCTATTTTCTTCGTGCCTTTGTTCGTAACCATACCATCCGACATCATGGAAGATGGTAATATCCTTAACCCCCACAACCCACCACCACAACAACCACAACCACCTCCTAGAGCCCGTACTTTAGGAGAGTATTCCCGTCCTAGCCACCATGGCTATCGAAACACCATTGAGCTCACTCAAGGAGCCAATATCACACCCTTGCGATCCGACACCATCCGGTTGGTGCAAAGCGGATGCGCATTCCATGGATTTCGTTCTGAAGATCCTAATCAACATCTCAAGGACTTTCTCAAAATCATTGATTCTATAGACCTTGATGTTGCCACTCGAGAGACGACCCGATTGCGTCTCTTCCAATTCTCTTTGCGGGACCAAGCTAGTCAGTGGCTAGAACGTCAACCCGCAGGATCCATTACCTCTTGGGATGATCTCACCACTCGTTTCCTTGCTCAGTTTTTCCCACCGGGAAGAACTACTAAGCTAAGGAATGATATCTTGATGTTCCAACAACGTCAAGGCGAAACTCTCTACGAGGCATGGACTCGATTCAAGGACTTACTCCAAAAAGTCCCTCACCATGGCATAGAACTTTGGCTCCAAGTCCAAATCTTCTATGACCATATCAATCTCTCCACGAGGCAAACCATTGACCAATCGGCCGGTGGCAAGCTACGTGATCTAAGTGCGGAACAATCATGGGCTCTCCTAGAGGATCTTGCTCTTTATGACAACGAAAGTTGGAGTGATCCCCGTGATTTGAATAAAACGGTCAAGGCAATATCTTTGCCTTCGAACAATTCAAGCACTTCTGACCGTAGGATCATAGAACTTGAAGACCAAGTCAAGTTTCTCATGAAATCCTACGAGGCTCCTAAACCTTCAAGCCAAGTGAACAAAATCACTTCTTCATGTGAATTATGTAGTGGTCCCCACGACACTCGTGATTGCATGGAACTCCCCGAACAAGCTTTTGTGGACTACGCATCCTCGCGTACCGACGGAGCGGGAGACAAGTGGTACACTTTCAAACCCGAGCCAAACCATTACGGTGATTCATACAACCCCTCATGGAAAAATCACCCGAACCTTAGGTGGAAACAAAACCAAAACGCACAACAAACAAATTCTTCCAACCCACCTAATCGTTTCCAATCAAGCGGTTCCAACTCGAACCGTACTTTCAACAACAATCCTTCCGGCAATGGTAGTACCGATAACTTTGAAGGATTGATGTCTCAATTTATGGCATCTCAAGAAGCTCGTTTAGCCAAGTTTGAAGCCGATTTCAAACAAAAACAAAGCGAGATGACCGATAAGATTGACACCTTGTTGAAAGCCCTCAATGACCGAGAAATGGGAGCACTCCCTAGCAACACGGTCAAGAACCCGAAACTAAACGTCAACGCTATTTCATCGGTTTCGTCCCCTAGTTCTTGTCCACAATATTATTCGGTCAATTCCATGAGCACGTGTTTCAAACAAACCCAAGTCGTTCCAAATGACCAAGAAGTTATGACATCCAAATTGGTCAACAACATAGTTGAAACACCTTCCACTCAAAACCTTGACGAAGAATTCAAGGAGCTCCACCTTGAAAGTCCGGTTGTTGATGAGTTGGATGAGAAGAAGCTCAAGTTAGGCGAAAAAGGGACCGCCTTCGTTCAAAACAAGCTACCTAAGAAATTAGATGATCCGGGCCTATTTGTTCTACCTTGCAAGATCGGTAATTCGGAGGCTTATGACACATTAGCCGATCTTGGATCAAGCCTTAACCTACTTCCGTTACCTCTCTACACCTCTTTAAAACTAGGAAAACTTGAAGAAACCAAGGTGATAATAGGTTTAGCGGATGGGAGTGTTGCTTACCCGGTTGGAGTAGTTAAGGACGTGTTAGTGCACATTGGAAAACTAACCATTTTAGCCGATTTCCACGTCCTTGATATGGTTAGCGACCCTACATGCCCCTTGTTGATAGGTAGAGGATTTTTGGCGACCGCTAGTGCTATGATTGATTGTAAGGAATCCAAGATAGCGGTAGGAGAAGGAGATACTTGGTCAGTCTATGATGTTAAGAAACATGCCTATGATACTAGTGAGGAACCAACACCACATTGGCTAGAATCAAATAGGAGACCATCTAGATATGGACCTTGGATTAATAGAGACTTCATAGGACCCCAACGCCCATTTTACCTAGAAGAGGACTTTGTTAACCGAACGCATACGGTAGAGCAACTCTTGGCTAGGGACACCGAATTGGATCCATTTGAAGATTCTCTAGTTTTTAGAAAGATGATTGATTTCCTAGGAGTTTTGCCAATTGACCTAGGAATGAATAAGTGGATTTGTGAGGAAGATGATCATAAGTGGAATTGGGATAAACCACCCAAAGATGGAGATGGGTCATGGCATATCAAGATGACATTGTATGACCCGGATGGAGAGAAGTTTGAAAAGATATATCGTACTAAGCGGACCAATAGGAAACTTCAATCCAAGCTTAACCCTAAAGACGTCCTCGATGACGAGCTTACTTACATAGGGTAGCGTGACTTTGAGTCTAGCTACAAGACTCGTTAATAAAGAAAAGCGCTTCTTGGGAGGCAACCCAAGCTTTATTTGTTTTATTTGCTTTGTGTGTTTATTTATTTGCTTGTTTGATTTTGTTTGTTTCCGTATGTGTGTTTAATTTTTATCATTATTGATTCATGTTCAAAAGTAATTTGTGGAAATGCTTTATTTTGTTTTTAACTTCGTCTTAACTACATATAAAGGTATTTTGCAAAAGATAAGTGTAAGGGAAATCTAAATCGGTTTATTAGAACACAAATGAACATGAATCGTAATAATAATAAAATAGCATACATATTCGTATTTGTTTGAGTCAAATGCTTGTATCGAGTCATAATGATGTTTTGCAGGATTTCCAGGAAGTAAGGTAAAGGTTTTTCCAGAAATTTTCCGGAAACTTAAAATGAAAATTTTTGTCAGGTCATTTCTGACGGCGTCAGGGTTTATAACCTGACGGCGTCAGATTTAATTTTCAGAAATTTTTGAAAGTTTTGTTTTTAGAAAAGTTTTTATTAAAATCTCCAACTTATAATCTCCAGGAATCTGCAAAATTATCATTCCACAAGCATTATATCCTTATATATAGATTTTATCCCGCCGATGTTATGCAGGTTTTCGTGTTTGTTTTCTCAGGTTTAACAGGTTATTTTGGACAAGGAGATGTTTATTGAATCAAGCTTTTGGCGATGCATTAGTCATGGAGCTTCAACATTCTCTTTGGAGGAAGATCTAACCGTGTAATTTCACTATCCACCGAGCGAATCAGGGGAGTATTTGATTTCATTCTTTTACTTTTTGCTTTTACATCTTGTTATTTGAACATTGGGGACAATGTTCATCTTAAGTGTAAGGGGGGGTAAAAGTACGATTTTAGAGAATGCCATTGCACTTGATTTTTGTTTGTTTAATAATAGATGTGTAATAAAACTGAGATAAATACCTGTTAGGGTAATTTTAGTGCCAAATTTAAAATTTTTTACAACACTTAGGAGTGAAACTTTGATCTTAATGAGCGTCTCACGGATAGGAATTATATGACTAGCACAAAAACCGTACCACTAAAAAAATTTTCCACCCCAAATATGTGAGGTTCGCCCCTAGAATTGGTAGGAAAAGCATTTATGCTATGATGTGTGTACCGGTAGCACTTAGATTCTAGAACTTGCGTTAGGACCATTCCGAGGCCACAAGTGAGACTACATTCGTGTAGTTAGATTTACTACATGATAAGAGGCATTAGGATTAACCCATTGTTTTACACCTGTGTTTTTGTTATAATTACGTTGGCTACATTGGTCAAGTAATTCTCCCACACCCTTTGCGTTGTACTCATTCTTAGTACACGATACCCCTAGTACACCCCTCAGAGCCTATCTTTTCGTTTCGACCTTTAAGCATTTTACTTAAAGGAAGAATTTGTTACACCCCACTAAAATGTACACCCAAATCGCCTTAGCCTACCTTGTATGCACTCATTTTTAGTGCATTATTGTGACAACATTTGTTTAAACCCAAGTTAATTATCTAGTTGATTACATGGTTGCTAAGTCGAGTCATATCCTTGTACATATTGTTTTGAGACGATTGGGACTCATGGGTAAAGTACTAGTGTAATGGAGTAATGGGGAAGAACATCATTTATTACCCCCATATGTGCTAAATGTTTTAAAAGTACTCCAAGTTTTTCAATTATCTTAATTCGAGTCATTAGATTAGTATTTGTAAAGTTATGTAAAAGTTCAAGTGTAAGGGGGATGCAATGCCCCTATGATGTATTATTTTGGATGGTAGGGCAAAAGTGTATGAAAAAAAAAAAAAAAAAAAAAAAAAAAAAAAAAAAAATCGAAAAAATCAAGAAAAATACAAAAAAATGAGAAAAAGAAAAAGTAGAAAAAACATACGGACTACCATCCCGTTTCATTTTATGTTTGTTTTATGTTTTTGTTATTTTGTTATTTCATTTCTAGCTTAAGATCGAGTCTAGTCTTGGCTTAGCAACATTGTATAGTACATGTAATTGATCAAGATCTTTAACTAGCCACCAGTAAAATATCCTTTATCCAACCAAACCGTGTTTTCCTTTTCCCTACACCTAACGTTATAACCCATTTAAAAGCCCTCTTTGATAGTTTATCTTTGGTGCTTACGCCTAGTGGAGGAGGTTTTCGATCCTTTCCCAAGCCTATGGTAATCTATTTGCTATGACAGGTAGTGAGAGATATTATCCGTTTTCATTTATGAGATTTATTTTGATGACACTTGAGAGATGTGAGTATCTAAACACTACTTGTGAGGTGCTAGTATGTAATCTCCGTGCTTATTATGATTGAAGTGGAACGATTATTTGTTGTAATTACTTTTATGTTTGCATTAAATGACCCCTAACTTGTATTTTGATTAGAATAAAAGCGCATTTGCTTGGGGACAAGCAAATCTCAAGTGTAAGGGTATTTGATGAAGCGAAAAATGTACCGCTTTTAAGGGGTCATTTAAGCCCTAAATCGTATTTATTTGATCAAATATCGCCCTAAATCGTTCCTTTTGTCATTTTAGGTACTTTTGAGGAGAAATCTGGAAAAGGAGGCATTTTGGACGTTTTTGGAGCATAAAAGTGAAGAAAACGGCAAAGTCTCAAAAATCGGCTAAAAGTTACCTTTGACGGTGTCACAATTTAACCCCAGACGGCGTCATGCATTGGCAAGAAAAGTTGGACGTGAAATTTACTCATGATAAGCCAGTGAAAATAGCATGTGAATTCTGACGGCGTCACGCTTTAACTTGATCAAGGGCGTCACGGCTTAAATCAAAAGGGGACGGCGTCACGTTCAAGGTTCGACGGCGTCAAGCCTTGATAAGCCAGAATGGATTTTTGAAGAGCTAAAGAGGGACGGCGTCAAGAAGGTCATCCGGGAACCCTAGAAGCGGCGAGGTGACGGCGTCACAATCCATAAGGTGACGCCGTCAGATCCAAAAATCTATATATAGTTTTCTAATTTTTTGTCATTAGGGAGAGCTTAGTGTGTGGAATTTTGGGAGAAAACCCTAAGACGAATTTATCTTCTTTCTCAAGGCTTTTTGCCTTGAGATTTTCCATGTTACATTGAAGATAAGTTATCAATTAATCATTCAATATGTCTATGTGTTGTTTGATTTTATCTTATTCTTGTCTTTTGATTAACATGTTAGGCTAAATTTATCTTGTGTTTGCTTAGATCTAATGAAACCTAGCTATTGATTATTGGTCATTAGTGTGTTGTTAGTTGTATTGGATGATTGTTTATCTATGTTAGGCTTAAGAAAACTGGCTAACTTCCTATTCGGTAACTTGCTTGAACGTCTTAAGAAACATGAACCAAATGCGTACTAAAGGTTTTTATGGTTGTATTTAATGCACAAGCGAATTCTAGTGATCCCATGTTAGGAGCTTCCTAGCCGGCTCGACATAGGAGTGAAGTAGGAGCTTGTAGAGTTGGGGAAGTAAGTACGCCACCCCACGAATGGTATTAAGGAATACACCCGTCATCCACGCGACTAATACACACTAATTAACCGGTAAAAGATAGTTAGGGAGTAAGGAAATCTAAGTAAACACATTTCTCTACACATAAGTTTCTCACCACATTTTCATTTTTGTTATTTTATTTTATTTGCATTTGTAGTAATTTGGGTTAGTTGACTAGCAACTAATTCCGCCCACTCTTTCAAAACCGAGATTTTACTTGCTTTCATAAAAAATTATAAAAACATAAAAGAATCTTCCTCAACCCTTAGACCTAATTAGAGTAGTCTTTCATACCTAACGAACACTATTCCCTGTGGAGAACGATCAATCCCCCGTACTTACCACTACACTATACTACATCGGTCAGGTACACTGCCTGATGGGGTTGTAAGCCTCTTGAGATCCCTCGAGAGGTAAAACCTGTTGTAAGGTTACAAAACCACGCATCACATATCACACTCATATCACCGATCAAATCGTTATACGATTTCTCACATCACACTCACTGTTAGTAGTAAGTCAGAATCTTAGACTTCCCTTATATTCAGGTTTCGTATCGAGGACGTTTCCGTGATCGTTTCCATAAAACTTATAATTCTATCTTGTCAGATACACTCCAGGTGAGTCGTGGCCCCTACTTTTAATATTGTTTTAATAACTCTTTTGGGGGAGATACATGCTTTAACTGTTTTAAGTTACTTTTATACTTTGAAAACTCTCATGATTTACTCAAAATCATCAACTATGCTTTACGTGTTTTGAATCACCATTTGGAAAGAATATATGCTCGTTATACTTGTAACTTGCTTGCTAGCTGAAACACTATGATTGAAAGATAACATTTCAACTTCTTGTTGTAACATGATGCCGAGACTCATTATATGCATTCATATAACAACTGAATGTACAGTTAAATTCACTATGATATTTCTACATGTCACTAGAAATAATTGCCAAGAATATAATACGCATATTATATGAACCCTGAAACCTATATTGCCTAAGTTTACTTTATTGCCATAAAGTCCCTCGATCATGAGCCATTAATCACTGCGGTGAGCGCGAATATAGTGAACAGCTTCGAAACCTGTTAGAGGCTGACGACCTATCCCACTAAATACTTGGACGGAATGCCTACATGGTTAGTCGTATTTAGTCGCGATCCACTATATTTGAGAAAAATAGGAATTGGCAAATCACCTATTACATGAGGGCAAAACTTTCGTCATTAATTTGATGAACACCTCCGTTTTACGGTACACTGTTAACGTTTTGCGTGTCATGAGGCTTAGGGCAATATAACTTTATGAATATATGAATGTTTCATATATATTAGGATACAGCTGTATTTAGTAAACCACCACTCCACACTGATAGATTTCAGACACTAGACTAATGATTTCACTATGTGTTAGGATTATGGATCCTGTACTTGAAACTTAATTGTTATCGTATGCGACTTAGTTGTGACTTCTAATAAAGACAACCCAAATTTCTTGACATATTGTTACTTTTAAAAGTTGACCCAGCACTTCATTTCGAGCGTATATCAACGTAGCTCATTTTCATTTAAAACTTGAAACTTATGATCATTTGAGATCATACATGTATTACTTGTGGATTTTTATTCAACACAACTTGTTATTTATTTCATGAAGTACTATTACTTATTTCAACTATCATTGTACACCTCTTGAATTTAATGAAATAAAGTTATTTTCTATTAAACTCCACGAACTCACCAACCATTGTGTTGACGTTTTAAGCATGTTTATCTCAGGTAATTGACGGAGCAGGACAAGACACGGAGCGGGCATCTTATACTCTGATAAATAAAATGGTGTAAAATCAAATATGTCATTCTTTTCAAATTACCACACTTTTGTGATTTTCAAATCAGATGTTTCACCTTTATACCGAAACTATTATTTTGAATGACATATAACTTTCAAAACGCCTATTCTGAGATTTTAACTCGATCCTCACCGTAACACCCTAATTATTTTTCCGCTGCCACTAAACAAATTAGGGGGTGTTACATGTATTCGTATAGTTATTTGTATGTTATTTTTATCATTTTTTTATCATTATATCATTTTTGATTTAAACTAGTTAAATCGACAAACTAATTACTACTATTCCAGATACGTCATGGTACTGGATTATTTGGACTACAAAAGCAAGCCAGATTATAGAGCAAGATCTGATAAGTAATAGTCAACAAATTGGGATTCATTTATCAACAGATTTTTTTATTCCGTTTAAATTTATTTCACTAATTTTTTTAGTTGCGTTAATCAACACAATTGCTATAGCTCGTCAATAATAACTCTTTAAACCGGAAAAACCTTGTTATGAGCCACATTTCTTATTCACCACTTGACATGTTTATTAAACATGTTAAACGGACCACAAACGGGTTACATGTTATACTAACCCGCTAACTTGCGAACCTGAATAGGTCAATCCGAACACGACTCGGTTGCCGCCCCTACCATTTCCTATTGCTTATTTCAATGCTTATATTATTTTGTTGTTTTTATATTCCTATTTACTTCTTATATTTTCGTATCTACAGTACTATACTATTTTGACATGTCTTAAAATTACTATTCAGTTATAGATTTGATAAATTAAAAAGTGTTTAACATGTAAAGGTTAGGCTGCTCGCACTCGATCGGTCAAGATGGAAGGTCGACCGATATTTTGATCGGTCGAGCCTAATGTGGCGAAAACGAAAATATCGGTCGTCGTTCACAATTTTGAAATATGGGTCAATATATCGACCGATTTTGCACACAACAAAATCCAAAAATTCTTACCGTTTGAGATTAAAAAAAAAAAATAAATAAAAAAAAAAATAAAATAAAAAAAAAACTTTACCACTTTACAACCTTATAAATACCAACCTCAAACACACTTTTAAACACACAATTTCAAACACAATTCAAACAACTTATCATCCATATTCATCATGTAAAAAAAAAAAAAAAAAAAAAAAAAACTCCCACATCAAAAAACCGACGATCCCGACTACCCGAAAATGCACTGAATTTGATTCTCGCAGGATTCAAATTTCGAATTAACCGGCATAACACCACCACAAAATCGGGGTCTTCGCTTTCGTGCTCCCACTTTTGAATATCCAACACGACTACCACAACCGAATCAAAATCAAAACCCATTTTACCTTAATCGTCCATTTGTCCCACCGCAGCGTCCTAATATGGACTATCACCAAGAACCAAGTGGGTCGTTGTATTATCCTAACATGGATTTCTCGCAGTCTTCCCAACCGTATCAAAATTATTCCCCGCTTTGGGGTGTTAATCTTGATATGAATTTGGAGGATTATATGGCAGACTATCCGACTCAACAACACTCGACTCAAAACTATCCGAGTCAAGATGCTTCGATGGGGCAAGCTTCGGGTCACGGTTCGTACCACGGTTCCATGCCTGTTGGAGACGATGACGATGACGATGTCGAGGAGACGTCACCCGTCAAACCGAAGAAGCCTTCAAGACGTGCTACAAAGGCGAATGACAAAGGCAAAAAGGTCGAACCAGTAAAAAAGAACGAACCATGTACAAAGGAGAAAGAGATCGCGCTTTGTAGAGCTTAGGTTTATGTGTCGGAAAATTCCGAGAGAGGAAACGCTATCAACAGGAATGGGTTTTGGGAGGAGGTGATATAGTACTTTGAAAAGGAAACTGGTTCACAAAGAACGTACGACTCGATCACGACCAAATGGAAGAATAGGATTCGTAGTAGGGTTGGGAATTTTTGTGGTATTATGGGTAATATCAAGGATAATCATGAAAGTGGTGAAAGTGATGCAGACGATAAAGAAAAAGCTCTTAGAGAATACCGTGTGATTTACGGTCATGCTTTTACATTGGAGGATTGTTGGAAAATTTTGAGGAACCAAGATGCTTGGAAGAATTATGAGATGCGTGCTTTCAGAACAAATAGTAGGAAGAAAACACAGTGTTCTACAACTACCTCGGGGTCAACAAAAGGTCATTTGAATTTTCAAAACGTGGATGATTCTGATGATAAGGAAAAGGCTAGAGAATCACGACCACAAGGTCGTGACGCAACAAGGAAGAAAACATCTTCCTCCTCTAGTGATCCACCAACATCATTTGTTAGTTCATTAGCCCAGAGCTTCTTCAAGTTCAAGCCGTCAAAACCGGGGAAAAATAAGGACATGGAAGAGTCGTACTTGAAGTTGAAGGAAAAAGAGCTAGCGATGAAAAGAGAGAAAATTGACCTCCAACGACAGCAAGTGGAAATCATGGCCCAATCAAAACGGGAGCAAGACTTGATTTTCTACAATTCAGCAATCGACCAAAATTTGCCCCCACGACAACTACAAGAACTTTTGTAGCTTAAGGCATCAATCAAGGCACGCTGCAACTTAGATTACTAGTTTAAGTTTTTAATAAGTATTGTAATGTTTAAGTTTTATTAGTTTAAGTTTTTAATTTAGTATTGTAATATTTTTATTTTTAATGAATTTTAAATTTGTTGTTTAAAATATTTGAATTAAAAAAAATAAAATAAAAATTAACTTGGTCACCGACTGTGGTAATTTGGTCGTGTCTGATCATCGAAGAGAGAAAGCTGATGTGGCAGGGTCATGCTGGGTCACGACTGTGGCCGACCTTAAAATGTTATAATCTAATATTATATTTTTCTTAAACCGTGTCTTGCTTTATCTGTAGAAAGTACTTTAGGACGAAGAGAGTAAGGCTATGTTTGGCGCATAGCTTTTTGAGTCGATGAGCGGTCAGCAATGAACTTTTTAATTTTTAGTATTCGTTTGGCAAAAGAGCGGTGAACTTTGCTATTTTTTAAGAAAACTCATTTTTCCAATGATTCTTTAAGAAGCTGTGAGCTGTGATCAGTGAGCTGTGGCTACAGCTCACAGCTCACTGCTACTGCTCACAACTACTTTTGCCAAACATAGCCTAATTGTTTTCATAGCTTACTTTAAAAGAAATGAATATTATTAGGGGTGTTTGTTTAAGCTTATTTTCTTTTGTTTATATGCTTATTACTCAATTTCGTATTTTATAAGCCTATTTCTTTTAGGTAATTCCGTATCTGAAAATCATGATAAGCTCATAAGCTAAGAAATTAACAGATAAAAATGAGCTTATTACATATCATTCGATTCAAATATGTTGAATAAGTTAAAAAATAAGCTAAAACAAACATCCCCTAAAAAGCATTTGTAAACACCCCCTTACTACGAGTCGGAAAAACTTTAGAATAACTAACAAGTTCCATAAGTGTAAAGGATATTTCTTTAAAATAGAAAGATGTCTCTAGTATAAACTGTGTTGCATACTTAAGTCAACCAACTATAGCATCATATTCAAAAGGCAGAGATTTCCCCGCAAATATGGTCATTTGAAGATTTCATGTGTAGAGAGTACTTATTCAAAAGTAAGCTAAAAAAAAAATAATGTTCCACAAGCAAAATCAAGTTAATCAAACATGTAGAGAGTACTTAATCGGCTTTTGGCTCAGAGCTAGCTTAAACATTTAAGAATATTGCAAAGCAGGATTCCTCCAATATCTGGTTTTGGCCATAGGGATCTTCATCATAAAACGGGTAATGTGACTTCGAAAAGCTTCTTATCTCATTACACGCCTTTGAACAAATGGAAGATACTTACAGTAGAATGATTTGAAATAAGCTACTTGAGACAGACATTGTGGTTAAAATAACGATATATCATTCTGGATATAAGAAGTTTTATATATGAACGCAGAAGCAACACACTCTCAACCATATATAGTCACAATACAAGGCTCAAACCATAAACTTTTGATAGATCGAGCAGTGCTGTGGTGCTATAAAACACCAAGAGGCACCATCTTTTGGCCTACAAGCCATGTACGAGTAGCTCCTTGCTACAAACACACCAACAATAAGTTTAAGAAATAACTGTGCAGGTTTTGATGATCAGCTTTAAGATTTTAACGTTGTTTGAAAGAAAGTATACATGATTGTAATTGTCTAATGGCATCGTCAACACACCCTTCGGGTTGAGAACATAAGCGCTTGTATAATTTATATCATGGGTTAGCCCATACAGCTTTAGAAATATCCAGATGGCTAAAACGAGATGCTCCAAATAACTGCTCTGGAAGCTCTTCTCGTGTGTTTGCCTGCACGAGTAAGTTTCATGATGTTTTACTTAATCTACTAGCATAAAAACTTTACAATGACACTATATTAGTATATCAAATTTAAAGAAAAAACATGCATGTGTGGATGTTTACTACGGAGTAATAAGTTTGTGTACCTGTATAATAAAGGCTATCTCAGTTATCAAACTACTGAAGCAACTGAAAGTCTTGCCAGCCACAATCCTTGCAGTTGCTGATGAACCAACATCGATGTCCATCTATATAACAATCTCATATAGTTATATTTTTCGGTGAGAATGAATTTTTTTAGTCAAACGATAAATTACCTCCAGGTAGTTTTTTCCACGAATGTAGTTGACTTTAAGCATATTGCCAATCAGAGTCGGTCTGTGAATAGCCTGCCTAAGAATCCACGGTCCCTGAAAATGTCGTTTGAATGTAGAACAAATGACAAATCCAATACATGATAAAAATCAGCTGACTTAACTTATGTGTAACAAAGTGTACTCACCTTAGTTACATGAGGAATGATTTTAAATCTTGAATTCCTAAATGCGTCATCTCCTTCTATGAATCTCTCTAGCAAGGGCATATCTTTGATAGGGGTACGAGTCATATAGTATGATACAAGATTATAAGTTGTTGATCCTGGGATCTGAAAGTTAACAACAACGAAGAATTCTGGGCGACCATCAGCAGCATATTTCTGCACAATATGTTGTGAATCTCATTTCAAGTCATATGAGAGACGAAGAAGTTTTAAAGATGTCAGACCAACCTGAACAATGTTCCCAGGTCGAATAGCAAGATGATCTTCTCGCTTGTCGGATTTTAGCCAATCCACTGCAACAGTTTGCAACAATATACTATCTGCTGTAATCTGAAAATATACCAATATAAAAAATACATGAATAATATTGTAAATCACATGAATACATTCTTGGAGAAAATTGTATACCTTCTTATGGTCTTCCAAAAAGGTTTCTCCTCGAATTTGAAAAATAGAAGGTTCTGGTGTTGACCAACTGTGGGCCAGATTACCGGTTTGATCTTCTGGTAGAGTGATTGTATAGTTATACGAGACACATTCGTCCCACATAATTTTCTTCAACTCTGCACAACCTGTCTTCTGAGCTGCAGCTGCAGCGTATATTGATTTAGTATCTAACGTCAAACCACATACAAATTCATGTTTCTTTTCAGGGGAATTGTCAACATCCCAACTATCTTCTGATTCTTCGTCAAACAAAGGCTCTGAAAAGTCAAAGAATTCATCTGACTGATCATCCGTTTTAATAAAATTCGAGTGATCTGGAGGAGGCATTAGGCAATCGGCTACGTTTGTTCTAAAAAGTTCTCTCAAAGCTACAGATATATATACATTGGTTCAGTATACATAAAGTGAAGTGAGATAAAAAAAAAGGTATTACTATATGAAGAAGCAACCAGCAAGTCTCTCAAGCATGCGAATCGTGAGGGATGGAGCAGAAGATTTTTGTAGATAAGGTCTCCATGATTTCCAATCAATAGCAAGCATATGTCTGACAATTGATTTTTTATGTTGATTCAAAGGAGATATTACATATCCTCCACCTGTAATAGGAGATATTACATACCACGTCATCGGTCATACAATTAACATAGTACTTTGATTATGTTTATGTGATTTTAAAATTCAAAATAACTTACATTTAATACGAGCGCGAGTAAAGTTTCTTTGAGGAGGACACCTCTTATGAATTACAGATTGATAAAGAATAACTGCAAAAAAAATAATAAAAAAAATAATAATAATAATAATAATAATAATAATAATAATTAAAAAAAAAAAAAAAAAAAAAAAAAAAAAAGAGTGCACGAGTGTTATTTATGAATTATGATTGAAAATAACCAAGATATTTAAACAAAGACTTTCGTACTGTAGGTCCCATTTTCGTCCCTCCTCCAGTAGCGCTGCAATACAAAATCTCTTTGTTTCATGGACCTGATCAGAAGTAAGGAGATAATGAGACTGATGCGTATGAAGTCACAATCAGGGGCATAGCAAGTTATTCATACCAAGGCAACCAATCAAGGTTTAATTGCTTGTGAATTATATCAGTGTGACCATCTATCGTTTCAATCACACTACCCTTACGGAAACAGAAGTCCCATCTGCAACATATAGACACTCTTAAAATACTTTTACGAAAAAAAGGCTAAATCTTATACCAAAAATTTTAAGTATTTATCCTTACTGTGATCTTGAAGAACCGAGAGACATAACAGTCTGGAAAATGACCTCTGGAGTTTCCTCTATCACGCTCACAGCTGCTAATGCAGGATGGCTATCCTTCTGTAACACACACAACGTGACTTTAACTTCTTTTTTTTGTTTGGGAGGGGGTTAGTAAAATAGTATTCAAGCATGATACCGACCTTATTATGAACTTGATCTCTTGCTTGTTTAAAAAGCCTGAGACCTGAAGCCAAAAACCAATTTCTTAGCACTTTTTGGGCGATATTGATACAATATAGTATTTTGATGTTTACCGTTGTGACAACCAAAGATTGTCCAATATGACGGTTCGTTAATATCAGTAGTTATGCGATCCATGATTGAGGCGAAATATACTATGTCATCATCAATCGTATCACAATCTTTACCAGAATAGTTTGACCTCCAGTTAATCTACGTTTATTAAAATACGTGAGTCGTAAGCTATATAAATTGGTTCATAATTTTGAATGTTAATGAGTCTGCACCTTTGGAGATACTTCCTGAAAAGATTTGATCCATCCTGCAGCTTCTGCTGGACTACTTGCCCCTAACTATAGAATTTTAGATATAACAGTTAATAACATAAGTACGATTTTCAGAAATCAAAATTTAATCTAAATAGGAGTAATGATTATGTACCTTCAAATGAGCATCATTGTTTGAAGTATCAGAAATTGTAAAAACAAAGAAGACCTGAATTAGGCCAGATAATTTGTCTGTCAAGCTTTGGAATATAAATAACTTTATCTAAAGATGATTCCTTAATTACACATAAAAATATTTGATACCTTTCCTCGAATGCATTTCCTCCCATTGTCTATTACATGAATGCTTGAGTCCACAACCGCGCTTCTAACAGGATCCTGAAACGAGGAACAGAACTCCTGTTGGTTTCTAGAATAATATAATGTTCTTTTTGTTTGCCTATAGTTAAAATTGACGGTTAAATATTACAACCTACATAAACTGTAATACGCGCATTAGCACTATTAAGTTAGCGTTAGTACAGACAAAATCATATTCAATCATAAATAACAAACCCATAACCAACTCAAAGCATTAAACATGATAAATCTCGTTTCCAAGATGTAGGGTCTTGATTAACTCTTATATTTCACTGTTTCGACCACTTAAAATCATCATGTCATTTTGTGGGTCAGAGTTCATGATGTAATAGCAACCATGCCTACAAAGTTAAGGAAAACAGATCTAACTAATCAGCTCATTTATAAATCAACTAATATATTCGTCCCAACAAATCATATGTTGGACACACTGCACATCTATAACCTTCTCAATTCTTTTGATCAAATAGTTAGATACTTTTTTTTGAACGGCGCACTTCAAATCACCAAATTCACCAGTTTATTTGGGTTGAGGCGCACCCACCACTTTCGGCGGGCCTCATCCACCACTAGCCAGACTATGTTGTCTTAACCGGGCCCACGCTGGCAGTGGGGACTTCTTTGCGTTCAGCCCGGAAACCGTACTGCCTCCACACAAGTTATCTTGCTGATGTAACAGCCGGATGAAAACCGGGTCATTGCTCAGATTAGAACTTGCGCCTATAGCTACAAGTCTTATCTTCATTGCAAATACCAACTGAGCTAGAAGCCCAATGGTTTTTGATCAAATAGTTAGATACTAACTTAAGCATTCCACATGGATAACAATGTTTCAAGTGACGATCATTCCCACTTAAGCAAAGCATATGTACAAATCTTTTCCTTTGCAGTCCATATAATTTTACCCAAAAAATACATTTAATGAATGGCGAAAAAAGACGCTGGACCTAACTAGTAACTGCAAGTTCTTGTAAGTGTAATAAACCTCCTCGGCCAAAATTTTACCTCTTAATTGCGTCTAAAATGCTAATTTATCTATTACCAAACAGTAAATTGTTAGAGTTTGTGTATA
Source organism: Artemisia tridentata subsp. tridentata (assembly GCA_021014915.2). NCBI lineage: Eukaryota > Viridiplantae > Streptophyta > Magnoliopsida > Asterales > Asteraceae > Artemisia > Artemisia tridentata. The sequence goes on from CP139503.1 coordinate 262,946,161, forward strand.
ACATTTAATATATGTATGTCCGGTTTCGAACCCGAGACTCGGGATTGCACACAATACGTGAGAGTTCCAATGGTTTGAATAAATTAAATATATTTTATATTTATATTTATTCATTTCACAAAACAAATACTTAACGACAGTTAGTACTTAACGGGGTTAGAGATAACGACCGTTAAAGGACTAAATGTGCAAAATAGGAAGAGAAGGATCTAGAACCCTTGTGTGGGCTAAGATCCGGCCGAACCCTCCCCTTGGGCTAGGGGGTCGGTTTGTGTAGCTTGGAGAGAAAGTTAGGGATAGCCTATAAATACAATTCCATTGTGTTTAGTTTTTCCCTAATCTTGAATCCCTAACAAGCCATTCTTCTCCCTAGCTTAGAACCGATCGACACTTTTTAATCCCACTAGGGATTTCGATCCAAGTAAGGCTAGACAAGTGTTTGGTTTGTTTTGTGATTCTTGAACCTAGCTTTTCCTATTGGAACGCTATCATTACGTGTGTACAAGAACGAGTGACAAGCTTCTTTTAGCTTGTGTTTTTTTGTGGTGTTCGATCCATACCCTAAACCCTAATTAGGGTTTATCTTGTTCTTGCTAGGAATCAAAAGGTACGCTTTCTTTTAGTTTAATTAATTATATGTTTATGTAGATCCATTCCGCTGCGTGATCTTGATGTTTATGTGTTTATAGTATTTGTATGATTCACATATTCCAACAGTGGCATCATGAGCCGCGTTTTTAAACATGTAATTAATTACTAAAACCTTAAAAATTGAATCTTGTATAGATACATGCAATTTATTAGCTAGGGTTTTATTTTTTTTACAAACCCTAATTTTTTAAAGTGGGTCGACACCCATTAAATTAATTTTAGGGTTTTAGTGTTGTAAAATTTAGTAGAAACCCTAGGTTTGCATGCAATTTTTAGGGATTAATTAATGAGTACTGTATGTGATGTCATTAATTAATTAGATTGCGTATATATATTGACATGATAATATGTGACTACATGATTATATGTGCAATATGGGATCCATGACAAAATCTTGCATATTTTGTCATGGAATGTTTGTTGTTTAATTGCCACATGATTTTAAGATAGATCTTAAATTAGGGAAGACCCTAATATATTAATTAAAATTGGTTATGTGCAATGTGGTATCTAGTTAATTAAAACTTACACGGCCAAGCTATTTGGCGTCTGTGGACCATTGGGCACAATGAGCTCGAAAACCAATGGGAGTTTTATTAATTAGATACATTAAAATTCACATAGATAATTAATAGGATTTATCAAAAAGGTTTTCATGTGGCTATATGATATTGATTAATGATCATATACGTGTTATTGAGTGTTTATTTTTATTTTTTTAATTACTTGTTCTTTGTGTGTTTAATTATGATGGATTGTAACAACAAAGAGGGTAATTTTTACAATAAAAAATAAATGAACCTAATAACTATGAAACCTTTGTAGTAAACGATTTAATTGCCAAGTCTTATGTGCCGACAGTGGTTCGCTTCGCACGGTAATTTGCTCCCAGGCGAGACTAGCAATTAATAATTTACTACATAAATATTTTAAGCTTTAAATCTTAAAGTTTTAATTGATTTGATGCGACTGTACAAAAGTGGTCGAAGCGGCGGACCTATTATTGACAAACTATAAAGTGGGTATAAGGTTGGTTAGCATTAAATTGTGACCTTAAAGGGGCGTGTTTTTAATTAGCTTCGGCGGACGTTTGCCCCTCCACTCGCCTGTGCGTCAATAATAGACTTACCAAGTACACCATGAAAAAGTACGAAGCATCTTAAGGCAATGTTGTAAGTTTCTCAACGCCATCAATTAAATTTTGTTGATTTAAGCTGCGAATGAGTAAACGATTTTTTGTAGAAAATATATGATACAAAGATGAATGCATGACATCTTTGTACATATTTTTTTGATTTCACACATCAAAAATTTAATACCCTTTAAATTTAAGTAATATGCCGACCAATTAATACAGAAACACCTAAGATGACATTCTACCATTGCTAGCAGCCTCAGCTGATGTAGTGGTTTTCAAAGAATGGTAATCAAAAGGGATAAATTGAGCACTTTCATTGCTAGCAGCCTCAACTGATGTGATGAAACGGCGTCAATTTACACGTTTCTAAATTGGTTAACTTAATTGAGCACTTTCATTACTAGCAGCCTCAGCTGATGTAATGAAACGTCGTCAAGGCATAAAGATTTGGGGATGAAACATGCTTACATTTTGCAACTGTTGTTGGCAATATAATGTAAGTCCCATGATTTCTAGGAATTGCAATTGAAAATTGGCAATTGGGTGATCCCGTACCTTATTGAGTACTTTCATTGCTAGCAGCCTCAGCTGATGTAATGAAACGACGTCAATTTGGATCCTAGTTTTCAGTGAAAATTAAATGGTTATTTAACCAATGGGTGTTTAATTTTCTTGAAAAGTTTAATTATCAAAAATACTAATTTTTGAAATTTTTTTTGTAGAAATGGCCCAACCCGGAAACACTCCAAACATTACCTCCGCTTTCAAAATGATGATTAAAAAGGAGAAATTGACTGGGACTAAAAATTTTAACGATTGGTATCGCAATCTAAGGCTTGTCCTTAGGATAGCCAAACGTTATGATTGTCTTAGTAAGCCTCTTCCGGTTGCTCCTCCTGCTAACTCTACTAATGAATTACTTAGAGAGTATAACAAAGCCTATGACAAGCACAATGATGCGGCTTGTCTCATGCTATCAGGGATGGAACCTCAGCTGGTAAAACAGTTTGAGAATCATGGTCCGATGCAAATGATTGAGGAACTCAGACATATGTTTGAGAAACCTCCAATGGCTGAGTTGTATGACGTACTTGAAAATATAGAAAAGTGCAAGCAGAAAGCAACAAAACCCGTAAGTACCCATGTGCTAGAAATGAAAGGTTATCTTGACCAGTTGGATGCACTTGGATGCGGGTATGTGGAAAATGTTAAAGTTGGCCTCATCAATAAATCCCTCAATGAAGAATTGTATGGTGACTTCGTGCGCAACTTTAACATGCATTGCAAGGGGAAGACATTTTCTGACTTGCATGCAATGCTCATAGAACATGAGAAAGGACTCGCTAAGAAAGCTCCTACACCTGCTGTGATGGCAATTAGAGGTGGTAGGGTAGCTAAGCCCGGTAAACCGCACAAAGTGAACAAGAAGGGCAAAGGGAAAGCTGGCAAAGGAAAATAAGTCGTGATCCATCAGCAGAAGCCCAAGAAGCAGAATCCTCCTCCTAAGAAGGATTATCCTAAAAAGGATGTGGCTGCTTGTCACCACTGTAACACTCCTGGACATTGGAAGAGGGACTGTCCATTGCTGCTTGAGGAGTGTCGCAAGAATAAGAATGCCAAGGCTGGGCAGGGCGCCAGCACATCAGGTATTTTTATGGTTGAATTATTTTCCTTTCCTCATAAGCAAAATGACTGGATATATGATACAGGATGTGGTACTCACATTTGTAATACATCGCAGGGGCTTAGATGAGTGACGAAGCTGAACTATGGGGAATGCTACTTGTATGTCGGCAACGGTATACGTGCAGCAGTGGAGGTCATAGGGACTTTTGATTTACTGTTACCTTCCGGCTTAATTTTAGTATTGAACAATTGTCATTACGCACCTTCTATTGTTAGAGGTTTCGTTTCAGTTTCTTTATTGTTGGATAATGGTTTTGAGCATACTTTTAATAATAATGGAATTTCCGTTTCTTTAAATTCTGTTTTTTATTTTAATGCTATTCCATTAGATGGTGTGTTTGAAATTGATATGAATAATCATGCATCCAACGGAAATGATTCTGTGTATAGCATCGGAAATAAGAGAATCAAGTCTAACTTGGATTCGTCTTATTTATGGCACTGTCGTCTTGCTCATATAGGCAAGAAACGCATGGAAAGGCTGCAACACGATGGGCTTTTACAAAATGTCAAAGATGATTCGTTTGAGAAATGCGAATCTTGCATATCTGGGAAGATGACGAAGAAAACTTTTCATAGCAATATTGAAAAGGCTTCGGATCTACTTGGATTGATACACACGGATGTGTGTGGTCCACTTAGACACGTGTCAAAGTGCGGTGCTATCTACCTCTTAACCTTCACGGATGACTATAGTTGTTATGTTTGTGTTTATTTACTTAAACACAAACATGAAGTCTTTGAGACATTCAAGGTTTTTGAGAATGAAGTAGAATTACAAATCGGAAAGAAGATTAAGGCCCTTCGATCCGACCGTGGTGGTGAGTATTTAAGCCAAGAGTTTAAAGATTATCTAGCTGAGTGTGGCATTGTCCAACAACTCACTTCTCCTTATACTCCACAACAAAATGGTGTATCTGAAAGGAGAAATCGTACCTTGTTAGATATGGTGCGATCTATGTTTAATCTTACAACTCTTCCCTTATCCTTTTGGGATTATGCTCTTGAAAGTGCTGTTCGCATATTAAATATGGTTCCAACTAAGAAAGTTGATAAGACTCCATATGAATTATGGACTGGAAAAGCTCCCAACTTGTCTTACTTAAAGATCTGGGGTTGTGAGGCGTTTGTTAAACGTGACTCACCTGATAAACTCCAACAAAGATCTGTTAAGTGTATCTTCGTAGGATACCCTAAGGAAACAAGGGGTTACTAATTTTACTTCCCACCAGAAAACAAAGTCATTGTGGCTAGGTATGGTGAATTCCTTGAGGAGAGTTTCTTGTCTCAAGAATTCAGTGGAAGAGTATATGATCTCGAAAGTGATCATGAAGATAAGTCGCCTTCTGAGAACACTAACACACTTCCTGTGGAACCTGAAAGTTTAGGTCCTCCACCTGAAGTTGAAGTGGTACCCATCCGTAGATCTTCAAGATCTACAAAAGCTCCTGATCGTCTATGTTTAAACATAGAGGACGAGGATTCTATACTAGTGGATCTCGATGAGCCAACTAGTTATAGGGCTGCCATTAATAGTCCTGAAAAGGATAAATGGCAGGTAGCCATGGATGGGGAAATGCAATCCATGAAAGACAATAAAGTCTGGATTGAAGTAGACCTTCCACCCAATGCTAAGGTAGTTGGGTGTAAGTGGCTCTTCAAAAAGAAGACGGACATGGATGGCAATGTACACACCTACAAAGCTCGTTTGGTAGCCAAGGGCTTTACCCAAACATACGGTGTTGACTATGAGGAGACATTTTCTCCTGTGGCCGACATTAGAGCTATTAGGATTCTTATAGCCATAGCTGCCTACTATGACTATGAGATTTGGCAGATGGATGTCAAAACCGTCTTTTTGAATGGTCGCCTAGATGAAGATATCTATATGGCGCAACCTGAGGGGTTTGTGAATCCACAATTTCCTGAGCGTGTATGCAAGCTTCAAAGATCCATTTATGGATTGAAGCAAGCATCCAAGCAATGGAATAAGAAATTTGATGAGGAAATCAAGAAGTTTGGATTTACTCAAAATTTCGATGAGCCATGTGTATACCACAAAGTTAGTGGGAGTAACACTACTTTTCTTGTCCTGTATGTCGATGACATATTAATCATGGGAAATCATATACCTAGTCTTAATGAAGTTAAGGCTTATCTATGTGAATGTTTTTCCATGAAGGATTTAGGAGAAGCAGCGTATATCCTTGGAATCAAGATCTATAGAGACAGATCTAAGCGGTTGATCGGTTTAAGCCAAAGTGCTTACATGGATAAAATATTGAAGAGATTCAATATGCAAAATTCCAAGAAGGGATATTTGCCCATGCAAGTAGAACATGGCTTAAGTAGCGAAATGTGTGCTTCTACACCTGAAGAGGTGGCATACATGAAGAAAGTTCCGTATGCTTCGGCAGTAGGATCTATCATGTATGCAGTTAGATGTACAAGGCCAGATGTGGCATTCGCTCAAAATTTAACCAGTCGTTATCAGCAAAATCCAGGGAAAGATCACTGGCATGCTGTTAAGAACATTCTTAAGTATTTAAGGAATACTAAAGATATGTTTCTAGTTTTCGGGGGAAATCCAGACGCAGAACTGAATGTTACAGGTTTCTGCGATGCGTCCTTTCAGACTGATAAAGATGATACGAAGTCTCAGACGGGTTACGTTTTTGTCATAAATGGAGGAGCTGTAGACTGGAAGAGTAAGAAGCAGAGTACAACGGCCATGTCTGCTACAGAAGCTGAGTATATTGCTGCATCGGAAGCTGCACAAGAAGCTGTTTGGATAAGGAAATTCATTTCGGATCTTGGAGTGATGCCGTCAAATAAATTACCTATAAATGTGTATTGCGACAACTTTGCTGCAATCACATTCGCCAATGAACCTGGAGTTATGAAGGGCGCCAGACATTTTCGTAGAAAATATCACTATGTTCGAGAACAAGTCGAACTGGGTGAAATCAATGTACTCAAAGTTCACACAGATGACAATCTGGCTGATCATTTCACGAAGGCATTACCCAAGGAAACGTTTACTCGACATGCTAAGGGTATTGGTCTTCTTTAGCCGATAGTTTCATGTAAATCTGATGATTAATATTTTGGATAGGGACGTGTAAACAATTATTATTTTAATGAAATAAAGTGCGGATAATGTTTATTCTCATTATTAATATTTGTGTCCTATATTTGCATGTTTAAATCCGTGAATAAAATTAATTTATTCTAAATAGTCCGTTGTCAATTAATAATATGGGAATATTATTGAACTAAGACAAATGTGAGGATTGGTAGAATGTACTGTAAGGTTGAGACACCAATGTCACATGATATTCAATATTGGATAAATTGAATATAGGACTTATCCCAACCACATGATTATACTTTATGGATCATAGTCATTAAGTATATCATGAATATTTATCCTCAGACTTGAGATACCAAATAATTGCCGAGGATGTAGCTCATTTTCTGTAAGATAGTCTAACGCTATCCGTAAAAGGTAGTTATAAGGGCTATTTTCGGAAGTGATGCGAAGTTCTAGGGTTATGCTCGTAGTCAATAAAGGATTTGTTCCTTCAACTCTGTGTTGAACTTTAATACTGCTTGGCCACTCGTAGGATTGACAAGATGTTTGCGTGCGCACGCCCAAAGTCTATCTGGAAGATGTTCAGATGTTTTGGTAATCTTGTTCAATTATGTATAAACGAGAAACTATTGTTAATTATGAAATGACCAAGATCCATATCCATATTAACGCGGTATTAGCAACAAAATGATAAGTATGATGATTAAATTCATCACGTGGTTTTTCCAGGAAAACCATACTCGGATCGAGCTGGGGGCATTGGGATCTGTTAAGCTAGACTAGCCCATGTCATTACTATATTAATAGTTATCCAAGTGGGAGCTGTTAGAGTTTGTGTATAACATTTAATATATGTATGTCCGGTTTCGAACCCAAGACTCGGGATTGCACACAATACGTGAGAGTTCCAATGGTTTGAATAAATTAAATATATTTTATATTTACATTTATTCATTTCACAAAACAAATACTTAACGACAGTTAGTACTTAACGGGGTTAGAGATAACGGCCGTTAAAGGACTAAATGTGCAAAATAGGAAGAGAAGGATCTAGAACCCTTGTGTGGGCTAAGATCCGGCCGAACCCTCCCCGTGGGCTAGGGGGTCGGTTTGTGTAGCTTGGAGAGAAAGTTAGGGATAACCTATAAATACAATTCCATTGTGTTTAATTTTTCCCTAATCTTGAATCCCTAACAAGCCATTCTTCTCCTTCTCTTCTTCTCCCTAGCTTAGAACCGATCGACACTTTTTAATCCCACTAGGGATTTCGATCCAAGTAAGGCTAGACAAGTGTTTGGTTTGTTTTGTGATTCTTGAACCTAGCTTTTCCTATTGGAACGCTATCATTACGTGTGTACAAGAACGAGTGACAAGCTTCTTTTAGCTTGTGTTTTTTTGTGGTGTTCGATCCATACCCTAAACCCTAATTAGGGTTTATCTTGTTCTTGTTGATCCGATTCCTTGTTCTTGCTAGGAATCAAAAGGTACGCTTTCTTTTAGTTTAATTAATTATATGTTTATGTAGATCCATTCCGCTGCGTGATCTTGATGTTTACGTGTTTATAGTATTTGTATGATTCACATATTCCAACAGTAAATTAGGCTTAAGGTAACAGTTCTAATTCATTGAAGCTTTATTTAGAATGATACAAACAGAATTGTCACTATACTTATACTTTATACGTAAAACCTTTATAAACCAAGTAACCATGTTGTACAAATAGTCACAATTGCAAGTTTCTTAAAAAAGTTTAAGATAAAAAAACAGGAATTTATACGTAACACCTTTTTAGTCCACGCAACGTTGTAGTACAATAGTCACAATCAACACATGATGGAGTAACAAGTTTTGTATAAAAAAAAAAAAAAAAAACAACAAAACAACAACAACAACCATATGATATATGTCTCCATATATTAACTAGTAAGCTTTTTACAACAGTAACTTGTAAAATCTGTTTATTTAGTTTGCTCATTTTAGCTGAAATAATTCATATGGTAAACTATCAGAATTAATGATCCTTAAAACGTATAAGAATCAAGCAAAAACCTTAGTTTCATGCTAACAATATTGACTTGCTAATATAGTAGTAGAAAACATAACTATGATTGCTAGTGTAACCATATTGTGTATACGTGCGATCATAGAAACAATATCGAAAACAAATAACAAAACCTTATCATACGAATGAGGGATGGATCTGAAGCTCTTGAAACGACGATTTTGAAGAACATAGTAAAGCTTTCGTGAGTATTTGAACCCGATAGTATTAGAACGAATGAGATAAAGCCAACCTTGCATCATAACTCCATCTTGATCATCCATTCGATCTAGCTGTTATGTTATGTATGACACGCAAGATGATGTGCAAGCCTCTGAACTATGGGTATAAGTTTTGTTGTGATCAGAAACCGAAATGAATGTTTTTATTTAAACGTCGTATTTATAAGGGTTGGCTGGTATGATTGAACCAAATAACTTGTGAGCAGGAAGCAAGTGTCTCGTGGGCCTATTTTTTTTCTTTACATGTGTAAAGGACTTTCAAGGTCATTGGATTTACATGCAGCAGACTCATTTTCAGTGTTTTTGTTATAAGACCGCTGGGTGAAGCACTCTACCAAAACACTTATTAGTGGGGCATGTTTGGTAGAGGGAAATGAGAGTGGAGAAATAGAAATGAATCAAATTCTTGTGTTTGGTATGTTAGAGAAATAAAAAGGTGGAGAATTGTGAAGAATTGGTGGAGAATTGATAGTGCAATTTTTTGATTTTGATTTCCATTTTATTTTGAATGGAAATGGGAGAAATGAGAACTTTGTAAGTTTGTTTTTTTTTTTTTTTAGTTGCAAACCGATTTACGTAAATGTATTTTTTATAAAAAAAATTAATAATTTTTTTAAAATAAATTTTTTATAAAATAAGTTTTTTTAAAATAAATTAAAATAAATTTTTTATAAAAAATAATTTAAAAAAAATATATTTTTTATAGAATTGTTATTTAGAAAAAATAAATTTTTTTAAATAATTTTATAAAAAATAAATTTTAAAATAAATTAAAAAAAATAATTTTTTTTAAAATAAGTTTTTTTAAAAAATAAAATAAAAAAATAATAATTTAAAAAAAATATTTTTTTTAAATATATATTTTTTAGAATTTTTATTTAGAAAAAATATTTTTTTTTTAAAATCAACAAACAAAAGTTCTAATTCTTTCAATAAAAAGTTTTTTTTTTTTTTTTTTTTTTTTTTTTTTTTTTTTTTTTTTTTTTTTTTGCCAATTCTCGAGTTTATTTCTCATGTTACCAAACACTAGAATTGACTTTAAATTTCTCCACCCATTTCTATTCTCTGAATTCTATTCTCTACTTCATTTCTATTCTCTGAAATTCTCTCTACCAAACGTGCCCTTATTAGTGTGTCATTTCAGCGTTATCTCAACATCTCCCTAATAGCACATCGATAACGAAAACATCTTTTTTAGAAATAAAATCAATAACTGTTATTGGTACATGTGAGTCCCGCAAAAACCCCACAAAAAATACCCACACACTCACAAAACCAAAAAAAAAGGAAAAACGAACAACGTACCCCGTTGGTGGATTAGCTAAGGGACGAACGGCGCACCAATGGTGCGGTTGACGGTGCACAAACGGCGGCGCCATTGGTTGTTTTTGGTGGCGAATGGCAAGTAACAAACTACACCGTGCTCTCTAAGTATTGCTAGAACTACATGATCTTTATAAAAAGAAAATTTAGATAATAATGTGTTATAATATTTAGACTACTTATTATTCTTTTCCTTCACCAACTCTTTTTTTCATGACAAATTATTTTGTTACATCTTATTTTATAAAAATTCTTTTGTAAATAGCGTTTCTCGTTGATTATGTATACAATATAAAATCGTCCATGCCGTTATTTTAGAATGACTTAAACTATTTATCTTCTACTAAGAATGTCATGTTAACCGTACACTATAGTTAACACATTATTATCCCTATAGGAAATATAAAAGTGCCATACTATTTGTGACCCGTAGTTTTAAGTCTCTAAGTTTAGTTCTTAAACCGCAGTAATTGTTTCAAACACGCATATATCAGTTAAAATGACCACCTTCAAAACTTACTAGGCGGAAAGATGTATAAAGTATAATCAAGTGATATGTGATGATTTATAATGAAGATTTGTTTACAATACCAAACACTCATTTACGAAAATGACTCAATAAAATACTATACGTTTAGCTTTTGGTACCAACGTCATTGTTTACCAATTTAATTACCATGTTAGTTGTTTATTTATCATGACATGCTAAGCATGTGACTTGATACAGTTTTTATGTCTATATACTAGTCGCAATATTTGTTCGACCAAGATCCCTCATGTGATTCACAACGATCATACACATGCATGAGCCTACAAGTTGTTTGATATGAATATTTAACTAAAAATTTCGGCAGACGGGTACGTTTAATTTAGCAATAAGAATTCTTTAATGATTATACATCAAAAATGTAACTTATGTCATAATTTCTATTCAGTAAAAAAATCATATTTATGTGAGATGATCCGAATAAGAATTGGTATACTAGTATTTCTTTTCATCATGATGTATTTAAAGAACTAGTTTGGACCCATGTGACCGACGTTGAAACCGCTTGAATCAAATTAAATGATTCATCGCCTCAATTAATGAGGGATATATTATGATGACCCATTTTGATGAGGCCAAAACGTACAGTTAGCCAGTTAGGTATAAGGTTACCAACACTTCGACACACAAGACATAATCCTTTAGTTCATGGAAATGTATTATTTTATCACTTATTTCAAATAAAATTACGGTTAAGTCCATGTAATAGCAAAATACTTTTATAAATATACAATTAAAAAACTATCAATACATATTTTCAAATTCTGTTATATTATCATTACAAACTTAATTTTAACATATAAAAATCCATGTCATCTGCCATTTGTACATGCTAAAACGCAACATGCCCCATCATTAAGTGTCATGTTGGATTTTTTTTAGCTAGTGATCTACTATGTGTACTCGAAGGGTGCTTCTTACATTTTTAATGTACATAAAGTGTATTTTTTGCTTTTAATGTAGTGGAAGTTTATATTTATTTTACAGAAGCTTATTGAACGATTGTGAAGTATATATTTATTTTATATGTGGTATGGATGTTTTTTGGTCGTTTGATAGAAACAGATATTATCACATATACCTAACATAATCGTGAAAAACGTGAAATGCTCTCTCCAATTTTTTATAGCTTTGATTTTTGATGATCAGAGCATTGAGGCTACCCCCAATAACAACCCTCAGCGACCCTCATTTTTTCTGGCACATCAGCTTTCTCTCCTGCGACCTACAACTGACCTTTTAGGCATAATAAGATGACCTACACTACAAAAAACATATCCTACAAAAATATATTTTAGTTAAATAAAAACACACACAACACACCACTCAACCGAGTGTGTTAATTGGTTGAGTTCTCACCCCTCATACCCCTCGACCCTCAGCGACCCAGTTGGCCACAACAAGAATGACCTTGAGCAACCCTGACAACCCAATTGGTTGAGGGTGCTATTACGGGTAGCCTGAGTATCATGACATTCATTTGGCTAGCCATTTGGGCCTCACATGTGCCACATCATTTCAATACTCACATTTTAAAATAACCCCTCACTCATAGCTAAAACCAACTAAGCCATTTGGGTCTCACCCACCTCCAATTTTATTCTCTTTTTCATTTTTTCAAACAAACTAAATTTCATTCATTAAAATAAAAATACAATACGAAACAAACAAATAATACGAAAAAACACATACGAAAAAAAAACGTAACATAAAATTAAAAAAAAATACGACAAATAAAAAACATATGAAACTTAAGAATACAAATTCTTATAGTCCCTTAACAACCCATAAAATTTCGGTTTTAGTCCATTAAAAGACCAACTAAAACTTGTCAGCCCATTAACCAACATAACCTAACCCTAAAATAAGATTATATAAGCCTAACATTTCTCAATCTTGACCTAATTTCACTCCCACACAAATGCCTCCCACTTCATATTATGTACAGTCAATTCCTCGGCAAAAACACAAAACCAGCAACTTTATAGATCTAAAATAAAGAACAAAACAAAACAAAACAAAACAAAACCTGCAACTTTTTTGTCGTTATCTTCGTCGATTCCTCGGCGAAAATGGTTTCGGCGAGCTGGGATGGTGTGGTGGCGAGGGTTCGGCGGCGCCGAATGGCTAGCCACATGGGATTCAGCGAAGTTTGCCGTCGTGATACCCGATGCTCTTAAGGTTCCGATTTATATACTTATCATGCATGTGTTGGTAAAAATATGAAAAATATAAGTAAAATATACTACATATTTGGAATAACCTCCACATCACTAACAAAAATAATTAAAAATGCCACATAACTTATTTAACTAGTGACTGGACATGTCTCATCATTTAAGGTATGATATCAAAACGAAATTTAAAAGTTCGTTTACGATTTTGATATTTTTTAAAGTTTAAGAATGATATTTGTACATTTTAAAAGTATGTTGCTATTATGTAGACTTAACCCATAAAATGATAGCTTTAAATATGCCAGAAATTGCATGCTACCTTTTGATACGGTTGAATACGTAATTTCTGTAAAAACCCATTTTTAAGTGAAAAGATTAGTTGGTTGTTGGATGTGGTGAGCCCAGAACATGGTGAAAATAATCAATAACCTAACTACGTACCAATGAATGGTTACCGGATATCACTTGTAGTCGTATTATCATTTTTCAAAGTAAACTATTCGACCCTATTGCATGGGTATCACGAATATCTACTTGGGATAAGACCAAATGTTTGTTATTGAATTAGGCACAAATCAATAACCCTTGCGCATCCAAGTGTTTATGTTTTCTGTTATATCTCCTCATGCATGATTGATTTCCAATTTATAGGAAAATACTCATAGCTAGTCAAATGGAATTATGAGGATTAATCGGCCCATTAATCGCCTCATAATTATCCCCATTATAGCCAATAGTGGTTAAATGACCAATTAAATGTGGTCATAAATGCAGTTTTCTCCAGCAGTACTAACTTAGTACTAGCAGCAGTAACTCTCTGAAGGATTGAACCTTCTGATGAGTTACTCCCAACCACTATTAGAGTCAGGGTAATCAGGGACTTAATGGGTGTACACTCCGTACCTCAAACCCATTTCAAAGTATGATCATATCCCTCAATTGAACTAAATTTCCAACAATCCTCCCCAATTTAGTACAATTCCTTTTGCATGAAAATTAAACATTAAACAAAACAAGTGCATAAACGAAAATATCCTGAGGATTGAATTTCCATCTTAGTACATTACACATTCAAATATTCGAGAATCAGGGTGTTCTACGAATTGAACCCTTTAACCCATCTGAATACCTGAAGATAAAATACACACAAGTTTTCAAACACTTAAACGCTTCTGACACTAAATAAGCCATGTGTCCATATCCAATTCACAAATGTTGTAAGAGCCAAAAGTCCAAAGCTCTTTGAAGCGGAAAAACTTCAACATTTACATAGGTGGTTCCTCTTTATTGATGCTCCTGCTTAGCACTTTTTCAAAGAAATTAACCATTAAGAAGTAAAGACTTCATCCTCCTTTCCAGCAGGTTTCGAGCACAACCTTGGGATGATTGTAAAACATGTGCTCCAGTCCACTGAATGTTCAACTTTCCACATTGAACTCAACTCCCAAGTTTCCTCAGGAGGGAGTTGGGTGTCTTAGCATTCAGTGACTAAGTTGGACCTTAAACCCATCCCTTTAGCAGACTTTAAAACCAAGTCTCTAGCCAAACCCTTCGTCAAGTGATCAGCTAAATTTTGTTGAGATCTAACAAACTCTATAGATACCACCCCATTCATGATAAGCTCACGAATCATGCTATGCCAGACACCTAAGTGTCTAGACTTCCCATTGTACATCTGGCTATAAGCCTTAGCCAATGTAGTAGCACTATCACAACGGATAGAAATAGGTGCTATAGATTTAGGCCACAATGGAATCTCAAGAAGCAAGTTTTTCAACCATTCAGCTTCTTTACCAGCAGCTGCTAAAGCCACAAATTCAGATTCCATTATTGAACTGGTGATACAAGTTTGCTTCTTAGATGCCCAAGAAATTGCACCTCCACCAAGTAGAAATACCCACCCACTGGTAGACGAATTGTATTCAGTGTTACTGATCCAACTTGCATCAGTGTATCCTTCCAACACTGAAGGATAACTAGTATATGAGAGACTATAATCCATAGTTCTCTTCAAATACTTCAGTACCCTCTGAATTGCTTGCTAGTGCTGAGCACTAGGATTACTAATATACCTGCTCAGTTTTCCCACTGCAAAAGCAATATCAGGTCTTGTACAAGTCATGGCATACATCAGGCAGCCAATCACCCTAGAATACTCAAGTTGAGATACTGCCTTACCAGAATTAGGCATCAGCTTCTCAATTGTATCCATATGAGTACTCACAGGAGTACAATCAGAGTGGTTGAATTTCCTCAGTACCTTCTCAATATAATGAGATTGAGTGATAGAAATTCCCTTACTCTCATGTTTGATCCTTATACCAAGGATAACATCAGCCCCCCCCCATGTCCTTCATAGAGAACCTTGATGACAAAAATTCCTTTGTCAGGTCAACTTGATTTTGGTTAGTGCCAAAGATCAACATGTCATCAACATATAGGCAAATGATGACTCCTTTATCAGATTCATCAAATTTGCTATATACACATTTGTCAGTCTGGTTAAGTAAATAACCACTAGATAAAACCACTTCATCAAATTTTTGATGCCATTGCTTAGGTGCCTGCTTCAGTCCATAGAGAGACTTAATCAGTTTACACACCTTGTTTTCATTGCCAGACATGATGAAGCCCTGAGGTTGATTCATATAAACCTCCTCATCTAATTCACCATCCAAGAAAGCTGTCTTCACATCCATCTGATGAATAATCAGATTGTGAATTGATGCCAAAACAATCAGCAATCTTATGGTACTGATACGTGCCACAGGGGCATAAGTATCAAAATAGTCTATCCCTGACTTTTGTTTAAAGCCCTGAATGACTAGTCTAGCCTTGAACTTTTTAATAGTTCCATCTACCTTCATTTTCCTTTTGAAAATCCATTTGCAACCCAAAGGTTTGCAACCAGGTGGTAGATCAGCCAACACCCAAGTGTTGTTGCCCATGATGGAGTCCATCTCATCATTTATTGCTTCTTTCCAGAAAGCAACATCCTGGGACTTCATTGCTTCATCAAATGTTTTGGGGTCATCCTCAACATTAAAGTAATAGGAGTGTTGTTCAGAGACCTCATCCCTTGTTCCTTCAATTAAGTATAATTGAAACTCATGTCCAAATGACTTTAGAGTCCTGGTCCTTTTGCTCTTTCTGAGCTCAGGTTGTTGAACCACAACCTCATCAGGGACCTCTGATAGCACTTCATCAGGGACCTCTGATGTACAAATATCATTAGTTCCATTTGGAATCCTCTAACTTGGTCTAGGGACTGATGAGAATCCATTCTCATCAAAGAGAGCATCCCTTGATTCAATTATTGAGTTAATTGAAACATATTCATTAGGTTCAATAACATAGAACCTAAAAGCTTTGGAATGCTCAGCATATCCAACAAAGATGCACTCAATGCCTCTTTCACCCAAAGTTTTCAGCTTTGGATCAGGGAGTCTTACAAGTGTACTACAACCTCAGACCCTGAGATAGTTCAGGTTGGGTTTCTTTTTAGTCCAGAGTTCATAAGGGGTAACCTTTTTCCTTTTGTTGGGAACCCTATTTAATAAATAGCAAGCTGTTAACATAGCTTCACCCCAAAACCCTTGACTCAGCCCTGAATAGGAAAACATGGAATTAACCATCTCCTTCAGCACTCTGTTTTTCCTTTCAGAGACACCATTTTGCTAAGGAGTATAGGGAGCAGTCGTTTCATGGATTATATCAACAGACTGAAAATACAGAGTATCCATGTACTCACCTCCCCTATCAGTCCTTAATCTTTTGATCAGGGACCCAAGTTGCAACTCAACTTCAGTTTTAAATACTTTGAATTTATCTAATGCTTCATCCTTAGTATGTAACAGATAGACGTAAGAAAACTTGGAAGCATCATCAATAAATGTCACAAAGTACTTCTTATTCCCCAAAGAGGGAGTGGCATGCAAATCACACAGGTCATTGTGTATTAGCTCCAAGAGCTCAGTCTCACGTTTTACAACCTGAAAAGGTTTCTTAGTTATTTTGGTCAACATGAAAGTCTTACACTTTTCAGTGTCCATGTCAAATGCTGGGATTAACCTATCCTTAGACATATCTTGCATCCTTTTATAGTGTACATGGCCAAGTCTAGCATGCCAGAGGGTAGAGGCGTTCAGTTTAGAGGTTGACATAAAGGCTGAATTAACAATATCAGTGACAATATTAAGCCTGAACATTTGATTACACAAATAGCCAAAACCAATAAACACTCCATGTTTAGACAAAACAAACTTATCAGATTCAATAACTTGTTTAAAACCATGATTATTCAAAACACTACTTGAAACCAAGTTTTTCCTTATATGAGGAACATGAATAACATTAAACAAAGTTACAATCTTTCCAGAACTAAAACTAAGATCTACACAACCACGACCATGCACCAGGGCTGTTGACTCATTTCTCATGTGAAGAATAGAACCATCATTCAGTGACTCATAAGTCTTGAACCAACGTCTATCTTTGTACACATGAACAGTTGCTCCAGAGTCAACCCACCACGCAACATCATCATCCTGCATATAGTTAGATTCAGATACATATGTAACATAATAAATCTGAAAGGATTTATTAAACATATTCTGACCTTTAAGTGAGTTGGCAGAACCACCACTCCCTGAACCACTAGTGCCTGAACTATTGGCTTTACCACCAACCTTAACACCTTTGCAATCCCCTTTAATGTGACCAGTTTTGCCACATTTCCATCAAGTAGGTGTTGTCTTCTTGTTAGGGTCAGCCTTTGTGTTATCATGATGTTTACGTTTGCCCTTGTTGTCATTGTACCTGGTGGAGTTGTTATGTTCCACCATATTGACAACAAATGCACCAGTAGCATTGCTACTCTTTGGCTTGTCATTATCCTATGCCCCGAGGGATTCCTCAATACGCAGATGACTACTCAACTGAACAAAAGTCAGTTCTTCCTTCTTGTGTTTCAAGGTATGCTTGAAATCTTTCCAAGAAGGAGGTAGTTTGTCAATGATACATGAAACTGAAATAGCCTCATCCATGTTCATTTTATGTTGTGTAAACCTTCCAAGTATACTAAGAAGTTCATTGTATTGTTCCATAACTGGTCTTGAATCATTCATTTTGTAATTTGTGAAATTACTTACAAGAAACTCCTTACTTGATGCATCCTCAACCATATATTTGGCATCCAAGGAATCCCATAGTTCTTTGGAAGATTCAACATTCTGATAAATATCAAAGTGAGAATCAGACATACTATTGAGGATTAAACCTCTGCAAATGTAATCATCATTCTCCCATTTGCTCCTCTTCTTCATTTGTTCCACAATAGCATCATCACCATCATCAGGAATAGGAGTGCTCAGAACATACACCACACTCATGCTTGAAAGCAAGAAGTGAATCTTCTTCTGCCATCTCTTGAAGTCCACCCTTTCAAACTTATCAAGCTTGGCAAAGTTTGAAGCCATGTGTTTCATAGCAGCAGCAACCATTGATTATCACAAAATAGTTTACTTTGATTGTTGGATGTGGTGAGCCCAGAACAGGGTGAAGATAATCAATGACCTAACTACGTACCAATGAATGGTTACCGGATATCACTTGGAATCGTGTTATCACTTTCCAAAGTAAACTATTCGACCCTATTGCCTGGGTATCACGAATATCTACTTGGGATAAGACCAAATGTTTGTTATTGAATTAGGCACAAATCAATAACCCTTGCGCATCCAAGTGTTTATGTCTTCTGTTATATCTCCTCATGCATGATTGATTTCCAATTTATAGGAAAATACTCATAGCTAGTCAAATGGAATTATGAGGATTAATTGGCCCATTAATCGCCTCATAATTATCCCCATTATAGCCAATAGTGGTTACATGACCAATTAAACGTGGTCATAAATGCAGTTTTAACTGCCACTTGAATAGGTCAGAGTAGTTACATACTCATTCCAGCAGTACTAACTTATGCCAATAGTAGTAACTTGCTCCAGCAGTACTAACTTAGTACTAGCAGTAGTAACTCTCTGAAGGATTGAACCTTCTGATGAGTTACACCCAACCACTATTAGAATCAAGGTAATCAGGGACTTAATGGGTGTACACTCCGTACCTCCAAACCCATTTCCATGTATGATCATATCCCTCAATTGAACTAAATTTCCAACATTAGTACGCAAGAATGATGTCCAATAGAGATTAGGCACGTACGTGGGTCTTAGAGTGCTCAGTACGGGGGCTTTATAGCCGTAGCATAAGAGAGCAAAGTGCACTTGCATTGTATAAGTTTTATAGGCGCCGCCACATCATCATGCTACTCCTATAACATAAACACCCTTTCTAGCTATAATTGTTATAGGTGCCAGTGGGTCCTATATTTTTTTTCTTTTTCATTTTCTTTTAAAACAAACACATTTAAACTAAAATTCAAATACGATATATTAAAAATACGATACGAATTAAAACAAAATTAAAATACAATATGACAAATACATAACAACTAAAACAAGTTAAACTAGAAATGATTTTTTGTTGGGATCTCTTCTTTCATTTGGTTGACCAAAGCCGCATCTTCCTCCATCATCCCCATAGTGCTAGTAGCAAGAAACTTCAATTCTTTGATTTTTTGGAAGAAATGATTGAATTGTATGTGAAAATTTATGAAATAAATTGATTGTGCTGGATTGTTTGTATGAAATAAGGTAAAAATGGACATTTATTGGAAAAATGGGTTTTTTGTATAGTCGTTACCATTCCAACCTTTGCATAATGTTCCAATTTAAAAAAAAAATAAAAAAAATAACCGAAACAACTGTTGAGGCCTTGGCATTGGTACGCATAATGTCGGTATGACGCAGGGGGTGCAATGCCATAGGTGTCCATTTTGTCTATGGCGTGCCATATTTGTACTGCACCGTGCACTCGAAGACCTATAGCACTGCCATAGCATACCAACACTGGAGTTATAGGTGCACCATGGGTCTAACACAATAACTGCTATTTGCTTTTATATTCTTCTTTTATTATTATTAAAATATGTTATTGTGTTTGCATAGTATCTGTGTTATGTGTGTGTTTTGTGTTTGTGTAGTATGTGTATTTTACGTATGTATGTGTTGGGCCAATTCAGTGGCTAATAGTCTTTGACTATGACTTGAACATAAAATATCCTAAGTGTAAATTTAGTCCATGATGAATACACATTCAGGGAGTCATCTTCAGAGACAAATAATAAGTCTCTCAACTTACTGAAGCGGTATTCAGTAAGTGAAGTCCATGAACCAAAAGAAGATGATGGAGTCATTAAGATCTAACAATGTCTCGTTGAATCCCCTTTTATCCCTTCAACATCAAAGAGCATTCTGAACTTAGATACCGAAGAAAATATCTAAGTATCTGAGAATGTTTAAGCCAAAACTTTCTTGTGAAGATAAGAAGAAATCACTTATCAAGAAAGTCAAAATAAAGTACAAGAGTTAGTATAAATGAATGAATAATTTTCAACATTGTTCCCCAAAGCGAGGATTTTACACATTCCAAGAATAGAATGTAAGTGTACAATACTGCATAATTAAAAGCTTGACACGTCCATATTACTCCACGAGTATCCACTTCGATCCTTACATATAAAAGAGAAAGTTTCAAAAGAGTAAATGACATCTCTTACAATTAAGAGGAATGCTACACTCACAAAAGTTTTACAAAAAAACTTTCATACGCTTACATGGCAACCAAACATGGAGGGTGAAAAATAAGAAATAAAAAGTATAATACAATTTGATTGGTGCATTACATTTGCCACATGTTTGTGTAAAAGTTTTTTTTGGTAAATTTTGTATGGATGTAGCATTACTCTGCAATTAATGTGATACACATCAAAGAGAACATTTACTCCTCCATAAAATTAAGTCACACTACCCATTTAGAGAGTTAGATGTTAGTATTTTAGTGAGGAGATTACCATACTTTGTCATTTAACTGAGATTGTTGTTCCGCAAATGTAGTATATTCACTTACAAACAAACACACGATTTGGGACAAGATGATGGATCGAATAGTAGAAGAAGAAGAAGGTAGAGAGAGAAGTGGAACCTAGAGAGAGAAACAAGTGTATATTAGCTTGATAAGCAAATGAGGTCCAACCCTCTCCTTTGGTGGAGAGGGCTTTATATAGTTCTTACATAGGGTGCCCCTAGTGGGCTGTGGAGCGAGCTGACAGTGGGTAAAGACCCGACCCACTCCATAATATTAATAATAACTAAACTACTAATAATATTACTAATTATCCTACGAGCTATGAAGTGCTACTAAGTACTCGGGGTGACCGAGTCTTCAGCTGAATATTCATATTCCTAACAATCTCCCCCTAAGGGAGGTCACCCCGGAAGTGATGTTCTGAATTCTAGCACTTCATTCTTGGATCTTGACTTCATAGCTCGTAACCATTGATTCTTCAATTTATATGATCTTTGTGCATACAATAGTGAACTTCAGATGACTGTTCTTCTGTCTTGGATGATCTTTGGTGATTCTTTGAAGTCATCATCCAACTTGTGTTTCCAAGTCATCTTTCAGTAGTATGTCTCCATGTGATGAACTATTCATTGAGTTGACATGCTCACACTATTTGGCGTCATGATCTTTCAGCATCAGAGTTTGCAGAAGCGATGTTGAAGGTCTTTTAGGTTATCATGACTTTGTGAATATGATGTAGTGCGAGCATGTGGTGATGGATTGGCATCTTGATCAGCAACCAGTTACAGCCTCTATCAGCTGCATCAGCAATCAGCTACAACCGCCAGGTGTTCCTGCATACGACAGTTAGCAATAAAACGTCCGGTACTTACAGGTTTGGACTTCGAGATTGTTATCAGCATAGTGTGAAAAACTCTCTCTAATCCTTACCAAGACCGTTCCTAAATCGGAAACCCACAGAGGGTTTTAAAGATTTACCGTAGCAAATCAACGATTAGGTGAGTCGCTGGAGATCACTCCACGACTGTAGACCGCTTGAAACCGCCGCGACCACTAAGCGTAATCCACAAGGAATTACCGAAGTGATCTGCTTTCAGGGCTGCTTGATGTTGACCCTGGCAGGAATTTCCATTCATTCATTGAGAATTGCATTTGCAAATTCCCTCATAAATGTTCTTGCAGATTGCTAAGATCTGCGTAGGACTCATAAGTTTACACCTGGTGTCCTTAAAGTTGAACAACCAGTGTAGAAATAATATGTGTTCCTATGAGATCTTATTATGCATCTCGTGGCTCTAGACTCAATTGTGCGTTTTGATTTAGTGATCGGAGGCTGGAGAGGACTGCCACCTTTTCAATATCATCTAACTCGGAGTGGGAGAGACGATAGAAATGTATTGAACTCCGTGACAAGTGAAACAAGAGTCCTTTGAGGGACCTTGAGTGGCTAGGGAGGGTTGTGCAGCGTATCACTGGGTCCATGATACTTTGTCTTCAATGTCAGCAATCAACTAAGTGATTCTGACAGCATATGTATTGACCCGGTTTTTGCCTAAAGTGTAAGGAGGGCTTCTTTCTTTTCACCCCTTATCTTTACATTTCTTTTTCATTCTTCAACCCCTTCAGCGCTTACTGAGACTTCCTTACTAGAACCTTGTTGGGTTTGTTCCAGTACTAGCTCCATCTAAGTAGACACTCTTCCCTTATTCACACTTTTCTCCTTTTTAATCATACCTGAGGACTTCTACACTAACTAGTGGATTGTCCCTGGGTAGATCCCTCCGGCTCTGGCGGGATCGTAGGAACTTGTACCTAACCTTACCATCCTTATAACTCCAATACGTTAAATCAAATGGTCGGTCTTTGGTGTTCTTCCATAATTGCCATTAACCAAATCCTTGAAAAATCTCTCAAAATGTTCATGATTATAAAACAAATTTTGTTAACACTTTGAGAGTTTTATATATTTCAAATGCTCCCCTCAACATGTGCTCGGATGATTGTTTTATAAATTTGCACATGTTGGGTGGAGTTCGCACTTTTTGAATTGATCCACTTTCAGTGAACATGACCGATTCGAGACACGCTTACATCACTAGTTAGACTAGCTTGAAATTATTACCCGGCCTGGTCAAGTCCACAGAAAGTTTCTCGAAACGGTACACTCTACTCAGACACATCCTTTTCGAGACACATTTACATCACTAGTTAGACTAGCTTGAAATTATTACCCGGCCAGGATATGTCCTTTCGATTGATGACAGTTTTTCTTTCGTCAATTCATTCGTGAAGTCTGAGCCTTGCTCACATGAGATGCCAAATCCTCTTTGTAATCACAGATCATTTGCTCCCCCTCAATATGTGCATCGATATAAGAAAGAGTTTAGCACATATGGGAGAGCTTATATTAACATCCAAATCATCACATTTTATCAGATTTCATATTTAAATCACATTCTCTCCCCCGATCAAAAATTTCAAATCATTTGAGATTTGTGATCCCTATTGATTTAAATAAGTTTAAAAAAAATGTTGGAGAAAATGTGTCCGAGTTAATTGATTCTGATAATGAGACATACAATGCTCCCCCTTAATCTAAGAGAGGGATTTACTGCTGATTATATACACATCACATATAGATTATTACAAGATCAGTGCAAGGTAAATAACATAATATATAGTTCCATGTGTTCAAAAGAGGACACATCAACACACAATAGAGAGATTCTATTCATCTTGTTCTTTCTAGCAGACGGTAGTTTCCTTCTCGAACTCTGCCACCGACGAAGCTTTCCAGGTCACGAAAGATTCTTCTTGTTTTCAACCGTCGCTCGATGGCTCTCATAAACTCTTCACTTCTCCGTACATCCATATCAGTCCAGAATCGAGTATTGAATCTTGGGTTTTGTGGATTGATCATGACTTCATTCACCCTAACATCCAGTGCCTCATCGATCATTCTCAGGGTTCCATCACTGAATTTGTGAATCTCACTGAGTCGAACCATCATTGGCACCCCATGCTTGTTAGTTAATGTGATGGCTCTTGGAGATTCGATCACTTTGAAGTCGTGCATGAACTCGAGACCCTCACCTCCCCAGTTCGGTTTTGTGAGGTTAAGTTTGGTCTGGTAACTCTCAATCCCAAGTTGAAAGTCACCTACCCTTTGCCTGATGACAAGACCCCTGATCCATAGGTTTACCGCAGCTGATAGAATCTTCCTATCATGGGGAGGGAGATGATCCAGGTGTCCTTGAAGATTCAGTAGGAAAAGATCTTCGAAGTCACCTGGAAGTAGATGTTTGAAGTCGCTTTCGGCAATAACGTACTCATTCTGATCAGCCCGACGAAGCACAATTCTTTTGAGATAATCATATCCGTACATATGTTGAATTTCAACTTTAATGACACTCAAGATTCTCAAATGAGAGCGAACATTCCTACGACTACCCTCTGCAGCGTGCCTCTCAATATAAAACCGTTTCTTGCGAAACCACCAATGTGTAATACCATAAGATGCAGCTATATCGAACTTGTGTTCTTCATTAGACCATATCTGATCAGGCACCATTTGTTCTAGCTCAATATTAGGGTGGTGAGCCACCTTCATCTTGGTGATAGATATAGCCTGTCTGCCACCTTTATCCCCAAACCGGAGATAATCCAGATCGTTATTGAAGAAGAAGTCAGCTTGAATAGTAGCATGACCTGGTGGACCTTCCAAGGGAAGAGGTCCACTGACTTTGTAGGAGAGAATCCGATCATCTACTTGATCAATTAGTAGTTTGTGACATTCTTCCATCTGGTATTGAAGATGCTGCACATCAGGGTGAAACACTTTGACGATCTCATAAGCTGGACCTTCCAGATCCTGAGGAGTAAGACTTGAGATCCCTTTCTTCTTACAAAACCAATTGATGAAAGACCCCATATCACTAGTTTTTGCCAGCAGTGAGTTTTCAGAGGGAGATTCGTGTTGAGATGCGATTGCTACTGCCCAGTTGTTCTCAGGAACTAAGATGTCTGATGATGGAACAGACCAATCTGGTTCAGGAATTGAGGCTTGTTCTTCATCAGATAATGGTATCCACCAAGTTTTCATGTCTTCCCTGGTGGGAGGATTTCTTGTGGATCCTGAGTCATCAGGTTCGTTTGTTCTCAAAAATTCTCTCCACCATGCTTGGTTTGGATTAACTTTTGGAATATGAGTATTTGCTGTGTCAACTTCTTCATCAGTGTGAGAACAAACATCTTCCGCAACCGATTCCTCATGCATGACAAGTTCCTCTGAAACGGGTGAAAATGAAGGCTTGAATTGAGTGTCAATGGTAGTCGATGCACGAAATCCTGGAGCAGAAACACTCTTTGATGTGCTAGGACCAGAAGAGGGAGGAGCTTGATCTTTTCCAGCAGATGATGTAGAGGGTTGATGATGAGTTTGGGTTGAACCTGAAGCTCTTGAAAGCCCTGTTGCTCCATACCTACCATCTGGTGAAGGAGGTGGAGGAAAATGTGGTGGAGAGTCAAGTGGTGTGTAAGGTTTGTCTTGTCTCTTTTTCTTCCTCTTTTGTTGTTCATTTAATTCATACATGAAGAGATCACGATCATCTCGGTCCATTGATTTTTCCAAGGCTTCGTATAGTATCTGATGATCTTCGTGACCTTTATACTGACCACATTCAAACATTCTGTTGTGAAGAGCTACTTTCATAGCGAATGTAGGTAGATCTCTGAATCGAGCTTGCAATGGTGCTTCCATTTCCCATTTAACCGCCTCTTTTACGTGTACATCGACAGCAACCGTAACCTTTTGTTCAATGTCAAGCTTTTCCACCTCCAGCAATCTACTTTCATAATTTTTCATCTTTTGTGTCATGTTGGAAAGAAGCTTTAAGGCCGTTGCTAGCTGTGATGCTAAGTCTGATGGTGGTTCTGGAGGTACGGTTGCGGCTACGGTTGCTTCAGGGGATGGAATTTCTATGACAGGTGCTGATGTGGGGACTGTAGTTGTCATATGTCTAATGCCCGACATGTCTTGTTCAATATGCACCGACACCATTGACTCAACTTCTTTATCATCCTGTGTTTTTCCAGTCTCTGTAGCGATGTCATTGGCTTTATCCATAAGAAATTGATCACCATAGTTGAAGTCTGGTTCCAAGTTTTTGAGGGAAGACAAGGTGCCAGTAGACTCCGTTGGTTCACTTAGGTGATTTTGCTCATCATCTTTTATTTTCAAATTCTCATGCACATCCAGGTATGCTGTAGCTACGAACTCTTCATGTTGCACTTCCTGTGGAGGGTCCGTTGTGGTGTTTGTTTCCTGGACTTGGGTTTCAGTGATAATGTTTTCCGGCTCAGCTTCATCATAAACTTGAACTTGTGGGATATCTTCTTGGGATTGTGGGTCCCCTATTTGAGTATGTGGTACCTCATTCTCATCATTCTTATCCATGGTCAAAATCTCATCGGTTTCAGTATCACTGGAATCTAGTTCAGCTTCTAAACTTGGTGATCCCTCCTGTGCACCCTCAGATAAGTCAAGTGCTTTGGATGATTCTGGTCCTCGTTTTCTAAGTATGAACTTTGTAGTGGTCTTGGGTGCTGGAGATGAAATGGTAAGAAGAGTTTGAGCAGCTTGTACTGCTGTAGCTATTCCTTTTCCCTTGCCTTCAACTGCAGGCAATGGTTCACTACTTCCTGCATCAGGTTCTCTAAGGACTACACCTTTTGAAGCATGCCTTGTTGATTCAGAATGTTCTTTAGCACTGACCTCCAAGGCTTGTTGTAGATCAGGATCTTCTTCATCTCTTAGAGCTAGTTCAGGTACCACCACATCTTCATCACCAACTTGACCTTTTGTCTTGGTTCTCTTTGATCCCAGCTTCTTGGTTGTAGCCTTCCTTTTGAGTTTCTTAGTTTTCTTAGAAACCTTGACTTCAGTGGGTGCATCCTTCATTTGCTTTGTTTGATGGATTTCTGGGTTTCTGGTGCTGGAGATTCAGCTTCACCACTTAACTTATCCAACAAGGCCTTATGATATGCCTCTACTTTACTCAAATAATCCTCATAATAGGAAGCTTGTCGAATATTATCTGATAGAAGAGACTCAGGAATAAGCATTCCAAAGATTTCTTATTTGGTTCCTTCAGCAGTCCACTTGAGATTTCCCAGAACATGTTCATTGGAAGGCAGATGGAGAGGAGAGTCAGGTCTAGGATGAAATTTGTGAAGAGAGTAAGGATGGTGAATTATCATTTTAGTGAATCGGATGCTCGGAATTATCAACTTTCTGACTGACTTCTTGCTGGTCTGAGTTAGTTCCATTTTCACTTTGTCTTCCAGGAAAGTGTGAATGGAGTGGGTAAACTCTTCCCAAATCCTTTCAGCGAAATCAATGTTCTCACGTTTTACAACCCCCCACAGTATTTGAAGCACTGGGGCCCTAGTCCTTTCAAAGCCTGAAGTCTTCCCTGTAAGACATAAGTTGATGATAGTGGTGATTGCTCTCCACGGTTGATACATCTCATGGGTGACTACTGATGATATCCTGTTGACAGTGGTAGGGTACCCCAAGTCATTTATTAAGTTGATGAGAACCTCGGATGAAGGTGGTTGAGTAAAGGGTTTATCCATGTTAACAGGTGAGATTTGAAGAGCCTCTCTGAGGGTGTCTTTGGTGAGCTCATACCATTGTTCATCTAATTGACAACGGTATCACCCAGTATCATTGTTGAGATGAATTGTATTCCAGAACTGTTGAATGTATATAGAAGGTATGGTTGGACAGGCTGTGAATGCTCTGAAAAATGTGGTTTCCTTTAGTATATCAACTGTTATCTTGTAAATAGGACTAGGTTGAGACCTTTCCATATCTATATAACAGTTGCTCTTTCCAATAGGAACCCATTGGTCACATGGGAGAATTTGTTCGTCTGTTCGAACTGGAGTTGGGACCACCTGGGCTTGTTCAGAGGAAACATTGATCTCAGCGTTTGCCATTAAATCTACACACACATATTCACAAAAAAACCAACACACATATGCTGAGTTAGACAGGAGCCAATGCTCGAGGTTAGTACACATTATATGATATCATAGATGGCTACTGATTGAGAAGGGGCTCGACATCTATAAACATGAAGCACATAGCAAAGATGAGCATATATAAGATTTGAGCATGGATATGAGTATCGTAATGAACTCAATCAATCAAGTCGCAATAAGTTGACCATATCACACATTGCAACATACGTGAAACACATCATAGGGCATTAGATTCAAATCGAAAGTATGCACTAACACAAAACGCAAATGTATACACATCGCAACAATGAGCAGACAGACAAAACACAACAATGATCAGATAGGCAAAACGCAACAATGAGCAGATAGACAAAATGCTACAATGATCAGATAGACAAAACGCTACAATGTGCAGATAGACAAAATGCAACAATGATCAGATAGACAAAACGCTAAAATGAGCAGATAGACAAAACGCTACAATGATCAGATAGACAAAACACTACAATGTGCAGATAGACAAAACGCAACAATGATCAGTTTAGACAAAACGCTACAATGAGTAGATAGACAAAACGCTACAATGAGCAGATAGACAAAACGCTACAATGAGCCTATAGACAAAACGCTACAATGATCATTTAGAGTAAGTGCCAAAGTAGTGCAACCACTTCATCCAACTTATAATCCTCTTTCAACACACAATACCCAGGCAAGATCAAAACAACCAATCATTAGCTATACAAATAACAATCAAAACGTTACCCTATCAGATCACTCCATGTACTTATACATTGCACATCACAAGTTGTCCTAACCACAACAGTACACACAGGAGGAACAAATGATAACACTCAAGCATGGGAAGTGTAAAATGCAACTTAGAAGAGCATAACCAAGGGCATAGAGACAAAACGCTACTTGGAACAGACAAAAGGCTATTATGAACAGACAAAACGCCACTATGAATGTGCACTCGAAAAGTCACACAATCACTCATCACACGAAGTAACTACTCTATGTATGAGACAAACGCTTACAGCAGGCAAACCAAGGCATCTAAGTCCATACACTCTTAACCAGGCGCGTTATTGAGGGACAAGAGCATCAATACTTACAATCGCTAGCAACCTAACAGATCTAATTCCCAAAAGAGCCTAGTGAAAATCAATCTCTCAACACTAGTAACTCACCAGATCACCACCAAACGATCAAGACCTAGGCTCGTAAATGACTTTGACTTTTTAAGTCAAACTTCATTCGATAAGATCAACAATCACAGTCATAGAATGAAAAATGAAGCCATGAACGTACGCATCAAGCATCATAACACATTATGATACGAAACCCACCAATAAAAAACCGAAAACATTACACATACCTAGAACCGATTTAGGAATCGTATGAACAACCTAGATAGTGAAATGATATAGGTTAGAATCTAGTTATGAAGCAAGAATAACTTTCTAATCATAGTGCCGCTTGTTAATTACCTAGGATGAGGCTCGATGGTTTGATTATGGCGATCCACAGTTAGCGCTTAGAGAGAGAGTGGTGGTGACGTTTTGTTTGATGAGAGAGAGTGGGATTAGGACAAAACGCATGTTTTTCAAGATTTTATATTCGCACCTAACACTCCACTTTTAATGAATAACACATTTGGTCCCTGTCCTTATTAGCTATAGAACTTATTTCAAAATATGTCAATTTGAGTCCCTAACTTTCCTAGCAAGAGAAGTTCTAACATGTTGGGAATCAATACTACTAAAATCCTAATGAAAGCCCTGACAGATGCCATAAATTGCTATTGCTCTCCCCCTCAATCAATGACTTTATTTCTGTATAGAAATAGATACGTTGATTGTGAAGCAATTTATCACTTGGTGAGTCCAACTGTGAGTGTTTTTAAAGCAACATAGTAGCACCAAGGGTACAGAGAAGCTTTCTCCTCTTTCAGATGAAATGATGGACTCAAGCATACACCAGTTTGAATGAGCATGGATATGAAGTAATCAAAGTTCAGGTGAACTTCACCTAGAAGGATAGCTGTCTTTAAGGCGACAAGCTGTCCTCAAATGGAGACGCGGGTTGCTATCTAAAGTAATAGCAAGCCTTAGAGACATGATTTACTTATTAGGATCAACTTCTGTTCGAGCTTCATTTAAAACCCCGTGTCATTGTTGAATGACATTTCTAGGGTTGTAAATATTATCGATATCCAGAAGACATGCCTCACCCTACTCAAACACATTAACTACAAATAGATAAAACAGATGCATATAAAGGAACAAAGAAAAAAAATATATACAAAGGATACATGACATTCTTTCCATAATATTAAATACGAGTTTTGAACTGATCTGTTCAAAAATCATTGTGTCCGTACATCACAGATGGGTTTTTTGAACCTCCACTATGGGAGATATCATCCCCTTTGGTCGCCACACTTTGAGTTTCTTCTTGAGGTATTCTGTGAAGGTACCTGCACTCATAAATCGTTTCCCTGCACTAACATAAGGATTTTGTTCGCATAAGTATTGGTTAGTGACAATGGTGTCTTGCCTCTGTAGTTTCTTGCAGTCATTCTTGGAAGCATTTTCTGTGTCAGTAGGTACCCACTTAAGACCAATTTTCTTAAAGATTCTACCAGTAGGCAACCATCTTAGGCACACTCTAGAAGGATTATGTTTCTTAAGCACCTTAGCGTTCTTACAAGAGGGATTTTCTTGTCTTTCAGCACTAGATCCACCAGGCTTCTTAGAGTGCTTCAACAGTTCTACAGGCCTATTGTGATGCTTGGTGGTAGTGGAGTGCACTATGACATGATCATTTACTTCCTTTGCTTGTGTTTTGTGAGACTTATCCTGAAAGTGACACTTAGCTAACTGTCCCTCATGTCTATGTTGTGAAGTGACTGGTTTTGGCAAACTCTGAGTCTCATCAACTTGGGGAGCACACCTTGGATAAGAGACAGGTGTTCCCAAGACTGATGGTTTGTCAAACTTAGTGTTCACACTATTTTTGGCCGATTTCTTTAAGTCATTCTTAAGGGCAGCTATAGTGAAGCTTTTCCTTTGAATTTGTGCTTGGAGGTAAACATTCTCAGCTATCAAGGATTTTGTTGGGTCTATACCCTTGGATTTGGTAGCCTTGATGGAATCATACAGTTGTTTACATTGCAATTTTAATGTTTCATTTTCAGCCTGTAACTCAACTGCTTTAGTATCGTGTGTGGTTTTAACATCTTTGAACATGTCATGCAATTCAATCAGTCTGGTTTTTAAGTTGTTAATTGTCAAGTTCTTGGCCACTAGCTGATCTTTCAAATCGTTTACCATAAAAAAATCACGAAATTCAGGTAATTCCTGATTCTTTGTTGGAAGGTTAGTTTGAAAACTTTCTTTTATTTGTTGCATTGAAATTTCGAGGTCAATACAATGTTTTTCCAATTGTAAAAATCTTTTTAAAAGTTCATCGTAAACCTTCTTTTCAATCATATCCTGTGATTTGAAAGACTCAGCCATAAGCAAAGAGTTTGACACAGGCTCATGTTCAGCATCCTGACCACTGTCTCCCTTTCTTTTACTCATATGTGTTGAATCAGGAATGATATCGCTATCAGTCTTTTCCAACACGTATGTGTCATAAGTAGGTTTACATTGATCGGTGTGTTGAAGTTCATTAGTGAGGACTAAGTGAAAATCAGATTGATGTACCACAGCAGACGGTGCTTGTTGATGATCATTTTCACTAACTCCTGTGTTGACACCATCATTGGACATGGCTGATCTTGTATCATTCTCAACTTGGTTAGCTTTTTCCTCAATGAACCCATTAACATCCCTTATCAGTAATAGCAGTGTTGTTCTGTACAATGCAATCTCTGCCCCAGTGTATTTAGCAAAACACTCTTTTGTCATTTGACTATC
The DNA here is from genome assembly GCA_021014915.2 of Artemisia tridentata subsp. tridentata. Classification (NCBI taxonomy): domain Eukaryota; kingdom Viridiplantae; phylum Streptophyta; class Magnoliopsida; order Asterales; family Asteraceae; genus Artemisia; species Artemisia tridentata. The sequence goes on from CP139503.1 coordinate 262,978,002, forward strand.
ATAATCATAGTCCATAGTGTATTGTGAGTCAATGAACACTTGGAGTTGATTGTTGATCACATTGAGAGCGGCTCTGGATTTCACTTCAGAAAATTCTTCCTTGTCCAGTTGCTGTTCTAGTTGATCCAGATATAGTGTCATTTTGACTGTGAAATCATGAACTTCCTGACCAAAGAGTGTCGCGAAAGCCCGTGTGTACCCCATCACGTATTCAGATTTTTTAAACAGAGCCTTGATATGTGACTGAAGTGAACGGAAGCATGCAACTTGACTTTCCTTTTCATTGACTAACTGCATAGCCTGAAGACATTCTTCCATGTGTGACTGCGAGCATGACTCATTTGTTCCAGCCGAATCAGAATCACTTGCTTCTGTTTGAGGTGTGTAATTAGAATTCCCATGATCCTCATTAGCATCATACAGTTTTAGTACCTCCGATATGAAGGAATCTGAATTAGTAGTCATTATGAATACGGGATTTTATTGATCTTGTGATTTAACCGAGAAATCGAATCTTTCGCGGGAATTTCTAAAATCACCAAGACACAAACCGTAAACTAAGAGTGATCAGACAAATCGCAACTTTTGGAAACAGGACAAATCGCTATCTTGACAGACACAAGTCACTACACACAAAACGCAACTTTCGGAAACTGGACAAGTCGCTACTGTGACACAAGTCGCCAGACACAAAATGATAACTTTTGGAAACTGGACAAGTCGCTACTGTGACACAAGTCGCCAGACACAAAACGCTAACTTTTGGAAACTGGACAAGTCGCTACTGTGACACAAGTCGCCAAACACAAAACGCTAACTTTTGGAAACTGGACAAGTCGCTATCTTGGTCAAAACGCTACCCACAAAACGCCAGACAAGTCGCTTTCGTAGCGATTTGTCATTTTTACCAAAACCGGTAATAGTCCAAAACGCAACTTCGAGGAACCACAAATCGCTACTTTCACTTACCCACCAATACACAAAACGCTACTAAGAACGTTTTACCGAGAGACAAAACGCTACGAAGAACAACTTAGTACAAACCTTCGAATCTTCCAACAACTGCCACACAACGCCTCAAACTATGATTCCAAGCACCAAACACTACTCCTATGTTATCCCTAAGCTAGAAAGTACAAGATCTAACACCTTATATCAACAAAACAAAGCACAAAATGGATTTTAGAGAAACTAAATATTCGAACCAAAAATGCCCCAAAACTCCACAAATCCGTGAATATACCCTTATGTGAACCTAACCATGTCTCTTGATACCAATTGTAGTATATTCACTTACAAACAAACACACGATTTGGGACAAGATGATGGATCGAATAGTAGAAGAAGAAGAAGGTAGAGAGAGAAGTGGAACCTAGAGAGAGAAACAAGTGTATATTAGCTTGATAAGCAAATGAGGTCCAACCCTCTCCTTTGGTGGAGAGGGCTTTATATAGTTCTTACATAGGGTGCCCCTAGTGGGCTGTGGAGCGAGCTGACAGTGGGTAAAGACCCGACCCACTCCATAATATTAATAATAACTAAACTACTAATAATATTACTAATTATCCTACGAGCTATGAAGTGCTACTAAGTACTCGGGGTGACCGAGTCTTCAGCTGAATATTCATATTCCTAACAGCAAATAATCTTTGTAAATTCTTTAATTCATTCAAATAAGAATTTAAACGTTGAAAAATGATTGTATAAATCTTAATTGTTTGCTCTAGTTAAACACTTTTAAACACATATTAGTGTTATGGAAAATGGTTGGATAACTTATGTTATTCTTTGCAATCACCATAAAAGGAAGAACAACGTGTTATGTTTTGTGTGTGTGTTTTGAAGTCACGCGGGGAGAATATGAAGTTTTATTATTCATTTTTAACCTTGTTGGTTTAGTCTGATTTTTTTTCTTAATCGCTAAAAATGTATTGAATTTGGTTTTATTTATTTAAAGAGTTGGAAAGATAAGACAACCTGTAACATATTACTAACCAAGAAGGTGTCTTTTTCATTATTTGTTATAGATAAGTTACAAGGGAAAATTATATCTTCTGGACTTCTTTTGTGATTATTTGTGATAACTGATAACTAAGTTACAAGGCAAAATAATATCTTCTGGACTTCTTTTGTTTATAAGTTGCCATTGAAAATAATAAATTATATTTAAAAAAATTGATTATCATTTAGGATGTCTAATGGACTAATAAGTATGTTTGCGTGAGGGCAATCAACTGATTTTGACTCGAGCCAAACTAGGGTTATAAACGAGTTGAACGTTCAGTAAACATTTCATAAACCGTTTGGTAAAAAGTTCGTTTATGTTCGTTTATTTATTAAATGAACGAACATGAACAATATTTTACGTTCGTTTAGTTAAATGAACGAACATGAACAAAAGCCGCGTCCGTTCATTTATGTTCGTGAACGTCCGATTATGCGTTCGATTATGTTCAGTTATTTAATTATGTCCGTATATCATATATTTTAATTGTATAATTTTAAAATTAATTTGTTTAAACAAAACAACACTTATAAAACAATATATTGTGCATAATTTAATAAAGTTTATGTTTGTTTGTCTATGTTCATTTATGTTTTATCGTTTAGCGTTTGTCTAGTGTCTTAATAAACAAACATAAACGAACATGAACAACTCATTTTCTTAATAAACGAAAATGAACAAGAAAATTCGTCCGTTTAAGCGTTCGTGTTCGTCCGGTTTGTTTACGGTTCTAAACCAAACCTTCTCATCTTTCTTTTATGGAAGTTTTCATAGGAAGTTTCTTGCTTTTATTGTTGCTACTCTTTACATGAAAGATCAAGTCTAAAGTCCAAAGCCAAACATTCTCATCTTTCTTTTGTGGAAGTTTTGATAGGAAGTTTCTTGCTTTTATTGTTGCTACTAGGGGTGTTCATCGGTTCGGTTCTCGGTTAATTGGTTTATTCGGTTCGGGTTGTTCGGTTAAAATTTTTTTTTGAGTCATAACCGAAAACCGAACCGAACCGAAAATATTTGTGACCGAACCGAACCGAGAACCGAACCGAAGTTCGGTTATGGATCAAAACCGAAAACCGAAATTTTGTACTTGAATATTGAACAACATTTATATTTGCTCTAATATTGAACCATAACAGTCTTGCATACACATATTGATATGTATGTCAAATGATTAAACCTATAGAATAAAACATACATCATCCAGATACATAAACTTTCCTAAGAAATAACTAATCATAGCACATGACCCCATGACGGTATGCCAAAATATATGCAAAACGACATACCTAGACAAGTTTTAACATCTATTGAGCACAAAATACCCTAACATCATAGGACCTAGGGTTAGTCAAGTTATATTTTTTTAATTAATATATAAAAAATATTAAATATTAATTATAATTCGGTTTTCGGTTCGGTTCGGTTGTCAATATGCTAAACCCATAACCGAACCATAAACCGATTAAAATGTTCGGTTCGGTTCGGTTTTTACCAATTCGGTTCGGTTAAGAATTCGGTTCGATTATTTTCGGTTCGGTTCGGTTTCGGTTTTCGGTTACTGCGGATATTACCCGATTCATGAACACCCCTAGTTGCTACTCTTTACATGAAAGATCAAGTCTAAAGTCCAAGTTTAGGTTTTCAATTAAATGGTTGGTTGGTTTTTGATAATTTGTATATAGTATTTGTTTAGATGGGTCCATGTGAATGTCTCATTAACTTATTGTATTATGCATTTTAAGGATTATGTAATAGTAATCTACATCACATTCATGTTAGTTGATGTTTTGATAAAGTCTTGGTATATCATCAGGAGCGGCTAAACCTTTATGGAGGCTAAAAGCGAAACTTTAAAACGAGGCCTTTATATCAAAGTTGTTTGTCGAAAAATCATTTGTATAAGTTTTCTTTTTAGCTTTTTTTGAAACGAAATCTTTGATTAAGTTTATAGAGTCAACATGATATTATAATTAATTTTCAATCGATAAATGAGCTAATCCATTTAATATTTCTTGTGACATTTCGATCTCAGCTAACTTTAGTTTTGAAAAACTTCTTTCCGTAGAAGCAATTGTCACCGGAATGGAATTTTAAGCTAACTTTAGTGAAATAATATTTACATGTATAATTTATCTCAAAACTCTTAAATCCGAAAATAAATATATACCATCAATATCGTAACAATTGTTATAGCTTAAAGAACTTTCAAGGTCAAGAAAACTATCTTTTAGTTTGTTATCATCAAGTGACTTTAAATTTTCAATGTTAAAATAGAAAACTATAGATATCTTCATACATTCTAAATTGATCAAACCTACTTTCAAGTGATGAAATAGCTTGATCTACACTGTATTTTGGTTCTACATTATTTTTTTAGCAATTTCTTTGGCAATTTATTTGGCAAGAATGAAAGCATATTAAAATCCATTATCTCTATTTTATTTTTTATTTTTTTTAAAGAATAGCACATAACCTTCTAATTCTTAAATAGCATCATTAATACAAATATCTTTTGTTTTGATTGCAACTTTTTACTAATGGAATTGATAAACAACACATTATTTCAAATAACCAATCCTAACAGAAACTCAAAATCACATAGTTAATGTTTAGCTAGAGTCATTGAATCACGTTTTGCTTTAGGTTCGGTGCAAACTTTATTATGTGCACTTAAAGCATCTTTTATTTGCAGGGCTTGATATATTGGGCTTAGTTTTTTACAACTTGTAGGCATATAAGTGGAAACATAAGAAGGGTCAAATTTGTGATTATTTAACATTTATCGGCAAATTTGAGGCCTTACATAATCGAGGATCTCTAAAGATAATGACCAAAAAAACAAGTGATTAAATCTCTATATATATAAAAGGTCTTGAAAAATCGGGAGTCTTCAAAAATTTGAGGCCTAAAGCTTTAGGCCTCCTTTAGTTGTTTTACCCTTGAGCCACCATTGTATACCATTAAAGCTAAAACTCTAGCTATTTTCTTTTCACATCGCTCTAATTTCTTAAATCACTCACCATAAACAAAAGATAGGATAACACCAACATTCACTCATGCAGTTTTTTGTGCCACCTGTGATAACACGCATAAAAATGTATACATCTCACACTTGTTCAAACCGAGACTTGAACACATAACCATTTTCTTGAGAAGCATGTGCGTACTTATGGATATTGCTAGGCTAAAAGGCCGTTAGTTTATGCTTTTGATCGATTTAATATTGATTGAACAGTTTAATTGAGTTAAGTTTAATCAACAATATATATTTTGTTGGTTCATGGCTTTTCTTATTCTTTCAATTATGTTTCAGTATTGCTAATTGTAGAAGTATATAGTTTTATCTTTGTTTGACAAGTTGTAAATAGTAGAGGGTTAGAATTGCAACTTTTTGTATTTCAGTTAGTAGCAGTTACTAGGCGCCATTTATCCTTAAATACTCTGTAATCACTTCATTCCCAATTAATGAAATTGAGTTCTTTCTCCATAATTCACCTTTCTATATGGTATCATAGCTAATAAACCCCCTAGCTTTGATCATCAATGGTGGAATACAGTTAGTTATCATCTTGATCCAACTTCAATTGTCCTGTTTCTTTATCACAGTTCATTAATTCATTACCATTTCTTGTTTGTTAAAGTTAGGGTGATTTTCTATTATAAAAACTGTTATTGATCTGTAAAAATGGTGGAAACAATTACAGTTGATCCAAACACCTAAAATACAATCAATTCAATCAATGATCCTTTATACCTTGCCAACTCTGATCATCCTACTATGGTGTTGACTAACACACCATTCAATGGGGGTAACTTTCTTGGTTGGAGTCGAAATGTTAAGATGGCTTTAGGTGCAAAACTAAAATTGGGATTCATTGATGGTTCTTTTCCCAAACCACCTGTTGCTGATGTGAATGTTCAAAGATGGATTCGTTGTGATTACATGGTCACTTGCTGGATCTTGAATTCCATGGTTAATGAGTTGTCTAAGGCCTTTCTTTATGCTCAATCTGCTTGTGAGTTATGGAAAGAGATTGCTGAAAGATATGGACAAAGTAATGGTCCATTGATCTATCAGTTAGAAAGGGAATTAAGCAAGATCACTTAAGGTAATCTTAGTATTGCTGCTTTCTTTAATAATTTGAAAAAAATGCTAGGATGAGTTGCAAAACTTGAATGGATTGCCTGTTTGTAACTATGGTAAGATGGCTGAATGTACTTGTGCTGTTTTTGATAAGTTTCTTGACAGGGATAATAATCTGAAGTTAATTTAGTTCTTGATGAAGTTGAATGATGATTATGAGAATGTCAGAAGTCAAATCTTGTCTATGGATCCACTTCCTAATGTGAACAAGGCCTATTACATTGTGCAACAAATTGAGAAACAAAAACAAGTTACTAGTCATGTTTTTGATCCCACTGCTTTCTTTGCAAATACTGTTAACAATAGGCAGAATGGTAACGTGAGAGGGGATGTTAGACAAGTTAGAACATATAACAGAGGTGATCAGAGAAAGATGTGTACTCATTGTGGTCAAGAGGGTTATGTTTTTTATCAGTGTTTTGAAAGAATTGGGTATCCTGATTGGTACAAAGGGAGGAAGGTCAAGAAAGGTGCTAGAATGGCTGCTCATGTTAGTGCAGGTTTAGAGGAAATGGTTGCTGGTGAAACACCATTTGATATGGGGAGTGAAAATGAAGTTGGACTAAGTCAAGGCAATGTGGATCAAAGGCTTGTTGCTGCTGTGTGTAGTGAGGTGATGAAGATGTTCAAGGGAAAAGCACCTATGGAAGACAATGGGGGTTCTGTGAGGAATTATGCTAGTACATCTGCTCATGCAGGTATAATGTCATGCTTCACAAGCTCTTTTGCTTTATTATGTCATCGAAAAATGAACATCACCCTTGATTGGATCACTGACATAGGGGCATCTGACCACATGACTCCTAATTTTAGTCTCTTCATAATAGTCAAGTATTTAACTACTCCTATCATGGTCCATTTGCCTGATGGTAGATCACTTAAGGTGACTATTGTTGGGGAAGTAGCCTTAACACCTTCATTAATTCTCACTGATGTCTTCTATGTGCCTGAATTTCAATTAAACTTGCTATCAGTTGGTAAGTTAATTCAGACTAAAAACCTGACTGCTCAATTCTTTCCAACTACATTCATGTTTCAGGACCTTACAACTAAGGAAATTGTTGCAGTTGGAAAGGGTTCAAGGTGCTTGTACATCTGCAAACCTGTTTCTGATCCAACTTCTTTTTCTGTTAGTATCACTGAGTTCTATGAGTCACATAAACATCTAGTTCCTTTCATTAGTTTGAATAAAACTGCTTATAGCAATGTTGCTAGTGTAAAGTCAAATGTAGATATTCACACTTTTCATGCTAGACTTGGACACTCCTCTGTATCCAAGCGAGTTCATATTCCTAATTGTAAACCTTTTGATGTTTCTAAATTTCATTGTGAAAGTTGCATGCTGTCTAAACATCATAGACTTCCTTTCCCAAACAGTCATTCTATTGAAACTGTCTCTTTTTGTTAGGAATATAAATATTCATATGAAGGTTCGGTCACCCCGAGTATCTAATTAGCATTTATATAGCTCGTAGGCTTATATATATTCATTTAGTATTATTAGTAATATTAGTATTATCTTAGTCGTATTTATATTTGTGGAGTGGGTCGGGGCTTTCCCCACTGTCAGCTCACTCCACAGCCCACTAGGGGCACCAAATAGTAGTAAGTATATAAACCCCTTCCCACACATGGGAAGGGTGGAACTCTTGTAACATTTCACACACTTGAATCTAATATTCCAGGTTTTCTCTCAAGGGTTTCCATCTCTCTAGTTCTTCCACCTAACTCAACCATGGATCTAATCTTCCATGAACCAAGACCACCCGAATCATACACACAATCAAGATGGTTATTTCCTACAATTGGTATCAAGAGCCATGGTTAGGTTCGGTTTGATTGTGTGTAGGCTTCATTTCTTTTGGTTCGTTGGCTAAACTGTTTTGCTCATTTGTTTTTGTTCGAGTCTTTTGTCTGTTGCTTGAACAACATATACCATTCATCATTATTTACTTGAATTCCTTTTTGGTTTTTGCTTTGGGCTTAACTTACTTTGGGCCACTGATATTAACGTGTGACATTTTGAATACATTTGTGTTCAAAATCATTGGTTTACGTGGGACTTGTGGTGAATGGTAAATGATTTGTGTTGACTGAGTTGGTCAAAGAGTTGATTCATTAATTTTTTTTCTCTTTCTCTTGGTCCGAATTCAAAAGAGAAATAGCAGTAAGTTTACAAGTTGAAATAGCAGTGGATCCAGTTTTTCTTGGTTTTGTTGTGATAAACACTTGTGTCTTGAATAAAAAGAAAAGGGGATTGAGTGCTTGTTGGGTGAAATTTGTGGGTTTAATAATTGTGTTCTTGGTTGCTGCTAGTGTTAAAGGGATGTTCTTGAATGCGGTTTGTGGGTATTCTTGGGTGCAGTTTGGATTGTAACCAAAAAGGGGTAAAAGACAAAAGTGTGAGAGTGACAGCTTTGACTGGTCAAACATGCGGTTTGTCCTGGACGCGGTTTGTCTACTTAGTCATGGACTCGGTTTGTCTGTTTAACCACGAACGCGGTTTGTCTGTTTAATCACGAACGCGGTTTGTCTGTTTAACCACGAACGCGGTTTGTCTGTTTAACCACGAACACGGTTTGTCTGTTTAACCACGAACTCGGTTTGTCTGTATAATCACGAACTCGGTTTGTCTATATGCTCACGAACTCGGTTTGTGTATATAAGGTGTACGCGGTTTGTCTGTCACTCGGTCAAACGGTCAAATACTCATATGTGGTCAACGAGTTATCAAAATGAAAAAGTAAGGAGATGAAGCAGATTAACTAACTATGACTACTAAACCAAACTTAATCACAGTCTCTTTGAACCTCAGCCACAAACAATCCAAAACAAAACCATCCCATTCACAACATCAAACGACACAACATCTAATCTAAACCCCAATCGACACTTCATATCTCAACTATGACTCGAAGAGAATAAGTAATGAATATCAAGTGATCTCAGTTTCTTTCATTTCGCATAACTCAAAGTATTATCAAACCTTTAAAGGTCGATCAAATCGAAAGAAAGATAATCATCATAGATTTGTGATGAGTTTATACTCATTTTCTTTTATCCGAATAAATCGTCAAGAAAAGGTCTATAACATTTTTTTGTTATCACCTTTCTTGCTATTCGGTTCAATAAATACAACAACATCATTGATCATTATGAAGACTGAGCTTCTTTCCGTTAAAAATTCGAACAACTCAATGGACAAACGAAGACTAAACAGTCTCCATTTTCCTTTTGTTCGGGTATAATGAATCACAACAAACGAAAAACAAAAACAAAACTATACGAAACTGCTTCAAGAAGAGAACAAGAACAATAGTGTCCATATTCTTTCTCAGTTTCGACTTTCAATCAAGATAACATATTCACCTACCCGAGACCCACGAAGTGATCTTGAAGCCTCTCAATTTATTTCCTGATTCGGATTAAGCTGCAAGAGAATAACAAGGTAAAGGTAGGGTAGATATTGTTTTTGTAAGAATCGATATTAAGGATTTGTTGTTTGATTGTGTTGTGATCGATGGCTGAGTGTAATGAAGAGGAGAGGGGGTGGATTATTTTGTTTAGGGTTATATCTAAGATTAGGGTTTGAGTTATGTATGAGGTGGGAGTTAAATACCGGATAATTAGGGTTATTTGGATTTGGGTTTCAATTGGGCTCAATTTGGTTATACGTGTAAATTGCATCCGGGTTTGAGATTAATATTGGGGCTTATGAATCGTATAGTGAACTTGGGCCAATTTTATGTTTGTCTTAGTTGGGCTGATGATGGGTGACATCACATGAAATGATTCTACTTGGGTTGTTTATGCTGGACTTGAGTCTTTCAAGTTATCACTTTCTTGGTATTAATTAAGTTGATATGTTGTTGAATATCATTGGGTACAACTCTTGAGCAACGATTTTGAACGAGCTTCAAGTTTTCAAAATGTGATATCTTCGGGTTCATGAATGTCAGCGGGATTACAGAGGTGTGGATTTGTCAGCGTTGTCCTATTGATGCGTACGACTTGAGTGAGCCTGCAATTTGATCTTTGCAATTTGAGTTATAGCTGACAAATAACAATTTGTTTAAATTGCGATTTGTCAAGTTGCGTTTTGACTTGTTGCGACTTGACTGATAGCAATCTGACCAGTTGCGATTTGATGTTGCGAGTTGACACTTGCAATTTGACTAATTGTGATTTGGTTGATTGCTATCTGACTTGTTGCAAGTTGACAACCTGTGACTTGACTTGTGGCGATCTGATCAAGTTGTGATTTGACTTCTTTGACTTGAATTTTAAAAATCAGTATTGCACTTCACTTGTGGTTGTTCTTGTTGATTTCACGGTTTCTCTTGTAGATTTTAGAAAATCCCGCGAAAGTTTCGATTTCTCGGTTTAAATCTCAAGAGTTGTAAAATCCCGTGAAATTAATTTTGGACAAGTAGGCGGGACTTGGATTTAGACAAAATAAAACTTACGGGGTTTGACTATTTTTTTTCGGGATAAGTTTGTGCTTCAAGATCAGCAGGAATTGGGAAATTATGGTAACTTGGTTGGTTTGTTAATTCACGGGTTGGTGTACTTAGTGTCACAAACATCTCGGGGTGGATGGATGCACGATGTTTGATGACCCTTGCTCAAGCGTATTTAAGGTGATTAGACCTGGATGTTCAAGAAGTGGATATATACAATAAAGGATGGAAGGTTGGGTATATATCACTACCTATATTTAAAGGAGTTACGTTGTTGTGCTCAATATAGGTTCTAAATCACAATTTGCAATTTAAAGTGATTAGACTTGGATGTTCACGAAGTGGATATATACAATTAAGGATGGAAGGTTGGGTATATATCACTACCTATATTTAAAGGAGTTACGTTGTTGTGCTCAATATAGGTTCTATATCATAATTTAATGCAAGTTTAAGTCGCGGACTTGTTCTTTATCAAGCTTCATCAAGTGATTGTTGTTTCTCAAGCTTCTAATGGGATTGTTGTTCAAGATCTTCTCAAGAGGTAGTCAGGCTTAAAGACAAGAGGTGATTTGTTTGGAGACATGTTTTAACCTTTTACTCACTTTAAAGTCATATGCATTTCATCAAGCGGTTTTGGCATATTACGAGCTTCAATGAATTGTTAATCTACTAAACCATTGATGATGAGGAAAGCAAGGGGTTACTACAAGAGAGTCTTAATCACCATCTTCGTTGCAGTAGTTTCATTTGTCTCTTTCCATGATTTGTGCCTGACAAATTCACAAACATCACAGACTCTCAGCTTTGGCAAAAAGGTCATTTCATGTCCTTTTTGAGGGGGAGAATTATCGCAAGTTTTCTAGAAGTTCCGTCTCCAGCGATGTGAATTTTAGCGGTTCTGGTTACAGCGGGTCAGATCGTATCGGTTCAGTCTCCAGCGGTTTGAATCTTAGCAGTTTCGGTTACAGCGGGTCAGATCGTAGCGATTCAGGATTCAGTGGTTCAGTCTACAGCAGTTTGATACTTACTGTTGTGCAGTTAGTTCTTGAATTTATTTCTCAGATAAATCTCAAGAACTGTAAAATCCTGTACACAGTACGACAACTATTCCACATCCAAGTAGCTGGATCAGACAGCTTTGTTTGATAGGACTGACTATGAGTCATGGGCACTTCTAAGAATTAGCGCATGTTTCTTCTCTTTTTGGCTAGTCAACAACACAAGATGATCACGAAGTTAATCAGGTATTCTTTATTTGTGATTGAATTTGAATTTCACGAAGGCGTCTACTTATTTTATCTTGAAGTCGGGGTTGGTTGGATGCATGACCTTCAATGATAACTTGCTCGTGCTTGAAATTTAAGTTGAAGACTTGGGTTATCTAGTTACCAGTTGTCGGGGTAACTATCACTTAAGAGTTAATGGAGTACTCAGTGTCACACGTCAATGACGATGTCGATAATCGCAAGAGGTGTTAATGTCTCATACTTTGGTTGGGTATTGAGCACTTAGAGATTTGCTTGGAGCATTAATTCTCTACACCGTTCTTCCAACATTAGTGCAAGCTTAAGTAACAAATTTGGGGACTTCTACTTCAGTTTTCAGTATTGGTATATCGGGTTTTCTTCATCGAGTAGTCAGTAATCTATGTACAAGGTTGGTTAGTTGGCCAAAGGTTTTAAAAGTTGTGATGTGATCTGTAATCTTCACAAGATATTCTTTTCCCAAACTAATGTTCACCAAAATCAAAACCAGTCATGCCACATTCAATCTGTTACTGCCTCACGGTTTCTTCTTGATTTTGTAAAATCCCGAGAAAGAACTTATTTCTCGGTTTAAATCATAGATTTGTAAAATCCCGTGATGATGGACTATGCGCTCTTAACCATGATCGGGTTAAAACCATTATCAAAGTTCAGTTAAAGCATCATAAAGGGCTAGATTTGGGCATTAACCACAAGACGTGACTACGGCGTTAATTCATTATTATTTATTTGAGGCTGAAGTGAAATTTCATGGGTGCGTGTACTTAGTATCTGAAGATATCGGGGAGGTTGGATGAAGATTCTTCGAGATCCTTGTTCGAGCTTTCAATACAATGACGAGGACTTGGATATCTAGTTATTTTGTCTTTCTCTCTATTACAAAATAACTATCACTTTAAGGAGTCACGTTGTAGTGCTCAGTGTCACACGAAGATGTGGATATCCAAGAGGTGATGTACGTCTTATACTTGATGGTTGGTTGGTTGAAGAGTATAGAGTACTTAGGGATTCGATGTTGCACGAAGTCTCTTCACCGTTCTTTGTCACGCATTAGTACAAGTTTAAGTCACAAGTTCGGGTTATATTACTTCAGTATCAAGTTCATCATATTGGGTTGTCTCCATCAGTGGTCACGACATCAAGCCGACAGAATGATAATGGGGTTGGTAACGAGTTAGATGAGAGAAGAAGTAAAGAGAGAGAGATATGACGTCTGTACAAGTCAGTGCAGGCCTCGCTCTTCATCATTATGACGTCTGTACACTTCAGTGCAGGCCTCGTTCTTCATCAAATGACGTCTGTACACTTCAGTGCAGGCCTCGTTCTTCATCAAATGACGTCTGTACATATCAGTTCAGGCCTCGTTCATCAAAGAAAAGAAAAGTGCACGCTTGAGTGCACTTTATCTTCTAAAGAAGAGGAGTCTTCTTATTAATGGCCATTCTCATCAACAAGATTCATGCTCTTTCCGTGCTTATTCAGTCTTCAAGTGGATCGGCGCATATTGGAGTATATTTTTATTCACGTATTCAACCAAAAATTGCAGTTGACAGACATATGCAATTTTTGAGGGGGGGAAAGAGTGAATAAACAACATGTCAGTCTTCAAGAACCGTCAAGTGGAGCTACTTACCGTTGATGGTATTCATATTCACTAGTTCAATCATCAAAAATTGCAGTTTGCAGGCATATGCAATTTTTGAGGGGGGGAAAGGGTGAATATTAATCTACATGTTGGTTGATGATTGAGAAATGGTCATACGACTCCTGAATACGTCTGTTCAGGAGTCGTGCAAACCATGTTTCTCCAACACTACTTCTTCCGTCTATCAAGGTGTTGAAGAACATGGTCATGGAATGCTAATCGACATAGTCTCACGGGCTGGTACAATCAGCAACAAAGGGTTTCTAGTCAATGCTTCATGTACTCGTCATTAGGCTGCATGTACACATCATGATGATGATTCCGATTAATCGTAACCATCATGGGGGAGAGAAATGTGTACACCAAGGATGCACAACAGGTTCACGTGATCGGGCTTAATCATTTATTCCGGTGTTGATAACCGCAGAGATGATCAGTGGTTCAACTTGTTACCTTGGTATTTATGTTTCACTGTTACGTCATGGGCTGATTAATCGTAACCATCAGGGGAGAGAGAATGTGTACATCAAGGACGTACAACAGGTTCACGTGATCAGGGCTTAATATCCAAGGATGGATACATACTATAGATGATCAGTGGTTCAACTTGTTACTTTGGTGTTATACTCAAGACTGAAGAAGGTCGAGTCGTTAGTCTACTCTACATTCTCTGTTGGGTGTTATCATCTCATGTGTATGCTGCGGGCTGATGGGGTATATGTAAGGTTACTGGAAGGCATTTGGTGAGATAAAGATGATTGGTATTCTGTTCCTCCACATTGGGCAATCTTGAAGAAGGTCGAGTCTTCAGTCTTCTCTACATTCAAAAATGTTGAGCTCTTTTCTTACAACTTGATATTTAACTTAATCCCATGACAGTTCTTGTTTGATGAGTTGTGGAGTTAAGTTAGGTTCAAGTTGTTCTTTAGTTTAAGGTTAGGTCCAACTTGATTTTAACCTAATCTCATAACAGTTCTTGTTTGATGAGTTGTGAGGTTAAGCTGAAATCAAGTTGTTACTGGGCTTAAATTTGTGGTTTAGCTTAACCTCATGACAATTCTTGTTTGATGAGTTGTGGGGTTAAGCTAGATTTCAGTTGAGGCTCATCTTAAACTATCGAAAAGATGCCCAAGGTTTTTGATGGCGTCACTCAAGGACAGGAGTGTTAGAAGATTAAAGACGGCATGCATTTGGTTATCAAAAGACTTCTTCATATTTCGGGCGTTCATCCAAAGTCTTCTTCCTATTTGGGTGATCATCAGAGGTTTTCAGATTGGGGGAGAGCACTAACTGGGGGAGAGTGAAAAGCCAGAATCATTCCCTGATTGAAAGTGCTCACATTGCTCTTCAGCAAGTCATGTGATGAATGCGGTGAAGATTCAGAATGCTGAGGAGTAATGGTTTCTGGTTCGTATCCTTGTACATATATACTTATTCATATTTTATACCTTCTTGTAAATAGATATATAGAAAATCTTGCTAATTGTAAATAGAGAATCGTAAAATCAGAAAAACCATAAAAAATTAAAAAATTAGAAAAGACCAAAAATAGTTTCACCTAGGCATGTCTTCTGTTTATCGATAACATTTACGGACTTAGAAATGTCATTCAATAATGGCACGGGTCTTTAAATGAAGCTCGAGCAGAAGTTAAAATTGGATTGTTAAAACATGTCTTAATGGCTTGCTATTACTTTAGATAGCAACCCGCGCTTCATATTGGGGAAAGCACGTCGCCAAAAAGACGGCTGTTCCTCCAACTGGGTGATGTTCACCTGAGCATGGATTACTTCATATCCATGTTTCCTGATTTGATGTACGTTTCAGTGCATCATTTCTTGTAAAAGAAGAGAAATCTTCTTAGTATAACAAATAGTTTTCATTCTATGATTCTTCTGAAAATTATTTGTGAGACACTTGGTGAATATGTGTTGTATGAAATTTGTTTATACTTGGATTATGCATAAATTTGTCACTCAATCAATGAATACAAAACCTCATGACAGTTCTTGTTTGATGAGTTATGGGGTTAAGCATGATTTTAGTTGAGGTTCAACTAGAATACGGGTCATTGATTGAGGGGGAGAGTGAATTCAAATTTTATATCATCAAACGGATTTATTGGTTGAAACATACTTGTTAGAAAAGGTTTTGCAGTTAATGGGGTATTAGTTGAAGAGGATATTGCTTAAATATATCAAATGGCCAAGTGTGTTAGTTGCTAGAAAGTTTAGGACATTATGTGCAATTTGCTTATAGTTTCCTAGCTTTATGTATCTAGAAGGTTCATTTGTGTTACTTTGGAATCCTCGTATAATCCCCAAAATGCTTTAAGACTCAAAACCTAAAAGAAATTAGAAAACCATTTGTGTTTGATGTTCTTGAATGTTCCTCTGGCATTTGTATGATCTAATTGAATGAGTTTCAAATGTCATTTGACTTTTGTTGGTCGATTGCTGCTTAATTGTTGTTGATATTGTGCATATGTTCTCAGGATTCGCTTAGGTAGATTGCTATTATGTTAGAATCATGTTCCTAAGATCCTGAATTAAATATTGAAATCTGTGTGAATTGCCATGTTCATGATTGCTAATTGCTCTTCATGCTAGATAGTTGTTTGACGTAGTTCCTGATTGGGGTTTGATTATAAGATGAACTTGGTATTATAATGTGGCAAGCTGCTGAAGGGTAGCTATTAAGGAATAGTGTATCTGTATGCATGTATATCTGTGTTGATATTCTTATGCAGATTCCATAGCCAAAATGAATGTGCCAGTTCCCATTCTAACCATTTAATCAGACGTTCAAATTCTATTGATTGGCTCGGAATTCACCACGACAACAACATCGGCAACAACAACAACAACAACACCTTCACCTCCACCACCATCATTTCAACAAAGAAGTACTTACTCGGATCTCGCCAAGAGGGGATCGACAATACTTGAGAAGATTTGTTGGTGGATGGATGATTGATGTTGACCACTGACTCACTCAGAAAAGCGGGTGATTATATCGTCTGCGCAAAAAGGTCAAACTCATATGTGTCATAATAATCAAATGTGCAAAATAAGCAGTGAATCTCCCTCTTAGATTAAGGGGGAGCATAGTATGTTCTCATCATCAGAATATATTGAATCG
Organism: Artemisia tridentata subsp. tridentata; assembly: GCA_021014915.2. Lineage (NCBI taxonomy): Eukaryota > Viridiplantae > Streptophyta > Magnoliopsida > Asterales > Asteraceae > Artemisia > Artemisia tridentata. The sequence goes on from CP139503.1 coordinate 262,994,662, forward strand.
GACACATTTTCTACCACATTTTCTAACTTATTTAAATCAATTGGGATCACAAATCTCAAAAGGTTTGAAATTTTTGATCGGGGGAGAGAATGTGATTTAAATATGAAACCTGATGAAAATGTGATGTTTTGGACTTAAACGTTAGGCTCTCCCATATGTGCTAAACTCTTTCGTATATCGATGCACATATTGAGGGGGAGCGAATGGACAAAAAGGATTTGGCATAGCATGAGATCGTGACTCAGACTTAACCAATGAATTGACGAAACCTATACTGTCATTGATCGAAAGGACATATCCTGGCCGGGTAATAATTTCAAGCTGGTCTAACCAGTGATGTAAGCGTGTCTCGAAAAGGATGTGTCTGAGTAGAGTGTACCGTTTCGAGAAACTTTCAGTGAACATGACCGATTCGAGACACGCTTACATCACTAGTTAGACTAGCGAGAGAATGTGATTTAAATATGAAACCTGATGAAAATGTGATGTTTTGGATTTAAACGTTAGGCTCTCCCATATGTGCTAAACTCTTTCGTATATCGATGCACATATTGAGGGGGAGCGAATGGACAAAAAGGATTTGGCATAGCATGAGATCGTGACTCAGACTTAACCAATGAATTGACGAAACCTATACTGTCATTGATCGAAAGGACATATCTTGGCCGGGTAATAATTTCAAGCTGGTCTAACCAGTGATGTAAGCGTGTCTCGAAAAGGATGTGTCTGAGTAGAGTGTACCGTTTCAAGAAACTTTCTGTGGACTTGACCAGGCCGGGTAATAATTTCAAGCTAGTCTAACTAGTGATGTAAGCGTGTCTCGAATCGGTCATGTTCACTGAAAGTTGATCAATTCAAAAAGTGCGAGCTCTACCTAACATGTGCAAATTTATAAAACAATCAACCGAGTACATGTTGAGGGGGAGCATTTGAAAAATATAAAACTCTCAAGTGTTTGCAAAAATGTGTTTCAGAATCATGAACACTTTGAGAGATTTTTCAAAGATTTGGTTTGGCAATCGTGGATGAATACCAAAGACCGACCATTTTAATTAATGCATGGAGTTATAAGGATGGTTAGGTTAGGCTCAAGTTCCCACGATCCCGCCAGAGCCGGAGGGATCTACCCAGGGACAATCCACTAGTTAGTGTAGAAGTCCTTAGGTATGATTAAAAAAAAGGAGAAAAGTGGATAAGGGAAGAGTGCCGACTGAGATGGAGCTAGTACTGGAACAAACCCAACAAGGTTCTAGTAATGAAGTCTCGGTAAGCACTGAAGGGGTTGAAGAATGAAAAAGAATTGTAAAGATAAAGGGTGAAAAGAAATAGCCCTCCTTACAACTTAGGCAGAAACTAGGTCAATACATATGCTGTCAGAATCACTTAGTTGATTGCTGGCATTGAAGACAAAGTATCATGGACCCAGTGATACGCTGCACAACCCTCCCTAGCCACTCAAGGTCCCTCAAAGGATTCTTGTTTCAATTGTCACGGAGTTCAATACATTCCTATCGTCTCTCTCACTCCGAGTTGGATGATATTGAAAAGGTGGCAGTCCTCTCCAGCCTCCGATCACCAAATCAAAACGCACAATTGAGTCTAGAGCCACGAGATGCATAATAAGATCTCATAGGGACACGAATTACTTCTACACTGGGTGTTCAACATTAAGGACACCAGTTGTAAACTTAAGAGTCCTACGCGGATCTTAGCAATCTGCCAGAACATTTATGAGAGAATTTACAAATGTAATTCTCAATGATTGAATGGAAATTCCTGCCAGGGTCAACATCAAGCAGCCCTGAAAGCAGGTCACTTCGGTAATTCTTTATGGATTGCGCTTAGTGGTCACGGCGGTCTCTAACGGTCTACAGTCGTGGAGTGATCTCCAGCGACTCACCTAATCGTTGATGTGCTACGGTTCGATCTTAAAAAGCCCTCTGTGGGTTTTCGATTAGGAACGGTCTTGGTAAGGACTAGAGAGAGTTTTCACACTATGCTGTTAACAATCTCGAAGTCCGAACCTGTAAGTACCGGACGTTTTGTTGCTAACTGTCGTATGCAGGAACTTCTGGCGATTGTAGCTGTGGAATGCTGTAGCTGGTTGCTGTTGTAGCTGGTTGCAGAAAAGATGCCAATCCTCTACCACATGTTCACACTCCACCATCATTGTAACTCAACAAAGTCATGATCAACCTAAAAGACCTTTAACACGGCTTCTGCAAACTCTGATGCTAAAGATCATGACACCAAATAGTGTGAGCATGTCGGCTCAATGATTTATACATCACGTGGAAACATACTACTGAAAGATGACTTGGAAACAAATGTTGGATGATAAAGTCGAAGAATACTCAAAGATCATCCAAGACAATCAAACAGTCATCAAACGTACAATCCTGAATGCACAAAGTTTCAAGACAATGAAGAATCGAAGACTACGAGCTATGACATCTAGTTCAGAAGACAGAATGCTAGAATTCAAATTATTATTTCCGGGGTGACCTCCCTTAGGGGGAGATTGTTAGGAATATAAATATTCATATGAAGGTTCGGTCACCCCGAGTATCTAATTAGCATTTATATAGCTCGTAGGCTTATATATATTCATTTAGTATTATTAGTAATATTAGTATTATCTTAGTCGTATTTATATTTGTGGAGTGGGTCGGGGCTTTCCCCACTGTCAGCTCACTCCACAGCCCACTAGGGGCACCAAATAGTAGTAAGTATATAAACCCCTTCCCACACATGGGAAGGGTGGAACTCTTGTAACATTTCACACACTTGAATCTAATATTCCAAGTTTTCTCTCAAGGGTTTCCATCTCTCTAGTTCTTCCACCTAACTCAACCATGGATCTAATCTTCCATGAACCAAGACCACCCGAATCATACACACAATCAAGATGGGTATTTCCTACACTTTTGATATGTTACATGTGGATTTGTGGGGTCCATATAGACATCAAGCCCTAAATGGGGCTACTTATTTCTTTACTATTGTGGATGACAAAAGTAGGGCTACATGAACTTATTTAGTTCACAGTAAGGATCAGATACCTGAATTGTTGGCTAAATTCTTTACTTATGTGGATACTCATTTTAAGGGTAGGCCTAAGTTTATCAGATCAGATAATGGCACATAAATAGTCAACAAGAGTTGTGCAGCTCTTTTTCTGTCTATGGGTATTGTTCATCAAAGGTCTATAGTGTCACACCCCCAAAATCGGGTCCAGCGGAAGCTTACGTGTCGCTGGGGTGCAACTCAATTGGTATCATAACACAAGTGTAAAGAACGGTTTTTACATCAATCATTTAGAATATATTTGAGAAGTCAAAAGTGTTAAATTTACATTATGAAAAGTAGTGCGGAAGTTGGCCCATAAAATAAGTTAAGCGGTCCCAAATGTTTTATCAGAGTCTTCTATGACCATGTCATGCCCTGCCAAAAGCCTCTAGTAGCGTGCTATTGCTTAGTTCCTGAAAATACATGCTAAAGTGTCAACACGAGGTTGGTGAGTTCATAGAGTTTGTTTAACAAGTAAAGTATTTGAAATAAGATTTTCCCAGCAAAGGCATTGTAAATCCACTCAGTTGCAAATCCCGCCCATAACAAAACTTGCAACCTGTGTGTTTACAACCCACTGCTAAAATATAGCTTGAGTATGACATGTAAGTATACGATATGCGTTCTATATCACTAGTAGACCTCATGCTGCTCACTAGGAGACTTATGTTGCTCACGAGGAGACTTATGTTCGGCTACCCCAAGTGATAGATACTTAGGTCCGTGATATGTTCTGTACGGCTCCCCCAAGTGTTAGATACTTAGGTCCGTGATATGTTCTGTACGGCTACCCCAAGTGTTAGATACTTAGGTCCGTGATATGTTCTGTACGGCTACCCCAAGTGTTCGATACTTAGGTCCGCGAGTTGCTTTCAAGAATAACGCAAATAAGTTTAACACAATCATGTATGTAAGCAAGCAGTTTAAGCATGTATCTCCCCCAAAAAGTTCAAAACGTATAAAGTAGGGGCTATGAAACTCACCTGATATGATAGCACAATGATCACAATGTATATGACGAAAATGAGGATCGGTCTCTAACCGCGACCTATTATGAATGATATGATCTAGCGTAAGCAATGATACAATGCTACACATGCAAATACGTATGTTAACGATACCACTCGTTAGTTTTGAAAATAATGCTTATCGTCGAAAACTACATTTTTGGCGTCTCGGCAAGTTATAAACTACTTTTCGTGTAAATATGTTGAAACGGTACTCCACGATCCTTGTTTGATGTTTTATCGCCAAATAAAATAGTTTCGTCGCAAAATAACCCTTTTTACAACTTGTGAAAATATGACCAAACGGCCTCGCAAAACTAGTCGCAAAATATTGTACGTTAAGAGTTAGCAATAGAACTTGACGTTTTTGAAGTCCTTGTAACATAATCTCAATGTCGTCTCATTTGACTTTTGATCATACGCGCCTCGATCATAGAGAAAATCGGCTATCAATTTAGCGACTTGCTAGTTTTACACTTAGAAAATATATGTGTTATAATGGTGCTGTCAAAATAAGTATAGTTCGTCGGCTTTTCAAAAATTCATATCTCGGTCGTTACAAGTCCGTTTGCGACGTTCTTTATATCCACGGATTCGTCATAGCATGAACTAACATGTTTTCAGTAGCTCAGCTCTCCTAGATCACGTCTAACGCCTCGTTTTGTCCCTTGAAGTTCGGCAAACAGCAAGCTTATTTTCAGAAAATAGTTTTTCGTCGCCTAACTTGTAAAAATCATATCTCCTTCGTTATAAGTCGGTTTTTAGTGATTCAAGCGCCCACGGTTTCGTTTTTGAAAGTATTTTCTGAATATGAAGGCCAAAATAACTCAATGTTTACTGAAATTTCCAGATTTCACGTTTTTGGACAGTAGCTTATTTAGATTGCTAAAAACTCATTTTCTTGGTTCTAAACTTGTTTATACCACTTCCAATCAACTCCACAAGTACTCTAAACCTACCATACACCTTCTCAAGATGTCATGGGGTCCTAAACATCACCAAAAATGATGGGTTTCATGAGGATGATAATAAAAATGATGGATCTATGTTTAAAATGAATTTTTGTGTAAAGTGGTATGTATAACATATTTATTTGCACAACTAGCTACTATCAAAACTAGAAAATATAACAAATGAAGGCATGAAAAGATTGAAAATGTTTCTTGAAGCTTACTTGAAGATTAGAAGAGTTTTGGATGAAATACTTAAAGAACCTTGGGATTTTTATTTCAAAATCCTAACAAGGGATGACAAATGGGACTTGTAAAGTACTTGATCTTCAAAAAAAATTTTGTGTTCTTCCTCCTTGTTCTTGTGAGCCGTGGAGTATAGAGAGAAAAGAGAGTGTGTTTGTGATTTTTTTGTGAAAAAAGAAGCTAGTTTAAACTTTATATAGTCCAAGGGCATTTTGGTAATTTCAATGAAAGGGTATAATGGTAATTTCACTATATTTTCGAAATATCTAGATATTTTTGAGGAAATATCTAGATATTTTAGGTTGGATATTTATCTTTGACATACGGAGTGGGTTTTGGTCCCGCTAATTGCTAACTGTAAGTCGTAAAGTCACAAAACTTAAAAACCGGGTATCCTAAAATTCCTAAATTCATGAAAATGTCACGGAAGGTGGAAAACATATATTTCTCTTGTTGGTAATGTTGTTCGGACATATCGGGATGCCTAAATGATGTTTAAACCTTAAGGTAAATCTCGGACACGGTTTCATGATTCTTGCAGAAATTATCCGACGAGTGCCAAAATCTCGGGTTATCATTAAAATAGTTTAACTTACGAGAATATGAAATAAAAATTTTGGAATGAATAGTGCCAGTGAATAGTAAAAATGAATAGTAACTCGTGAATAGTAAATTGTCGAGGTTCGGAAAAATGGCCTGGATTTACGAGTTGTGACATATAGCCTATACACCTCAGCAAAATGGTGTAGTAGAAAGGAAGCACATGCATTTACTTGAAACTGCTAGGGCTATTAGATCTCATGCTAATATGCCAATAAGATTTTGGGGTGAGTGTATTCTGGCTGCAACTTATTTGATCAATAAAATGCCTATGAGAAAGTTGGGTTGGAAATCACCCTTTGAAGTCCTGTTTGGTAAAGTACCAAGTTTTGAACACCTTAGAGTGATAGGGTGTTTATGTTATGCTGCTGTGACTAAACCATACAAGGACAAGTCTGAAAACAGAGGAATCAAGTGCATTTTAATAGGCTATCCTTCTAATAAAAAAGGGTACAAGTTGTACAACTTGGAGACCAAAGAGATTTTTCTGAGCAGAGATGTTCATTTTGAAGAAAAGGTTTTCCCTTTTAAGGAACCAAGTATTCCTGTATCAGTACCCCAAGAGGCTTCTTTTCCTGTGTTTGGAGAGTCTACAACTGAAGAAGATCCTTTGGTCATGCCTACAAATGCTGCATAACCAATTCCAAACACTCCTGTTTCTCATAATATACCTGACAATGTTAACCCAAACACTCCTTCTAAGCCAGAGCAACCTGTGAATGTACCACCTCCTCTTCCAACTACCAATCCTCTACCTTCTAGAAAGTCTTCAAGAGCTTCTTCAAGGCCTGCTTGGTTGAAAGACTTTGTCACTCCCAAGTCTGCACATAGTTCAGTAAGTTTTTGTTCTGCACAACCACAATACCCCTTGTTTGGTAAATATGATTTCAAACATGTGCCACCTGCTTTTATAGCATTTTTAGCCAATATCTTTGCTCATACTGAACGAACTAGCTATAAGCAAGCTGCAACTGAACAAGGGTGGGTGGATGCTATGGATTTGGAAATTACAGCCTTGGAGAAAAATGGAACTTGGGAGCTTACTACATTACCTAAAGTTCACAAAGCTAAAACTTCCAAATAGGTGTTTAAGACTAAGTATCATCCAGATGGAACTGTGTAAAGGTTAAAAGCTATATTGGTAATTAGAGGCTTCAATTAGAGAGAAGGTCAAGATTATAAACATACTTTTTCCCAAGTAGCAAAATTGGCAATTGTTAGAGTATCGATTTCTTTGGAAACTACAGAGGAATGGGACTTACATCAATTAGACATAAACAATGCTTTCCTACATGGCTACATTGATGAGGAAATCTACATGGTTCCACCTGAAGGGTACACAAAGGCTGGTCCTAATCAGGTATGCAAACTAAAAAGGTCACTTTATTGTCTCAAACAAGCTTCTAGGCAATGGAATTATTAGTTGACTAAATGTTTGGTCAGTTTGGGATATGTGCAGTCTAAGAATGATTATTCTTTGTTTGTCAAGAATAAGAATGGTCAATTCACTGCAGCATTGGTTTATGTTGATGATATGTGTAGAAAACTAGAAGGGGGGGGGGGTTGAATAGTTTTACCGATTAAAACTTCGTTTTAAAACTTTTAGATCGACTTATGTCAATCTAGTTTTGTGTTGTTGGATATTGATAGTTTTGTAAGCATATAAACTATACTAAAATAGATAGATAGAAAGACACAACCATAACACAAGTATTTATAGTGGTTCGGCTAGAAGGACACCTTCCTTGCCCTACACCACTCCCCGAGTACCCAACTCGAGAGTTCCGTAAACACTACACAAGACTAACTCCTTTCACCGGCGGGGAAGCCTTCACAACATCGCTTACACTTTATCCGGTACAAAGTTAAATACCGAGCTTTTCCACGAAGTAGAGCCAAATCTTCGTCGCCTACACTTTATTCGGTACAAGGCTAGATACCGAGTCCTTAGCACGGCGGACCAAACCAACATAACTAACACAACATGACTAAAGGAACCAACGTCCCTTTTTACACCTAAATCTACAACACCCTTTGAGAGAAAGAAAGAACAAGATGCACTTCTATGATCTTGGAAATGAAGAATCCTAGCAACTCATATCACGAGCTTGCAAGTCTTCGAGAGGTCGTGATCTCGCCTTTTAGAAGAAACCTAGAGAATCACAAAGAAAGACTACATAGAAAGATCCTTGGATATGAGGTTAGAGAGTTTAGAACATAGAGAGAAGATATGTCTAAAGGGGTAAGAGATAAGAGAGAAATGGCTCACTATTTATAGGAAATTCTGAGCACTATTTACCCAGATCCAGTGGATCCCTTCCCAAAGGGATCCGGCAAGACAAAACCCAGGGATCCGGCTATCTGGTATCAACAGTTCGGATTTTGGGTTACTGATATGGATTTATTTGGTACCTTTTTAAGGGGTCATTTAAGCCAAAAATCGAGTAAATGTGATCAAATATTGCATCAAATCGTTTCTTTTTGTATTTTAGGTACTTGGGACGAGAATTATGGAAAACGGCACTTTTGGAGCATATTTGGACGATAAAGTGAAGAAAACGACGAAGTCGCAAAAAGTACGTCAGACTTGAAGGTCTGACGGTGTCACTAGACACAACGTGACGCTGTCCCTTGTAAATTCATGGAAGATTTCTAGTGTTGAGCTAACAAGTGACGCCTTAGAGAGTTTTGATGACTTTACAACGTGACACCGTTAGGTAAAAAATAAAGATGGACGTCGCCTTTAAGTTAACAAGAGACACCCCAAAAGAGTTTTAAGAGTGACGACCTCAGATCCTTTTCTGATGACGTCAGAGTGGCGATTACACAAGATGAAACCCTAATCCAAGGCCAGTTGACGGCGTCAGAGGCTATAACCTGACGCCGTTAGAACTGTATACCTATATATATTTTTAAAAGTGTTGGGTCCATCAGTACCCAAGCGTCCTGAAAACAGGATTTGGACATAAATTAGCCAAGTGTTAATCAACCTTAAACACTCTCAAGTCACTGAGTGAACAGTCACTCAGTGAGTTACCTTCAGGATGCTTAGGACGAGTCTAAAGAGAAAGATTCACCATTCAGTGAGGCGGAACTCCCTGAGTGTCACTTAAGCCGAAGAAGAAGGTAATGGGTTCAGTGAGTAATGACAAGAACTCATTGAACCCCACTCTCCTCAACAACTATAATGATTGAAGACTGAAGACTGAAGACTGAAGACCAAGCCTGAAGAATCTAAAGTCTGAAAGAAAGGCGGGATTAGGCGGGAAGAGTTTGAAAAGATAAGGAGAAGTCTTATCGGGCCGAAAGCAAACTTCTCTAAAACGGCTTAAAATCAAGAAGTGTCATAGCTGACACTCGGAGAGCACTTTTAGCTTATTCCCAATAATGATTCTTGGAAATGACAATTACTGTTGTATTTTGTCAAACTAGCTAGGTTATTCCTTTTGTACTTCTGGAAGGTGCTCTTTTATACTTGTGTATAAATAGGAATAGATGGGAGAAAAGTGGAACAAGTTTTGTGCATTAAAAGCTTAGACTTTCACAAAACCACTTTTCTCCTCCAAAGAGCAACCACGTCCCTGAGATAGCTGAGTGGTTCATTATTGTTGCCACTCAAGAATAACTTGAGTTTAGAGAGGATAACACACCATACCTTGTCTATTCAATCCCAAGTTTTTATTCCGCAAACACTTGGGTAATAGATTCTTTTGATTAATTTCTAATAAGAATTTAAACGTTGAAAAACTTGTGTTTTTATCTTTACGTTTTACTTATCTGTTATAATTAATCAATACATTATCTCAGTTATGGAACACAATTAGATTAACTTTGTAGTTACTTCTACTTGTGTAACGGGAACAACAAGTGGTATCAGAGCCTCTGGTTTGTAAAATCTTAAAAAAAAAAAAAAAAACTAAAGAGTGCTCAAAAGGTTTTTAAAACCAAGATTCTACTATGGCTGATATTAATGTGCCCCAGCTCATCGATAAAAAGGGAGGAAGCTATTCAGCTGTTGCTCCCAGACTTGAAGCTGGAAAATATAGCAAGTGGAAAAAGCGAATGCTTTGCTACTTGACTGGTATGGAACCATACTATATCACTTGTATTAATGAAGGTCCTTATGTCCCTAAGACTGCTGAAGGGTTACCTAAACCTGAAGCTCAGTGGACCATTGATGAGAGAAGGCTAGTCAGTCAAGACCAGCGCCTGAGAAGCATAATTATATCTTGTCTTCCTGACGATATAATGGAATCAGTCATTAACTGTACATCAGCCAAACAAACTTGGCTTGACTTGGTTAATAGCTTCGAAGGTTCCTCAGATACCAAGGAAAACAGGATCATGGACCTGAAACTTGAGTACAACACTTTCAGAGCCAAGGACTCTGAAAGTCTCTCTCAGACCTATACCAGATACAAGACCCTGATAAATGAATTATCAAATGATGGTGTAATTTTGTCTAAGCATGAGATTAATGTTGGTTTTGTCAACAGTCTCCCTGAGAAGTGGTTAAACTTCTCTCAGGGCCTCAGGAATTGTTAGCAATGCTTTTTATAAAGATATCGTCACTTAAAGTGAATTGGACTAGATTTATAGCAAGTAGTACCCGCATGGACTACTATTGTTTAAGTGGCAAACTTATCATGTAAAGGGCCTATAAATACCCCTCATGACTCTCCATGAGGGGTGTGGGAATTCTTTGTTTTGTTCATTCATTTCTTTAATCTAATATTCTACAAGTTTTTCTCCACCCTCTTTCTACTTTCTCTCACTAAAAGGATGAAGATATTCATCTTCTTCAACCAACCAAGACCTCCCGAATCACATAAATCTTATACATATTCGGTCCTATAATTGGTATAATGAGCCAGGTTGTGTTACACACTGATTTTTGTGGTTCGAATACACTGTTTTAGGCTGTTTTATCATCTTTTTAGTCATCGGAATTTTTTTTCCGGTCATTGGATTTTTTTTTTCCGTTTCATTCGGATAAAAAGATCTATTACAAGTTTTTTTTGTATCCATAAGGTCAAAACACATACAGTCTTAATACTTTCATTTTTGGTATCAAACATACTGTTCATTTGGTCCTTCTATTCATTCCTGCTTATCAGTTTGTTTGGTACATCAATATATGAAGATTGTTTTGCATTATTTCCGTAAATCTGTGGTCTAGTATTCTGGTCAAATATGGGTCGTAAAGGTGAACAAAAAAGATGGTCGGAACTTTTGGTCGGAAAAATCGCCGGATTTTTTGGTCAAAAAGTCAAAACCCCTTTTTATCGAAATTGCTTGTAAAGCAATTCCGATAAACCCTCTTCTATCAGAATTTGATTTCTTGTAAAGAAATTCGATAACCTATCGAAATTGGATTTTTACGCAATTCGACAGGTCAAACGGTCAAACCTATCGAAATTGGATTTTATCGCTATTCGACAGGTCAAACGGTCAAACCTATCAAAATTGGATTTTTATCGCAATTCGGCATAAGGTCAAGGTTATCGGAATTAGGTCAAACGGTCAAACCTTATCGTTATTGAAAAAAAAAGAAAAAGAATGAAGATGAAGCAGAAAAAGGACCATCAACCACAAAACCAAATACCCAAGTCCCAATTGACCTTAGTTATTATAACCATCATCAGTCCATCACCCGAATCAAACAACGTCTAACAACAACATATCTATCCTAAACCATCTCCTTCTATCTATCAGTCTAACAACAACATCCCATCTCCAAACAAGATTCGAAAAGAAAAATAATCACAAGATCTCAGAAAAGTCCAACTTTGTAATCTTTTAAAGATTTTTTTTAGTTGCACTCGACTCATCATTGATCATTTTTTTGAAGCTTACACTTCCTTAATATCCGACTCAAAACAGGATAAAGAAAATAACAAGTCTGTCATTTCTTTTTCCTTTGCTCGTTCTTAAAATACATCGTCAAAAGGATCTCAGCTCACTTTCTCGTGTTATTCATTGATACATCAAGATCTTTAAAGATCAACACACGAAAGTAAGATTCATCATCGATCTAATATCCGAACCTAAAAGAAAAGTAAGATAACAATTATGTCATCCACTTTATCTTGGTTCGTTCAACAATAAAAACAAGGAACAAGAAGTAATATACCCGAGACCTCCAAAAGAGATCTTGAAACCGTTGTCTTGTGCACTTCAAAGTACGAAAGAAAGTATTTCTTTGTGTCCGGTTAGACAAAAAGAAACCAAAAGCAGTACATTTTTTGTTGTTTGATTGAGATTAGATGAAGAGATGAGATTAGATGGGTCTTTGTGATGATGAGTTTGAGAGGATCTGAGTTTTGATGGGAAACAACAGGAGGTGGGGGGCGGAGATAACAAGGGAGGCGTCATTGTTTAGGTGATAGTGAAAGGGGGGCGGATTTATCTCTAAGTGGATTAGGGTTAGATATAATGTGATTAGGGTACCGGTTATATATCTCCATTGTGTATGATTGGATCGGGTTCTATTTTGCATGGACTGGACTCGTATTGGATTTGGGCTGGCTGATGAATTGGGCTGATGGATCAATAATAGAAGGGCATGCATTTTTATTATAATCCAAAATTTTGTTAAGGTTTGATGCTTTAATAAATTTTGGACTAAGAGTGGTATTTTTGGTATTAAAAATTTTCACGGGGATACATAGTTCACGGCTAAAATTATTATGTTTAACAAAAATGACTATGGGGTTTTTGTATGATATTATTGATTTGATTTTGAAGTGACATTTCACGGGTACTTATTTATCTTTGAGATATGGAGTTACTCTCAAGATAACTTGTCTGGGCAATTTTATTCATTGTGACTAAGAATGGACAATCTAGTTATAACTGATGTAAGGAGTTACGTTGTAGTGCTCACAGTATAGCTATCACTTTAAGGAGTTACGTTGTAGTGCTCACAATATAGCTATCACTTTAAGGAGTTACGTTGTAGTACTCAGTGTCACACAAAGATGTAGATTGTTCACAAGACGCGTTAGTACAAGCATTAAGTCAAAAAAGTTGGGGTGCTTACTTCTTTTTCAAGTTGGTCATATCGGGTTATCTCCTCATGTGTTCATTTACTAGCAGCCGCTGAATTTAAAGGAGGTTCGTTTAAAGGTTGGTTTGAGAGAAGTATTGAGAGTATTTTTTCGACATATTCTCACGAAACTATGCTTCGACGAGCTGTTATGGCTTTAATATTGCATCAAGTAAAAGGTAATCAAAGGCATGTACACTAAAGTATGATGATTCTGATGACTCGCAACCATCAGGAGGGAGAAGTACACGAAGAAAAAAGTAATGTCTCGTCTTCAGTAATTTGGTTTGTGGGTACATCGAGGCTTATCACCAACTTGGATGCAAATACTTTGTGAGATATGTTGTTATGATGCTCCCGAACGACAACCATTGTGCATCACTTTAGTATCTATAGTCTCCGCTGCGTGTTTGAAGACTAAAGAGAGTTGTCGATTTAGGAGGGAGCAGAGAAAAGAAAAAAGGCTCACTAGTTAGGAGGGAGTAATAACCTAAATAGAACATTACAGTTGAAGTTCAGAGCTATAAGAATAAGTGCCGTCAGTGCCTAAGATCGTACGCCGAGATCGTCGGAAGAGAGAACTTCAAGTCTGCCTCAGGATCTAGACTATAGAGACTCTGCGCTTCAACAAAAGTTTATTATTATTGTAATTCACTTTGTTTATAGGTCTCATTGTAACAATTCACGTGTGACGATATCTTGAAGGGAGATTGTTAGCAATGCTTTTTATAAAGATATCGTCACTTAAAGTGAATTGGACTAGATTTATAGAAAGTAGTACCCGCAGGGACTACTATTGTTTAAGTGGCAAACTTATCATGTAAAGGGCCTATAAATACCCCTCATGACTCTCCATGAGGGGTGTGGGAATTCTTTGTATTGTTCATTCATTTCTTTAATATAATATTCTACAAGTTTTTCTCCACCATCTCTATATTTTCTCTCACTAAAAGGATGAAGATATTCATCTTCTTCAACCAACCAAGACCTCCCGAATCACATAAATCTTATACATATTCGTTCCTACAGGAATGCTAACCACATTTAGACCCTTGAGCTCCCTGAGATATACGGGAAGTTTGTCTATGAAGACAACTTAATCTCTAGGAGATACCCAGACTCAAAGAAAGATCTTGAGACCAAAAAGGCCCTGACTTCCTCACTCATATCAACTGCCTTTTAATCTAATGGTGTTGTGCAGAATTTTCAAGAGGATTCTGATGATGAGGTTGATGAAAGAACTAGTGATGAGTACCTAAATGATTTACACTTGGAATTCCAAGAAAGGGCACTCCTTGCTAATTCAAAATGTTTTATCAAAAGAAATCAGTCAAACTTTTCAAAAGCTAAAGCAAATGAAACCACTGAATGTTTCAAATGTGGTCAAAAGGGTCATTTTGCTAAAGACTGTTATTCAAAAACCATCTCAGAACCCTCTTATAAATTTTCTGAAAACAGTTCTTCTTCAGGAACTAGCAAGTTTCAACCTAAAATGGTTCAGTCGACCCAACATTTTCAAAACAATAATGTTCAAAAGGGTCAAAAAGATTTTGAGGCTAAATATAGGAAAGCTAAGGCTAAACTTGCCCTCCTTGAAGCTAATCCCTCAATGTCTCAAGCTGCTCAAACTTCCAAACCTGTTCAGACAAAGAAAAAGGTTCTTGTAGCCTAAGCCTATGACTGGGATGAAGAAGAGGTCTCCTCAGATGATGAGGAAATTAGAGTGAGTGCACTGATGGCACTTTCAGAAGGTGATTAGCTGGCTGTTTGAAAAAGCCATGCAAGGAATGGAGAATGGGTCAACATAACCATGAAAAAGGTAGATATTTTACTTTCAATGGATGATGATTCTGATTGGCAGTCTTATATGAATTACATTTGTGTAGATCTTAAGTTTGTAGAAGAACAAAGGCTTAGTTTGCTTTCAAAATATAACAATCTTGTGTTAGAATTAAATAAGTGTAGAGATGAATTGCTTGTATTAAAACAGGCCAAGTTAGAAACTGTTACACTACAAATTCAAAACACTGAGATTTTGAAACAAAATCAAACTCTTCAAAATGAACTTAACAAAGAAAAGGCAGTCATTGAAAGCTGGACTAAAAAGAACCCCAAAGTCAATGAAACTCTGAGCCTAATTCCTAGTGAAAACAAGAAAGTTATAGGAATAGACCAACTCACTGAAACCCCCAGTGAAAGTCACAGAGAAAAGGCTTTTATTCCAGCTGGCATATCTTTTGAACAGAAAATGCAACCCAAGTCAAATGACTGGATTGTCAGGGACAACCCAGTCAGTAAGTTACCAAACTTTGAGACTGGGAAAATCTTGCTTCCTGAAAGTCAGGCTCTGAAAAATATGCTTGGAATCACTGACCAAACCAGTGGTACCGTGTCAGTCAATGAGTCTGAATCAGAATCACTTGCACCACTCCCACCTCTGAATGTCCTCCAGGGAGCTGCACCAAGCTCAGACCTCACACCATTGGTCTATTCTCAGCATTCTCCAAAGGAGAAGCCAGGAATGGGAAAAACCATCTTGAAAAGGCAAACCCCTGAAGTCTCAGTTCATACTGATGACTCAACAACTTCAGTCCCTTCTGAAGTAAAAACAGAAAGCCCTGACTCAAAATTTGATCAGTTGGCTGAGCTTGTCAGGAAGCTGAGTGAGAAGATCGAATCTTCTGAGAAGCCTTCTCAATCTAAGATGAAGGAACCCAAATCAGCTTCCTCAAGCACCAAACCAAAACCCTCCAAACCTCTGCAAAGGTGTGAGCTGTGTCACTATACCAATCATTCCACTGATGATTGTTTTAGAATCCTTTACTGTATGATATGCAAAAAGGAAGATCACAGGACCTCTGATCACCAATCATACATAACCACATCAAAGATTGCAAACTTTAAAGCACAGGATTTAAAGTATCCCTCTGATTCTAAGCAGAAACAGAAACAAAAGGCCAAGCCTTTTGCACCTTTCCCTCACTGTGGCTTCAATGACCACCTTCTTAAGGATTGCCTAATGGACACAAGTTGTGACTTATGTGGTGATCCCACTCATGACACCTCAGGACATGAGAAGGTCATTCAAACTAGAAGAGGAATTCCTAAGACATCCTCTCAGTCTACTGAGTCCACATCTGCAATCAAATGCAAAATTTGTGGTAGCTTAGTCCACTCTACCACTGACCATGAATCAATTGTTACTTTTAAGAAGGCTATTAAAGCCAAGCCCTCCAAGAAGAGGGGTCCTAGAAAGAACTAACCCAGTTTACCATTTGTGCAGAGACATGCCAGGGAGCCAGTTTGACATCTAGATAGTGGATGTTCAAGGAGCATGACTGGTGTGAAAGAGTATTTGTACAAATATGTAGAAGAACCAAGACCCAAGGTGGTATTTGCTGATAATTCATCATGTCTCACTGAAGGTTATGGTTCTGTAAACTGTAGTGGTATAGTCTTTACTAGGATAGCTTATGTCAATGGTCTTAAGTACATTTAATCAGTGTCAGTCAACTATGTGATGCAAAGTACATAGTTCAGTTTGATGATAAGCAAGGAACCATCTTCAATGCAAATAAGGAAGTTGTCCTTATTGCTCCAAGTAGACAAGATGTTTTTGTGTTAGACATGTCCTGTCTAACTCAGAATGGAACTTGTCTCTTTGCTAAGGCCACTGAAACCCTCAACTGGCTTTGGCATAAGAGACTCTCCCATCTGAACTTCAAAAACATAAACAATCTTGTCAAACAAAACAAGGTCCTTGGCTTGCCATCTCTTGTGTTCTCAAAGGATAAACCCTGCTCTGCCTGTGAAAAGGGTAAACATCATAGAGCATCCTTTAGAACCAAAGCAAACTTTTCCATCAGGAATTGCCTTCATCTTCTCCATATGGATCTCTTTGGGCCCATCAGTCCTAGATCCATTAACCATGAGAAGTATACTCTGGTCATTTTGGATGAATACTCAAGATACACTTGGGTTTACTTCCTAACCAAAAAGAGTCAGGCAGCTGGAACAATCATGTCCTTTGTCAGGAACATTGAAAATTAAAATGACATTAAAGTCAAACAGATTAGGACTGACAATGGGACAGAGTTCAGAAACCATGAACTTGAATGTTTCTGTGATGAGAAAGGTATTTCCCAAAAATTTTCCTCTCCTTACACACCTGAACAAAATGGTGTTGCTGAAAGGAAGAATAGAACACTCATTGAAGCTGCCAGGAAAATGCTAAATGGATCAGTCCTTTCCAAACACTTTTGGACTGATGCAGTCAAAACTACCTGTTATACACAAAACATATCTATCATTGTCAAGAGACATAGCAAAACCCAATATGAGTTATTCAAGGGAAGGATCCCTGACGTCAGCTACTTTCATGTCTTTGGGTGTCCTGTGTTTATTCATAATCACAAGGATCACTTAGGGAAATTTGATGCTAAGGCTGATGATGGATACTTCCTAGGATACTCTCTTGTCTCAAAAGCCTTCAGGGTGTTCAACACTAGGAGACAGCAAACTGATGAAACATTCCATGTTACCTTTGATGAGAGTACTGAAGCAATCAGATTCTCAAACACCTCAGTAGAAGAGATAGGTATTGATAATTCATCAAGATACCCTCCTGATGAATTTCATCATGACAATGATCCTTCCACTCAGTATCAAGCAAATGCTGATATCTCCTACTACATCATCCCTCACAACCTTCCTTACCCAACCATCACTGAGTTTGTTGAAGCACAAACAAGTACTGATGCAATCAATTAGTCTGAACAAAATGCTCAGGAACCAAACAATCTCAGTGATCAGCCAACCCAGTCAGACACTCAAGATCTTGAAGATCATCAAGTGTCTGCACCAGAACCTACACCTCCAACCAATCAGGCCTCCACAAGTTCTAATCAGTATCTAAGACCTCGGGACAGTTGGACTAGGTCTCAAGATATAGAACTTGTCAATATAATTGGAGAGCCTACTGAAGGTATGCTCACTAGAAGCATGGCTGCAAAAGTAAGAGCAGCCTCTGCCAATGAATGCCTGTTTGTGGACTTCATTTCCACAATTGAACCCAAAAGTGTTAAAGAAGCACTTAAACATCCAAGCTGGGTTCAGGCCATGCATGATGAACTGGAACAATTTGACAGAAACAAGGTAATGACCTTGGTCAAATGTCCTCAGGATGTTACAGTCATTGGCATGAAATGGGTGTTCAAAAACAAATCTGATGAAAATGGCATATTCATTAAAAACAAGGCCAGATTTGTTGCCAAAGGCTACAATCAGCAAGAAGGCATTGACTATGAAGAAACATTTGCACCAGTGGCAAGGATGGAAGCCATCAGGATCTTCCTTGCATTCGCAACCTACATGAACTTCAAAGTGTACCAAATGGATGTTATAAGTGCATTCCTGAATGATTCACTGAAAGAAGAAGTTTATGTTCAACAACCTCCTGGATTTGAAAGCAGTGAGTTTCCTGACTATGTCTGCAAGCTTGACA
Organism: Artemisia tridentata subsp. tridentata; assembly: GCA_021014915.2. Taxonomy (NCBI): domain Eukaryota; kingdom Viridiplantae; phylum Streptophyta; class Magnoliopsida; order Asterales; family Asteraceae; genus Artemisia; species Artemisia tridentata. Next base: position 263,013,085 of record CP139503.1, read on the forward strand.
AAGCCCTTTATGGAATGAAACAAGCTCCCAAGGCATGGTATGAAACTCTCTCAACCTTCTTGATCCAAAACAAATTTTTCAGAGGCAAGATAGACAACACATTGTTTATCTATAGGACAAATGGTGATGTCATCCTTGTACAAGTATATGTGGATGATATCATATTTGGCTCAACAAGTTATAAACTTTGCAAACAGTTTGAAAAACTGATGGCAAAGAAATTTGAAATAAGCATGATGAGAGAACTGACTTACTTCCTTGGACTGCAAATCAAGCAGACTGATAAAGGAACCTCTATCAGTCAAGAGAAGTATACCAGAAGCCTACTGAAAAAGTATGAGCTCAGTGACAGTGCCTCAGTCAAAACTCCCATGGTCCCTCCAAACAACCTTGGTCCTGACCTTGCTGGTAAACCAGTCAATCAAACTCTATTTAGTGGAATGATTGGGTCACTGATGTATCTACTTGCATCAAGGCCTGACATCCAATTCTCAGTCTGTTTATGTGCCATATATCAATCTGACCCAAGAGAATCTCATCTCACAGCTGTGAAAAGGATACTCATGTACCTGAAAGGTACTCCAAACCTTGGATTATACTATCCAAAATGCTCAGGCTTTGATCTCAAAGGATACTCAGACTCTGACTATGCTGGATGCAACATGGACAGAAAAAGCACCTCAGGCTCCTGCCAAATCCTTGGTGGAAAATTAGTCTGTTGGTTGTGCTAAGAATCAACAATCAGTTGCCATGTCCTCAGCAGAAGCTGAATATGTTGCAGCAGCCAGTTGTTGTGCAAATGTACTATGGATGAAAAGTCAACTCAGTGACTATGGAATCCATTACAAGATGGTTCCCATATTTTGTGATAACACAAGTGCAATTGCAATCTCAAACAACCCGGTTCTTCATCAGAGAACCAAACACATTGATATTAGATATCATTTCATCAGGGACCATGTCATGAATGGTGACATTGAATTACACTTCATACCCACTGAATATCAGCTAGCTGATATCTTCACCAAACCATTGGATGAACCAACTTTCACAAAACTGAAAGCTGAATTGGGAATGTTGGATATAGAGAATCAGGCCACTGATTGAATCCATCCAACTAAGTGTATATTCTGAAAACCTCAGGTCCCTGACTCAATGTGTCCCTCAGTGAAAACGATCACTGAATCACCTTCCCTGAACCCCTCAAACTGAATGAAAAGTCATTCAGGGGCCTCAAGATGACATTCAATGCTAACTTAAATGCTCTAAATATCTAGTTAGTAAATGTCCGAGGTTGGTAACTGAATACCTATTTAATATAGGAATATATGTTCGTTTGCCTTCTGGCATGCACATCTTGGGCCCCCACTTACTCACTTGGAATTTAATGCCTCTCCTCACACATCATATATATGTGATGATGTGAACTCTGCAAATTACACTTTTTACAGACGGTACAACTGTTCACCTCGACTGTTGCGGCAAACCCAGGAAAGTGGAGTGGTGGCATTTAATGCGGATTCCAAATGTTTTATACAAAACGGTTTTCAAAATTTTTGAGAAAAATCTGCTTAATGCCTAAACCACCCCTCCTCTCCACTTCCCTATAATTACCCCCAAACAAATTAACACATACACATTTTAGAAAATTTTAAGCAAACTTTTGCCCTTTTCTCTCAAAAACTAGTGTGTGTGTTCTTCACCTTTAGACCCAGACCATTTTTTCTTCTTGCAAAACCAAGACCATCTTTTCAAATGGCTACTTCTAAAGCTATAACCTGCGCCCCAAATGTAAAATTCACAATGGAGGGCGTGAATATGACCAAAAACAACGTCGTAGGGAATTTTGCCTACCCCAAAAATTTTTGGGCGTATAAGAATGTGGTTAAGTACCTACAAAACTGCTTTCTTTCTACGGCGTTTACCAAAACACCCCCAGTCATATACCATGACTATCTGAGGGAGTTCTGGTGTACAACAGTGGCTACCAGCCCTGATAACATCAATGACACCATCATAACGTTCTCAGTGATGAACGGGAGAAAGACCCTCTCCCTGAATTACCAAACCTTTATCAAGGCCACAGGTCTTGATTTCGCTAGGAACTTCGACCCTCAGCCCACTGATGCAGAAGTAAAGGCCGAATTGCTTTTACTAAGGCCACATGATGAAAAACATCCTGAAGTGGCCCCGAGAACCTTATTGGCCAAAGCCCCAATAATAAAAACCTGGTTTCCTGCTGTCTGGAGGATCCTGATGACCTTTGTCATTCAGGTCCTTCGTGGCAATAAGTCATCCACGGAGCAATTGAATGCATAACAACAATTGATGGTGTTCAGCCTCCTGGAGGGCAGGAAAATAGATATTGGAGAGATAATCTTCAGAGACCTCATAGCCAAGCTATCAGAGAAATCTAGGCAAAGACACATGTCTTACCCTAGGTTCATTTCCTGTGTGCTTTAGGACTTACTAGGCTCCGAATATGATAGGCCAAATGTCCAGGGATCCAACCCTGATGTCTTACACAAGGCCAACTATTCGAGAGACCTCACTGAGGTCACATAGATGCTAATGGTCATTCAGGGATAAGACACTGTTTCTCCTGTGCCTTCTCCTTCAAAGAAGGAGAAGAAGAAAAAGAAGGCAGGGTCCAGGAAGGTGGTTCAACCCAAACCACTCGCCACTGAGACCTCTGCCTCAGTGCCTAAACAAAGGCAACTGACGGCCAAGACTACTGAGACACCCACAGTTGAAACCCCATTGGCCCAACAACAACCGCTAATGGAGGATACTGAGAAATCGCCCTCAGTGTCCTCGGGAAAACGCTCTCCTCAAGGCTCCTCTGAAAAATACTAGTCAGTGGGGTCTTGAACATTCCAACTCTCACATCCCCATGAAGGCATTAGTCAATCACAACCTTTGCCTGAGGGAGTACAGGGTCCTATACCCTCAGTAGAGCAGCACCACTCTGCTGGGAAGGGGACCCACACCCTTTCACATCCCGTTCATGGCTCTGAGAAATCACACTCAGAGTCTCAGGGAGTACTGGCCTCTATACCTTCATCAAGGCAGCACAACCTTGATGGAAAAGGAGGCCTCACCTTACAACTTCCCGTTTACGGTCCTGAGCAATCACACTCAGGATCTCAGGGATAAACGGTTTCTAAATCCTCGTCAGGGAAGTACAACCCTGATGGGAAGGGGGACCTCAACATCTCATTGCCTCATGATAGTACTGGAGAACACCCACCTGTCCTTGAAGGCACTCATGGGGACAAAGACTCAGGGGGCATACGACCACCCACTGATACAGAACCAAAAACCCCCCCACGGCGGATCCAGTCTCTCAGGAACTGACTCCATGGACCAGGCAGAGAAACCCACTCTGTTCTCCTGGAGGGGTCAGAACCTGGCCACAAAAAAGGTGAGCCCTCTTTTGAGGGGGAGCCGGATTCCTCCAAGGTTCCTACTCTGGCAGATCTTGAAAGGCTGCTAGATGATGAGTCAGAGGAAATGGCCGATTTTGGTGATGAAGACGTTTTTGGTGCTGGGGAGGAAATGGAGACTGAAACATACAACTCTCCTCAGCACACTGAACAACCACAATCATCTCCTCCTCCTGAGGATCAACCAGAACCCCAACCGCAACCAACAACATCATCATCATCAGGCACTCCATCTACTCCTGCTACTCCTCCTTACTTGCAGAAGTATGATAATATTCTTCCACTCACTGAGCGGCAGCTGGTCAAGTTCCTCCGCAAGGCCAACACTGTTCTCTTTCGTGAGATATCTGAAGAACAATGGGAATAGCACACTGAAGCAGCAGTCTCCTATGCTGACTTCAGGGCTGCTGTTGAAGCATCTCAGGGTAAGTTACATCAGGTCGTCAACCTCACTGACAAACAACTCGGTGACCTGAGGGTATCTCTAGATAGTATGGGTTCTGAACACGACAGGCAGTTCTCCAACATATTGAAGACTCTTGATTCTATTCAGGAAGAATTCAGAGATGATCCAGCCCTGATCACAAAGCTGACTGAGTTCATGGATACTCAGAAGACCACCTCCACTAACATTGCTGAGCTCCTCAAGCTTCTTCAGGAGGTGGATCTCAAACCTTTAAGGTATCAGCAGAATGCAGTTCAACAGTCAGCTGCTGACACCCAAGAGTGCCTGACAAAGATATCCTCAGCCTTTGATCAGCTTTCCAACAAGCATAATGAGCTGATCAACCATTATACCACAAAGGTCACTGAACTCAAAACAACTCAAGATACCATGGCGGATGACGTCTCCGCACTGAAGAATGAGACCACTGACATCAAGAAGATGGTCTCCAGCATCCTGTCTATTCTTCAGACTTCTCAGGTTACCCCACCTCCTCAGTTAACAAATGCTTATACTGAAGCACCAGCATCTGTTGAGGGGGAGAAACTTGATGAACCTACTTCCTCTGCCCTTGTTGTTGCTACAATTCCTGTCCAATCTGAAGCAACAACGGAAGTCCCTGAATCTTCCTCCAGTCAACCCCCTTCCACTGACAAAGGGAAGGGAATCATGATGACTGAAGATCCTCCTCAAATGCAACTGGTGAAGGCATCAACCAAAGTGCGTCCTAATCCAGATTCGCATTTTGAAGTCACTTTGGATGATGGAAGTAAATTCTTTGGTACTCCTTAGGAAGTGGCCGAAGACCTGGATGAACAGGACTAAAGAAGGGCTGAAAAAGAGGCTGAGAAACTCAGTAGGCCTGAAATTGTTAAAGTGGCCAAGGAGGTAATCAAGGAAACCGATCAGGTCATCAAGGGGGATGAATTCCTCAAGCTTCAGGCTGACCGCATCAAGGAACATAATCAGGAGGTCAAGCTTAAGGAAGAAAAGAGGAAGAAAACTTATGAGAAGTATTTATGGTATCTGAAAAAGACCAAGGGTGAAGGCACCATAACAGACATGACCATTCACAACACAAAGCCAGTAAGCATTACGGTTCACAGAGGACCAAGAAATATTGAGATGAACCAACCCTTCAAGTTCTCAGATTACGGGCTAAAAGAATAGGACATGATGGGGCCCATCCTAAGGAAGAAGCAAAGCAGGTTTGTTCCTCATCTCCTAAAAACCCTGAACAGCAAATATGAGGAGATGAAAAGGGTGGCTAAGAGCCTGGGGATAGACCATGAGAAGGCACTAGCTTCTCACGGACTTGCAATTCCTGAACCTACTCAGAAGACTGGGAAGAAGAGAAAAGCTGTGAGAAGAAGCCCATTTGCTCACTTACAACTGATCAAAACACTTACATAATTTATATCCAAATAGGGGGAGATTGTTGGGTTCGTCAGTACCCAAGCGTCCTGAAAACAGGATTTTTACACAAATTAGCCAAGTGTTAATCAACCTTAAACACTCACAAGTCACTGAGTGAACAGTCACTCAGTGAGTTACCTTCAGGATGCTTAGGACGAGTCTAAAGAGAAAGATTCACCATTCAGTGAGGCGGAACTCCCTGAGTGTCACTTAAGCCGAAGAAGAAGGTAATGGGTTCAGTAAGTAATGACAAGAACTCACTGAACCCCAGTCTCCTCAACAACTATAATGATTGAAGACTGAAGACTGAAGACCAAGCCTGAAGAATCTAAAGTCTGAAAGAAATGTGGGATTAGGTGGGAAGAGTTTGAAAAGATAAGGAGAAGTCTTATTGGGCCGAAAGCAAACTTTTCCTAAAACGGATTAAAGTCAAGAAGTGTCATAGCTGACACTCGGAAAGCACTTTTAGCTTATTCCTAATAAAGATTCTTGGAACTGACAATTACTGTTGTATTTTGTCAAACTAGCTAGGTTATTCCTTTTGTACTTCTAGAAGGTGCTCTTTTATACTTGTGTATAAATAGGAACAGATGAGAGAAAAGTGTAACAAGTTTTGTGCATTAAAAGCTTAGACTTTCACAAAACCACTTTTCTCCTCCAAAGAGCAACCACATCCCTGAGATAGCTGAGTGGTTCATTATTGTTGCCACTCAAGAATAACTTGAGTTTAGAGAGGAGAACACACCATACATTGTCTATTCAATCCCAAGTGTTTATTCCGCAAACACTTGGGTAATAGATTCTTTTGATTAATTTCTAATAAGAATTTAAACGTTGAAAAACTTGTGTTTTTATCTTTACGTTTTACTTATCTGTTATAATTAATCAATACATTATCTCAGTCATGGAACACAATTAGATTAACTTTGTAGTTACTTCTACTTGTGTAACGGGAACAACAGAAAGTTTTCATTGTAAAGTGGTGACACTTTTTGGTAACACTTCAGAGGCAAAACCCTAGTCGAATTTCAGCAGCTTTTCAAGGGTTTTTCAACCCTTGAACCTTATGCTTTATTGAAGATAAGTTATTCGTTTAATCATTCAATATGTTTACGTGTTGTTTGATTACTTGTTTATCTTTTCTTCTATCTATCATGCTGGCTTAAGTTTATTTGTGTTTGCTTAGATCTAGTGAAATCTAGTTGTTGATTATTGATTTGTTGTCTATTGTTTAGTTGATTGCCTCGCGTTAGGCTAAGAAAACTGGTTGACCTCTTATATGTAACTAGCTCGAACGTCTTAGAAAACGCAACCGTAGAGTGCACTATTGGTTTTTCTCATTGTATTTATTGTGTGAATTGTGGCTTGTAGATCCTAGATAACTTAATAGACTTTAAGGGATTTGGGGGAGACTAAGATTCATAGAGTTGGGGAATTCGGCACCACCCCACGACCAATATTAAGGAATACAACGCTTCAACTAAAACAAGGACGTGACAATTCAACATATCAATAGGAGATAACTAGGGAGTAATTAAGTCTAAGTAAACACATTTGTCTACCATAAGAGTTACCACCAAATTTACTTTTTCCTGTCTTTAGTTTAATTTTAGTTTTATAAATAGTTTTTGGGTTAGTTGAATAGCAACTAATTCTGCCCACTCTTTCAAAACCGAGATCTTAAATTTGCTTTCAAAAAAAAATATACAAAAAGAATCATCCCTCACCTCTAGACCTATCTCGACATGCATTTTAACATAATGATACTATTCCCCTAGAGAATGATCAATCCCCCGGATTTACCTATACTACACTACAACGGTCAGGTACACTGCCTGGAGGATTGCAAAACTTCTTGAGATCCCTTGAGAAGTAAAACCTTTTGCGAGGTCTTGCAAATCCCGCATCAAGTTTTTGGCGTCGCTGCCGGGGAATAGTTATTGCTTAGGTTTAATTTCTATTTTGTTTAGGTCTACTCAATAGATTCCTATCAAGTGAGATTCTTATTTTCTTTTTCATAGCTTTCTTTAGTCTATCTTTTCTTCGTGCCTTTTGTTCGTAATCCTCTTCATTTTCCATCATCGTGAATGAAGGTATCTTCGACCCCATCATCCAACCACACCAACAATACCAAGCTCCACACAACAACACCCAAACCCCCCAATTAACCAAGAACCACCTCGAGCCCGTACTCTAGGTGAGTACTCCAAACCAAGCCACCAAGGTTATCGAAACGCCATTGAGCTCCCCCAAAGAGCCAATGTGTCTCCCTTGCGATCCGACACCATCCGGTTGGTGCAAAGCGGATGTGCATTCCATGGACTTTGTTCCGAAGATCCAAATCAACATCTCAAGGATTTCCTTAAAATCGTAGATTCCATAGACCTTGATGTTGAAACTCAAGAGATGACACACTTGCGTCTCTTCCAATTCTCTCTACTTGACCAAGTTAGCCAATGGCTCGAGAGTTTACCCGCGGGATCTATCACATCATGGGATGATCTCACCTCTCGTTTCCTCGCTCAATTTTTCCCACCGGGGAGAACTACCAAGCTAAGGAATGACATCTTGATGTTCCAACAATGTCAAGGTGAGACTCTTTACGAAGCGTGGACGCGTTTCAAGGACTTACTCCAAAAAGTCCCTCATCATGGCCTTGTTATTTGGCTCCAAGTCCAAATCATCTACGATCATGTCAATTACCTCACCAAACGTGCCATTGATCAAGCGGCCGGTGATAAGAATGCGAAAGAATCGCGGGGAATCATAGAAGATCTTGCTCTCTATGACAACGAATGTTGGAATGCCTCCTGCGAGTTGAGCAAAACGGTCAAGGCAATATCCTTGCCTTCGAATAACGCAAGCATTTCCAACCGTAGGATCATGGAACTTGAAGACCAAGTAAAGTTTCTCATGAAATCCTACGAAGCTCCTAAACTTTCAAGTCAAGTGAACAAAATCACTTCTTCATGTGAGTTATGTTGTGACAAATGGTAATTTTCAAGTTAATAATAAATATTTATTTATTATTTTTAAACCGAGCATTTCTATGCATAACTGCATATTTCTGTGAATTTCTGATCATTTCTGAACATTTTTGGGGAGCTGTCCCGCATACTGTAGCTTACAGTCATTGCTAAAAAAGTCTATTTTTTTCAGTAACCGTAAATTATTCTATTTTTGATAGTTACTGACAAGTTTTGTATTTAACCGAGAAGCTTTCTCGTATTTACTGAAAAGCAACCCCACACGCGAACCGACACTACAGTATATATGGTAGCAGTCAAATAAATACATTTTTGAGCAAATAATAATATTTTATTATTATTTTGATGAAAACGTTGATAAAAACTTTATTTTACGTATACGTGTCCAAAAAGGTCATACCGGGACTTTACGGTAACATTTAAGCTCACACCGACACACGATATATCCATAGTGTTAAAAATTTCGGATTCCCACTCTTTGACTTATGAGGTGACACCAAGAAACACAAACAAACAAAGAAGATCAAGCTTTTTTTTTTAACCTATTATGACATTATATATTTGTAATTTACCTAATTAAGTGTCACATGCCAAAACACACATACAACTTCCACCCAAGAACTTACTTAGATCATATTTTCACTTCTCCTAGTCGAACCATCAATAAACTCAAGATCTACAAAAATTGGTTGAAGTTATAACAAATCGGGTTGTACTTTCAAGAGTTTTGGGTTAATCGGAACGTGTCTTGGGTAAATTTGGTGCATTTTGGGTTGTTCTTTGGTCTTCTACCTCTCGAATTTTTCAAGAAATATTGTAAGGATCTTCAAAACTTATTAACCTTGTTCATATCATGTTATCTTGATGTCTAAAGAAGTTACCAAATGCTAAATGTATATGTTTTGCTAAAATAAAAAAGCTAGGGTTTGGTGTTTATATATATAGTGCTTGACTTTTTTTTAAAGTTTATATACAAATTATGATATTTCTTGATTGTGTGGTAAATCTTGTTACTTGTGGTACTAGTTTGATAATACAAATGTGATTAGTGTTAATTACGCGAGTTTAAAACGAAATATACACTTATGTGTAAAAATACACTAATCGGCTACATTTTTAAGGAAATAAAAATTGTGGCTTTGAAACACATAAAATTTTGGCTCTAGTGGTGAAATGGTGAAATTAGTGCTTAATAGCTTATTTTGAATAGCTTATTGAATAAGCTATAGCGTATTGTGTTTGGCTTATATTAATTGAGTTTTGGGTCGTACGGTTCAAAATGGGTCGAACCCATTGAGATTTGACCATGTTTGACTTTTTGGCTAATTTGCTTACTTATAAGAGCTTATTTGGTTAATTTAAATATCGTTACGTAACTAATTTAATTAAAAAGTACTTTGGGCTAAACTTTGTTTTTGGGCTTGGATAGAGTCTCGACACTGTTGGGCCGAGCCCAACCCAAAACCAGTCACATTTGACTTTTTGACCAAATGACGTAATGAACATGTTAAATTGATTTTTAGAAACTTAATGATATATATATCGTAACTTAAAAAGGTTAAATGATTTTTGGGCTAAACTTGGACTATTGGGCCCATTATGGACTTTTCGGCCCAATATATCTTTCGGGTGACAAAAAAGAGTTTTGAACAATTTTCAACCCACTATAATTATTTTTACGTAATAAAATGTTATATAACGATTTAAAACCATTTTAAACTCGTTTGGACACTTTAAGCCCAATAAGGCTAATAAATGGACTTTTCGGCCCAAATATTATAGTTGTTGACTTTTGTTGACTTTTGAAAGTATTTTGACTAAACGTTGACTTTTGTTTCGAAACCCATAATTAAGAAGTAAACATAACGATAAATATAGTTATAACGATAAATATATATTTTGGACTAGTTTTGCAAATATAGTTAACGTAAGGGATTATTTGAGGAAATTGCAACACTTGGGAAAAATGAAATAGTTTGAATAAACGAATGGGTCATGCCCGATTTTTCTAAAATTCTAACACTTAGAATATTTTTGGGTAAAAACCGACTAAAAGACAAAATGAAATATTTTTATTATTAAAAATATTAATTTTTCCAAATTAATATTTTTAGACCTTATAAGACTTATAAATATATTTTATATATTTATATACTTACACTTATTTAATTTCTCAAAATTAAATACTTATTATAATTTCTCTTTATAATTACAATTATATTATAAATAATGATAATGTTTATAATATAATATTACCCCACTATCACGATTATTATATTAATTTTTCAATACATATTTAATTAATTATATATATATATATATATATATATATATATATATATATATATATATATATATATATATATATATATATATATATATATATATATATATATATATATATATATATATATTACTTCGTATTTTACGACGACGAGTACTAAGCACGGATGTTTCCGTCGCACATATTTTCACAGTACACTTTCACCATGAGCCAGCACCAAAAAGTATTGTACGATAAACCACTTTTGAAATGTACCTTACCACACAACAAGCAAGAAATACACGAGCACTTGACACACGTAAACCTTTCAAATGTGTTAAAACGTTTAAAACACGAATATTGCGCTAAGACTTACCATACTGATCTAGGTCGCGTGTCGGAGCGGTTGCACAGTGTTATTTGTTGACTAGCTGATTGCTATTGTTAAGGTGAGTTTATAGCTCCATTTTTATACGTATTGTTTTTATAAACCTTGGGGTGAGAAACATGCAAAACTGTTTTCATGGACAAAAAATTTGATCTTTTGTTTTTACACACTAGTATGCGGATAACCTAAGTATTTATGAATCCCATTGCGCCCACTATCATCAACCGTCAATTCCTGCGGGAAGCGCGTATGATATAAATAGATCTATTGGGGGTTATTCCCCCGTTCGGTTGGCCCGATAGGTCAACGCGAACGTATACCATGCCGGATTTTTGCCGAGTGTCTGGGGATCAACACTCGCGGGCACCCTTTTTTGCTATGCTGTTTGGCATATTGTTTTTCTAGTTTCGGTTGGATGAGCTTAGTGTTAGCATGCGGTTAGTGTGTGCCTGCTGAATTATTTGGCATGGTCCATATGTGCTTTTTTACTTTAAACTTATGAACTCACCAGCGTTAGCTGAATTTTAGTGTAACACCCTTATCCGAGAACGGGTCAAATGTCACATTTATGGTGTCAAACAGAACATACGCAAGCGGAAGACTTTAATAATACAATGTTTACAAAGGTATTACAAGGAAAAGATAAAGTACTAAATCTGAACATTACAACTTCCATACTAAAATACAAACTAATTCCAAAAGGAAAAAACTCTAAATGCATCTCTAATCCATGGGAAGCTATCAAGGTGTTCCACTAAGAGCTCCTAAGCACTCAACACTCGAATTCCAGCCTCCCTCCTAGAACCTGCCGCAGGAAAAGAAAATGCGGCTGAGCTTAAAAAGCCCAGTGAACAGATATATACAAATGGATAACTAAAGCAAAAGAATAACTGAAATGAAGTCATAAGGATCTGCTGGATAAAAATGATATAAGTTACAATAAGTAGTAAAATGAACGGATAAGTGAAACGGAACCACGATAACCTGCTAAACAAGATATCAATGAAATATGGGATATATGATAATGGAATCAAAGCATAACAAGGAATATGAAACGGATAACAATCATAACAAGGAAATGCTCAAGTAACAAACATATATCATATCATAGCAAATTGTACATAGGAGCTGTAGACTCCAATAGTACTAGTGTGAAATGGGGTGTATGGCACACATACAATCCATTCACTAAATAACTGAACTAAACAAAGTACCTAGGATGCATCCATACGCTCCCTGCAAAACAGATATACATATACAAGTTCGAGACTGTGCATACGTACGTTAATATAATAATAATAAATATGGCGGTCATGGTTGCTATAAAGCATAAGTGGGAACGCTGTGGACTAAAACCCACCTCCACAGATAGTGTCAATACCATTGGTGCATCAATGGCACGGCCATGGACTCCCCATGACTGGCTACAAATATGGGCAACATAATAGGCATAGTACACGCGATATAATGATAAGGGATAATTATAAATTATCCAACTCAAATAATAGCTATATGAATAAAATATAGCATGAAACGAATAATCAAACAAATAACTAGACAAATATGGATCAAAGCATAACAAATATCAGGAAACAATGAGTCATGAGAAATCTTTAAGGATAGAGTACAACCAGGTTATGTAATTATGAAAATCATTTAAATGTTGTGTTCATGAAAGTATTCTTTTAAAATCCGTTTTTTATGAGAGTCATAAACCTTTATATAAAAGGTGGTGTTACCTCGTATTCATAGAAATCATTTTAAAATAGTATTTCCCAAAACCATCATCAAGATATATATTCAAAGAGGTTTTTTATACAAGTCATAATATCTAATGCGTTATAAAGTATCAAAGGATTCAAATGCGAATATTGAAGTCACAGAAGATAACGAATGAATCATATCACACAAAACAACCAAACGAATATCAAATGGATCATATTCAGAATATTAAACATCAAGGAATTAAGTCATGAGATACCCTTACTGAGAAAGGGCGGAATATATGTACCTTAACGCGAATGAAAGGAAACGAAATGAAATGAACACAAGGATGGAAATCACTCCTTCTTCAGAGAATCTACATGAATTATGCACCAATTATTATTTAGGAGTCCGTTTTAAATGTCATTAATTGTCATAACTGATTCTTAAATACTTATAGTTATTCATTATTTGTGATTAGGGTTTCATTACTGGAATTAGGTTAACGTATGTTTAAGAGTATCCGTATTAACGTTACAAATGTAATTTAGGTCAAAACACATTAAATGGGGTTAGGTTACACTAAATCCTTAACTTATAATATAGTTCAGATTTTATCTTATTCTGGTCCCGATATTTATGAATTTTATACCATACTTAAGTGTTTACTGAGGAGCTCAAATATTTATCATGAATACTAATACATGTTGGGCACTTACAATAAGTTTCCCAGATTTTATTTCAAAGTGATAGTACCATTTCAAAAATCGTTTTCCCAAACTTGTCCAGAAAGTGCACTGCAGGTATACCCCAAAAGTTTGCATTTGCTTAACCCAATAGAACCCTTCAGAAAAATCTACAAAAATTCCAGTAAGTCCTATACATCCTAAATATTCTCTCTGTCAAATGAGACCTCCTAACTACTCACTTTTTGGAAACTAAAATTCAAAAACACCAGCCGAATTTCCAGACTCCTAAACTCAGGATTGACATCTAATGTTCTAAAAATCAGAAAGTCACCTACCCTACCTCCAAAATTTATGAAATTTTATATCCAGATAGCACACATCCTGAACTTAGTTTTAGACTCAAAAATCTTGCAAAAATACGTTGGCATCATCAAATTAGACCCTTTTAATCCGACCCAAAAATCTGGATAGCATGTAGTGAGACAGAAAACTAATCCCTAATCCTTATTCCTTTAAACCCGATTAGTACACATGTTTATAAGCTCAATTCGAAACATAACACACATGTTTCAAAACCATTCATGATCAACGCATACATCATACATACAAAGACAAAATAACGAGACACACAAATCACATAAAATCACAAAACCAAACCCTAACCCTCATTATTAGTCATGCACGCCCCTATATTAAATAGATTAAGGGTTTCCCCAGGTTTTAGGTCATAATTATTGTGCTATTAATGAACTAATACTCATTTTAAGAACAATGTTAGGGCTGGAAACGAGACTGATCCAAATAGAGAGAAACCAAACAAAAAGTTGACATATATATTATGGTTTTTCATGATTTTATGTAGCGTATGGTTAATTAGCTATACATGTTACATATATTAACGAGTCAAGGAGTACACCAAAGCATGATTAATATGATTCGTATTACATGTTTCCAGATCTTATTTCATATATATATATATATGTGTGTCGTATGTATTGAATAACAAGAGGAAGAACACGAATACCTTAAGGCAAATTTGGGATGGATCAAAAGGAGAAAAAGAGCACAAACATCATCACGCTCACACTAAATCTGCACGACTTGATCACCAACCTTCTTCTTCCCTTCTTCTTCTTAAACTTTGGGAGAAAACCAAGGAGATAGGGGCTGTTTTATGTTCGGTGTAGGGGAGGGAATGGAGGACCGAATATTGTGTGAATAACAAAAAAAGGATTATGCCGTGTATTTAGTTTTGGTAGGTAAGTAGTATCTTTTATTTTTAGAGATAATCCTCTTGTTTTTGAACTTGTTCTTATCACCACTCAAAACAAACGTGTACAAGGGATAAGTCACATGGATTTTTGGTTTAGGACACTTAAGAAAACGTGTATACACATTAGGAAATAAAAAAATATGTCGTTTAGGGTCTAAGATAGATTAGGAATGCTTTAGTTTAGTTATCTTAGGATACAAATTATTTAAATGTCTAATTTATATAATATAAAGTTTTTAATCTCATTTATTCATTGAAGAAGACTTAGGTTAAGTTCCAATTAGATGTAAAAATATGAATTCGGATTTTAGAGTTTTACAACTCTTCCCTTCTAAAAAGAAATTTTCGTCCTCGAAATTGAAGTGAATTGATTAAGCGGAACATACCAGATTACGAGTGGAAATGAAAATGATTTTAACAAACGGAAAGGTTGTTTCTCATGACTCGATCCTGATGGTCCAAAATAGCCTCAGGCTCTCTCAACAGAACAAATCATAACATATCTGATCCAACGGATTCGAAACCACATGTGACGGAAGATAATTGAGACATCTCAAATGAGAGACATGAACTGAAGCATGATATGAACGTGAGATAAATACGGAGGTAATGCTAAACGGTAGGAATTTTCACAATCCTATTCTAAAATTCCGACGAATCAAGGAAATGTACAAACGATCAACGAAGTAATTATCGAATTATCGAACGTATAAAATACATAAGGATAAGGGTAGAATAACCGTAATGATAAGAACGAACTTAAGGACTAACGAATCACTAAATAAATCTCTATATTATGTCAGAACGTCTAACCCTTCTGTACGGAGATACCCCAAGAACACACAACCCCCGGTCTAAAATTCCAAAGTTCCTCTACCACGGTAACTATTCTTTCAGTCACTATAATCAACTCCGGATCTTCAATAAGCAGCTATCTAATCCCCTTCCAACAAAAGATGTTCTATACTTCCATCCCTACCAAAGTACAGGATCCTAACATATCCTCTAAAGTCCGAATAGTTCATTCCTTCTGTCCATTTATCTGAGGGTGAAAAGAAATCTTAACTTGAGTCTGATTCCTCAAGCCTTCTGTAGTTCTCCTTGGAACTGTGAGGTAAAACGCGAATCTCTGACACGATCACTGCTGCCAACTCCAAGTTATGTGTTGGATATTCCGCCTCCTACGGTTCTAGTTGTCTTGATGCATAAGCGATATCCTTCTCGTGTTGCACAAGTGTATAACCAAGTCTCTTCTTGAAATCATTCCCAAAATTAGTACCCACCTAAAAGCTAATTCCTGTTTCAGCTCTTCAAACTCAGTTCTTGTTCCTCATCCCAACTAAACTTCTCATCTCTTCTCATACGCTTCATCAACCATAACGCCAGTCGTGAACATCTTCCACAATCCTTCTTCAAGACTCAAAGGTTCTAACCCCAGTAACTGTCGTCGGTTTTGACCATTTGGTGATAATCCCAATCTTCGCAGGATCCAAAATGATACCATCTGCTAAGAACGTCTCTTGTTCCAACCACAATATCACCCTTCTAGAATTTTGTTTAAAGCTTCTTCTAACGCAACATTTCTAACACAATACAAGAATGATCCACATGTTTCTCCTTCGCCTCTGAATACACCAAGATGTCATACTATGACAAATTTTTTCCAGTACTCACGAAAGACACGATTCATCAAATCTATAAACAGTCAGAGCATTAGCCAATACTGTTGGCATCACTAATACTCGTAGTGGCCGTAATGAATACGAAAGGCAGTTCTAGGAATATCTTCAAGCCATAAATCCATCTAAAGGAAAACTTCGCATCCTAAAATTGATCAGATATATCGTCGATTCGAGGTAGTGGATAACGGTTTCTAACAGTCATACGGTTCAGCTTCCAGAAATCAACACATAATCTCCTACTACTATCCTTCCTCTTTACGAATAAAACCGGGGTAGTCCACGGAGGTGTACTCGGACAATTTAAACCACTTATAAGTTGTTCCTTCAGTTCTTCCTATCTAAATGGTGTCATTTAATATGGAGTTTCAGATTCAGGCAACACGTCGTTCCATACGGATAGGGTTCTGTCTCATCAGACATTACTGTTCCGACACTTCTCAAGATATCTTTAGCTCCCAATAAGTTCAAGTTATATGATTTTTGTATTATCACGTTGATCAGGCGTCATAATACTTGCATCATACAATAATGCATTTATTGGTATCATATTCCACCTCGAGTGGTGACTAAACAATCTCTTAGTACCATGTCATATCAACTTCACATTCTGGTGGGAATCTTGGTGGTTCGTTAAGGAATCACATCGAGAAAATTCAGATTGCAAAGTTACTCTCAAGGTAAGATCCATCCAATGGTGTATTAAATAGGTGCTAGAAAAACCTTCACAACCGCAAAGAATAATGTATGAGTTTTCAGGGTAGTAATGATAAAAACGTTAATCAGTCGGAAATCATGGTAAGGAATTCAGGATTGTTCAAAACGCCAAAGGTGAGACGTATAGTATGATAGTAGTTAGCATCTTGATGTTCAGTCAACCAATTCATACCAAAATAACAACGAAATCGCACACTTCCAAAGGAATAATTTAGCAGAACGAATCTTATTGTCAAAATAAAATGGACAATTTCCTATACTCGTGGTTAATAACCACCAGATTTCTCATAGGAACGAAGATGGTTAAGGCATAACTTAATAGTGTTGAGGGGACCTTAATATGCTTAACAAAAGCAAGGGAAGTCACCGAATGTGTTAAACACATCATGGTCATCAGAATCCTCAGAATGGTTGAAGAGACATCTAAATGATTAACAAACGAATCAGAGGTTGGTGTCGGAATCAGAAAATAAAACTCATATAGTGTAAGGCACCACCAAAATATTCTTACATGGTCACTAGACTCATGCTGAGCAATATGATAAGTTTCCTAAATCTCTAGAAAGAATGCTCTTAAAGGGCTAAACTATAAAGTAGGGGCATGAATTAGAGTGATGCGGAAGCAATGTATCTAACAAATGTCTTATCACATAGTCTACCCAATCCTCACCGGTCATATCTTAAGTTCTTCCAGAGTGGAAATCCTAAGGCAAATTCTCAAAGGTTGTTTCATAAGCTCCTATAGTGCAAACCTAAGGGCCTAATATTCACAGGTCATGATTTTATGTACTACAAGTCGAAGCCTTTGCTCTGATACCATAATTGTAACACCCCCATCCGAGAACGGGTCAAATGTCACATTTATGGCGTCAAACAGAACATACGCAAGTGGAAGACTTTAATAATACAATGTTTACAAAGGTATTCTAAGGAAAAGATAAAGTACTAAATTTGAACATTACAACTTCCATACTAAAATACAAACTAAGTCCAAAAGGAAAAAACTCTAAATGCATCTCTAATCCTTGGGAAGCTATCAAGGTGTTCCATTAAGAGATCCTAAGCACTCAACACTCGAATCCCAGCCTCCCTCTTAGAACCTGCCGCAGGAAAAGAAAATGCGGTTGAGCTTAAAAAGCCCAATGAACATATATATACAAATGGATAACTAAAGCAAAATAATAACTGAAATAAAGTCATAAGGATCTGCTGGATAAAAATGATATAAGTTACAATAAGTAGTAAAATGAACGGATAAGTGAAACGGAACCACGAGAACCTGCTGAACAAGATATCAATGAAATATGGGATCTATGATAATGGAATCAAAGCATAACAAGGAATATGAAACGGATAACAATCATAACAAGGAAATGCCCAAGTAACAAACATATATCATATCATAGCAAATTGTACATAGGAGCTGCAGACTCCAATAGTACTAGCGTGAAATGGGGTGTATGGCACATACACAATCCATTCACTAAATAACTGAACTAAACAAAGTACATGAGATGCATCCATACGCTCCCTGCAAAACAGATATACATATACAAGTTCGAGTCTGTGCATACGTACATTAATATAATAATAATAAATATGGCGGCCATGGTTGCTATATAGCATAAGTGGGAACGCTGTGGACTAAAACCCACCTCCAAAGATAGTGTCAATACCATTGGTGCAACAATGACACGACCATGAACTCCCCATGACTGGCTACAAATATGCGCAACATAATAGGCATAGTACACGCAATATAATGATAAGGGATAATTATAAATTATCCAACTCAGATAATAGCTATATGAATAGAATATAGCATGAAACGAATAATCAAACAAATAACTAGACAAATACGGATCAAAGCATAACAAATATCAGGAAACAATGAGTCATGAGAAATCTTTAAGGATAGAGTACAACTAGGTTATGTAATTATGAAAATCATTTAAATGTTGTGTTCATGAAAGTATTCTTTTAAAAGCCATTTTTTATGAGAGTCATTAAACCTTTATATAAAAAGGGGTGTTACCTCGTATTCATAGAAATCATTTTAAAATAGTATTTCCCAAAACCATCATCAAGATATATATTCAAAAAGGTTTTTTATACAATTCATAATATCTAATGCGTTATAAAGTATCAAAGGATTCAAATGCGAATATTGAAGTCACAGAAGATAACGAACAAATCATATCACATAAAACAACCAAACGAATATCAAATGGATCATATTCATAATATTAAACATCAAGGAATTAAGTCATGAGATACCCTTACTGAGAAAGGGCGGAATATCTGTACCTTAACGTGAATGAAAGGAAACGAAATGAAATGAACACAGGGATGTAAATCACTCCTTCTTCAGAAAATCTACATGAATTATCGATCAATTATTATTTAGGAGTCCATTTTAAATGTCATTAATTGTCATAATTGATTCTTAAATACTTATAGTTATTCATTATTTGTGATTAGGGTTTCATTACTGGAATTAGGTTAACGTATGTTTAAGAGTATCCGTATTAATGTTACAAATGTAATTTAGGTCAAAACACGTTAAATGGGGTTAGGTTACACTAAATCCTTAACTTATAACATAGTTCAGATTTTATCTTATTCTGGTCCCGATATTTATGAATTTTATCCCATACTTAAGTGTTTACTGAAAAGCTCAAATATTTATCATGAATACTAATACATGTTGGGCACTTACAATAATTTTCCCAGATTTTATTTCAAAGTGATAGTACCATTTCAAAAATCATTTTCCCAAACCTGCCCAGAAAGTGCACTGCAGGTATACCCCAAAAGTTTTGCATTTTCTTAACCCATTAGAACCCTTCAGAAAAATATACAAAAATTCCAGTAAGTCCTATACATCCTAAATATTCTCCCTGTCAAATGAGACCTCCTAACTCCTCACTGTTTGGAAACCAATCCCTAATCCTTATTCCTTTAAATCCGATTAGTACACATGTTTATAAGCTCAATTCGACACATAACACACATGTTTCACAACCCTTCATGATCAACACACACATCATATATACAAACACAAAATAACGAGACACACAAATCACATAAAATCACAAAACCAAACCCTAACCCTCATTATTTGTCATGCACGCCCCTATATTAAATAGATTAAGGGTTTCCCCAGGTTTTAGGTCATAATTATTGTGCTATTAATGATCTAATACTCATTTTAACAACAATGTTAGGGCTTGAAACGAGACTAATCCAAATAGAGAGAAACCAAACAAAAAGTCGACATATATATTATGGTTTTTCACGATTTTATGTAGCATATGGTTAGTTATACATGTTACATATATTAACGAGTCAAGGAGTACACCAAAGCATGATTAATATGATTCCTATTACATGTTTCAGGATCTGATTTCATATATATATGTGTGTCGTATGTATTGAATAACAAGCGGAAGAACACGAATACCTTAAGGCTGATTTGGGACGGATCAAAAGGAGAAAAAGAACACAAACATCATCACGCTCACACTAAATCTGCACGACTTGATCACCAACCTGCTTCTTCCTTTCTTCTACTTGAACTTTGGGAGAAAACAAAGGAGATAGGGGCTGTTTTATGTTTGGTGTAGGGGAGGGAATGGAGGACCGAATATTGTGTGAATAACAAAAAAAGGATTATGCCGTGTATTTAGTTTTAGGTAGGTAAGTAGTATCTTTTATTTTTAGAGATAATCCTCTTGTTTTTGAACTTGTTCTTATCACCACTCAAAACAAACGTGTACAAGGGATAAGTCACATGGATTTTCGGTTTAGGACACTTAAGAAAACGTGTATACACATTAGGAAATAAAAAAAATGTCGTTTAGGGTCTAAGATAGATTAGGAATGCTTTAGTTTAGTTATCTTAGGATACAAATTATTTACATGTCTAATTTATATAATATAAAGTTTTTAATCTCATTTATTCATTAAAGAAGACTTAGGTTAAGTTCAAATTAGATGTCAAAAATATGAATCCGGATTTTAGGGTTTTACATTTAGCATGTTTTCTCTGGTGTTTGAGAATGTATTTGTTGAAGGCTGGGCATGGCATCGGTCATAATTACCAGAAGTGTTTTTATACATGCATTAGACTCTGATTTGAGACAGTCATGTTAAATGGGCCTTGTTTTTTTTTAAATTGAACTTGATGTGTGACATTTAACTTTTGAAATGTAAACTATTTTTAAAACAGATTTTTTTTTTAAAAAATTCGTTCTCTTTATCTTTGTGTTGTAATTACCAATTTAGTAGCACCCAACATGTATGCTTACGCAAATCCAGATTTTGGGGGTGTTGCAGATTGGTATCAGAGCCTCGGTTAGAGAACTAGGTATATATAAACCCTAAACTATAACCAGTTTATGAAAAATATTTCCTTATGACCGCCATATGCATGCCTGCCTAGTTTGCCATGATTTGATAGCTATTTGCCTTATATGATCAAGTGTTATATTATGTTGTTTGAGTATTTTACTTAACATATATAATATAAGTATTTTCTATATACTTACACATGCCACACCATATTTGTCACAGACCATGTCTCTTCCTTTCGATGTTCGTGATGAGGTACTCGCTGCTGGACACACTTCCCCGCTTCGACGACCAGTTCCATTTTCGGATGACCCGTTGATGGAGGTTGTCCGAGCAGCTACTTAGCCTACATACAACACTCCAGCATCTACCTCACCATACCTACCCCGCTATGCCACAACTCACCATTCATCTCCAGCTCAACTTTACACCCTCACCCAGCATACTCATACTGCCCCATCCACCAGCCGTCACACTACTCGTATGTCGGTACATTCTGGATACCGCCTACGATTCTCAGATTTGCCAGATCCATTACCCCGGAGGAAGACCCGATCAGCTTATGAGGGTACCTCTACTTCACCATCATCTCATTCACCTACGTTATCTCCAGATCATTCTCCTCCCCACCAGAGATTGCGGAGGTCTATTCAGTCTTACTCTGATGAGGATGAGGATCCAGTAGAGGATCCAGTGCAGGGTCAGGCAGAGCCTACACCAGTAGTGACAGCACCCGTCGAGCACGCTCTTGTTTGTGCGTGTGTTGATAGGAACAGAGGGTTACCGATGGGTTTAAATCAGGTGATGATGCCACGAGATGGAAAGGGCATCATGGAGGATGTACAGGGGGTATTTGAGGTAGGGCAGAGCTCCAGGGCTGCCCAGATATAGGATTTGAGTGATACTTAGTGGGTTGACATTACTTGTGATACCAGCACGGGTGTGCGTGCTGCTAGTCCAGAGTACACTCCATCATCTCCTTCATTCGTGCCACCTCCATCTCCGATACCTTCTCTGCTTCCATCACCAGTGGCTTCTCCGCTTCCACCAGCCTCATCGGATGAGGACGAGGAGCCTACTGCCATGGAGCAGGCATGGATCCAGCTGGAAAACCATGCCAGTTTGCTCAATGTGCACTCAGATCAGATTGAGAGGTTAGAGCAGCCTGACCGCATTCAGATTGTTGAGAGGCAGATTGGGACAGTTGACCGGCTGCATGTGTATTGTTTGAGGAGATGTTTACCGGCAGACGTGAGATGATTAGCCTGAGAGCCAGATTTGAGGCATTGGAGAGGTCACATGGTAGGAAGCTCAGGGCTTTGGATTTTAGGGCTATCGGTTTGGGCAGAGGCCAGACCAGGATTCATGGGATGTTGAGGAGAGATTGAGGTACTGATCGCGCTCAGTGGTAGAGGATCATGACTGCTGAGTATATGATTGGCGCTGTGATGAGAGAGAACCAGGAGCTGAGACACCGTGTAGATCATTTGGATGCTGCCATCGGAAGAATGACTGCAGCGTTCGAGCAGTTACACCTTGAGCGTGACCGAGCTTAGATTAGTTTCTAGTAGATGATGTATTCCACTAAACTGATGAGTTATCAGTTAGTGATGGACTATTAGCCTTGCTTGTAATTTTGTGTACCACTATTCTATTCGATATATATATATATATATATATATATATATATATATATATATATATATATATATATATATATATAACAAGCTTGGTTTATCTATTTCGATTGTTCATTTCCTCTGTGGTTAACTTTATTCTTGCACTCTATCTGTGATATTCATATACTCATGTGACACTTTCACTCTATACTCGAGATCTCATTTATCGTCATCTTCTTGTGATGCAGATAAATGGCACCTAAGCGAAAGTCAACGAGAGTCACACGAGGACGAACTGCTGACACACCTGCCCCAGCAAGAGCTGTGCAAGGCAGGACTGCTGAAAATGCCACCCCGGCAAGAGCTGCGCGAGGCAGAAATGCTGAGAACACCGCCCCAACTAGGGCCGCGGCAGACCCACCTGTGGTGAACCAAGCAACACTAGATCAGCTTGTCATTGATCGTGTGGTCACCGTACTCGCAGCCGCAAACAACTCAACCACCAACACCGGAACGTCAAGGCCAGTGACCAACAGCCTTGGCTGCACTTACTCTGAATTTCGAAAGATCATGGTTGGAGGTTTCGGAGGGACAGAGGGAGCCGTTGGCCTGACTAGGTGGATTGAAAAGCTGGAAACCGTGTTTTGCATCAGTGGTTGTAACGATGACGACAGGGTCAAATATGCATCTTTCACTTTCATGGATGCCGCTTTAACCTGGTGGAACAACTACATGAAATCTGCTAACATGGATGTTGCTTATGTTATGCCGTAGGATGACTTCAAGGAGTTAGTGCTTAGGAAGTATTGCCCACGCAATGAGGTCAAAAAGTTGGAGATAGAGTTTTGGAACTTAAAGGTATAGAATAACAACATGGCCGCTTACAACCAGAGATTTCAGGAACTGGCTTTGCTATGTCCTGAAATGGTTCAGACTGAAACGCGATTGCTTGAGAGGTATGTCAGAGGTTTGCCAAAGTCCATAAAAGGAGATGTGACTACTTCAAGGGTTACAGATCTCCATGAGACCACGGAAATAGCCAACAAGTTGATGGACCAGGAATTGGAGGATGTCCCAGAAAAGAGTACTGCCAACAAGAAGAAGTGGGAAGACACTCAAAAGGTAACAACAGTAACTCTCAAAACAAAAGGCAGGAAGTGGCAAAAGCTTACACAGCAGGTTCAAGTGAGAGAAAGGAGTATGATAGGAATGCACCTCTGTACAACCGTTGTAAGCTACACTACAATGGATAGTGCACGGTTAAGTGTCACAACTGCCAGAGAGTGGGACATTTGGCCAAGAATTGCAGGTCCAGACCCCTAGCCACTGCTCAAGCAACACCACCCAACAACCGTAGGGCAGAAGTCACCTGCTATAGATGTGGTGAGAAGGGTCATTATCATAATGAGTGCAAGAAACCCAGGAATCAGGGAAACGGTGGTAGTCATGGTAACCAGGGAGCAACAGTTAACAATGGGAACCGGGGTAATGGAGGAGGAGCCCATGGGAGAGTTTATGTTGTGGGCAGAAGGGAAGCCCAGGACAACCCGAACGTGGTGACGGGTACGTTTCTTTTAAATAATCGTTATGCATCAATATTATTTGATACGGGAACAGATAGAAGTTTTGTGTTGACTGCTTTTAGTTTCTTAATTGATATTGCTCTAACCACCTTAGACAACGTCTTTGACGTAGAATTAGCCAACGGAAATTTAGAAAGGGTAGATATCATTATAAGAGGTTGCACTCTAAACTTGTTAAACCACCCATTCAACATCGATCTCATGCCAGTAGAGTTGGGTAGTTTTGACGTCATCATAGGGATGGATTGGCTATCGAAATACTATGTCGTCATCATCTGTGATGAAAAGATCGTCAAAGTACCCTACGGGAACGAGTTTCTGATGATAGAAGGAGATCAGAGCGATTGTGCACGCTCGTGAAGATTGAACATTATCTCGTGTACGAAGGTGCAGAAGTACATTGAGAAAGGAAGCCACCTCTTTCTAGCTCATGTTACTGTGAAGAAAGAGAATGAGCCCGAAGAGAAATGATTGGAAGACGTGCCAATTGTAAGGGATTTCCCAGAAGTTTTTCCAGAAGACCTACCTGGACTCCCGCCAGCCAGACAGACCGAATTTCAAATCGATTTGGTGCCAGGAGCCGCGCCTGTAGCGCGAGTACCATATCGGTTATCACCAACAGAGTTACAAGAGTTTTCTGATCAATTGGTTGAACTATCAGGGAAAGGTTTTATCAAACCGAGTTCTTCACCTTGGGGAGCTCCTGTCCTGTTTGTTAAGAAGAAGGATGGATCCTTCAGGATGTGTATCGACTATCGAGAGCTGAATAAGCTAACCATCAATAATCGATACCCACTCCCAAGAATCGATGACCTATTCGATCAACTATAAGGTTCATCCATTTACTCCAAGATTGACCTGAGATCAGGTTATCATCAACTCCGAGTCCGGGAAGAGGATATCCCGAAGATTGCATTCAGAACCCAATATGGCCACTATGAATTCCAAGTTATTCCATTCGGCCTAACTAACGCACCATCCGTATTCATGGACCTCATGAATCGAGTGTGTAAGCTGTACTTGGATAAATTCGTGATCGTGTTCATTGACGACATCCTAATATACTCTAAGAAAGAGAATGAGGAGCACCTCCAGCTTATCTTAGAATTATTGAAGAAGGAGGAGTTATATGCCAAGTTTTCGAAGTGTGAATTCTAGATATCAACTGTGTAGTTTCTAGGCCACGTGATCGATAGTCAAGGCATTCACGTGGATCCCGCAAAGATCGAGTCAATAAAGGATTGGACGACACCCACAAAAATACGCCAATTCTTAGGACTTTTCAGTTATTACCGAAGGTTTATTGAAGGTTTCTCCAAGATCGCGAAGCCTTTGACTAAACTGACCCAGAAGAATATGAAGTATGACTGGGGAGCTAAGGAGGAAGAAGCTTTTCAACTCCTTGAGGAAAAGTTGTGTAGTGCACCTATTTTGGCTTTACCTGAAGGTAGTGAAGATTTTGTCATTTATTGCGACGCTTCACACAAAGGTTTGGGAGCCGTGTTAATGCAGAGAGAGAAGGTGATAGCATATGCCTCTCGACAACTGAAAACCCATGAGGAGAACGACACGATGCATGACCTGGAGTTAGCCTCAGTTGTGTTTGTACTTAGAATCTGGAGACACTATCTCTATGGCACAACGTGCGTGGTGTACACCGAACACAAAAGCCTACAACATATTTTGAACCAAAAGGAGCTGAACATGAGACAGCGCCGATGGTTGGAATTGCTCAATGACTACGATTGTGAGATCCGTTATCACCCAGGCTAGGCAAATGTAGTTGTCGATGCTCTCAGCAGAAAAGAGCGGATCAAACCTCTCAGAGTCAGATCGTTAGGAATGACGATCAGTTCACCGCTTCCAGCAAAAATTCTCGAGGCTCAGGTCGAGGCACTCAAGGAAGAGAACCGATCACGTGAGAAGATTTACGGAATGCTAGAGAGTGAGAATGGCTTCGTAAAGAGATCCGATGGAGTTTTGTGTTATTGGGACAGAAGTTGGATCCCGCTATACGGAGGAATTCGTGATTTGATCATGCACGAATCCCACAAGTCCAAATACTCCATCCATCCAGGATCCGACAAGATGTACTTGGATTTGAAAAAGCTATACTGGTGGCCAAACATGAAGGCCGATATAACTGAGTACGTCAGTAAATGTTTAACATGTTCGAAAGTTAAGGCTGAACACCAGAGACCATCCGGTCTACTTGTACAACTTGAAATTCCAGAATGGAAGTGGCAACGCATCACTATGGATTTCATCACCAAATTGCCTAAGACATTGAGCGGTTATGACACGATCTCGGTAATCGTGGACCGTCTCACTAAATCTGCTCATTTCCTTCCTATAAAGGAGAATGATAGCATGGACAAACTTGCACGACTATACTTGAAAGAAATTGTTGCAAGGCATGGTGTGCCTATTTCTATCATCTTTGATCGAGACAGTCGTTTCACGTCAAACTTCTGGAAGTCGCTCCAGGACGCATTGGGAACAGACCTCAACATGAGTACAGCTTACCACCCTCAGACTGATGGTCAGAGTGAAAGGATTATTCAGACATTAGAGGACATGCTGAGAGCTTGTGTGATTGACTTCGGGAACGGCTGGGATAGGCATTTGCCTTTAGCCGAGTTTTCCTACAATAACAGCTACCACACCAGCATTAAGGCTGCACCATATGAAGCACTTTATGGTCGTAAGTGCAGATCGCCAATATGTTGGGCTGAAGTCGGAGAAAGCCAACTTACCGGACCAGACCTAGTTTATAAGACTACCGAGAAAATTGTGCAGATCAAGAACCGAATGCAAGCGGCTCGTGACCGTCAGAAGAGCTATGTCGACAAGAGGCGAACACCCTTTGAGTTCCAAGTAGGTAAAAAAGTGATGTTAAAGGTCTCGCCATGGAAAGGCGTAATAAGATTTGGTAAATGTGGGAAGTTGAACCCTCTTTATATTGGACATTTTGAGATTCTTGCAAGAGTCGGGCCGGTAGCCTATCGACTCGCATTACCATCCAAGCTCAGCGCTGTGCACGATGTTTTTCATGTAAGCAACTTGAAAAAGTGTTTATCTGAAGATAACGCAGCCATTCCTTTGGAGGAAATTCAGCTTGATGAGAAACAGAACTTTATAGATGAACCGGTTGAAATCATGGACCGGGAAGTTAAACGTCTAAAGCAGAGTCGTATCCCAATCGTGAAGGTCCGTTGGAACTCTCGCAGAGGTCCCGAGTACACTTGGGAGCGAGAAGATGAAATCAAGCAAAAGTATCCTCACCTCTTTTCGAATTCATCAAGTGACGCGAATTGAAATTCGAGGCGGATTTCCCCATTAGCTGGGGAGACTGTGACAAATGGTAATTTTCACACTTTAAGTTAATAATAAATATTTATTTATTATTTTTAAACTGAGCATTTCTATGCATAACTGCATGTTTCTGTGAATTTTTGAGCATTTCTAAATATTTTTGGGGAGCTGTCCCGTATACTGTAGCTTATAGTGACTGCTGAAAAAGTCTATTTTTTTCAGTAAGCGTAAATTATTCTATTTCTGATAGTTACTGACAAGTTTCGTATTTAACCGAGAAGCTTTCTCGTATTTACTGAAAAGCAACCCCACACGCGAACCGACACTACAGTATATATGGTAGTAGTCAAATAAATACATTTTTGAGCAAATAATAATATTTTATTCTTATTTTGAAGAAAAAGTTGATAAAAACTTTATTTTACGTATACGTGTCCAAAAATGTCAAACCGGGACTTTACGGTAACATTTAAGCTCACACCGATACACGATATATCCATAGTGTTAAAAATTTCGGATTCCCTCTCTTTGACTTATGAGGTGATGCCAAGAAACACAAACAAACAAAGAAGATCAAGCTTTTTTTTAACCTATTATGACATTATATATTTGTAATTTACCTAATTATGTGTCACATACCAAAACACACATACAACTTCCACCTAAGAACTTACTTAGATCATTTTTTCACTTCTCCTAGTCGAACCATCAATAAACTCAAGATCCACAAAAATTGGTTGAAGTTATAACAAATCGGGTTGTACTTTCAAGAGTTTTGGGTTAATCGGAACGTGTTTTGGGTAAATTTGGTGCATTTTGGATTGTTCTTTGGTCTTCTACCTCTCGAAATTTTCAAGAAACATTGTAAGGATCCTCAAAACTTATTAACCTTGTTCATATCATGTTATCATGATGTCTAAAGAAGTTACCAAATGCTAAATGTATATGTTTTGCTAAAATAAAAAAGCTAGGGTTTGGTGTTTATATATATAGTGCTTGACTTTTTTTAGAAGTTTATACACAAATTATGATATTTCTTGATTGTTTGGTAAATCTTGTTACTTGTGGTACTAGTTTGATGAAACAAATGTGATTAGTGTTATTTACGCGAGTTTAAAATGAAATATACACTTATGTGTAAAAATACACTAATCGGCTACATTTTTAAGGAAATAAAAATTGGGGTTTTGAAAAACATAAAATTTTGGCTCTAGTGGTGAAATGTTGAAATTAGTGCTTAATAGCTTATTTTGAATAGCTTATTGAATAAGCTATAGCGTATTGTGTTTGGCTTATATTATTTGAGTTTTGGGTCATACGGTTCAAAATGGGTCGAACCCATTGAGATTTGACCATGTTTGACTTTTTGACTAATTTGCTTACTTATAAGAGCTTATTTGGTTAATTTAAATATCGTTACGTAACTAATTTAATTAAAAAGCACTTTGAGCTAAACTTTGTTTTTGGGCTTGGAAAAAGTCTCGACACTGTTGGGCCGAGCCCAACCCAAAACCAGTCACATTTGACTTTTTGACCAAATGACGTGATGAACGTGTGTTGGGAATTAAATATTCTGAAGTTTAAGTATCGGGAAAATCTCTCAAGTGATTAAATCTGGTAGCAGTAGAGTTAAGTCTGGTGAGTTCCAAAGTTAAGTCTGCTGGTTATCTGTTGGTTTAAGTCTGGTCGTTGAAGTTAAGTCTGGTGGTTAAGTCAAGTGTTAATTCTGGTGACTATCAGAGTTAAGTCTGCTTGATGAAGATATTAAGTCTGGTTTACTAAAAGTCAATAATACACGGTAGATAATATCTTACCCCATGTGCTCAGTCTTTATCATATACTCACAGAACAAGTTGTAAACATAGATACATGTTGTATCTTAGTTACTGACACACATAAGATAAGCTAGCAAGTTGTTTGACAAGACTTAACATTATTGTAAAGATCTTTCTTATGTTATAAAAGAAAGATCTTAGACTAGAGATATAAGTGTGTGTTAAACTTATAGTGAAAAATATATCTCTCAAGAAAATAGAACAAAAACAATGTGAAAAACTAGAAGGGGGGGTTGAATAGTTTTACCGATTAATATTAATTTGCTTTGTTACTCTATGTTAATTCAAAGGAAACAAACACAAACAAGTATTCACACAATATATATGAAAAGTAAAGAGAGGAAAGATCAAACCACACAACACGGATGTTTATAGTGGTTCGGCTACAAGGACTCTCTTCCATGCCTTACTCCACTCCTCGAGCCTCTAACTCGAGAGTTATCCTTCACTAAGAAACAAACTCTCTTCTAGGTGGAGAAAACCTTTACACGTTGCTTACTTCCTTTTCCGGTACTAAGCTAAACACCGAGTTCTACTTCAGGGCAGAACCAACCCAACGTCGCCTATATAATTACCGACACTAAGCTAGATGTCGAGTTCTTTCACAAGGGTATAACCACTCCCTACACTCTTTGTGTTTTGAGGACTAAAACACTAACCACACTCACTGAGATAAATGATACAAATAATGATGTGTGAATTACACAAAGAACACACAGTAACTATACTAAAGGTTTACACATCTGTGTTGAACCTTGATGCTTAATCTTCTTTGCTACAAAAGATAGATCAAATGATATGAATGAATGATGTTAGTAATATGAATGAGTATGTACTTAAGCTATGTGAGTGATGTAAAGGCCAAGTGATCAGCTTGCTATTTATAGGCAAGCTGATAAACACTCGGCGGATCCGGCGGATCCCTTAAAAGGGATCCATCCTTTATGTCGAGGGATCCGTGGGTATGCCAGAGGTAAGACAGCTAAGAGATTTTCCAAATCTCTCCAATCTTTCCATATCTTAGTGTTGTCATATCAAGATCTTCAAATGTCAACTATCTTACTTGAAGATCCATCCAAGATATTACAAGATCTTACCAAGATTACATGTATAATGCATGCCATGATGTCATTGTATCATTTTAGAAATAAAGTTTCCTTTTAAGGAAATAAACATGTAGATGTATGAAATGTATTTCCAAGTAAACTTGTGAAATGTAAAATGTGTTCTAAAGAGACTTTAGCTAGTATTTATAATTTGCTTAAAGATATACTTTTTAATTGTCATTAACAAAACTAAGTAAAGATCGTAAAATATAAATAACATTTTTAGGACGATATTTGTATTAACAATCTCCCCCTTTTTGTTGATGACAAAACATAAAGTATATTTTTGAGCAAAAGAATAAGTATAGCATGAGTTCTTTAAAATATAGATTAAGTTTGTTTTATTTGAGTTTAAAAACTATTTTTATGCAAAAAGTGTATGTACTGTGATGATTCACAGTTATGCAAACTTAATCCTTTCTCCCCCTTTTTGTCGAAACAAAAAGAAGAGTTGCGTAGCGGAATGTGATTTTGAGAACTTTAAGAGCTCCCCCTTGTTTGATACTCCCCCTAAATGGAGTAACAAGGTAATGATGCATGATCCTACAAAACAAATGGTTAGAATATGATATGCTCCCCCTCGATGTATACTCCCCATTATAAGAGTATGAGATGCTACAAAAAAAATGTTAGTTGTGAATAGCTTCAATGGAGAAGCATAATGCATATGAAATAGTCATCCAAATAGGACTTTCAATCTAGTTGACTTGAAAAAGTCAAAATGTAGTGTCTGATCAAAATTTTGTACCTAAAGTACATGATCAAACTATAATGTAGATTCCAAATAACTATAATGTTAGTCACCTAAATAATGATAATATGTTGTATGTTGATCACTCATAAGCATAAAAACATCACATTCATTAATTGAAAATTATGTGACAAAAGTCACAAACATGATATGATGTTACATTACAAAATAAATCCTAAATAAAGACAACTACTACAACATCATCCTAGAAAGTTCCTAACAACGCTTTTATTGAGGCGGATGAGAGATTGCATTGAGACGCTCGAGAACATGGTTCAAGATGAACCTCATCTCATTTTGAAGCTCATGGACCAAAATGTTGGTCCTTTGGGCCAAGTGAGATGTTCTCTCACAATGTGCGCAATCATGACTTGAAAAACCGGGAGGAAGACTAGGCTCCAAGTTTTGTGGTGGTGGTGGTGGTGGTGGTTGGTTGTTGTTGTTGTTGGATAGTTGTTGTTGTTGTTCATTGGTTGGTGGTGGTGTTTGGAGGGAGTTCATGAGGATGTTTTGGATGTCCATGGCTTCATTTAGGCGGTGATCAACTATACCCGAGAGAGTGTAGAGACGGTTGAGCTCTTCACTAATCTCTTCTTGGGTTTGAGGCATATTCATCCACATTGCCTCGTCAATGGCAACTAGAGTGGATGTGGGTGATAGAGGTTGTGGTTGAGGTTGGGATGATGGTGCATCATGGTATAAAGGACCATGGATATCCGGGTAAACCGGGTGAAAAAGCATGGGTTGTTGACCTTCAAAGGTCATGGGTGGAAGATTGGGTAATCTTGGTGAAAGTTCTTCTAAGTCATCAAGATGTGGTGATGTAGGAGGAGTCCTAAATAATTCCAAGGGTTGGAGTTTGGGTAATTTTATTGGTGATGGTGATCTAACAGGCTGTGATGGAGCCGGTGGTGGAGTAGTAGCTATTGGAGTAATGGTTAGTGGTGGTGTTTGTATAACAACATTTGATGGTGTTGGGGTGGAGAGTGTAAGGAAATTTTCACTAGAAATGGGTGATGATATATTGAGTGGAGAATTTTCCTCAGATGAGGAGTTTGCTAAGTTGATAAAACAACAAGGTTTAACACTAATGCGGGTTGTTCTTCTTGGAGGTCTAGATGTGGAAGAGTTGTTTGACTTGGTCATGGTGAAGTATGATAGCTAAGATGTACAGGAGAGGAAATGGTTGTTATGTGAAGTGATGATCCTAAAGCACTAATTTATAGGCAGAAGGTATATGAGTCTGTGTGTTTGGATTTGATGTAAATCCAATAGAGAATGTTGGTTCTGAATGATTTGGAACAAAAATTTGTGCAAATCACATCACATAAGTCAATCCATATAACTTATGTTGAGTAAGAGGAGGGAGATATGCAGTAAATGCAAAGGGATAGTGGAAAATCCTGTGATGTGATGTACCCACGGATTTGAAGGATCCCTAAAAAGGGTTCCTTACTTGTAACAGAAAGGTAACTTACTCCTAAGATTTGAAAATTCAAATTTTGGTGGGAAATTTTGTTCTTAAGTTTCTAAGAGTTTCTAAATCATTCTAAGATTTATAGTGATCAGTGAACCTATTCTAAAGAACACTAGAAATTAAAATCAAAGAATCGGGATGAGTCGAAAAGTTTTAAGAAATTAACTGTTATACCTGCGGATCCAAACGACAAGGCGTGCGGATCCAAAATTTGGGATCCGCAGGTTGTAAAATGACGGAGCCAACGCTAACACTTGGCGGATCCAAATTAAGGGATCCGCCAGATCCGTCTGGCAAAAATGCTAAAACTTCACAGAGAGTATGTCATATTTCGCGTTTTTCGACGAAAACCCGAAAATTCTCTTGGAGCATATCTATCATCTAATATGTAATGCAAAACAACTAAATATGATGATACTAACACATATTTAATCATAGATTAATCCGATCATGTGAACTTACCTTAATAGGAGTTAAGCCAAACATAGGCTTACACTTGGAAAATTGATAACACTAAGTGTTATCGACCTGCAAGTATTAGTTAGTTCTCATACAATTCAAGTAGCATCATACCAAGTTAATAACATAACCATTCAACATAACATTGTCTAGAAACGATTAGTTCCAAACACTCCTATCAACTCAACTTCTTCTTCAACTTCTTCATACCCTTGTGAAGCTTCATGATCCATCGACCTAAATTCTTCACCATTCCCTTCATTTGACGATGCTCAGGTGATTCATTCTGAATTGGTGGAAGTTGTCTCAAATACTCGGGTGGAGGAAGTCTAGAATTTGGTAAGCCGTCATCGTTACTCGTTGATGATGAAGATGATGAGGTTTGAGCACGAGGACGTTTGCCTTTATCAAGCGCTACCCTATGGTCGCTTAAGGGAGCAAAGGTGCGTTGGATCTCATCATAGTCGGGAACAAAACCTAAGGCATTTCTAGGAATGGATGCAAATGCTCGAAAAAGACGGGTTAAGAGCATTCCATAAGGCAATGCCATTTTTCCTTGAATTGGAATATCGGTCATTCTCTTGGCGATATAGTAAGCAAGATTGAAAGGCTGACGGGTTGACACATTGTACATCATTTGGCAAAGACAAGCATTGATGTGATCGCGGTTTCCTACCGTGCACATGACATTGGCCCTTAAGACTTCTTCCATTTTCCTAAACTCGGGCTTAATCTCATTTTGCTCCATAGCAAACGGATCTCTAGCTACTTCTTTACCTCGATACATCCTAGTGGGGTTGTTCCTAGGAATGAAGAGATGCTCACGAAATGACTTCTTTTGAGGCTAAAGGAGTGGCATATGGTGTCGTTCTTTCAAGATTTGATTCAAGAATGGTTAATGACCATTTATCGGTATAGACACTCGTTCCATAACTTGGAACTCCTAGGACCTCACCAAATTGATTTAAAGGGATGTTGTATTGTGTTCCATTGACACTGAAGTGAATGTTTATGTAACCTTGATCATTTGACTCTAGAGTGATACTAGCATAGAATTCTAGAATGAATCGTGGAACTATTGGTTCATCGATATCTAGGAGGGAATCAAAGTAAATGGCCGCTAGTTGTTCCCTAAGATTGGTTCATTCATAGAATGAGGACTCTAAAAACCTACCCTCATGTACGTAGTGTTTTTCTAGAGCTTTGAAAGTTTCAACTTGTTGTTCACTAAGTCCTTTGGTTTTATGGTGTTTAGGTAGGTAATTGACGGTGTGTTTGTGATCATAGTTGGTGGCAGGAGGCATGATTATCCTAGACACGAAAAATATATATAGTTTAGTTGAAATTATCAAAAATATATATGTCTAGTGTGTGCCTACATGGGGACAATGTGGAGGTGCGATTATCTCGACTCATTTTGATGCATGAAAATTATGTTTATGCAAGTTTTATAATAAAACAAGAGATAACCCAAACGCTCCTACTTCAATGTAGCTACATTTGAATGTACCCGAAAATACATATTAGTTATGTATTCCCTTTAGCATTCAAGAGACATGATGCAAGTGATGTTTAAAACCTAACGTTTTTGTATTTGTATGAACAATGTCCAAAAACCGTTTTTCCTAGTCGTGAGAAGATTTTAGCAAAAATTTCTCATGGGGTTTTTGATGAATGATGACAATGTACTATAAGATGCAATTCCTAACTATGAAAAACATGATTTGTTATGCAATTTGGAAAGTATACTTCATGATTTTTCAAGAATTATGTATAACCCCAAGGTTTGGTTTTGTGCATGAAATAGAAATCCTAGACGCAGATCAGGAGTATAAACATGATAAGGATACTTACAGTGATGTTTGGAGCACAATTTGGTTGAGAATAATGGCTTAATTTGTGAATTTTGTGAAGTATGGGACGAATTCAGTAGGTGATAAGTTTTAGGAGAGTGATGAATAGTACATGGTGTTGTTTATTTTATAATATAACAACCTGTGCATGTGACGGATCCGGCGGATCCAAAACAAAGGATCCTCCTTTGTTATCATTTGGATCCGCGGGATCAGAACACAGTTTTTGGTTTAGTGTCGAGTTTGGTTAAACTAAGGTTTACGCTACTGTCTATTCTAATCACTAGGTTCCATTAATCCTAATCCAAGTCTAAGGTAGTTGAAAGGTTCTCTTTTGAGAGGTTTTGTGAGGATGTCGGCAATGTTGTCCTCTGAGGAAACTTTCTCAATTGAGATATTTCCCTTCTGAACATTGTCGCGTAGGAAATGATGACGTATTTCAATGTGTTTGGTTCTAGCGTGTTGGACCGTATTTTTGCTGAGGTCGATAGCTCCTTTGTTGTCACAAAGAATGGGGATGTCGTTGAGTTCAATTCCATAGTCTACGAGAGCTTGTTTCATCCACAGTGCTTGTTGACACGCCTTTCCTGCAGACACATACTCTGCCTCTGTCGTTGAGATTGCGAGGGCTGTTTGTTTCTTAGCGAACCATGAGGTGAGACAATATCCTACAAAAGTACAAATACCACTAGTACTTTTCCTATCAACATAGTCACCGGCATGGTCTGAGTCGGCATACACTATGGTTTCTACACCCGTTCCTTTGGGATACCATAATCCTACATGTGTAGTGCCTTTGATGTACCTAAATATCCGTTTAACGGTTCAAGATGGGATATTTTGGGATCTTCTTAAAAACGTGCACATAGACAAACACTAAACATAATGTCCGGCCTACTAGCCATAAGATAGAGTAAACTACCAATCATTCCCCTATATTTAGTGCTATCTACGGATTCATTTTCTTCATCCTTTGTGAGTTTGGTTTCGGAGGACATAGGTGTTTTCATTGGTTTTGAGTCTTCAAGACCAAACTTCTTAAGCATATCTTTGATATACTTTGATTGGTTGAAGAATATCCCATCTTCTAATTGTTTTATTTGGAGACCTAAGAAAAAGTTTAGTTCCCCCATAATACTCATTTCAAACTCGTCATGCATGATTTTTGAGAAATCATCACATAACTCTTGACAAGTTGAACCAAATATAATGTCATCCACATATATCTGGACTATGATAATATGTGATCCCTTTTTCTTGGTGAAGAGAGTGTTATCTACTAGGCCCATGGTGTACTTATGGTCAACTAAGAAGGTCTTAAGTCGATCATACCAAGCTTTTGGTGCTTGCTTAAGTCCGTATAAAGCTTTCTTTAATTTGTAAACATGATTTGGTTTTTCAAAATCGGCAAAGCCGAGAGGTTGTGCTACATATACCTCTTTATTTATAAAGCCATTTAAAAATGCACTTTTGACATCCATTTGAAATAATTTAAAATCATGTGCACATGCATATGCAAGTAGTATTCTAATAGACTCAAGTCTAGCTACGGGTGCAAATGTTTCATCATAATCTATTCCTTCTTGTTGATTGTAGCCTTGTGCTACTAGTCTAGCTTTGTTTCTAGATACTATGCCATTTTCATCCATTTTATTTCTAAAAACCCATTTGGTACCTATTATGGTTTATTTTTAGGTTGAGGAACTAATGTCCAAACGTCATTCCTAATAAATTGATTTAATTCTTCTTGCATCGCAATGACCCAAGATTCATCTTTTATTGCTTCATTTATATTTTTAGGTTCTATTGTTGAAACAAAACAAAAGAAATTACTTTCATTTTGAGCTTTAGACCTTAATGTTCTTTCATTGAGTTTTCCTATGACGTTTTCTAATGGATGACTTTTATCTTCTTTGATGTTGACTAAATCTCTTTTTACTGGTTCATCTTCTTTATCATTTTCAACATTTTCCTGATTATCAACCATTTGGTTTTCAACTAAGTCATCATCTACCAAAGGTGATGTCTTAGAGGGAGGTGGACATTTATCGAATGTTACATTCAATGATTCCACGACTCTTGAGGTTTCCTTGTTCAAAACTATGTATGCTTTACTAGTTTGTGAATATCCTAGAAATACACCTTCATACGACTTTGGGTCGAATTTGATGAGATAATCCTTTGTGTTTAAAATGAAGCACTTGCTTCCAAACACTCTAAGATATCCTAAAGTGGGCTTTTTGCCTCGATAAAGTTCATAAGGAGTTTTATTTAAAAATGGTCTAATAAAAACTCTATTTAGGATATATGTGGAAGAATCTACTGCGTGATACCAAAACTTTTGAGGTATGTTTTGTTCATTTAACATAGTTCTACTCATTTCTTGAATTGTCCTATTTTTCCGTTCTACTACACCATTAGATTGTGGAGTTTGAGGAGCCGAGAAATTATGAGTTATTCCATTTTTATCACAGAATGTTCCGAATTGGATTTCGTTGTCAAATTCTTGACCATGGTCAGTTCTAATAGATACTATGTTACTTCCTAATTGATTTTGAATTTTCTTGCTTAGAATTTCAAATTTATCAAAGGCCTCATTTTTGGTTTTCAAAAATTTAGTCCATGTATACCTAGAGTAATCATCTACTATAACTAATGTGTAAAAATTACCTCCATAACTTTGTATAGCCGACGGGCCAAACAAATCCATATGTAACAATTCTAGACACCTAGATGTAGATACCATGTTTTTAGCCTTATGGCTATTATGCACTTGTTTCCCAATTTTGCAAGCATCACAAAAGTGTTGGTCATATCTCAACTTAGGTAGGTTCCTAACGATTTCTTTGGATGATAAGGATTGAATTAACCTCATATTGGCGTGACCTAAACGTCGATGCCATAAGGTTGAGTTTTCATCCAGAGAAGTAAGACAAAGCTTGTCTTTCAGTGTTTTATCTAATTTCATAACATATACGTTATTCTTTAAGACACCTTTTCCTACTGTTATGCCATCTTTAAGTATTTTACTTCCATTTTCACTGAAAAGGACGTTATACTTTTTGCGGCACAATTGACTTATACTAAGTAAGTTAAAACCTAAATTATCAACATGAGCAACATCATCAATAGAGAGGGAGTCATGAGAGATTGTACCTTTTTCGATGATTTTACTTTTAAGCTTGCTACCAAATATGACATTACCTCCGTCGTACACTTGGTAAGTGGAGAAAAGGCTTTTGTTTCCCGTCATGTGTCTTGAACACCCACTATCTTTGATCCACTCATCAGGTTCAAGTTCAACTTTTAAGCACACCTAAGTTTAATAAAGACTCAAGCGTTTGGTCCCCAATATCTCATGGGTCCGTTTGTGTTAAACATAACATTATCATGGTTCATGTAAGCAAATGGAGGATAATAGTTACATGGCATGTAATTGGGACCTTGAAAGTTTCTAGGCATATTTTGGTTCCAATTATTTTGATAATGATGTTGTGAATTAACATTACTCTTAGGAAAGGGGTGTTTGGGAAAACTAGTTTGAGGTCTCTGTTGTGTTGTTTTAACTCTATACTCATTCCTAGCTTGACCTCTCCCTATAAACACAGCTGGTTTTAGCTTGTTATTAGTTGTACTAGTACTAGGTTTTCTAGTGACCTTAACAAATTCAGTACGGTCTGTTTTCTGAACCTTCTGTTCAACTTCTGTACCCGCGGATCCCTTGGGTACAACTGGCGGATCCAAAACTTTGGATCCGTCAGATCCGTGAGCTTCTGACTTAGTTGAAACAGTTTCTTTTTCATTCACAGTTTTTTTCTTAAAGTCACTTAAGGTTCCTAGTTTCATAAAACCTAATCCGGTTTTATCATGAGGAAGTTTTTGCATCTTCATTATCTCATCTGCACAACTTATGTTTTTATCAAACCTTTTAAACTTAGAGTTTTGCTTAATGAGATCTTCCTATGAAGTTTTTAGTGCATCTAATTCTAATTTTAGTTCTTGACAAGAGACACATGTATCTTTACTATTTTTCCCTTTTTCCATTCGTATCTCTTTTTCTTTAAGCCAATACACTTCTTTTTCTAAAAGTGTTTTTTTAGTTTTCAAGAATTTGTTTTTGTTGATGATTTTTAATGTGATATCACACAGCTTGTTATATTCTATTTCTAAGGTTTCATCATCTATAGAAGAGTACGAGTCAGAATGTACCTCTTCTGTGTCATGATCCATAAGGGCAACTTCGTTGTTCTTAGGCTCATTATCATCTCCTTCACTATCACTCCAAGCTCCACTAACGAATGCTTTTTGAGACTTGTTCTTTGGAGGCTTTGGACATTCACCTATAAAGTGACCAGAATCTCCACATCTATAGCACTTCCTATCTAACTTGCCCTTTCTATCATCACGGTCTTTTCGTAAAGATTTCTTTTCTTCACGAGGTGGTTTTACGAACTTTCCTCGTCTCCTGAAGAACTTCTTGAAATCTCTTACGGCCATGGAATTGAGATTTGACCATGTTTGACTTTTTGACTAATTTGCTTACTTATAAGAGCTTATTTGGTTAATTTAAATATCGTTACGTAACTAATTTAATTAAAAAGCACTTTGGGCTAAACTTTGTTTTTGGGCTTGGATAGAGTCTCGACACTGTTGGGCCGAGCCCAACCCAAAACCAGTCACATTTGACTTTTTGACCAAATGACGTGATGAACGTGTGTTGGGAATTAAATATTCTGAAGTTTAAGTATCGGGAAAATCTCTCAAGTGATTAAATCTGGTAGCAGTAGAGTTAAGTCTGGTGAGTTCCAAAGTTAAGTCTGCTGGTTATCTGCTGGTTTAAGTCTGGTCGTTGAAGTTAAGTCTGGTGGTTAAGTCAAGTGTTAATTCTGGTGACTATCAGAGTTAAGTCTGCTTGATGAAGATATTAAGTATGGTTGACTAAAAGTCAATAATACACGGTAAATAATATCTTACCCCATGTGCTCAGTCTTAATCTTATACTCACAGAACAAGTTGTAAATATAGATACATGTTGTATCTTAGTTACTGACACACATAAGATAAGCTAGCAAGTTGTTTGACAAGACTTAACATTATTGTAAAGATCTTTCTTATGTTATAAAAGAAAGATCTTAGACTAGAGATATAAGTGTGTGTTAAACTTATAGTGAAAAATATATCTCTCAAGAACATAGAACAAAAACAATGTGGAAAACTAGAAGGGGGGGTTGAATAGTTTTACCGATTAATATTAATTTGCTTTGTTACTCTATGTTAATTCAAAGGAAACAAACACAAACAAGTATTCACACAATATATATGAAAAGGTAAGAGAAGAAAGATCAAACCACACAACACGGATGTTTATAGTGGTTCGGCTACAAGGACTCTCTTCCTTGCCCTACTCCGCTCCTCGAGCCTCTAACTCGAGAGTTATCCTTCACTAAGAAACAAACTCTCTTCTAGGTGGAGAAAACCTTTACACGTTGCTTACTTCCTTTTCCGGTACTAAGCTAAACACCGAGTTCTACTTCAGGGCAGAACCAACCCAACGTCGCCTATACAATTACCGACACTAAGCTAGATGTCGAGTTCTTTCACAAGGGTACAACCACTCCCTACACTCTTTGTGTTTTGAGGACTAAAACACTAACCACACTCACTGAGATAAATGATACAAATAATGATGTGTGAATTACACAAAGATCACACAGTAACTATACTAAAGGTTTACACGTCTGTGTTGAACCTTGATGCTTAATCTTCTTTGCTACAAAAGATAGATCAAATGATATGAATGAATGATGTTAGTAATATGAATGAGTATGTACTTAAGCTATGTGAGTGATGAAAAGGCCAAGTGATCAGCTTGCTATTTGATGCGTGGTTTTGCGACCTTACAACAGGTTTTACCTCTCAAGGGATCCTGAGAAGTTTGCAATCCCCACCAGGCAGTGTACCTGACCGATGTAGTATAGTGAAGATGCAAGTACCGGGGGATTGATCGTTCAACTCAAAGAATAGTGTTCGTTAGGATTAAAATTTATCTACTAGGTCTAGAGTTGAGGGATGATTCTTTTTGTATTTTTATATTTTATGGAAAGCAAGTAAAAATCTCGGGTTTTGGAAGAAGGGGCGGAATTAGTTGCTAATCAACTAACCCAAAAGCTACTAACTTAAGTAATATGCAAGAAAGGTAAACTAGGGTTCTACAAGGGAAGTGAAGCGTATCTACCTATGATGTATTACTCCTTGATAGCTATCCAATTCTACCTATTGAATTGTCACTCCTTGTTTTAATTGACGGGTTGTATTCCTTAATACCATTCGTGGGGTGGCGTACGTACTTCCCCAACTCTATAAGCTCCTACTTCACTCCTATGTCGAGCCGGCTAAGAAGCTCCTAACATGGGATCACTAGAATTCGCTCATGCATTAAATACAACCAAATAAACCTAGTACGCATTGGTTCATGTTTCTTAAGACGTTCAGGCAAGTTACCGTATAGGAGTTTAGCCAGTTTTCTTAAGCCTAACATCGATATCACCCAATCAAACAAGAGACAATAGGAAACAAGAATTATTAGCTAAACCAATTAGATCTATTGAAGTGTCACACCTTTATTGATGACGATAGACACATACATCAACAAGGAATCAATAAGATCTAATTAATCATATACAAGTTTCACACAATCATAAGTAGACACAAGGTGAATTAGCAAAGCATGATCAATGAAGGGCAAACAACCATAATAATGAAAGACATAATTAAGTTAGAATCAACAAACCAATATTTGATGTTTATGAAATGATTGAAACCCTATAAGTTGCTGGAAAAACACCTACCTAAACCCTAGAATCGGACTTAGGGTTTAGGGCTTACAAAAAGTGAAGTTGTGATGTTGTATTTATAGCTGATTTTCTGTCCGCATCGATCTGACGGCGTCAGCCTTCACAAGTGACGGCGTCAACTCCCCTTTTTCACCAAATTGTAGATTTTTTTGTCCCGATTCCGTGGCCTCTTGAATCACCTAAATCCGAGTTCGTATGAAGATTTTATGGCCAAAACAGTGACAGCTACTCCACGCGCGAGTTGTGATTGTCTTTATTAACTTGTGGCGGTTTCACTAAGGTTCCTTCTCATGTAAGAATACTTTGACGCCGTCACTCTATATCATCTGACGTCGTCAGGTCTATGATCCTGACGCCGTCACCTTTAAAAATCCTCTGGCCCGTCTCTCTTT
This sequence comes from Artemisia tridentata subsp. tridentata, assembly GCA_021014915.2. NCBI lineage: Eukaryota > Viridiplantae > Streptophyta > Magnoliopsida > Asterales > Asteraceae > Artemisia > Artemisia tridentata. The sequence continues at coordinate 263,055,689 of CP139503.1, forward strand.
AACTTAACACTTGACGGCCTACATCCATTAACACGTGACGCCGTCAGACTTCCTATGTAAAACTTTCTGGCGCGTCACGTGTATAATTCCACCACTTTCATCTTCAAGTGACGGCGTCAGCATCCAAAGCCTGACGCCGTCAGGTGTAAAATCCTGACTTTCCTTGGTCTTTTTGTTTTCTTCATTCTTGAGCATAAAAACGTCCAAAAAGCTCCAAAATGCTTCATATTCCAGAAATCACGTCCCAAGTACCTAAAATGAGAAAAGAAACGATTTAGGGCAATATTTGATCATATAATCGCGGATTAGGGCTTAAATGACCCCCTAAAAGCGGTACACTTTTCGCTTCATCAAATATCCCTACACTTGGGATTTGCTTGTCCTCAAGCAAATGAGCTTTTCCACCAATTGAAATACAAGTTAGGGGTCATTTAACATTAATATAAAAGTAATTACAACAAATGATCATTCCACCTTGGTCAAAATAAGCACGGAAATTATACACTAGCACCTCACAATAAGTGTTTGGATACTCTCATCCCTCGGGTCATAGAAAATAGATTACCATAGGCTTGGGAAAGGATCACGCCTCTACCACTTTTGGCGTAAGCACCTAGGATAAACTATCAAAGAGGTCTTTACAAAGGGTTATAACGTTAGGTGTAGGGATAAGGAAAACACGGTTTGTTGGATAAGGATATTTTTACTGGTGGCAAGTCAATCATCTTGGTCAATTACATGTAGAATGAGGCGTTGCTAAGCCAAGACTCGACTCAACTTAAACTAATCACGAACTAATAAACATAGAACAAAACAAAACATAAATAAAAGATAGAGGCGGATGGTAGTCCGTATGCTTTTTCTTCACTTTTTCTTTTTCTCTCTTTTTTTTTTTTTTTTTTTTTTTTTTTTTTTTTTTTTTTTTTTTTTTCATACACTCTTGCCCTACCATCCAAAACAATACATCACTAGGGATTCTTTGTACCATCCCTACACTTGAACTTTTACATACTTTACATAAAATTATTCTAATGACTCGAATCAAGATAATCGAAACATTTGGAGTACTTTAAAATATTAACGTACATATGGGGGTAATAAATGATGTTTTTCCCCATTACTCCATTACACTAGTACTTTACCCATAAGTCCCAATCGTCCCAAAACAATATGTACAAGGATATGACTCGACTTAGCAACCATGTAATCAATTTGATAATTAACTAAGGGTTTAAACAAATGTTGTCACAATAATGCACTAAAGATGAGTGCACACAAGGTAGGCTAAGGCGATTTGGGTGTACATTTAAGTGGGGTGTAAACAAATTCTTCCTTTAAGTAAAATGCTTAAAGTTATAAACGAAAAGATAGGCTCTGAGGGGTGTAGTAGGGGTATCGTGTACCAAAAATGGGTACAACGCAAAGGGTGTGGGAGAATTACTTGACCAATGTAGCCAAAGTAATTATAACAAAAACACAGGTGTAAAACAATGGGTTAATCCTAATGCCTCTTATCATGTAGTCAATCCTAACTACACGAATGTAGTCTCACTAGCGGTCTCGGTATGCATCACAAACGCAAGTTCTAGAATCTATAAACTACCGGTACACTCATAAGCACCAACAATGAATGCTTTTTCCTAAAGATCTAAAGGCGAACCTCACATATTTGGGGTGGAAATTTTTGAGTGGTATGGTTTTTGTGCTAGTCTTACAATTCCCTATCCATGAGATGCTTATTAAAATCAAAGTTTCACTCCTATATGTTGTAAAAAATTTTAAATTTGGTGCTAAAATTGCCCTAACCAATATTTCTCTTGGCTTTATTACACATTCACTATTAAACAAAACAAAAATCAAGCGAAGTTGTAGTTTCTAAGGAATCCTAATTTACCCTCCCTACACTTAATCCGAACATTGTCCCCAATGTTCTAGACAAAAGATGTAAAAGTAAAAATAAATGAGAATGGAAGAAACTAATACTCCCCTGATTCGCTCGGTATGGATGATGTGATAATATGGTTAAATCTCCCTCCAAGAGAATGAACATGATAAGCTTCACTCTAGAAATATAATCATCCTCTTGATGTGTTGCACGTACATCTTCTTATCCAATAATACCTGTAACCAACAAACACAAAAACCAAAGCATCAAACCGAACAAAGAAAAACTACAACTAGATGTATTTCCAGACTTAGAAATAAAAACAAAACAAAGCAATAAAAGGATAGGATACTTGCGGGATGACTTACAAATAGGAACTCATAAATCATGTCCACAAGTATTGACACACAAACAAGATAGAATATATGCTAATCATGAATTGTGAATTTTCCATGTTTGAATTTTGTTCTTTTTAACAAAATATAAACTTCCCTACACTTATCTTTTTGTAAAATACCTTTATATGCAATTAAGACGAAGTTAAGAACAAAATAAAGCATTTTCACAAATTATTCGAAACATGAAAATTTAACAATTATGATTAAGCATATATGACACAAACAGACAAATAAAATAAAAACATCAAACAATTAAAAACATGGGTTGCCTCCCAAGAAGCGCTTGTTTTTGTTCGAGTCACGAGCCTGACTCTACCCTTATTTAACAGAAATAGGGGAGGTTTTCCCTACACTTAGGATTAAGTGTGGGTGAAAGTAGCGATACACACCCTTAGGGTGGAAATATGCCACGTGAGGTGAAGGGGGTGAGTGAATGGCTTCCTTCATCCTAAAACTACCCGGATAATAAGGGTTGATGGGCGGGTCGGTTCCTCTTTTGTCTCCTAGAAATATATCTAAGGATGGAAAATTGTGTAAAGGTTGAGGTTCCGGTTCATCAACACTAGGAAATTCCCTAGAACTAAGAGTAAGGTCATCACTAAAAGTGTTCAAACCTATATCCTCTAGTTGTGCTTGGTCCAAGGGTTCTACCTCCATTGGGATTCCTAAAGTCACTTCTACTTCTTCTGGGTAAGTCACGGGCGGTGTGTGTGCCTCAAATGATGGTAGGACTTGTGGGGTATTTAGCGGGCTTATGTTACTTACCTCATCATTCCTTGTGTCAAGATCACCTATGTGTTCATCCTGTATTATGGTAGTGCCTAACCATGACATGCAACTAGGTGGCTCAACTCCACCCTCATCCCCAAACAAACATGTTTCATGATCCTTGAAATTTGTGGTCAATTGACTTGTACTAACGTTTGTTGGGTTGTCTACTCTATAATAATATTGGGCACAATCTTCTATGGTATCCCATGCTTCTTCAGCATTTAATTCCCTAAGGTCCCTATTGGCAAAATCGTTAATGCACATTTGGTCATATCGGTCGACACGATCATAAAAGATTTGGGTTAGGGATGCTAAATCGAAGCTATGATGAGGGACTATTCGGAGTAAGTTTTTAAAACGAGTCCATGCATCATATATGGGTTCATCTCGATATTGGTTGAACATCAAGATGTCATTAGGGGCAAATGGATTTCGTGGTCGGTAGTATGGTGGGTTCGCGTACTCCATATTGGTGAACGGAAGAGTCAATGGAAAGGTTTTTACAAACAAAGACACAAAGAAAAGATAGACTACTAGAAAGCTAATAAAAAGAAAATAAAAATCTCAATAGATAGGAATCTAATGAGTAGACCAAATAAAAATAAATTTCAACCTAAGCAATAACTACTCCCCGGGCATCGGCGCCAAAAACTTGATGCGTGGTTTTGCGACCTTACAACATGTTTTACCTCTCAAGGGATCTTGAGAAGTTTGCAATCCCCACCAGGCAGTGTACCTGACCGATGTAGTATAGTGAAGTGGCAAGTACCGGGGGATTGATCGTTCAACTCAAAGAATAGTGTTCGTTAGGATTGAAATTTATCTACTAGGTCTAGAGGTGAGGGATGATTCTTTTTGTATTTTTATATTTTATGGAAAGCAAGTAAAAATCTAGGGTTTTGGAAGAAGGGGCGGAATTAGTTGCTAATCAACTAACCCAAAAGCTACTAACTAAACTAATATGCAAGAAAGGTAAACTAGGGTTCTATAAGGGAAGTGAAGTGTATCTACCTATGATGTATTACTCCTTGCTAGCTATCCAATTCTACCTATTGAATTGTCACACCTTGTTTTAATTGACGGGTTGTATTCCTTAATACCATACGTGGGGTGGCGTACGTACTTCCCCAACTCTATAAGCTCCTACTTCACTCCTATGTCGAGCCGGCTAAGAAGCTCCTAACATGGGATCACTAGAATTCGCTCATGCATTAAATACAACCAAATAAACCTAGTACGCATTGGTTCATGTTTCTTAAGACGTTCAAGCAAGTTACCGTATAGGAGTTTAGCCAGTTTTCTTAAGCCTAACATCGATATCACCCAATCAAACAAGAGACAATAGGAAACAAGAATTATAAGCTAAACCAATTAGATCTATTGAAGTGTCACACCTTTATTGATGACGATAGACACATACATCAACAAGGAATCAATAAGATCTAATTAATCATATACAAGTTTCACACAATCATAAGTAGACACAAGGTGAATTAGCAAAGCATGATCAATGAAGGGCAAACAACCATAATAATGAAAGACATAATTAAGTTAGAATCAACAAACCAATATTTGATGTTTATGAAATGATTGAAACCCTATAAGTTGCTGGAAAAACACCTACCTAAACCCTAGAATCGGACTTAGGGTTTAGGGCTTACAAAAAGTGAAGTTGTGATGTTGTATTTATAGCTGATTTTCTGTCCGCATCGATCTGACGGCGTCAGCCTTCACAAGTGACGGCGTCAGCTCCCCTTTTTCACCAAATTGTAGATTTTTTCGTCCCGATTCCGTGGCCTCTTGAATCACCTAAATCCGAGTTCGTATGAAGATTTTATGGCCAAAACAGTGACAGCTACTCCGCGCGCGAGTTGTGATTGTCTTTATTAATTTGTGGCGGTTTCACTAAGGTTCCTTCTCGTGTAAGAATACTTTGACGCCGTCACTCTATATCATCTGACGTCGTCAGGTCTATGATCCTGACGCCGTCACCTTCAAAAATCCTCTGGCCCGTCTCTCTTTAACTTAACACTTGACGGCCTACATCCATTAACACGTGACGCCGTCAGACTTCCTATGTAAAACTTTCTGGCGCGTCACGTGTATAATTCCACCACTTTCATCTTCAAGTGACGGCGTCAGCATCCAAAGCCTGACGCCGTCAGGTGTAAAATCTTGACTTTCCTTGGTCTTTTTGTTTTCTTCATTCTTGAGCATAAAAACGTCCAAAAAGCTCCAAAATGCTTCATATTCCAGAAATCACGTCCCAAGTACCTAAAATGAGAAAAGAAACGATTTAGGGCAATATTTGATCATATAATCGCGAATTAGGGCTTAAATGACCCCCTAAAAGCGGTACACTTTTCGCTTCATCACTATTTATAGGCAAGCTGATAAACACTCGGCGGATCCGGCGGATCCCTTAAAAGGGATCCGTCCTTTATGTCGAAGGGATCTGTGGGTATGCCAGAGGTAAGACAGCTAAGAGATTTTCCAAATCTCTCCAATCTTTCCATATCTTAGTGTTGTCATATCAAGATCTTCCAATGTCAACTATCTTACTTGAAGATCTATCCAACATATTACAAGATCTTACCAAGATTACATGTATGATGCATGCCTTGATGTCATTGTATCATTTTAGAAATAAAGTTCCCTTTTAAGGAAATAAACATGTAGATATATGAAATGTATTTCCAAGTAAACTTGTGATATGTAAAATGTGTTCTAAAGAGACTTTAGCTAGTATTTATAATTTGCTTAAAGATATACTTTGTAATTGTCATTAACAAAACTAAGTAAAGATCGTAAAATATAAATAACGTTTTTAGGACGATATTTGTATTAACAAACAATATCACAAGATATAGAAACATAAGATTCAAGGTTGTAACCCTAGTGATAACTCAAGATCACTCGTATTATTATCTTAATAATATTGAATCGTTTGTTGTTAATCTTTCATTGTTCATTGTCATATAACAAACACAACTGTTCCATTTCCATAACCATAATAACCTTCTAAGTGTGATTAAGTAGATTCCGCATACTTAATCATATTCACTCAATATATCATATACACAAAGAACAAAAGGTTTAACCACCTTAACCGTGTATCGAATCCTAACAAGTGGTATCAGAGCAAGGCTGATATAGTTGATTTAGAAGAAGAAACTTAAGAAATGGATGTTCAGGATACTGCTACAAATGTTTCTGCAAAGTTGCTCATGATCAAACAAAATGAGTTTGAGCTATGGAGGTTGAGAATTGAGCAATATTTTATGGTTCAAGATTATGCTCTCTGGGATATCATTACATATGGTGATTCTTTTTCACTAGGCTATTAAGATGTTATCATTGACGGCAAAACAGTAAGACAAAGAAATACTGGACCAGTTTCAAATGAAGAAAGGATGCAGAAGAGAAATGATCAAAAAGCAAGAAACTTGTTGCTTATGACCATTCCTGGTGAACAGATGCTATCCTTTAGCAAGTATCCAGATGCAAAAACTCTTTTTGAAGAGATTTGTGCATGGTTTGGTGGTAATGAAACTACCAAGAAAACACAAAAGACATTGCTGAAACAACAATTTGAAAATTTCAGTTCAAATAGCAATGAATCTCTTGATAAGTTGTTTTCTAGATTACACAAGCTTGTCAGTCAGCTAAGTGTATTGAGTGTTGAGATAGAAAAGGAAGATCTCAACATGAAGTTTTTGAGAAGTCTACCTGATGAGTTCCATACTCATGTGGTTGTCTTGATGAACAAGCCAGATATTGAAACCATGAAACTCAATGATTTGTTCAATAACTTCAAAATTGTTGAACAAAGTCTAAAGAAGTTTGGAATCTATAGTACTAGCTCTGGGAATGTGTCACTCTTGTCATCTCCCAGTATTAGTAAGTCAGAAGAGGTATATGAAGTTGAAGGTGTTTCTATTGCTACATATGTTGGTCCTTCTACTAGTTCACAGAAGAATGTTGCTGGACTTGGAGATCCATCGTTTAATGTATTCATGTCTAGTCAAACTAGTGGTTCTCCTCTAATTCATGAAGATCTTGATCAGTTGGATGATAATGATTTGGAAGAGATGGACATCAAATGGCAGGTTGCTTTGCTTAGCATGAGGGCTAAGAAGTTCTGGCAGAGAACTGGTAAGCAGATTACCATTGATGGTAATGAAACTGCTGGGTTTGATAAGAAGAAAGTAGAGTGTTTCAACTGTCACAGGTTAGGACACTTTGCTAAAGAATGTAGAAACCCAAGGAAGCAGGATAATAGAAGCACATGGTATAGGCAAGAGAAGAAGAAGGAAGTCACAGTTGAAGAACCAAGGGCTATGCTAGCCATAGATAGGGTTAACTATGACTGGAGCTTCATGGCTGATGAAGAGGAAGCACCAAAAAATGCTGCTCTTGTGGCCACTGAGACTGCTCTAATGGCCTTCTCTGATTCAGAGGTAAATTCCATAACCAAATGTTCTAAATCATGTTCTGCTCTTAAAGATAATGAAGAACTTAAAAGAAAAGCTGATAATAGGCGAGAAGAACTAATTATTGCCTTAGCCAATTTAAGTAATCATAAAAGAGCTATAGGTGTTCTTGAAAAACAAATTGCACACTTTCAAGGTAATGAATCTAAGTTTACTGATGATTTAAATGCTCTACAAAGAGGCATAGCATTTAGGGATGAAATACTTGCTAGTCAAAGTAAACAATTAGCTGAAGCCAATAATAAAACTGAAAATGTTAAGATAACTGTAGATGCTATAGCTCATGCCCCAGAGGGAATGAATAAGATTTGGGAAGCTCAAGTAATCAATAAAGCTAAGTCTGGTTTAGGATACAAATCTGTTCCTCCACCATACAGAGGTGTTCCTTCACCTCCAGGTGTTGACCTAGCACACACAGGTTTTGCTGAGTTTCAAGAACCAATAATGGAATATGGTTCTAAGGTCACTAAGAGTCCTAAGATAGAAAAAGGATATGAAAGTTTAGATAAAACTGTAGTTTATCAGGACAAGGTGTCCTTTGTTAAGAAAGGAGATGCTATAGTTGTTGAGGATAGTACAACTGATAGTGATGAAGATGAACAGGTTATGTCTAAACCTGAAAAAGTTAAGAAAGCAGGAACTAAGGTTCCTAAAGTGGTCAAAAAGGATACTGATAGGCCTAAATCAAACATTAAACATGTTAGGCAACCAGTTAGGTATTGTGAACAATACAGATCCACTAGCAAGCCCAGAGGTAACCAAAGAAATTGGAATAACCTCAAGTCTAACCAATTAGGTGATGACTTTGCTTTTTCCAACAAAGCTTGTTATACATGTGGTAGTTTTGACCATCTTGAAGCTTTCTGCAACCATTAGGTATCTGGGTATGAAAACAATAGAGTGAACTACAAAAGGCAAACACCTAAATCTCATTTTCACTCTAGTTCTAAGGTTAACAGAACTAAAGCCACAACAGTCTCTGTTAAGTCTAGCTTCAATAAAGTTAATTCTGCTAGACCATATATGACTGTTTACCCAAAATCAACAGCTAAGGGTGCAAAAACATCTTTCAAACATGCACCAAAGTCTGTTCAAAGGCCCATTCAAACAAAAGCAGTGGTCCAAAAACAAGTTTGGAGACAAAAGGGGACAACTACAAAGCCAGCAGTTAATTCTACTAAGCCAGCAGTTAATTCTGGTAGGCAAGTAGTTAAGTCTGCTACTTGGGCAAAGAGGGAAAATGCTGTTAAGGCCTCAGCATGTTGGGTTTGGAATTCAAATAAATCCAATGTTGCATCAACTGTTCTAAAAAGATTAAATTACATTGATGCAAGAGGCAGATCCAAGTCAGTAATGGCTTGGGTCCCCAAAAGAAACTAATACTTCTCTTTTATGTGCAGGAACATTCAATTGATCAACAAGAGGATCAAGGATACTCAGATAGTGGATGTTCAAGGCACATGACAGGCAACAAGTCTTATCTCTCAAATTTTCAATCAATAGATGGAGGCTATGTTACCTTTGGAGGAGGTGTTGGTGGCCAAATTTCCGGTAAAGGTACCATTAAAACTGGAAATTTAGATTTTGAAGATGTGTACGATGTACAAGAGCTAAATTATAATCTTTTTAGTGTCTCACAAATGTGTGACAAAAAGAACAAAGTTCTTTTCTGTGAGACTAAATGTCTTGTACTTTCTCCTGATTTTAAGATGCCTGATGAAAGTCAAGTACTTCTTAAAATTCCTAGAAAGGGAAATATGTACAGTGTTGAAATGAAGAACATTGTTCCTAAAAAGGATTTAACTTGTCTTGTTGCAAAGGCCACATTGGATGAGTCAATGAAATGGCATAGAAGGCTTGGTCATATTAATTTTAAAACCATAAATCAGATTGTTAAGAATGGTTTGGTAAGAGGTTTACCTTACAAAAGATTTGAAAATGATCAAACATGCATTGCTTGTCTTAAAGGCAAACAACACAAAGCCACTTGTAAGCCCAAGATTTTTAACTCTATCAATCAATCATTGTCTATGCTTTATATGGACTTATTTGGACCTGTTTCAGTAAGTAGTATAATGCATAAGAGATATTGTCTTTTTATAATTGATGACTATACCAGATTTACATGGGTTTTCTTTTTAGGTTCTAAGGATGAAACTTCTAGCATTCTTAAGACATTCATTACACAGATAGAAAACCAAGTAGACAAGAAAGTGAAAGTCATTAGATGTGATAATGGGACAGAGTTTAAGAATAGAGTTATGGATGATTTCTGCAAACAAAAAGGTATTAGGAGAGAATTTAGTGTTGCTAGAACTCCACAACAGAATGGTGTTGTTGAGAGGAAGAATAGAAGCTGCTAGAACTATGTTAGCTGATTCTAATCTACCTATAACTTTTTGGGCTGAAGCAGTCAGCACTGCTTGCTATGTTCAAAATAGAGTTTTAGTTGTACAGCCTCACAATAAGACATCATACGAACTTTTTAGAGGTAGAACTCCTGCAATAGGATTTCTTAGACCTTTTGGATGTCATGTGACAATTCTCAATACCTTAGACCATTTAGGAAAATTCGATGGTAAAGCAGATGAAGGATTCTTTGTTGGATATTCTCTTAATAGCAAAGCATTTAGAGTATACAACACAAGAACTATGATTGTAGAGGAAAATCTACATGTGGAGTTTTTGGAAGATAAATCCAATGTAGAAGGTCAAGGACCAAAATGGCTATTTGATTTTGAATCTCTAACCAAATCAATGAATTATGTGCCTGTTGTTGCAAAAACTAATGATTTTTCAGGTTCACAAGCAACAGATGAGGCAAGGTTAGAAAAGGAGACAAACCAAGATCATGTTTGGATGCCAATATGGTCAAGTACAAGTGTGGAATCAACTTCAACAATTGGTGAATCTTCTTCTGGTAAAGCTAAAGGAGATGTTGAAAATGAAAGCAAAGAAGATGGAACAAAGGAACAAGAAAATAGTTCTGCTGTTGATAATGCTGCTGAAACAGACTTAACTGAAGAAGCAGACTTAACAAAGGAAGCAGAATTAACAAACAATGAGGTGGATTTGATCAATCTCCCACTAAACTATCATGTTCCACTTACACCACAAACCAGAATTCACAAGGTCCGCTCCCTAGAAAATGTGATAGGAGATGTACAATCAGGGGTGAAGACAAGGCAACAACTGATGTCTTTAGACCAACAAGGGCTTCTTGATGCCCTTTATGCTTTGAAACAACATGAGTTTTCAAACTCTTGCTTGTTTGTATGTTTTCTCTCACAATCTGAACCAAAGAACATTTTGAAAGCTTTAGATGATTCAAGCTGGGTAGAATCTATGCAAGAGGAGCTTCTTCAGTTCAAGATTCAGAAAGTTTGGGTGCTAGTTGATTTACCTAAGGATGCAAAGGTAATTGGCACTAGATGGGTTTTCAAGAATAAAAGGGATGAAAGGGGAATAGTGATTAGGAATAAGGCTAGATTAGTAGCTCAAGGGTACACACAACAAGAAGGTATAGACTATAATGAAGTTTTTGCTCCAGTAGCAAGACTTGAGGCAATTAGGCTTTTCTTAGCTTATGCTTCATTTTTAGGCTTCACAGTTTACCAAATGGATGTCAAGAGTGCATTTCTATATGGCACAATTGAAGAAGAGGTGTATGTCTCACAACCTCCAGGGTTCATTGATCCTGACCATCCAGACAAAGTGTACAGAGTTGTTAAGGCTCTTTATGGCCTTCATCAGGCACCTAGAGCTTGGTATGAAACACTGGCTTCCTATTTAAAAGAGAATGGATTTCAAAGAGGAAAGATTGATCAGAAACTTTTCATCAAACAACACAAGAAGGATCTTCTGTTAGTGCAGGTGTATGTGGATGACATTATCTTTGGGTCTACAAGGAAGGAGATGTGTTTGGAGTTTGAGAAGCTTATGCATGATAAGTTTCAGATGAGTTCCATGGGGGAACTTACATTCTTTTTGGGTTTGCAAGTTAAACAGTCATATGAAGGCATATTTATTAATCAAGATAAATATGTTGCTGAAATTCTTAGAAAGTTCAACTTTGCTGATTCAAAAATGGCAAGCACACCAATGGATTCTGAGAAACAACTTCCAAAAGATTTAGATGGAGAAAATGTGGATGTACACACATACAGATCTATGATAGGATCTTTGATGTATCTCACATCATCAAGATCTGACATCCTGTTCTCTGTTTGTGCTTGTGCAAGATTTCAAGTAACTCCAAAGGTTTCTCATTTAACAGCAGTCAAGAGGATTTTTAGATATCTCAAGGGTCAACCTAGGTTGGGTCTATGGTATTCAAGGGAATCACCTTTTGATTTGGTAGCATTTTCGGATAGTAATTATGCTGGTGCTAGCTTGGACAGAAAGTCAACAACTGGAGGATGTCAATTCCTTGGGTGTAGACTTATCTCATGGCAGTGTAAGAAGCAAACAACTGTGGCTACTTCAACAACTGAAGCTGAATATGTAGCTGCTGCAAGTTGCTGTGCTCAAGTCTTGTGGCTTCAAAACCAACTTCTTGACTATGGGTACAATTTTATGAACACTATTATTCATATTGATAATAGTAGTACAATTTGCATTATTAAAAATCCGGTACAACATTCTAAAACAAAACACATTGAAATTAGACATCATTTTATTAGAGATTGCAATGAGAAAAAGTTAATTCAAGTAATGAAAATTGCTTCAGAACATAATTTTGCAGATCTGCTAACAAAAGCTTTTGATGTTGGAAGGTTTCAGTACTTGCTAGCAAGTATTGGAATGCTTAATACTTAAATTTTTCAATCTATTTTTTTTTTATATATACCAGTGTGGTTAATTCTGGTGATTACTCAGTTAATTCTGGTGGTTACTCAATTAAGTCTGGTAGTTAAATTTTTGTTTGTGCTGTTGTCTTTGTAAATTTGTACTATCTATTAATTTAAAATTGTGTTATTTCATACAGTTAGTCACATGTTTATTCTAATATAAGACAAGTACTTTGTACATTGTTCTTTTGGTTTTAGACTAACAATTTCAGGTATGAACATTTGAGCACAAAAGGAAGTTTTCAAGTGAAATGGAAGCAGCAGAATGTTATATCAGTTGTTTACATAACAGGTTTATGATGGACTGAGTTTGAGAATTCTTAACAAAGGTTTATACCTAAGTTCCTTAATTCTTTAAAACTACTTTCTTGAAACCTGGTTATCATCTTTCACATTGAATTGATGACTTAGTTGATCAGACAGTAACTGATTCAACTCACTTTCTATCATTTTATACTTTTAAGTATAATGAGCAAGTCTAAGGACATATGATAGAAAGAACAGCTAGTAAAAGTGAATCTAACACTTTTGTTAGAGGCAACAATTGCTATGAGCTGGAAACCCTGTCAAGAAAGCCTTTTGAATAGGTTTATCTTTACACAGGCAGTTATTTATAACTGAAAACATTGGTTCTCACACAACCAGAGGTTGTTTTAAACCGAAATCTTGATTAAGTGTCTGTTATACACTTAATCCCTTCAAAATGGTTGAAAGCAGTATGATTTTTCTTAATAAAATCATATGCATACTGCTAAAAGTCAATTTTTTTCTTAAAGGTTGTTTTGAAATAAAAAATGACTCAGAAAACCATCAAATGATGGATTATGAGTTATTGCCCCATGAATCACCTCTCATAGGAGTTAACACACCTAGAAGTGATGAGGGCAGCAAATTAAACTCTTAAGGAATTGATGGCTACATGTACAACATTGTCTGATAACAAGTTCTAATTGATAGCTCAGATGATGGAGAGAGATACATTGTGAGAGATCTTCCAAACAGGGGAGGAAATGTTATTTGCATCTCAGGGGAGGAAATAAAGCCCAAGGAAGTTTAACCAATGAAAGGGAGGAAAAGACAAGAGCATACAAGATGATGAGGAAGTTGAAAATGACAAGAATAGAGCTGATTCTGGAGTATTCTATATATTCAGAAGGGATGAAGCATTCCAAAGGAGAAAGTTCTATCTAGGTCAAATGAAGAAAGCTTTCAGTTTCAATTTCAGTTCACTACGTTTGTTCATCACTTGCAAAGGCATGCTGATAGATGATTTCACTTGTTGAATCAATCATCCAAGATACACAACACCATTGCCTCTTATAATTCCTCCATCCAAGGAAATTGCACCATCTTTTAGGTCAATGTTTGAAGCCTAAAGATGTGTGTATTGATATTGTTGAAGTCAAAGATCAGAAAGCAGATGAGTTACTGAGATAGATTTTAATCTTTCAGAATAGAAGAAAGTTCAGTCCAAGTGTCTGACTATGAAGTGTTTGAAAGATCTTCACAATCCATAATTTAATTCAGAAACATGTTGAAATGGATTCACATGTTTAGGGGAGGATTGTTGGGAATTAAATATTCTGAAGTTTAAGTATCGGGAAAATCTCTCAAGTGATTAAATCTGGTAGCAGTAGAGTTAAGTCTGGTGAGTTCCATAGTTAAGTCTGCTGGTTATCTGCTGGTTTAAGTCTGGTCGTTGAAGTTAAGTCTGGTGGTTAAGTCAAGTGTTAATTCTGGTGACTATCAGAGTTAAGTCTGCTTGATGAAGATATTAAGTCTGGTTGACTAAAAGTCAATAATACACGGTAGATAATATCTTACCCCATGTGCTCAGTCTTTATCTTATACTCACAGAACAAGTTGTAAACATAGATACATGTTGTATCTTAGTTACTGACACACATAAGATAAGCTAGCAAGTTGTTTGACAAGACTTAACATTATTGTAAAGATCTTTCTTATGTTATAAAAGAAAGATCTTAGACTAGAGATATAAGTGTGTGTTAAACTTATAGTGAAAAATATATCTCTCAAGAACATAGAACAAAAACAATATCACAAGATATAGAAACATAAGTGTAACACCCCAACCCGACAAGGGTAAAGATGTCACACTAATGGTTTCATATCAGATCAAAACAAAGCATACATTTACAGTAATACAAGGGTTACAAATGAAATACCGAATACACAAGGTTACAAAGGGAAATTTCAATAACTACTAAGTCTAAATATAATGTCTTCTAATCATTGCTAATCCATAATAGCTATCAACGTCTTCTAAGTCCAAAAGTCTCTTCACTCATACCCAAACCCGTCATCCTGCTTATAACCTGCCGCACACGAAAAGAAAACGTGCGACTGAGCTTAAAAAGCCCAGTGAACAGATATAACGATAATAAACAGAAATAGAGAAATGTACAGAATAATAGAAACAAAGGTCAAACAGATGTAGTATGGTTCAAGGGATAAGTCAATGAATAAGTATAAGGGAAAAGGAAAGGGATAGTCAATCCACCACGAGCCCAGAAACAGATCATATCGTAACCATAAATCTTCAAATCATATAGAGGGGAGACCTCTCAGATAATCAGATAATATGAGGGGTGTCCTCATTCTTCAAATGGAGTAGCTAGCTCCCAGAAATATGTGAAAGGCGTGTATTGCACACAAGCACCAGTCACCAGACAAATCATATCAAATCATGTTAAATCCACTAAACAGAACAGATCTAGGATGCATCCATACGCCCCCCCAGAACATATCATATTGGCCATAATCATAGTAGTGTGCACATATCATAAACAGAATGGGGACGTGGCGGAACATCACTCTACCGCCCTAGAGTCATGCCATTGGTGCATCAATGACACGGACATGGAACCCCCATGCCTAGTGAAATGGCTCGGGTATCAAACTAAGAGTCAGACATCAGATCATAATCAGAGGGTCATATATCAAAGGTCAAATCAGATGGTCCATAATAGATGGTTCATAACAGATATGTCAGATGTAATAACAAAGGTCCAAATCAGAGTGTAACCAGAAAGGTTCATAATAAAAGGGTTCATAGTAATGGTTTTGGAAACACTTAAACGAATCAGAATCGGAATCATAACCATGAGATAGGACACCCTTACTGAAAAAGGGCAGAGTATCTGTACCTTAGACCGCAAGCGAAGACACAAATAGAAACATAAAGATCGGAAACAAACTCCATCTTCAGCGAATCTACACGAATTCATGATCGTCTTATTAATAATTTATTTTAAATCAGAATACTTATTTTAGCCGGCTTTCCATTTTTAGTAACTTTCCTTTTTAAGCAGGTTTCCCAATTTAGTAAGTTTCCCGAAATAGTAATTTTTATGCTTTAGAGTTATAAATGACAATTTAATAATCTTTAAGGGTTAAAATGACCAATATAATAGTTTAGGGTTAAATATGTTAATTATCAAAGCTTTGGTTCCATTTATAACAATTATCAAAGATTAGTGTTTAGTATGTCATTTTAGCATAGTGTAGGATATAACATGTCAGTTTAGGTTTAAGACTTGTTTTATAAAAAGTAAATAAATCCTAGTTCATGAATTCTTATAAGAGCAAACCGACAGGTCACACCCACCCTATTCGATATGTTTTTAATGAGACCAAACAATACTAACTGTCCCATGTTTAACAAGTCAAAAACACAACTCTTGACCACCCATTGTCATACATTTTTCTATCATTTTATGTACGTGTGAGACAAGACTTGTACATGCCTAAAATAGATCTAAACCAACATGTATTTAACTGATTCGAAAAGCCCATATAAACCCAGATTCGAACAGCAGAAAATAGGACCATAAATCAACCCATATATTCCAATATTTATGTGACCTTTATTCACCTTATTTCGTGTAATATTTATCCAGGTTTAACAACATATATAAATGATTCGGACTCACGTTTCCAGACCAGATTACAACTGATATATACTTTGATTTAAACAGCAGATTAGAAATATATATCGACACCTATGTATAGCCTTATTTCATGCGACCATCTCATCTTTTATGTGATAACTTTTCCCAGATTTAGAGTGTTTTAAAAGTGATCAATCCAACGTTTAGTTACCGGATTTATGGTTCATATGTCTACAGATCGAATAGCCAAAAGAAAACTCAACATGGACCTATACGTGATTCATTATTTCATGCAATAGATACTCATCATTTTATGTGATATATATATCAATCATACCATTCGTATTAAACGGAGCAATGCTTAAGTTTTTATCATGTTTATATGTATATATATGTATCTTATGGACCAGTGAAAACATAAGGGCGATGTAATGTACCTCTTGGTCGGATAGGGTAAAGAAAGACGAAACACGAACACAAGAATCATGACCCAAAACCCTTCGAACAGAACCCACTCCACACACGATCACATTAAATGAATAACACCCACGATGCCGATCACAACAAGCTAGAACGTCCAGATTCCACCCTCGTACCTTCTTCTTGGAGTAAAAAAAAAAAACAGCTGAATATATTAGATGCTTTAAGGTTTTATGAATGTGGAATACGATTTATAAGAAGAAGAAAAAGTGGGAAGATATAATGGGGCTGCTGCTAGGTTTTTGTTTTGCTGCCTTTGCGAATGGAACAGGAAAGGAGGAAAGGAAAAATAGCAGCCGACATTTGTGTGGTGTAGTTGTTTAGGGTTTAGTCTTGTGAGAATGGTGACAAAATAAAAAGAAATGGGCGTATGATTGATTTGGTCAATAGGGAAGGCGTGTGAATGGCCACTCTTAAGATGGCAACTTGCATGAATTATGGGTTTGATTTGGGCCTTTAAATGGTCATATATTTTCTTAAAGTGATGTATTATATTTCGGTTAGGACATTTCCATTAGGCGTGAGATTAATTAGATTAATTGTGCACATTTTGTTTTATTTGCTCAACTATTAAAGTTAAATACTTAAGGTATAACCGGAATTTGATGTCGTAATGTTTTAAACGTCATTTATGAATTTGAGATCAAGGGGTAATTTGGGTATTTTACATGTTCAAAATTTTAGGGTTTTACAACTCTTCCCCTCTAGAAAAAAATTTTCGTCCTCGAAAATTGAAGTCGCAAAGTTAAACAGAGTCGTAGTAACTCGTAAAAGATCGTCACGCACAGTCCTCACGCCCAGGGAGGTTCTTCCAGAAGGATCTTCAAAACAATTGGTTTCTCATGACTCGATCAAACAAGATGGGTTCAGATTACTCAGAAGGAGACAAAATTAATTTGATTCGGATCAAAAGGACCATTCAACAAAATGGATGGTAGGTGAGTCTTCCGAAAAACTTATATGAAATACGAATAGAATTTCAAATCAGATTAACTGCAT
Source organism: Artemisia tridentata subsp. tridentata (assembly GCA_021014915.2). Taxonomy (NCBI): domain Eukaryota; kingdom Viridiplantae; phylum Streptophyta; class Magnoliopsida; order Asterales; family Asteraceae; genus Artemisia; species Artemisia tridentata. The sequence continues at coordinate 263,073,476 of CP139503.1, forward strand.
CATCAGTGGAGAGTTCTACAAAGAGCTTAAGATATATAACTGAGGTCAACAGAATGTAATACGAGAGTTCAAACTCATCCAGATATCAGAGTATACGCATAGGTAGAATGAACCTAACTTCTCACTAATCACAGATAACCAACGGAGATCAGATTCTAAACTTAGGTACTTCCCAAGATATCCTATGGCCACAATGAGTGCACGTTATATGGTGTAAGTATTATCACGTTGATCAGGCGTCATAATACTAGCACCACATAAATATGCCTTCATGATGATCATACTTTATCTCAAGTCGTAATCAAAACCACCTATCTTAATCCACCTAGTACTTCTACATTCTCAGAGGTCATCAAAATCAAACACCATAACTAAGAGGAGAACGAACTACTCGAAAGAGTTAACGGAAGTCTCAGAATGTCTATCAGAATTTGGTACATCGTTAAAAGCATCGGGTCGCCCATCATTCATCAAATTTCACATAACGAAACTATCGTCCAACATACGCAGAATGAACTCAGAGCGGAATTACTGACAAGGAATATAAATCATTCAAGGGATCTTATCATCAGGTAACAGAAATTTGAGTAGGTCAAAAGGAAATGAATTACATCGCCCATAGCTTCATCCTTCACAGAATCAACTCTTTCAAACACAAACGTTCGCTTTAGAATTATCGGACATGATCTTAAACTTCTTCCAAGTCCATGCAGTCTGTCGTATGATCATAGGGTGGAAAGGAAATATAAACTCGAGTCTGGTCCCTCAAGCCTTCGGCACTTCTTCTTGGAACTGTGGTGTAGTAACGTGAATCTCCGGCATGGTCACTGTGCCTTCTTCCATACGCGAGTCTGCTTCTGCTCTCAATTCATCCTAGTACAACCAAGGTAAATAGAGAAGCAAGACTGTGTGTCTTAGACAGGCCTTCAGCACGGTTCGAAATTTGCCAACTCCAACTGCCGTCATCGCCGGATGCATGGTAGTATTGCCTGCTACCATCTCTGGACGCCACTCGAATCTACTTCTACTAGAATAAAGGGTCATTCCACATGATGGTCTACCTGTTCCTCTTCGTGCATAAAACTGAAATACTTCCCGGAGGTTTCTCTCAAATAGTCATCTCTTTTCTTAGAAGTCCTTGCGGTTGCTTCTTCAGTCCTTCAATCATCCACAGAGGTCGTCTGGTACGGAGTTTACCAAGATAGAATCAATCATTGATGCGCTGAATTGAAAGATGGTCATGGTAGTGATACGATTAGGTTTACGATAGTTGATACTCCAAGTTTTCTCTTTCTTCTTCACAAGCTAACAGGGTATTCAAAATGAAGCACTGAGGTGAACAAAATCACAATTCATCATCCCCTCCAATTTCTCAAATTCGATGGCATCATGGTCCGTCAACTGGGAGTGGTTCAAATTTTCATTCTGCTTCTCAACCGGAAAGGAAATCCAAGGGTTTCATCATAGAACACCAGAAAATTTGCATAATAAAACTTCCAAGGCCAAAGTTTTCTAAGAGTGAATAATAGGTGTCAGGAGGCAATCAACAATCAAATGAAATCGAGATAGAAGTTTCCATAGCAGGTTAGGCTTAACAGATTTGAGCGGTTAAAGGTTATCATAACGAAAGTGGAATGAAACATATTACTAAAGGTCACAAATCAGATACGGTAGTCCCTGGCAGCGTATGAGGGCCAGCCAATCCATAACTTAAAGACCTCAAAATCGAATATATCAAAACGGATTCGTAGGATGAGTACGGTCGCCAAGCCAGACGGATAGTTCATATATCAAGGTCAAGTACATGGTTCATCAAAGTGTGGAGATAGATAAATGAACAATTCAAGGTGTTGGAGTCTTGTTTAGCTATTTAGCATAAGTTGCAGGTAGGTTGTGAGTCATCGGAAATACAAACATCGTATAACTGTCAAAAGTCAAGCGTATAGAATATCAGTTATCAGCATCATCATGCTCAGTTAACAAATTCATATCGGGACAAAATTATCGTCACAGTCCATGGCTAATAATCATCAGGGTTCTCATAGGAGTAGTAACGGACTTTGCAAGGACAGAGTAATATCAGATGATACATTTATATCCAGCATGGGTAATTAATTCACAGAATGTGCCAAGCACCTTAAGGTTAAATGACCTTCGGAGTGGTCAGAGGAGTATCAAACTGCTTATCAAATAGGTCGGAAGTGAAGAACAAAATCAGGTAGAGATAGCAAAAGTTTAACAATCGGAAATCATGGTAGGGAGTTCAAAATGGTTTTCAAACATCGAAGGTGAAACATCAGAGGGTAGTCGTCAATGATCAATCAACCTATCCTTTATCAGACTAAAATCAAAGTTAACTATTCAATGGAAAAAGAACAGATTGACAACGCAAGTCTTATCGTTTAAAATGAGAGGAAAGCATTCTTATACACGTGGTTAAAGCACCACCAGACTTCTCATGGAAACGTAGATGTTTAAGACGAACTCAGATAGGGTCAGAAGATTCATAGATTATCAAAAGCAAGTAACAGAATGTATCAAGTAGGTTATCGTCATGGAGATTCTCAGAATACCCGAAGAGACATCAAAATGATTAACAAAAGAATCAGAGGTCGGAGTCGGAATCTTAGGTGGTGCAAAGCGTGAGCTTAACAAGCAGGGCATAAATCAGAGTGATGCGGAAGCAATGCTACTTAAACAAAAGCCTTATAGTCTACCCATTCCTCACTGGTCAGAACTTAAGTTCCTATAGGGAAATCCTAAAGCAAATCTTAAAGGTTATCTTATGAGCGCTTACAGGGAAACTTAGTGGTCCTAACTTACACAGGCCAAGGGTAAATGTATTACGTATCGCAGCCTGTCTCTCTGATACCATAAATTGTAACACCCCAACCCGACAAGGGTAAAGATGTCACACTAATGGTTTCATATCAGATCAAAACAAAGCATACATTTACAGTAATACAAGGGTTACAAATGAAATACTGAATACACAAGGTTACAAAGGGAAATTTCAATAACTACTAAGTCTAAATATAATGTCTTCTAATCATTGCTAATCCATAATAGCTATCAACGTCTTCTAAGTCCAAAAGTCTCTTCACTCATACCCAAACCCGTCATCCTGCTTATAACCTGCCGCACACGAAAAGAAAACGTGCGGCTGAGCTTAAAAAGCCCAGTGAACAGATATAACGATAATAAACAGAAATAGAGAAATGTACAGAATAACAGAAACAAAGGTCAAACAGATGTAGTATGGTTCAAGGGATAAGTCAATGAATAAGTATAAGGGAAAAGGAAAGGGATAGTCAATCCACCACGAGCCCAGAAACAGATCATATCGTAACCATAAATCTTCAAATCATATAGAGGGGAGACCTCTCAGATAATCAGATAATATGAGGGGTGTCCTCATTCTTCAAATGGAGTAGCTAGCTCCCAGAAATATGTGAAAGGCGTGTATTGCACACAAGCACCAGTCACCAGACAAATCATATCAAATCATGTTAAATCCACTAAACAGAACAGATCTAGGATGCATCCATACGCCCCCCCAGAACATATCATATTGGCCATAATCATAGTAGTGTGCACATATCATAAACAGAATGGGGACGTGGCGGAACATCACTCTACCGCCCTAGAGTCATGCCATTGGTGCATCAATGACACGGACATGGAACCCCCATGCCTAGTGAAATGGCTCGGGTATCAAACTAAGAGTCAGACATCAGATCATAATCAGAGGGTCATATATCAAAGGTCAAATCAGATGGTCCATAATAGATGGTTCATAACAGATATGTCAGATGTAATAACAAAGGTCCAAATCAGAGTGTAACCAGAAAGGTTCATAATAAAAGGGTTCATAGTAATGGTTTTGGAAACACTTAAACGAATCAGAATCGGAATCATAACCATGAGATAGGACACCCTTACTGAAAAAGGGCAGAGTATCTGTACCTTAGACCGCAAGCGAAGACACAAATAGAAACATAAAGATCGGAAACAAACTCCATCTTCAGCGAATCTACACGAATTCATGATCGTCTTATTAATAATTTATTTTAAATCAGAATACTTATTTTAGCCGGCTTTCCATTTTTAGTAACTTTCCTTTTTAAGCAGGTTTCCCAATTTAGTAAGTTTCCCGAAATAGTAATTTTTATGCTTTAGAGTTATAAATGACAATTTAATAATCTTTAAGGGTTAAAATGACCAATATAATAGTTTAGGGTTAAATATGTTAATTATCAAAGCTTTGGTTCCATTTATAACAATTATCAAAGATTAGTGTTTAGTATGTCATTTTAGCATAGTGTAGGATATAACATGTCAGTTTAGGTTTAAGACTTGTTTTATAAAAAGTAAATAAATCCTAGTTCATGAATTCTTATAAGAGCAAACCGACAGGTCACACCCACCCTATTCGATATGTTTTTAATGAGACCAAACAATACTAACTGTCCCATGTTTAACAAGTCAAAAACACAACTCTTGACCACCCATTGTCATACATTTTTCTATCATTTTATGTACGTGTGAGACAAGACTTGTACATGCCTAAAATAGATCTAAACCAACATGTATTTAACTGATTCGAAAAGCCCATATAAACCCAGATTCGAACAGCAGAAAATAGGACCATAAATCAACCCATATATTCCAATATTTATGTGACCTTTATTCACCTTATTTCGTGTAATATTTATCCAGGTTTAACAACATATATAAATGATTCGGACTCACGTTTCCAGACCAGATTACAACTGATATATACTTTGATTTAAACAGCAGATTAGAAATATATATCGACACCTATGTATAGCCTTATTTCATGCGACCATCTCATCTTTTATGTGATAACTTTTCCCAGATTTAGAGTGTTTTAAAAGTGATCAATCCAACGTTTAGTTACCGGATTTATGGTTCATATGTCTACAGATCGAATAGCCAAAAGAAAACTCAACATGGACCTATACGTGATTCATTATTTCATGCAATAGATACTCATCATTTTATGTGATATATATATCAATCATACCATTCGTATTAAACGGAGCAATGCTTAAGTTTTTATCATGTTTATATGTATATATATGTATCTTATGGACCAGTGAAAACATAAGGGCGATGTAATGTACCTCTTGGTCGGATAGGGTAAAGAAAGACGAAACACGAACACAAGAATCATGACCCAAAACCCTTCGAACAGAACCCACTCCACACACGATCACATTAAATGAATAACACCCACGATGCCGATCACAACAAGCTAGAACGTCCAGATTCCACCCTCGTACCTTCTTCTTGGAGTAAAAAAAAAAAACAGCTGAATATATTAGATGCTTTAAGGTTTTATGAATGTGGAATACGATTTATAAGAAGAAGAAAAAGTGGGAAGATATAATGGGGCTGCTGCTAGGTTTTTGTTTTGCTGCCTTTGCGAATGGAACAGGAAAGGAGGAAAGGAAAAATAGCAGCCGACATTTGTGTGGTGTAGTTGTTTAGGGTTTAGTCTTGTGAGAATGGTGACAAAATAAAAAGAAATGGGCGTATGATTGATTTGGTCAATAGGGAAGGCGTGTGAATGGCCACTCGTAAAATGGCAACTTGCATGAATTATGGGTTTTGATTTGGGCCTTTAAATGGTCATATATTTTCTTAAAGTGATGTATTATATTTCGGTTAGGACATTTCCCTTAGGCGTGACATTAAATAGATTAATTGTGCACATTTTGTTTTATTTGCTCAACTATTAAAGTTAAATACTTAAGGTATAACCGGAATTTGATGTCGTAATGTTTTAAACGTCATTTATGAATTTGAGATCAAGGGGTACTTTGGGTATTTTACATGTTCAAAATTTTAGGGTTTTACAAACATAAGATTCAAGGTTGTAACCCTAGTGATAACTCAAGATCACTCATATTATTATCTTAATAATATTGAATCGTTTGGTATTAATCTTTCATTGTTCATTGTCATATAACAAACACAACTGTTCCATTTCCATAACCATAATAACCTTCTAAGTGTGATTAAGTAGATTCCGCATACTTAATCATATTCACTCAATATATCATGTACACAAAGAACAAAAGGTTTAACCACCTTAACCGTGTATCGAATCCTAACAACGTGTTAAATTGACTTTTAGAAACTTAACGATATATATATCGTAACTTAAAAAGGTTAAATGGTTTTTGGGCTAAACTTGGACTATTGGGCCCATTATGGACTTTCCGGCCCAATATATCTTTCGGGTGACAAAAATGAGTTTTGAACAATTTTCAACTCACTATAATTATTTTTACGTAATAAAATGTTATATAACGATTTAAACCAATAAGGCTAATAAATGGACTTTTCAGCCCAAATATTATAGTTGTTGCCTTTTGTTTACTTTTGAAAGTATTTTGACTAAACATTGACTTTTGTATCGAAACCCATAATTAAGAAGTAAACGTAACGATAAATATAGTTATAACGATAAATATATATTTTGGACTAGTTTTGCAAATATAGTTAACGTAAGGGATTATTTGAGGAAATTGCAACACTTGAGAAAAATGAAAAAGTTTGAATAAACGAATGGGTCATGCCCGATTTTTCTAAAATTCTAACACATAGAATATTTTTGGGTAAAAATCGACTAAAAGACAAAATGATATATTTTTATTATTAAAAATATTAATTTCTCCAAATTAATATTTTTAGACCTTATAAAACTTATAAATATATTTTATATATTTATACACTTACACTTATTTAATTTCTCAAAATTAAATACTTTTTATAATTTCTCTCTATAATTACAATTATATTATAAATAATGATAATGTTTATAATATAATATTACCCCACTATCACTATTATTATATTAATTTTTCAATACATATTTAATTAATTATAAGACATAATTAATTAAATACTTAATTATTAAATATATATATACGATAATATATATATATTACTTACGTATTTTACGACGACGAGTACTAAGCACGAATGTTTCCGTCGCATGTATTTTCACCGTACACTTTCACCATGAGCCATCACCAAAGAGACTTGTACGATAAACCACTTTTGAAATGTAACTTACCACAAAACAAGCAAGAAATACACGAGCACTTGACATACCTAAACCTTTCAAATGAGTTAAAACGTTTAAAACACGAATATTGCGCTAAGACTTACCATACTGATCTAGGTCACGTGTCAGAGCGGCTTCACTGTGTTATTTGTTGACTAGCTGATTGCTATTTTTAAGGTGAGTTTATAGCCCTATTTTTATACGTATTGTTTTTATAAACCTTGGGGGTGAGAAACATGCAAAACTGTTTTCATGGACCAAAAATTTGATCTTTTGTTTTTACACACTAGTATGCGGATAACCTAAGTATGTATGAATCCCATTGCGCCCACTATCATCAACCGTCAATTCCTGCGGGAAGCGCGTATGATATAAATAGATCTATTGGGAGTGACTCCCCCGTTCGGTTGGCCCGGCAGGTCAACGCGAACGTATACCATGTCGAATTTTTGCCGAGTGTCTGGGATTAACACTCGCGGGCACCCTTGTTTGCTATGCCGTTTGGCATATTGTTTGTCTAGTTTCGGTTGGACGAGCTTAGTGTTAGCATGCGGTTAGTGTGTGCCTGCTTAATTATTTGACATGGTCCATATGTGCTTATTTACTTTAAACCTATGAACTCACCAGCGTTAGCTGACTTTTAGCATGTTTTCTCAGGTGTTTGAGAATGTATTTGTTGAAGGCAGGGCATGGCATCGGTCATAATTACCAGAAGTGTTTTTACACATGCGTTAAACTCTGATTTGGGACAGTCATGTTAAATGGGCCTTGTTTTATTTAAATTGAACTTGATGTATGACATTTAACTTTGGAAATGTAAACTATTTTTAAAACGGATTTTTTAAAAATCCGTTCTCTATATCTTTGTGCTGTGATTACCAATTTTGTAGCACCCAGACATGTATGCTTCCGCAAATCCAGATTTTAGGGGTGTTACATATGTAGTGGTTCCCATGACACTCGTGATTGCATGGAACTCCCCGACCAAGCTTTTGCGGATTATGCATCCTCGCATACCGACGGAGCGGGAGACAAGTGGTTCACTGAACAGCCCAAGCCTCGAAACTTTGATGAAGCCTATGAGGCATGGAAGGAAAAACCAAACTTCAATTGGAGCCAAACTCAAACCGTTTCATTTTATGACTCCCAACCACTCACTTGGTCTCAACACTACAATTCATCTAACAAAAACCCTTATAATTCTCTTCCTAATCAACGTGGATTAGAGGAAATGATGCACAATTTTATGTCATCTCAAGAAGCTCAATTGTCTAAACTTGAAAATCAATTTAGACAACAACAAGTAGAGATGTGTAATAAGATTGACAACTTCTTGAAAGCTATAAACAATCAAGTTGTCAGTGCTTTGACTAGTAGTATTACAAGAACTCAAGAAGTTGATATCGTTTCGCCTACTCTACCCGTTAATGAAACACCCTCTTTTGTGAAGATAAAAGACCCTAGTAAGCTTTTCAAAAAAACAACATTAAAAGGAGAGGAAGTAAAAGATCCATATTCCTCAAACCACATCCACTTCGTGAACACCATCACCCTAGTGTCTAACCCTAAACGTGAAAAAGACCACAATTTAGTTGCTAGGGAAGATAAAGAAGATGGAAAGGAACACTTGAGAACAAAACCAAGTACGTCCAAAGACCCTTTAGGCTTATTTGATGATCCGATTGTGGGTGAGTTATATGATAAGAAATATTTGAGGGAGGAATCTGGTACTTCCAAATGTCCATTAGGCTTATTAGATGATTCCCTTGTGGAAGAGCTAGAAAAAGGTATGGCAAATCTTTTCATTAGGTTTAGAGACAGAATAGAGGAAGGTGACCCGGATGTTTTTAAAATCGCTTGCACCATTGGGGAGGAATATATACCTAATACGTATATTGACCCCGATTCCCCGATGAATGCAATATCGCTCTCGTTATACAACAAGATCTTTGCTAAGAAATTCGATTACAAGGGATTCGATTTTGTTGGGGTCGCTAGGAATATACCAATTAGGGTTAAAGGATTTGTCTACAACATTAATTTAACAGTGATGAATGAAATGGACTCCATCATTAACCTAAAGTTAACCGATTTGGTCCTAGGAAAACCTTTTGTTGAAATATCAGGATTGATGATTAATAGGACTGAAGGTAGTATAGTGTTCACCGATAATGTTAGGATGGTGATCTTTCAATTGGATAGACGAAAAGATAAGTTAATTGATGTTGAGAAAAAGTGTGACAAGGAGGTAAACAAATACCATCCTTGGTTAGTTAGTAACATGGAGGATTTAGGGATAAGAGAACCTCGTAAAATACGATGGCATGACCCTAGTAAGCTCAAGATACCCTGTATGATTGGTTACAAATATTTTTATAACGTATATATAGACGTAGGTTTACCTATGCACATTATGTCTTTGTTTCATTATAATAATATTTGTACATGGGGGTTAATATATAAAGGAGGGAATGTAGTTGGTCGAGACAATGATGTACATGTATCCGTAGGTAATATGAGGTTCACGATGGCGTTTACAATTGTAGATAATATTGAGGACTATATTGATCCTAGGTTGTCACAAGTTGTTTTCGGGAGACCTTTTTGTGAAGTCACAAATTTAATGGTGGACGAGGAAAATGGAATCATGAATTTCACCGATGGAATTAAGGAGGTCTCTTACCAAACACCTCATAAGTCGTGGGATTTCATAGAATTAGACCGAGATGTACAAGATAAATTAGTATCACAAATCGTTCTTAGTGACGATGATATTAGGAGAGGGTGTGAGAGTCATTTTGATTTAGCATGTGGATTCTTCAAAGATATTAGTAAGCTTAGTTCCAAGTATTGTAAGGAGCGATTAACTCTTGAAGATCCAAAATACTTACACTATACAAGTGACTTTGATGATGAGGATGATAGTGAAAACGCGACGAAGGATGGAGTCACGTAATAGGGCACGACTTTAAGTCTAGCTACAAGACTCGTTAACAAAGAAAAGCACTTCTTGGGAGGCAACCCAAGCTTTTTAATTGTTTGTGTGTTTTTATTTTATTTGATTTCATATATATGCTCTATCTTTATTTGTTTATCTTTCATGTTTCGAATAAATTGTGAAAATGCTTTATTTTGTTTTTAACCTCGTCTTAATCACATATAAAGGTATTTTATAAAAAGACAGGTGTAGGGAAGATCATATTTGTTCATAAGAACCAATTTGAACATGAAAGTTAACAATTAATGATTAGCATATATTTATGTGTTTGTTTAGAGTCAAATGTTTGTATCAAGTCACAATGAATGTTCTGCAGTTTTTCCAGGTTTTAATACTTAATTTTTTCCAGAAATTTTCCAGAAACAAAATGTAAAAATACTGTCAGATCATACCTGACGGCGTCAAGCATTGTAGCAGCACAGTTTTTCAGGATTTTATTTTTTCTGATGTAAGTTATAAATTTGTGAATAATTTTAAGAATTTTAAATTTCCAGGAATCTGTAGACATTTATTTTGAAAGCATTATATCTTACTTTGCTTTCTAGGAATTGGCTTTTATTATATATAGTGTTTACCGCCGATTTTATGTGAGGTTTTGTGTTTTGTTTTCTTAGTGAATTACAGGTTATATTAGACAAGAAGATGAAAGTATACATTGGAAGTGAAGCTTATCATATTTGTTTTCTTGGAAGAAGATTTAACCATGTGGTCACATCGTCCATGCCGAGCAAATCAGGGGAGTACTAGTTTCTTTCTCTATTTCATTTTCCCGTTATAATAACTTTTATACTTTTTAAGAATATTGGGGACAATGTTCAATTTAAGTGTAGGGAGGGGTAAAATGGGATACCTTAGAAACTATAACTTCGCTTGATATTTGTTTTGTTTTAGAGTAAATGAGTAATAAAACTAAGATAGATACTTGTTAGGGCAATTTTAGCACCAAATTTAAATTTTTTTACAACATATAGGAGTGAAACTTCAGTTTCAATAAGCGTCTCATGGATAGGAATTATATAGCTATCACAAAAATCCTACCACTCAAAAACTTTCCACCCCAAAAATGTGAGGTTCGCCTTTAGATCTTTAGGAAAAAGCATTTATCTTTAATGCTTATAAGTGTACCGGCAGTATATAGATTCTAGAACTTACGTTTGTGATGCATCCCAAGATCGCTAGTGAGACTACATTCGTGTAGTTAGGATTTACTAAATGATAAGAGGCATTAGGCATTGCGATGTACTCATCTTTAGTACACGATACCCCTAGTACACCCCTCAGAGCCTATCTTTTTCGCGGTTCTCGTGATATTTCGGTGGATTCCGAAATATTAATGAAGAACATTGTTTACAATCCACCCCCAAATGTACACCCAAATCGCCTTAGCCTACCTTGTATGCACTCATCTTTAGTGCATTATTGTTATTCGTTAAACCCTTTGTCAGTTATCTAACCAGTTACATGGTTGCTAAGTCGAGTCATGTCTTGTAAATACAGTTTTGGGATGATTGGAACTCATGGGTAAAAGTACTATTTGTTATGGAATAATGGGGAAGAAAGTAATGTTATTACCCCCTTATGTGCATTAATATTTAAAGTACTCAAAGTGTTTTAATTTTCTTAATTCGGGCCATTAGTTATTTATGTGTAAAATATGTAAAATTCAAGGGTAGGGAGGTTGCAAGATCCCTTTGATGTATTATTTTGGATGGTAGCGCAAAAGTGTATGAAAAAAAAATCGAAAAAATGATAAAAGGAAAAAAAAAGAAAAAGAAAAGCGAAAAAACATACGGACTACTATCCCGTTTCTTTTATTTTTGTTTAAGTCAAGAAAGTGTGAAGAAAAATACAAAAAGAAGTTAGTAGTTAGCGAGTCGAGTCGAGTCTTGGCTTAGCAACGCCTCATTGTACATGTAATTGACCAAGATGAGTGACTTGCCACCAGTAAAAATTCCCTATATCCAACAAAACCGTGTTTTCCATACCCTTACACCTAACGTTACAACCCTTGAGAAGCCCTCTTTGATAGTTTATCCTAGGTGCTTACGCCAAAGTGGTGGAGGTTTGATCCGTTCCCAAGCCTATGGTAATCTATGTACTATGACAGGTAGAGAGTGTTTCAATTTTAACTTTTCCATATGTGTTATAACTTTATACACCCGAGATATGTGAGAATCCAAACACTTTATGTGAGGTGCTAGTATATAATTTCCGTGCTTATTTTGACTAACGTGGAACGATTGTATGTTGTAATTACTTTTATATTAATGTTAAATAACCCCTCTAACTTGTAGATTGATTAGAATAAAAGCCCATTTGCTTGAGGACAAGAAAATCCCAACTGTAGGAATACTTGATAAGGATTTATTTGGTACCTTTTCTAAAGGGTCATTTAAGCCAAAAATCGAGTAAATGTGATCAAATATTGCCTCAAATCGTTTCTTTTTGTATTTTAGGTACTTGGGACGAGAATTATGGAAAACGGCACTTTTGGAGCATATTTGGATGATAAAGTGCAGAAAACGACGAATTCGCGAAAAGTACGTCAGACTTGGAGGTCCGACGGCGTCACAAGACACAACGTGACGCCGTCCCTTGTAAATTCATGGAAGATTTCTAGTGTTGAGCTAACAAGTGACGTCTTAGAGAGTTTTGATGACTTTACAACCTGACGCCGTCAAGTACAAAATGAAGATGGACGTCACGCTTTAAGTTAACAAGAGACGCCCCAGAAGAGTTTTACGAGTGACGGCCTCAGATCCCTTTCTGACGCCGTCAGAGCGGCGATTACACAAGACGAAACCCTAATCCAAGGTAAGTTGATGGCGTCAGAGGCTATAACCTGACGCCGTCAGAACTGTATTCCTATATATATTTTCGAAAGTTTTCATTGTAAAGTGGTGACACTTTTTGGTAACACTTCAGAGGCAAAACCCAAGTTGAATTTCAGCAGCTTTTCAAGGATTTTTCAACCCTTGAACCTTATGCTTTATTGAAGACAAGTTATTCATTTAATCATTCAATATGTCTATGTGTTGTTTGATTACTTATTTATCTTTTCTTCTATTTATCATGCTGGCTTAAGTTTATTTGTGTTTGCTTAGATCTAGTAAAACCTGGTTGTTGATTAATGATTTGTTGTCTATTGTTTAGTTGATTGCCTCACGTTAGGCTAAGAAAACTAGTTGACCTCTTATATGTAATAGCTGAAGTATAGGGAGGTTGTAAGATCCCTTTGATGTATTATTTTGGATGGTAGGGCAAAAGTGTATGAAAAAAAAGGAAAAAAATAAAAAAAATGATAAAAGGAAAAAAAAAAAGAAAAAGAAAAGCGAAAAAACATACGGACTACCATCCCGTTTCTTTTATTTTTTTTTAAGTCAAGAAAGTGTGAAGAAAAATACAAAAAGAAGTTAGTAGTTAGCGAGTCGAGTCGAGTCTTGGCTTAGCAACGACTCATTGTACATGTAATTGACCAAGATGAGTGACTTGCCAACAGTAAAAATTCCCTATATCCAACAAAACCGTGTTTTCCATACCCTTACACCTAACGTTACAACCCATGAGAAGCCCTCTTTGATAGTTTATCCTAGGTGCTTACGCCAAAGTGGTGGAGGTTTGATCCGTTCCCAAGCCTATGGTAATCTATGTACTATGACAGGTAGAGAGTGTTTCAATTTCAACTTTTCCATATGTGTTATAACTTTATACACCCGAGATATGTGAGAATCCAAACACTTTATGTGAGGTGCTAGTATATAATTTCCGTGCTTATTTTGACTGACGTGGAACGATTGTATGTTGTAATTACTTTTATATTAATGTTAAATAACCCCTAACTTGTAGATTGATTAGAATAAAAGCCCATTTGCTTGAGGACAAGCAAATCCCAAGTGTAGGGATATTTGATAAGGATTTATTTGGTACCTTTTCTAGGGGTCATTTAAGCCAAAAATCGAGTAAATGTGATAAAATATCGCCTCAAATCGTTTCTTTTTATATTTTAGGTACTTGGGACGAGAATTATGGAAAACGGCACTTTTGGAGCATATTTGGACGATAAAGTGAAGAAAACGACGAAGTCGCGAAAAGTACGTCAGACTTGGAGGTCTGACGGTGTCACTAGACACAACGTGACGCCGTCCCTTGTAAATTCATGGAAGATTTCTAGTGTTGAGCTAACAAGTGACGTCTCAGAGAGTTTTGATGACTTTACAACCTAACGCCGTCAAGTACAAAATGAAGATGGACATCATGCTTTAAGTTAACAAGAGACGCCCCAGAAGAGTTTTACGAGTGACGGCCTCAGATCCCTTTCTGACGCCGTCAGAGCGGCGATTACACAAGACGAAACCCTAATCCAAGGCGAGTTGACGGCGTCAGAGGCTATAACCTGACGCCGTCAAAACTGTATTCCTATATATATTTTCAAAAGTTTTCATTGTAAAGTGGTGACACTTTTTGGTAACACTTCAGAGGCAAAACCCTAGTCGAATTTCAGCAGCTTTTCAAGGGTTTTTCAACCCTTGAACCTTATGCTTTATTGAAGATAAGTTATTCATTTAATCATTCAATATGTCTATGTGTTGTTTGATTACTTATTTATCTTTTCTTCTATCTATCATGCTGGCTTAAGTTTATTTGTGTTTGCTTAGATCTAGTGAAACCTAGTTGTTGATTAATGATTTGTTGTCTATTGTTTAGTTGATTGCCTCGCGTTAGACTAAGAAAACTGGTGACCTCTTATATGTAACTAGCTTGAACGTCTTAGAAAACGCAACCGTAGAGTACGGCTTGTAGATCCTAGATAACTTAATAGACTTTAAGGGATTTGGGGGAGACTAAGATTCATAGAGTTGGGGACTTCGGCACCACCCCACGACCAATATTAAGGAATACAACCTTCAAATAAAACAAGAACGTGACAATTCAACAGATCAATAGGAGATAACTAGGGAGTAATTAAGTCTAAGTAAACACGTTTGTCTACCATAAGAGTTACCACCAAATTTACATTTTCTTTTCTTTAGTTTAATTTTAGTTTTATAAATAGTTTTTGGGTTAGTTGAATAGCAACTAATTTCGCCCACTATTTCAAAACCGAGATCTTAAATTTGCTTTAAAAAAAAAAGATTAAAATACAAAAAGAATCATCCCTCACCTCTAGACCAATCTCGACATACATTTTAACCTAACGACACTATTCTCCTAGAGAACGATCAATCTCCCGGATTTACCTATACTACACTACAACGGTCAGGTACACTGCCTGGAGGATTGCAAAACTTCTTGAGATCCCTTGAGAAGTAAAACCTTTTGCGAGGTCTTGCAAATTCCGCGTCAGTTACATTTCCGGGTTTTGGGTTATGGGTTATGATCCATGGCTCATGTGATGTCATGCATGATGTAAAGGACATCTTGGGTCATGGGTTATAGACTTTGGGTGGTGGGTTATTGTTAGGAATTAAGCTTAAGCAGTTAAGACTGTTGGAGGTAACAGTTAGGACTGTTGAAGGAAGTTAAGACTGCAGAAGAGTGTTGAAGACATGAGCAGTTAAGACTGCTGAGAGAAGAAGTTAAGACTGTTTATTATTTATGTAAAGTAGATAAATATGGAAAATATATTGTGTATATCGTATAAGAATAGATTGATAGTTATCTTGTACAGGAATCCTTGGTCTATAAAAGGATTGCCTAGGTTAAGGTTTAGAAACACGATACACGAATACAATACGATAGAGTTTATACATATTATTAAGATTCAAGGTTGTAAACCCTAGTGATAGGAGATCACTCGTATTATTTGCTAATAATATTGAATCGTTGGAAGTTATTATTCTGTGTTCTTTGTTTCATTCTAATCTTACAAAACACATAAGGTCTTCTAAGTGCTAGCTAGTAAATTCTGCGTGCTAGACTAAGTGTAATTCTACGTATCACATCTAACACAAGGAGTGTGTGTAGATCCGGTCAGTTATTGTAAAACCCTAAAATTTGGACTTACATTTTTATTTGACCATTTGAAGTTAACCTAAGTTTATTATGTTTAAAAAGTAATAATAAAACTATGTATTATAAAATGAATTACACATTATTAACCTAAACTAAATTTACACATTAAAATACTTTCCTAATCCCACCCTATACCCATTAAACGACCACATCTCTTACTGCATGCACCATACATTTTTTTTATTCCCTTTCCAAGTGTGAGAACCGAATATTGTGGCCCTATTTCAATCAGTTATAACAATGAGATAATATCAAGTAAATGATTACTAAAATTAAGGAGATTTTATGCTTGATTGATTGCCCCGTCCACGCTATAATCTTGAGACACACTTTCTCTTCAAATCGTATAACATATATCTACTCCTTTATTCTCTCAAACGAACCAATAACAAACGGGTCCCAAATATTCTGTTCGTTGCTGCCAAAGATCAAGAGATGAAGGATAGCTTGTGGTGATTTTGGTGAATCGTTGGTTAGGGTTGCAGCTTGTGTCAAATTGAAGAATTTGTAGCAGCCTTGGTTTCGTTATTGTTGTGGTGTTTTGGTTCTTTCCCCATTCGATCTCTCCCTAACTCAGCCCTTAAGGTAATCATAATCTATACCACCGACATTCATAACACACTAAAATCTTGTGTCACCTTAATAAGTTATACGTATGTATGTATATGAAAACCTAATGATGTCTTGTTAACAAGTATGTGTCGAATCTATCTTTCTCCTTCTTGTCGACCTATCTTTTTCTAGCCCTAGTTTCGAAATCATTAAACCCTTATGTAATCATTAATGACCTGGTTTAATGTGGAATGATATAATGGAAACCCTAGAAAATAATTAATTAAGGGTCGATTAGGGCTAAATAGGTTTAGGATTTGGGTGTGATTTTATGTGATCAAGCTGTCCAGAAATTGGGTCGGGTTCAAGGGAGTCTAAATTGATGATACCAACATGTTTTTGTATGAGTTGATATTGACAAAATATGAAATATAGAGGAATCTTATGAAGACAAAGATGAGGGACTATTTATGTTAATTATTAATGTCTTTGTAACCCTAATCTCTATTATATAAAGAGATTAGAGGTGTAGGTTTTTAATACACAGGTCTTCCACAATGTAGTCATAAAAGGTGTGTGTGTGTCTAGGCATCAAGTCCTCTAATGGATGCCTAGGGTTTGTAATCATTCAACAAACCTTGTGCAATGATAATGAATCGTTTGATCTATTCCGCTGTGCATACTATATTGTTGTTCATTATTATTGTGATAATCCTAGATGAGGTCTAACAAGCCTCGAGCATAACGATCTCCACATGTGGGGTCGAGATTTAATTGGTGGAATCTGATTTGGTATATTTAATTTAATTCTCACTTGTTGCACTATCACGTGGCCAAACCAAGATTGTGATTTGATATGGATCGGAGGTTAAGACTTGCTTGCTGCTGTTGCTTGTCGTTTTCTTCACATTAAATTGAAGATTGATCCGATTATTATATTAAGGAATTAATATACGAAGAGCAGTTGACTTGATTAGTTGGAGATTGGCTGCTGTGTTCTGTGGTCAACCGAATATTATTGGTCAAGTGGGTTTATTTTTGTTGCTGATGTCTGTCGCAAAGGCATCAGATGTGAATAATTTTTGTACAGCTGGGGCTTCAGAATTTGTACTGTTCGATGAACAGTTAGTACTGCTCATATCTGTTTGTACTGCTTGGTCTTCGGAGTTAGTACTGCTCGACAACAGTTTGTACTGCTAGCTTTGGAGGTTAAAAAGTTTATACTGCTGATTATAAACTTTGTACTGCTGGTTTGTACTGTTCGAGCATGGGCTTCTCAAAATAAGGGGAAGCATTGGCTATTTGATTTGGAACTCATTGGTTCCATAACACACACACAGGAGGATTTTTGGATTTGATTTTTGGATGATTCATTCATTACTTTTGGGAATCAGGTTCAGATTATAAGAACTATTTTTCATTCTACTACTGCTTGGTTTCAAATGCTATTGTAGTCATTTTTCGTAAGCTATTTGGTGATCTTCATGGTACTACATGGTATTTGTTTCTATGGTGGTTAGTTATTCAACAAGTTCTTTCAAATGGTTAACATATAAGTTTCAGGGGAAGCTTAACTGTTAAAATACTTAACCATTTATGTGCAACATCGAGGTGAAGGTTTTTGTGATTACTCGTTGGTATTCTTACTGAAGATTTGGGATTTTTATGTCTTGCGTTCATTTAATAAGTAAGCGTTTTGGTGTTCTTAATGGTGGGTAATTCAAGACATTAAAGGACTAAATTGGATGTATGGTACTAGTTGGTAATTCTGAAGATCAAGGTTGCATATTTTCGTTTCCTATTTGATGATGACAAAAAGGGGAAGAAGATATTGAAGATTGCAGCTTGAAGATCCTTGATGGTATGCATAGCTTAAGGGGAAGACGACATCTTTCGTATACTTGGTTTTGTCATATCAACTAGGGGAAGATTGTTAGGAATTAAATATAAGTTGATATTGACAAAATATGAAAGATGGAGGAATCTTATGAAGACAAAGATGAGGGACTATTTATGTTAATTATTAATGTCTTTGTAACCCTAATCTCTATTATATAAAGAGATTAGAGGCATAGGTTTTTAATACACAGGTCTTCCACAATGTAGTCATAAAAGGTGTGTGTGTGTCTAGGCATCAAGTCCTCTAATGGATGCCTAGGGTTTGTAATCATTCGACAAACCTTGTGCAATAATAATGATTCGTTTAATCTATTCCGCTGCGTAGTACTATATTGTTATTCATTATTATTGTGTTAATCCTAGATATGAGGTCTAACAAACCTCGAGCAAACGATCTCCACAATTTTTGAGTCTAAAACTGAGTTCATGAAGTATACTTGCTGTATATCAAGTTTCGTGGTCATTGGTGGTCGGGAAAGCAATCTTTTGATTTTTAGAAGTTTAAGTGGTAAATCTGAATATCGGGTCTGGAAAATCAGTTGGTTCTTATGATATTTAATTTCCAAACCATAACAAATTAGAACTGTTGGGAATTATCAAGAGAAGACTTAATGAGAAGAACAGACTTAAGTCTGTTGGTTACGTGGTTAAGTCTGTTAGTTATGTTAGTTAAGTCTTGACATAGTTAAGTCTGCCAGTTCATTGTTAAGTCTGGTAGCAGTATTAATAGTTAAGTCTGTTTGACTTGAGTAGTTAAGTCTGTTTATGACTTATAGAAAGTTTGTTAGAGATAAGTTAGGAAAAGATACGTAGTTATCTTTATAGAAGATACGTATATTCTTCTACACGTTTTGTATCTAGGGTTTCCTTAGTGTATAAAAGGAACCCTACGGCATTATTGTTAGTGTGACAAAACGTACGATTTGTGAAAGTTAATAGAAAATACGAAGTTAGTTTATATTGTGTTCTTCATTGTTTGTTGTTAAGAT
Source organism: Artemisia tridentata subsp. tridentata (assembly GCA_021014915.2). NCBI lineage: Eukaryota > Viridiplantae > Streptophyta > Magnoliopsida > Asterales > Asteraceae > Artemisia > Artemisia tridentata. The sequence goes on from CP139503.1 coordinate 263,093,025, forward strand.
TCCGCATTAACAATAAGCAAAGTGTTACAGTTTCTTACTTAGATTGATTTGGTTTATACAAGTCATCTAACAAGTTACAAGGCTACTTGGATCCATAATTCGTGTGGACCTACAAGTGGTATCAGAGCCTGTAAAGAGACTCTGAGTTTGAAGAAACACAACAACCAAACCCTAATTCACTCAACTAAACCCTGCAAAATGTCTGAGTTTGACAATCCCAACAAGAATGATGGTTTCTCAATCCACAACAGTGATGATGAAAGATCAATCCATAATGAAGAAAAACCTGAAGCAAGCACATCTAAACAACAACAACCCATCTCTGCAACAACAACCATATCCAACATAAAACTCCCAATCCTAAAGAGAGAAGAATATGACATCTGGGCTATGGAGATGGAACATTACCTGGAGTATATTGACAGCGAAGTCTGGAAGGTCATACAGAATGGGAATTCGAAGAAAAGGATTTCACAAGGTACAGATGGGGTGATTAGGATATTACCACCAGTATCTGCTGAAGAGATACGGGCTGTTGAAAAAGAGAAGAAGGCCAAGACTATGCTGCTAATGGCAATTCCCAAAGAGCATTTGAGAAGGTTTCATGGCATGAATGATGCCAAGGAAATTTGGGAGGCTATCAAGAAAAGATTTGGAGGGAATGCTAACTCCAAGAAGATGAAAAAAGCTGTTCTTAACCAGCAATTTAAAGCTTTCAGTGTATCCACTTCAGAAGGGTTGGAAAAAGGCTATGACAGGTTTCAACATCTTCTATCACAATTGGAGGTTCATGGTGCTGCTGTGTCTGAGGAAGATGCAAACCACAAATTTCTCAGATCACTACCATCAGAATGGTCAAGTGTAACAATGACCATGAGGATGAAGGATGAAATTGACACCATGACAACTGATGACCTGTACAACAATCTCAAGGTGTTTGAACAGGAAATCCAAGGAAAAGCATCTTCAAGTTCTACAAATGTTGCTTTTGTTTCTCAAGGCAAGGGCAGCACTAACAAGGTTAAGTCTGGCAGTTTTAATTCTGGTGGTTTTGGAGCTTCTTCTAGCAGCATGAGAAAAGAAAGAGATGCTCCAGCAGGCTTTGCTGATGAAGTAATTTACTCACTTTTTGCTAAGGAACCAGAAGATCAAGACTTCATCAGTGAGGATGTGGAACGGATCAATGATGTTGAAGTTGAAGAAATGGATATCAAATGGCAAATTGCCATGATTGCTCTCAGGGTTAAGAAGTTTTACAAGCAGACTGGGAGGAACATTAAGTTTGATGGAAAGTCACCAGTGGGATACAATAGGAGGACTGTTGAGTGCTACAATTGTCACAAGCATGGTCACTTTGCCAGAGATTGCAAGGAAAAGGTGACTACTGATTGGAAAAAGAAGAAGGAGTTTGTCTCTCAAGATAATGACAAGCTGGAGAAGAATCAGATGAGCTTGATGACATTAGAAGCTGGAGCTGTGAATTGGGATGAACACACACCTGAGGATGAAGAGCCAAACCATGCACTTATGGCTATTGGTTCCAGTAATGAGGCATCTTTGTGCTCAAAATTATGCATTGATTCATATAATCATGTTAAAGCTTTATGTGATGAACAATTAACACAAATAGGTGATCAGGAAGTAAAAATTCTAGCTTATACTAAAGCTGTAAAAACTTTAGAAGCACAAATAGTCAACTATCAAAACAAACAAGCTTCCTTAAATGAAAAACTCACCTTTCAAGCTAATGAGATATATGAAAAGGATGAAAAACTTAAGAGATATAGAAGAATAGGCAGGAAAGCTGTTAGGGAAAGAGATGAATTGAAAAAGAGAGTAGACAAATGGACCCATTCTGCTAAGTGTTTGGATAGGATAATAGAGTCTGGTATGAGTTCTACTTGTAAGATTGGTTTAGGTTATGGGATACACTCAGATAAGGAAATTTTAAGCTATGAGGAAGAGATGGATAGATCTGTGTTCAAATGTAGAGAAGATGATTCGGCTGGTAAACCAGTTTAAAATAGGTTCATAAAAACTGATAATTTTAAAGGAGTACCACATCCACTAAGTGGAGATTACACTCCTCTACAAAAGGAAGACCTAGATGACTCTTTGTTTGTATATGGTAAAAAGGGTCCTATCTATCCTGAGTCAAGCAACTCAGATGACAAATCAAGTGACTATTCTACCTGTCAAACTCATGACAGTGAAGGATCCACAAGAGATGTCTCTGAGAAGCCTGAATCAGAATCTGAGAGTGAACCAAAAGAAGTTGTTGAGTCAAAATCTGTCAAGAATAGTGAACCAGTTATGACTACACCAAAACCTGATACAGATAAACCTAGTTGTGATACTCACATAAAATCTCCTAGGAAGTCTATCAAAAGTCAAGAGTCACCAAAGTCTGATAGGATGAGGAGAGAGTATAGGAAAAACCACACCTTTGGTCCTAAGAGGTGTTTTGTGTGTGGTAGCCTAAGTCACCTAATTAAAGACTGTGATTTTCATGAGAATAGGATGAAGAGAGAGGCTGAACTTAGGAAGAAGAGTGTTAATACTGGTCATGTAAATGCTAAACCAGTTTGGAATAAAACTAACAGGATTAATCATGCAAATAAGTTTGTTTCTAGACCAGCACAAATGAATACTGGTAGACCTCAGGTTAATTCTGCTAGGTCACAAGTTAATTCTGGTAGAACAAATTTTAATTCTGGTAGGCCTAATTTTAATTCTGGTAGGCCTAATGTTAATTCTGTTCAGCCAAATGTTAATTCTGGGTATGTTAATGCTGTTAGACCCAGACAATCAGTAATTAGACCACAGGTGAACTCACATAATCAAAGAGACAATTTTTATAAACCTCATTCACCTGTGAGGAGTCCTTTTGCTAAAAATACAGCACAAACTTCAACATCTAGTGCTGTAAGGGATCATGGGGGGTCAGCTGTTAAGACCCCAGCATGTTGGTCTTGGGATCCTTTTAAGAATACACTTACATATCAATCCAAGAACAACAGTGGATCAAGCTCATACAAGACTTTTAAATATGTTGATCCACAGAGCAGACCCAAACCTGCACAGGCCTAGGTCCTTAAGAAAAACTAATCTCCTTTCTTTATGTGCAGGATCATCCACTCAGGTTCATGGAAGACAAAGGTATATTTGATAGTGGGTACTCTGGGCACATAACAGGTAACAAGAATCATCTAAAGGATTTTCAAGAATTCAAAGGAGGTTCTGTTACCTTTGGAGGTAGCAAGGGGCAAATTACTGGTAAAGGAAGGATTGTTGTAGGCAATCTAGAATTTAACAATGTATCTTTTGTAAAAGAACTAGGGCAGTTTAACCTTTTCTCCATATCACAAATTTGTGATAAGCAGCATAAGGTGCTTTTTAGTGAAACTGAATGTTTTGCATTGACTTCGGACTTTAAGATGCCTGATGAAAGTCAGATCCTTCTTAAAGTTCCTAGACAACACAACATGTACAGTTTTGATATGAAAGCACATGACCCTGCAAAAGGTTCTGCATGTTTGATTGCAAAAGCCACTTTGGATGAATCTAAATTGTGGCATAAAAGGTTATGTCATGTTAACTTCAAGAATATGAACAAACTTGTGAAAGGTAATTTAGTTAGAGGCTTACCTTCCAAGGTTTTTAAGAATGACCATGCCTGTGTAGCTTGTAATAAGGGCAAACAGCATAGAGCTTCTTGTAAGGCTAAGTTTGATAGGGTTGTTACTGAGCCTTTGCATACCTTACACATGGATCTGTTTGGCCCTACATCTGTTAGAAGTATCAATCATGCTAGTTATTGCCTTGTCATTACTGATGACTGCACCAGGTTTTGCTGGGTATTCTTTTTGTCTACAAAAGATGAAACCCCTGACTTAATTCAAAGGTTCATAAGGCAAATAGAAAACCAACTAAATCACAAGGTTAAGATCATTAGGACTGACAATGGCACATAATTTAAGAATAGGAGCATGATTGAGTTTTGTGGTGAAAAAGGAATCAAGCAACAATATAGCAATGCTAGAACTCCACAGCAGAATGAAGTTGCTGAGAGAATGAACAGGAACCTAATTGAGGCAGCTAGAACTATGCTAGCAGACTCACTCCTACCCACAACCTTTTGGGCTGAAGCAGTAAGCACTGCTTGCTACATATTCAATAGGGTTAGAGTGACCAAACCTCAACATAAAACACCTTATGAGCTTATTTTTTGCCATAAACCAGTTGTTAGCTATATAAGGCCTTTTGGGTGTCATGTGACCATTTTTGATAGTTTGAGTGTGCTTGGAAAATTTGAAGGAAAGTCTGATGAGGGGTTTCTAGTTGGGTATTCACTGAATAGTAAGGCCTTTAGGGTTTACAATTTAGTGACCAAGAAAGTAGAGGAAAATCTTTATGTTAATTTTCTTGAGGAAAAACCCAATGTGAAGGGACTAGGTCATAGATGGATGTTTGATCTTGACTATTTAACTGATTCTATGAACTATATTCCTGTCTCTAAGGAGAATCAAGCTAACCCTGATGCAGGTTCATTAGAAGTAACTAACCATGCAGGTACTTCTGATGCAAGCAATGCGGAGCAAGACAATAAGATTGAGGAGCTTATTGTAATTCCTACCACAGAAGTCAAACATGTTGTTGCTGATGAAGGAACAAAGACATCTTCTACCAAGAAGAAGGAGATTGTGAACAAGCCTCAAGCACAAGTGAAGAAGGCTTCTCCTACTAAAGTGTCAGAAGACATTTTATCCTTCAGAGAGGAGATGAATGCATTGGCTGACAAACACCTTGGAAAGAAGGCTACCAGCACTAACTCAATTAAGTCTGGTAGTAATTTGGTTAAGTCTGCTGAGCATAATTTCTCAATTAAGCTGGTGATCCGTTGGTTAATTCTGCTGAGCATAATTCCTCACTTAAGTCTGGTAGTCGTTTGGTTAATTCTGCTGAGGATGATTCTACACCAAATGATGATTTTGATGACTCTGAGATGCCAGACCTTGAAATATTTGCTCAACCAACTGAAGGGATTTTTGAAGAGGCTTCTTATGATGCTGAAGGAGTAGTAACTGACTTCAACAACTTACCCACAGAGGTGGATGTAAGTCCAACTCCCACACTTAGGGTTCACAATGTTCACCCTAAAAGTCAGATAAATGGTGATCCTAAGTCAGCAGTCCAAACAAGGAGCAAAGTGCATCAACATGCACTTATCAGTTATGTCAAGCAGCAACAAAGGAACAACCACAAAGATCAACAACATTGTCTATTTGCATGTTTCCTTTCCCAAAAGGAACCTTCCAAGATTTCTGAAGCATTGGAAGATGAAAGTTGGGTGGAAGCCATGCAAGAAGAATTGTTGTAGTTCAAGTTGGAGAAAGTTTGGGTTCTTGTAGACCTACCTCATGGAGCTAAAATTATTGGTACAAAGTGGGTCTTCAGGAACAAGAAGGATGAGAGAGGGGTAGTAGTTAGGAATAAAGCAAGGTTGGTGGCCCAGGGTTACAAACAAGAAGAAGGCATAGACTATGATGAGGTCTTTGTACCTGTAGCTAGGATAGAAGCTATAAGGTTATTTTTGGCCTATGCATAATATATGGGGTTCACTGTCTATCAGATGGATGTCAAGAGTGCTTTTCTTTATGGCACTATTGAAGAAGAAGTTTATGTACACCAGCCCCCTGGCTTTGTTGATCCAGCTAACCCCAAGAAAGTATACAAAGTCATTAAAGCTTTGTATGGTCTTCATCAAGCTCCCAGAGCTTGGTATGCAACACTCTCAAATTTCCTTGAAGAGCATGGGTACAAGAGAGGTGTGATAGACAAGACCTTGTTCATCAAAAGGAACAAGAAGGATATCATTCTAGTCCAAGTTTATGTGGATGATATCATCTTTGGTTCTACAAAGAGGTCTTGGTGTGAGGAGTTTGAGGCACTCATGAAGAGAAGATTTGAGATGAGTTCCATGGGTGAACTCACATTTTTCTTAGGGCTGCAAGTGAAGCAAAAAGAAGATGAACTCTTTATCTCTCAAGACAAGTATGTTGTTGAGATCCTAAAGAAGTTTGATCTTGCAAATGTGAAGACTACAGTCACTCCCATGGAGAACAAAGTGCCTTTAACCAAGGATGAAGATGTTGATGATGTGGATGTGCATCTTTATAGATCCATGATTGGTTCTCTAATGTATCTAACAGCCTCTAGGCCTGATATAATGTATGCTATGTGTGCTTGTTCTCATTTTCAGGTTACTCCCATGACTTCACATCTTCATGCTATGAAGAGGATCTTTAGATACTTAAAAGGCAAACCCAATTTGGGCCTTTGGTATCCTAAAGAATCATCTTTTGACCTGGAAGCCTATTTAAATAGTGACTATGCTGGAGCAAGTCTTGATAGGAAATCCACAACTGGAGGTTGTAAATTCCTTGGAAGAAGATTAATCTCTTGGCAATGCAAGAAGCAGACGATTGTGGCTACATCAACTACTGAAGTTGAATATGTAGCAGCTGCTAATTGCTGTGGACAAGTCTTGTGGATTCAGAATCAAATGCTGGATTATAGTTTGAACTTTATGAATACTGTAATTCACATAGATAATGAGAGCACTATCTGTATAGTTAAGAACCCTGCATACCACTCTAAAACTAAGCATATAGAAATAAGGCATCACTTCATTAGGGATTGCTTTGAAAAGAAAAAAATTAGAGTGGAAAAGATATGCACAGATTTCAATGTGGCTGACCTATTAACCAAAGCCTTTAATGGACCTAAGTTTAATTACTTAGTGGTTAATATTGGTATGATGAACCCATAGCTGGACTTGAGGGGAAGTTACATTTAAGGGGAGGTTAAATGTAGAGTTTGTATATTAACCAGTACTTAGACATTTTTTTTTTAATTCTGGTAACTTTAGAAGTTAATTCTTGTGGTAGAGTTAATACTGATAGTTAGTATTTTTGATTTTGATTGTACAATGTGTGTTTTTCTTGGTGTTGGGACTAAGTTTTTGTAGGAATAACATGGATTGGTGAAAAGAAGCCTTGCTATTGCTTTTTATGCGTGTAAGTCTGATTCTTTGGTTAAGTCTGGTGAGTCAGTGATTAAGTCTGGTTGACCATTTTTAAGTCTGGTAGTGTTAAATGTAATTAATTTATTACCGTTAGGTCTGGTCAGTCAAATAAAGATTTTTTATTTTTATTTAAATACGACCGTTGATATTTTTGGGGGAAAGAGGTATATATGGATAAGATTTAATTCATTTTTCATCTTTATCCATTATTTACTTCTAATTTCTAAAATCTTTACACACGGCCAAGATTTACTCTGTTTTTCTACTACCAGTAAAAACCCTAATTCGATTAACAACCAGCACTTAATCATTCTCTCGACTATGGCTTGACTAAAGTTTTGTGACAAACACAACCAGGTTGGTTTCTTGAAGAAACCAAATCAAAGTGGAGGTTTCGAGCAGATTATGGATTTCTTAAGAGGTTCTAACATTCGGTACGCCTTAACTCATAATCCTACAATCTATACTTCTCTAGTTAAGCAATTTTGGGGGTCTGTTACCTCTGAAACTCTTGCTGATGGTACACCACAGTTAAGGGCAACTATTGACACACATGACTTCATTGTCACTGAGGCATCCATTAGGAGCAGTCTTAAATTGGATGATGCCTCAGGGGAATATATTTTGTCTAATGATGACCTTTTTGAGGGTATGAGAACCATAGGCTATCCCACTGATGGTACTTTTCCTTTTTGGAAAAGCTCTTTTACACCACAGTAGAAGTTTTTAATTCATCATTTGCTCCATTGCCTAAGTCCCAAGAGTGGTGGACGGGATCAGTTTGGAAGCAATATTGCTTCTGCATTGGTCTGTCTCTCACTTGGAAGGTCTTTCAACTTTTCAAAACTTATTTTTGATGGCATGGACTCAAATGCTAAGAATAACCACAAGTTTTTAATGTACCCTCGATTTCTGCAAATGATTTTGGATTTTGAACCTGATAATAAAATGCATCATTATGTGAGTGTGGCTTTCACACCTAAAATCTTTGCAAATATGAAAAGGGGTTTTACTGGAACACATTGGCCACTTTTAGCTGCTATGTTTTCTGGTGCAACTAACATTGCAGGTACATCACATGCTGAACAAGTGGAGCAAACCCATGAAGTCCCAAGATCACCCACACCACAACAGAGATCACCATCACCAACGAATGAGGAGGCTGAACAACAACCACCTTCACCTGTGCAACAACCATCATCACCCACACTCACACCACCTTCACCTCAGCAAACGCAAGTTCAACCTCAAGTCCTAGAGGAGGATGTACAAACAATGTCTGTGGAAGAAGTCTTAACACTAGTACTTAAGCTAGTTCAGAGGATAAAAGTGTTAGAAAAAGCAAAGGACACCATGGGCTAGTCTATTCTCACATTGGTCAGAAGGGTGAAGAAAATAGAAAAGGTGATGAAAGAAAAGGGAGTTGTTTTTGATGATCAAGAGGGTGCAGATGAAAATTCTTACAAACATGGGAGGAATTTGGAGGAAGAACAAGTGTTTAAGACCCCTACTCAAAAGGATTAATCTGATGAGATCAGTCCAAATGCCTTGGAAGCAGCAGAGACCTTAGCTCAATCTCTTAACAAGATTAAACAAGGAAAGAAAAGGATGCTAAGAAAATTGAGAATTGAAGAAGAAATGTCTGAGGATGAAGTTCTTAAGTCTGGTAAACCTGTTAAATCTGCTGATGGAGTTAATTCTTGTGTTAATACTGGTGATACAGTTAAGTCTGGTCAGGAAAAGTCTGCTGAGCATGTTAGTTCTGGTCATCTTGAAGAATCTGATGTGGTTAAGTCTGCTCAAAGGGAAGGAAAGCAGATATTGGTAGAAACTCCTCAACCCAAGAAATTAAAAAGACAACAAAGAGAAGATGAAGCATCTCTAGCTGAGATTGCTAGGATATAAGCTCAAGAACAAGAAAAGATAGATAAAGAGGAAGAACAATAGAGACAAGATGAATTGTTTTCTAGAAGATTGCAAGAGGAATCTGTTGATGATCCTCTTATGTCAATGATTCAAGATGATGATGAGCTAAGGGCAAAATTGGAGGAGCTTAAAGCTGTTGAAGGATTGACAACAGAGGAGAGAGCTAAGAAACTAGCAGAATTCATCAATACTAGAAGAAGTTCAGAATCTTTGGGGAATTTTATGGAAAAGATAAAACAGACTCAGAAAAAGAAAGGTATCAAAAAGAAGCTCTCAAAGACAGAAAAGATGCATGATATGAAGATGTATTTGAAGAACATGATGCATTCTACTTTTGAGCACATGAAAGGAAAATCCTATGAAGAGATTGAAGCCATGTATATAAGGGGATATGAAAGGGATCATGGTTACAGACAAGTTGATTATGAGGATGCTGTTAGAAGGAGCTTCAAAAGATAAAAGGTGACAGAGTCTGAGCCTGCTATTGAGGCTGAGAAAGTAAGTGGAAAAGCATCTGAAGTTTAGAAAGCATCAAGTGAAATTGAAAAGGAATCTAAGGCTGAGAAAGTGTCTGATGTTGTGGAAGAAAAGAAAGAAGTCAAAAAGCCAGTCATAAAGTGGACAAGAAGAAAAAGTATAGCAAGAAAAAGTAAATTCAAGAAGAAAGTGCAAGGGGAAGAAGAATCAGAAGAAGAGGAATCTTCATCTGAGTTCACCATGGGATCAATCCCTGAAAGCTCAGCCAAACCAGCCAAGATTGTCAGATATCAAATAGTTAAGACTGGATTAAGGGCAGCTTATCAGATCATAAGGGAGGACAACACTGATGTGGTGTATTTAAACTTTCCAGGGATGTTAAATGATTTAAGTATGGAAGATCTCAATGAGTTGTACAAATTGGTGAATATCAGACATGGAGATACCAGACCTGAGGAGGAGTTTGAAAGGGTCTTTTGGGGAGATTTAAAAGTTATGTTTGAGCCACCTTCAAGAACAGATGAGATTTGGAAGTTGCCATACCAACAAGAGATTGTTAGGTGGAGATACTTTCACAATTGTAAGGTACATTGCTTATCTTTGCAAATGGCTCATATTTATATGCTTGCAGAAGTGGAATATCCTTTACCACCTAGGGTCTGCAAAGAAATGTTGGAAAAGAAATTACTTGCAGATGAGAAAGATGAGATATATGAGGAGCTTTTGGATTTGATTAAGGAACAATCCTTAAAGGAACCATATTGGGGTGTTTGAAGTGTTTGAAAGAATTTTCAAGATGTTAAGTGAGATTAAAGGAACTTCTCACTTGGTGAAAGTGCATAGCACTGACACAACAAATGGTTATCAGTCCACCATGTCTAACCCACATAAGGACTGGCTAATCCAGTACAAATGGATCTGGTAAAGATATCTCAAATCCGTTTATGGCTGACAATTTGCCAAAAATTGTATGGTAATCAACTCACCATATCTGAGATAGTGAAGAGTTGGCTAGCCCACAAGAGTATGGCTTGTGGTAAAGGCTGTGGAAAACCATACATGGTAATCAATTCACCAAGGTGAGGTGCAATTCCACCAAAGAATTGGCTAGTCCAAAAGCAAACGGCTTTTGGTAAAGACTAAACAAATTCGTTGATAGCTGATGGTTTGCTAAAAATCATATGGTTATCAATGTACCATGGTCTTACACACCAAAATATTGGCTACTCCAGTAGTGATGGCTATTGGTAAAGAGACATCAAATCCATTAATTTTCAATGATTCACCTCTCACAGGAGTTTACACACCTGGAAGTGATAAGAATAGTATGAAACTTAAAAGTATTGATGTACAAGTAGTCATGGTTGCTGAAAAGATTAGATCAGATGATGGAAAGCTTATCAAAGTCAAAGTTGCTGAACAAGTTCAAGTTTTGAAAGAGTTAGAGATTCAGATAATTCCAAGAGATCGAGATTCAATCCTCAGAAGCATATTCAGAAGGAACTTGAAGTTCATGAAGCATGAAAATCAAGTTAGGGGAGGATTGTTGGGAATTATCAAGCGAAGGATTAATGAGAAGAACAGACTTAAGTCTGTTGGTTACGTGGTTAAGTCTGTTAGTTATGTTAGTTAAGTCTTGTCATAGTTAAGTCTTCCAGTTCATTGTTAAGTCTGGTAGCAGTATTAATAGTTAAGTCTGTTTGACTTGAGTAGTTAAGTCTGTTTATGACTTATAGAAAGTTTGTTAGAGATAAGTTAGGAAAAGATACGTAGTTATCTTTATAGAAGATACGTATATTCTTCTACACGTTTTGTATCTAGGGTTTCCTTAGTGTATAAAAGGAACCCTAAGGCATTATTGTTAGTGTGACAAAACGTACGATTTGTGAAAGTTAATAGAAAATACGAAGTTAGTTTATATTGTGTTCTTCATTGTTTGTTGTTAAGATTGCGCATTAACAATAAGCAAAGTGTTAGAGTTTCTTACTTAGATTAATTTGGTTTATACAAGTCGTCTAACAAGTTACAAGGCTACTTGGATCCATAATTCGTGTGGACCTACAAGAACCCCCAATTTTTGCAGGTGAATATTCAATATGTTTATTAGTTACTGTAATTTTTGTAAATTTTTCTGGAAGGCTTAGGTATGTTTATAAAATACAAACTTTTCGGGTATACCATCAGGTCACATTCTGGAACAGGTTTAAAAAAACGATTTTTGTTTGGATATTTGCACTAGGAGATAAAATCTGTAAAAATTAGGGGAAGTATTAAACATATATAGGTGTCTCTAGTAAAAATTATAGAACCACAGGAGCTAGTTTGATGTGTCATAAAAATCATAAGAATATGAACCAGAATCACATGAGAACCCTAAACATGTTATTAAATGACAATAAGTACGAAAATTCGTTATGACATTAAATGAACACATAAGTATTAAATGATCCCTAATTCGTGTAGATTTGTTGAAGAAGGCATGACGTTGTTTTCTTGTGTTCATTTTCCCGTTGCTTTCATTCCATTTGCCGAGGTACGGATATTCTACCCTTTCTCAGTAAGGGTTTCGCATTGACTCTTCGATCCTTGACTTTATTTCATTCGTTATGATATTCGTTGGTGATATCTGTTTGATATGATTTCTTATGATATGATAATTAGTTCTATGTCATTTGATATGGCATTCATTCCTGTTGTTATACTGTTTGGAGATACTATAATTAATTCATTATGATGTAATAGCTTTGTTTATTCTGTTACCCGAGCTAACTAGTCATGGAGGTACCATGGCCATGTCATTGAGGCACCAATGGCATGATACTATTTGTGGCGGGGTGATTGGTCCACGGCGTTCCTTTTTGACATGTATATGATTATTGAGCTCGTGCACTTATTTGCCATTTTGATACGCCAATATATTTGTCAGCATACAGGTGTATGGTGGTGTATGTATAACTTTGTTTTGCAGGTAGCGTATGGATGCATCCTAGGTTTTTTTTGTAATATGTTTCTGATATGGCTTTGTAGTGAATGGTTTATGTGTGCCATACACCCCAGTTCACTTTTGGGAGCTAGCTACTCCATTTGTTATGACAGGATATGATATGATTATGTGGTTAAGCATGTGGCATGCTTTGTGAGCTCGTGGATATTTTCTTATGATTCATTGCCTTCATTACCTTTCACTTAATTTATTATTCGTTTGATTCTCATGACCTATGACATCTTGTTTAGCAGATTCCTTTGACTTCATTTTGTGTACTTATTCATATTCAGTTTATTATTTTATATTTGTTCACTAGGCTTTTTAAGCTCAGCCGCATTTTCTTTTCTCTGCGGCAGGTATCAAGCGGGATGCTGGGATTTGAGTGATGAGAGTAGGAGCTTTTAGTGGACCACCCTGACGATAGTTACCCACTTGCGTTTGGATTAGATTTGGAGTTATCTTTCATTTAGACTTTGTTTGGGATTGTATTTCATTTAGAAGTTATTCTGTTTCAGACTTAGTATTTTATCATTTCCTTAGAAGAATTTATGTAACCTTGTAATTAAAAAAGTCTTACGCTTGCGTTTATGTTCTGATTGACACCATAATGTGACATTTTGACCCTTGTCGGGTTGGGGTGTTACAATTATGGTATCAGAGCTTAGGCTTTGACCTATAGTACCTTAAGTTATGACCTGTGAAGATGTGGCCCTTAGGATTGCACTATAGGAGCTTATGAATTGACCCTTGAGAAATTTACTTTAGGTTTCGCCTGTGAAACTTAAGATTATGACCCGTGAGGATTGGGTAGACTATGTGATAAGACATTTGTTTATGTATCATTCCTTCGCATCATTTTGATTCGTGCCCCTCCTTTAGTTAAGCCCTTTTAAGATCATTCTTTTCGGAGATTTAGAAAACTTATCATATTGCACAGCATAAGTTTAGTGACCAAATAAGTTTATAATGCCCTGAGAATTTGGTGGTAATCCCTTCACTATACAGGTTTCACCTTTTGATATCATCACATTCTTTTGAATTCCGATCGTAATCACTGATTCGTTTGTTAACCATTTAGATGTCTCATTTGTCCATTCTGAGAATTTTGCGATCATGATGTGTTGGACACATTTCGTTGTTTCTCTGCTTTTGCTAAACACCTTAAGGTTCCCTCTACACTATCAGATTATACCTTACCGATTTCTATTCCTATGAGAAATCTTGTGGTTATTAATTACGAGTATAGGAATTCTCCATTACATTTTGACAATAAGATTCATTCTGCTATTTTGCTTCCTTTGGAAATGTTTGATTTCGATATGTACTTCTTGGGTCATTAGTACGTTTTCTTGGTCCGTTCGAAATCTTAGATTCAATTGATGAAGTTTTTATTGTTTGGCATTTCCCCCGTATTATCTCATCTTCATATTATGTTTTACGTGTCTCTTTCAAGAGGTTACAACTATCATCCGTTACATATATGTTTTGTATCCGTTGGATCAGATTCGTGATGAATTGGATGAGCCTGAGGCTATATTATACCATCAGGATCTAGTCATGAGAAACAACACCATTCCGCTCGTAAGAATTCTTTGGAAGAACTATCACAAGTGAGTCAGTCATTTTCATTTCTTTTCATAGCTTGGTACGTCTCCGTTTGACCTTTCATTTCAATTTCGAGGACGCAATTTTCTTTTTAGAGGGGAAGAGTTGTAAAACCCTAAAATTTGGACTTACATTTTTATTTGACCATTTGAAGCTAACCTAAGTTTATTATGTTTAAAAAGTAATAATAAAACTATGTATTATAAAATGAATTTCACATTATTAACCTAAACCAAATTTACACATTAAAATACTTTCCTAATCCCACCCTATACCCATTAAACGACAACATCTCTTACTGCATGTACCATACGTTTTTTTTTTAATTCCCTTTCCAAGTGTGAGAACCGAATATTGTGGCCCTATTTCAATCAGTTATAACAATGAGATAATATCAAGTAAATGATTACTAAAATTAAGGAGATTTTATGCTTGATTATTGCCCCGTTTATGCTATAATCTTGTGACATGCTTTCTCTTCAAATCGTATAACATATATCTGCTTCTTTATTCTCTCAAACGAACCAATAACAAAAAAAAATGGTCCCAAATATTATGTTCGTTGCTGCCAAAGATCAAGAGACGAAGGATAGCTTGTGGTGATTTTGGTGAATCGTTGGTTAGGATTGCAACTTGTGTCGAATTGAAGAATTTGTAGCAGCCTTGGTTTCGTTATTGTTGTGGTGTTTTGGTTCTTTCCCCATTCGATCTCTCCCTAATTCAGCCCTTAAGGTAATCATAATCAATACCACCGACATTCATAACACACTAAAATCTTGTGTCACCTTAATAAGTTATACGTATGTATGTATATGAAAACCTAATGATGTCTTGTTAATAAGCATGTGTCGAATCTGTCTTTCTCCTTCATGTCGACCTATCTTTTTCTAGCCCTAGTTTCGAAATCCTTAAACCCTTATGTAATCATTAATGACCTGATTTAATATGGAATGATATAATGTTAACCCTAGAAAATAGTTAATTAAGGGTCGATTAGGGCTAAATAGGTTTAGGATTTGGGTGTGATTTTATGTGATCAAGCTGTCCAGAAATTAGGTCGGGTTCAAGGGAGTCTAAATTGATGATACCAACATGTTTTTGTATGATTTTTGAGTCTAAAACTGAGTTCATGAAGTATACTTGCTGTATATCAAGTTTCGTGGTCATTGGTGGTCGGGAAAGCAATCTTTTGATTTTTAGAAGTTTAAGTGTTAAATCTGAATATCTTGTCTGGAAAATTAGTCGGTTCTTATGATTTTTAATTTCCAAACCATAACGAATTAGAACCCCCAATTTTTTCAGGTGAATATTCAATATGTTTATTAGTTAATGTAATTTTTTAAATTTTTCTGGAAGGCTTAGGTATGTTTATAAAATACAAACTTTTCGGGTATACCATCAGGTCACATTCTGGAACAGGTTTGAAAAAAATGATTTTTTTTGGATACTTGCGCTAGGAGATAAAATCTGTAAAAATTAGGGGAAGTATTAAACATATATAGGTGTCTCTGGTAAAAATTATAGAACCACAGAAGCTTGTTTGATGTGTCATAAAACTCATAAGAATATGAACCAGAATCACATGAGAACCCTAAACATGTTATTAAATGACAATAAGTACTAAAATCCGTTATGACATTAAATGAACACATAAGTATTAAATGATCCCTAATCCGTGTAGATTCGTTGAAGAAGGCGTGACGTGGTTTTCTTGTGTTCATTTTCCCGTTGCTTTCATTCCATTTGCTGAGGTACGGATATTCTACCCTTTCTCAGTAAGGGTTTCGCATTGACTCTTCGATCCTTGACTTTATTTCATTCGTTATGATATTCGTTGGTGATTTCCGTTTGATATGATTTCTTATGATATGATAATTAGTTCTATGTCATTTGATATGGCATTCACTCCTGTTGTTATACTGTTTGGAGATACTATAATTAATTCATTATGATGTAATAGCTTTGTTTATTCTGTTACCCGAGCTAACTATTCATGGAGGTACCATGCTTATGTCATTGAGGCACCAATGGCATGACACTATCTATGGCGGTGTGATTGGTCCACTGCGTTCCCTTTTGACATGTATATGATTATTGAGCTCGTGCACTTATTTGCCATTTTGATACGCCAATATATTTGTCAGAATACAGGTGTATGGTGGTGTATGTATAACTTTGTTTTGCAGGTAGCGTATGGATGCATCCTAGGTTCGTTTTGTAATATATTTCTGATATGGCTTTGTATTGAATGGTTTGTGTGTGCCATACACCCCAGTTCCCTTTTGGGAGCTAGCTAGTCCATTTGTTATGACAGGATATGATATGATTATGTGGTTAAGCATGTGGCATGCTTTGTGAGCTCGTGGATATTTTCTTATGATTCGTTGCCTTCATTACCTTTCACTTAATTTATTATTCGTTTGATTCTCATGACCTTTGACATCTTGTTTGGCAGATTCCTTTGACTTCATTTTGTGTACTTATTCATATTCAGTTTATTATTTTATATCTGTTCACTGGGCTTCTTAAGCTCAGCCACATTTTCTTTTCTCTGCGGTAGGTATCAACCTGGATGCTGGGATTTGAGTGATGAGAGTAGGAGCTTTTAGCGGACCACCCTGACGATAGTTACCCACTTGCGTTTGGATTAGATTTGGTGTTATCTTTCATTTAGAATTTGTTTGGGATTGTATTTCATTTAGAAGTTATTTTGTTTCAGACTTAGTATTTTATCATTTCCTTA
Organism: Artemisia tridentata subsp. tridentata; assembly: GCA_021014915.2. Classification (NCBI taxonomy): domain Eukaryota; kingdom Viridiplantae; phylum Streptophyta; class Magnoliopsida; order Asterales; family Asteraceae; genus Artemisia; species Artemisia tridentata. The sequence goes on from CP139503.1 coordinate 263,109,849, forward strand.
GAAGAATTTATGTAATCTTGTAATTAAAAAAGTCTTGAAGTCATGCATAATTTATGTAACCTTCTGATTGACACCATAATGTGACATTTTGACCCTTGTTGGGTTGGGGTGTTACAGTTATGGACTTTGGGTCATGGATCATGAGTTTTACTCATTATGAATTCATGCATGATGTCTTGAAAATGGGTTATGGGTTATGGATCAAGCTCCATGGGTTATGGGTTATGGACTTTGTTTTTGGATCATGGATAGTCCAAGTCTTTCCTAGTTAATTTACAAGTAACATGTATTTTATAAAATGTAGGTAACTAAGTTACTTAAGTGTTTTTATAAAATGGTTTTGGTTTTATGTAAACTTGTTAACTAAATATGTTTAAGGTTTATTTGTTTAATGAAATGAGTTAGTAAACTTTTGGCTCAAAGCATTACGTATTTTATCTATCTCGTTAAAATGATTTTACGTTTGTTATCGACAAAACATTAGAAGATCGTAAAATATAAATAAACGTTTTTAAGGTTTATTTGTATTAACAATCTCCCCTTTTTTGTTGATGACAAAACATAAAATTATTTTAAGTAAAACGATAAAATTCGTAAGTTTTTGAATTTACGTTTTTACTCTTTTCTCCCTCTTTTTGTCGAAACAAAAAGAGTGTCGAGAAGAAACTAACCCGAATGCAAGTTTTTTAGAAAGAAATGAAAGAGAGGTGTAAAAATGGAGTAAAGAGAGTAAGAAGTTCTTAGTTGCTCCCCCTCGATGGTTGCTCCCCCCTGTTGAGGGCGTCAAGTAATTAGGGAGACTAAGACGTGATCATTGCAAGTTTTTGCAATGTTTTTGCTTGGACGAAAGCTCCCTCTTAATGAGGGCGTCAAGCACTCCATGTGTATGTTTTGAGAATCTACAAAACAAAGGTTAGAAAACAAGTATATGTTGTCCTTTTGTTGAAAGTTTGGCTACATAAGATTTTTGTTAGTTCTTTGTATGCTCGGATCCTTCTCAGAAGGGATCCGCCTAGTATAAAATGAGGGATCCGGCTTACCTGCAACTTGTTAGTAGTAGTAAAGAATAGAAAAGGTATGAAAACAAGTAATAACCACACCCATCATGTTCACATAAACACAAAGCACATATTCATGAAGATTCATTTAATAAACATAAGAGAAATGATACAACAATGTGAGGGAGACCACTTGTGCTTGCACTTCAAGGTTTTTAGGGAAGGTTAGGTTTGGTGACGTCATCAAGACGTTCAAGGAGATGGTAGAACATGAAACGCATTTCATTGCGTAGTTCATGTACCACGGTTTGAGTATGGTGGAAATGGGTACAAGTCTCCTCATGACTTGGTTGGTAAAAACCTAAGATAGATGGTTCATTAGGCATGTTTGAGGTGGAAGCACCTTAGTGAATAGGTTGTGGATGTACCATGGGTGTTGGTTGAGAAGTATGTGTGGGAGGAAGTGTGTCAATGTTTGGTTGAGGTGGTTGAGATGGTTGACATCTTCTCATAACCCAAAATGGCCATTTGAGGGTAGAGGAGAGGAAGGCAAGTTTGCTATAGGTGGTGGTATGTTTATGTCAACATCTAGGTGGTGGGATGGTGGTTGAGTTGACATTCTCTCAATAGATGAGAATGTGGGCAATGGTGGTGGATTGAAGGTTTTAGGAGGTAAGTCCTCCAATGAGTTCAAGAATGGGTGAGGAGAGGTAGGAGGTGTAGTATAAAAATAATTATCTTAACTATTTTTATACAACATACGTAAAATACTAAATGTTTAAAACATTTTGTATGTATGTTAGATCAATGCAAGTTTAATACATTTTTTTTTACTTAAATACTAATGTATTAATATGATCTTTTATCTTGTTTAGACAACCCATGGTCAAGCAAGACAAAATGATGTAATGTTTTAGAGATCATGTTATGGATTTTATGAAAGTGTTAAAGTATTTTGGGGTGATATACTTTTTACACTTAAACCTTTGGAAAAATAATTGTGTAAGACAATATCTTTCGACACACATGATCAACCAACTTAGTTTCTATTCCTAAGAAAGTTACTAAACCATTTTAAAAACTTGCAACATATGCAAGAAAAATGGTCTATGCCTATATGCAATGCAAACTAATTACTCAATATAGTGCAAGAGATTTAGCATGAGCCTTATAAACGCATAAACCGAAAGACTATAATAAACAAATAGCAACAAGGCATGAAAGACACTTATGCTTATAGATAAAATTAGCTCAACTAAAGATAACAATAAGCATACAAAAATATTAACTAACAATACTAAGACACAAAGAAAAATAAATAGTCATTTAGCATAACACACAAAAATACTTATCGTCATTATGTGTATTAAGTATAACAATGTACACTTAGCTTGATTTTATTTGAAAATAAATTATTTTCCACCCCATTTCAAAATTTGATCAAGTTCAACACCCTGAAAAATATGAATACATCAATGTGTGATGTTCTCTTTGTAATTTGACAAAAAATTTGTGCAATCGACATGACCGGAAAAGACTCTCTGTTACGAATCAAAGAATCTCGTAAATTTTACTTCACCATCATTTTCTAAAAATATTTTTAAATGAAAGTAGACTCAATTACGTTTAGAACGATAGGTGGCACGACTCCTACGGACTTATGGTTGATTTTATACGAATTTTTGAAAATTACCGAATTCTGAAAAACAGACGAAGGTACCGTTAAATTTAGCGGTACTATCCATATTTAATGGTACCGTCCGTTATATTTAACGGTACTATGACCTGTTATTACAGTTTTGAACAAAACCAACCGCATCACTTAACGACTCGTTCTATAGACATGATCGGACACTTACAAACTCTATTCTTTTAGTGGTTTAAGAAAACCTTCAAGCTAGTATGACAAAGTATACTTAACAACAAAACTTGTAAGTATTAAGCAAGTAAATAATTTTCATATTTTATCACCTTCATGGATAATTTGATACATGGATCGTACTCAATTTGGAAAACCATTTGTTTTAAAAATTTGAGCGACGTGTCTCTGGTACCAATTGTGGAAACCGTAGAGGGGGGGGGGGTGAATACGTTTCCATTTAAAAACTTAAAACTTTTTGTATCAAACACCCGATCAAGTGTGACGTAATATGAAAAGTGTCAACAATGATCATATAACATCTAGAGATAGTATAAAGTAAACTACCACACAAACATAATCAAACCATGACACAAACATAGTCAACATAATATAAGCAACAAAGCACACAAGCATAAACGCAATGCAAATATAAATATAAAGCGATAAAGAATAAAATAAAAGTAAAGAGATAAGTAAGAAGGCGCAAACCGGACATGATGATTTATAGTGGCTCGGTCACGAAGCTCCTCTTCGCCCTACTCCACTCCCCGAGTACCCAACTCGAGAGTTACTTCACTAATCAACCAGCTCCCTTCAGGCGGAGAAAACCGTACAACGTCGCTTATCCTTATTTCCGATACTAAGCTAAATGTCGATTACTAATCTTAGCTAGTACCAATCTACCACGATCTACCCGATCTACCCTTGATCCACTTGATCAATTCACAAGCCCATAAGCTACAAGAGATCTCCAAGATCTCAACAAGATCACAAGGATCTACTCCCACTTGACTCGATCTACCTGATCTACCCTTGATCTACTTGATCAATACACAAGCCCACAAGCTTCAAGAGATCTCCAAGATCTCACAAGATCACAATGATCTACTCCCACTTGACTCGATCTACCCGATCTACCCTTGATCCACTTGATCAATCACACAAGCCCACAAGCTTCAAGAGATCTCCAAGATCTCGACAAGATCACAATGATCAACCCTCACTTGACTCAATCTACCCTATCTACCCTTGATCAACACACTAGCTCACAAGCTACAAGAGATATTCAATATCTCTATAAGATCACAATGATCTTCTCTCACAAACTCTCAAAAAAAATGATCTTGATGTATACAAAGATACAATCAAGTGTGTAACAAATGTTACAAGTGCTCTAACTACAACTACAACACTTTGTATCTTTGTGATACTATGTGTTCTTCTCTTGCACTAGAAGAGGAATGAAGGTGATCTCTTGGTGGGATGAAAGGATCACTCTTAAACAAACTAAGACTCTCTAAATGATCATAGAAAGTGATCTAAGTGAGGAGGGATTAGACCAGAGAAAAATGACTGGAAAAATCAAGTTGGAAGTGTAAAATGGTCCACGATTTATAGGCAAGGAAAAAACTAGCCGTTATAGAGGGACGACACCACTAATTGTTAGACGGCACCACTAAATTTAGTGGTACCGTCGGTACTTTAGTGGTACCGTGGGCGCTCCTCCGTTTGTTTTTAGTGGGGAAGGTTTATTTGGGAATGTTTGGAGCTGTTTTGGGAGGGGGGGAATGGCTATTGGGATTTTTAAACTTATTTTTCAAAATAAAACATTTCTTTTTAATTCAAAAATAATTTGTAAAATATATTTTTGAAAGAAATGTTTTGTTACATTAAAAATGCGAAGTTTAGAGAAAAAAATAATCCTTTGATCATTTGTCAAGTAGTAGATTTGTTTGTCCATACCTTGAGTGATTTACGTCGGGATGGAAATCTACGACTTTGTTGAAGCATACTTGAGACGTCGAGAGGTGTTGATGTAAGTATGCACTGATGATTTGTGTTTACAAGTAACTTGCACATTTTACGTTATGCATTACAAGTTACATGTTTGCTATTATTAAAACCGACGAAACCGTTTAGCTTAAATATCATAATATTTGCACTAACATAACACTTCAGGCAGCACTTATTCATGGATATACAACTGAAACAACAAGTATAGCACTAAAGGAGTACATATAGATAATCAAATGAGATAATGACACAGAACTATCCATATGATCGAATATGTGAAACATATAACAGCATAACCAAACATTCAGAAGAAATCATAGAATGTAAGTACTTTAGTTCAAAGAGATAAAAGACTACAATAGTTTTAAAAATATTCAAAAGATGATTAAACCACAACTTTCAATCTCTTCACTTTTTCTTCTTACCCATGTTTGTGATAAAATGAGCAAGACACTTGATCATTCCCTTTGTTTTTTTGAATTCTTTGGTTTCTTTTGGAAGTTTGGGAAGTTGTTCGATATATGAGATTGGATCAAGGCGGTAGTTTGAAATAGGATTGTCTTCATATGCTTCAACTTTGTCTGAGGAATCTGAGAGAGGACGAGGCATTTTGCCATTGACAAACAATCTTTTGGCGCGACCTTCGACGAGTGGTACCATGATATGATTTGCCAGAGCATGGTCATTGGTGATTGGAGACGGTTGGATTATGCTAACGTACCTAAGGAGACGTGTGAGGAGCATACCATATGGAAGGACCATTTTGTCAGTTTTGAAGACACCAACCATTCTTTTGGCGATGTAGTATGCGAGGTTGAAAGGTTTTTGGTGAATGAGACAAAAGATCATTTAAACTAAACAGGCATTAGGGTGGTCTTTATTCCCGACCAAACAAATGACATTTTCCCTAAGAATTTCTTCCCACTTTTTGTAAGTTGGAATTATTTCAAAGAGTTCCATTTGAAAAGGATCACGATGAATGACTTCCTTGTTGCGAGTCATTCGAGATTGATCAGTTCTTTTTATGAAAATGGTATCTCGAACTAAGGCGGGTTCGTCAAGAAGAGTACGGTAGGTATGGTGAGAATCTAGAGCAAGGTGTTGATTGGTGATGGACCAATCATTGGAATACATGCAAATTCCACGGCATGAAATTTGAAGAATTTCAGCAAAGGTAGTGAGAGGTAGGACAATGTTTTGGTTGTTTATAGTGAAGGAGATGGAAATAGTTCCATCATCGTTTCGGAAGATCCGAACACTTTTGTAGAATTGGAAAATAAACACAGGATAGATTTGATCATTGATGTTAAGAAGACAATCAAAGTTGATTGCGGAAAAGACCTGACGAATATTTGTATCATCAAGAGAGGATTCTTCAACGACACGTCCTTCATGAATGATGCATTTTTGGAGCATTTTAAAAAATTTCCGATCATTGGGAGAAAGATCATCCTTGCGGTGATATCTAGGGATGTATAAACGGTATCATGATGGTCTTGCTGGGTAGATTTAGGAATTTTGATCCTAGACAAGTTTAAGCAAAATAAGGTTTATGTTTACATGGAATAAGAATCGTGTATGAGGGTTTTTAGCTAACCTTGTTATCAAAATTTGATCAAATGGGATTTATGATGAAGGTTTTATTTTATTAACAATGTCAAAACAAATTTTGATTAGTTTAGAGTAATTCAATTTTTAGATGAACTACTTATTTAGAAAATATTTGAATTGTTTCATTGAACCCATTTGAATTAATTCTTGATAAACAAAACCCTATAATTAAATTAGAGAAGAAGATTAAAGGAGATGATGTAATTACTTACAATGATGATTAGAGGATTGACTTTGAAAAGGATGAAACCCTAAAGTGAGAGGGTTTTGGCTTTGATTGTTTTTTTTATGTAATGAGAGGGAAAAGATATTGTTTGTTTAGGTTTGAAATACATAAACTGATTATCTGATATGCCAGTTCCGCCGGATCCTTTCAAAAAGGGATTCAGTTCGTTAAAACGAATGTATCCGGGGAGACAGTCGATAAATGGTAAGAAACAAATAGTGTTTGGTGTATTAGTTCGCATATTCTAATTAACGTTTTTTTTAAACAACTAAGGTGAGGGATAGAAAGAATATAGAATGTACTTGAGAGATCTCTCCAATGATTAAAAGAGAAGAGATGTATGACAGAGGATGAATTATCATAAGTATCTTTTTAAGATGAGAAAGAGATGCTGAGTCGTAATTGTGTTGTCTTCAGTTCTTCAGTGAGATTGAGGGGTAAGAAAGTTGTCTAAAGGAAGAAAGATTCAGATGAGAGAATATTCATTTTTCTTATGTTTGTGGCAAAGAGATGGATGAGTGGAAGTAGAAAAAGGATAAGTTGTCGTGTTTTAAAATGAAGATAGACGAGTGTTCTAAAAAAAAATTCCTTGTGGTTTGAGAAGTTAGTGAAGAGAGACTTTTGATAGTTGTGATTTGAAAAAGATTTTTGTGTTGATGTGACTCTCTTTTGAAAAAAGATAAATGTTCAAAAGAAATATGAAGAACAAATCAGGTAGATACAAATATATCAAGTAATGTACACCGTATAAATCAACACTTTTTCAATCACAGACAAGTAACACCTAAAGAAAAAGAAAAAAAAAACATACCTTTGCCATATTATCTTTGAGAGTGAGAGCACTCCTAGATGATCAATACTTCATGAGCTTTTAAAGAGCTTCCCTACATGAAGATTTCTAAAAAGAGGTATGTTACAAACATGTAAGTGTTATAATAGTTTTATCAATATCCAAGTATAGAAAGTGTTATTATTTTTGTAATAATTATTTAGATGTTAATTTTTACAGAAGATTTTCCTTCGTTGTAGTTTTCAAAACATACACGGATCGTATCAAAATTTTAAAGTAGAATATACTCTAAGAAACTTGGTAACGAAGCTCTGATGCCAATTGTAGAAAACTAGAAGGGGGGGTTGAATAGTTTTACCGATTAAAACTTCATTTTAAAACTTTTAGATCGACTTATGTCAATCTAGTTTTGTGTTGTTGGATATTGATAGTTGTATAAGAATATAAACTATACTAAAAGAGAGAGATAGAAAGACACAACCATAACACAAGTATTTATAGTGGTTCGGCTACAAGGACACCTTCCTTGCCCTACTCCACTCTCCGAGTACCCAACTCGAGAGTTCCGTAAACACTACACAAGACTAACTCCTTTCACCGGCGGAGAAGCCTTCACAACGTCGCTTACACTTTATCCGGTACAAAGCTAAATACCGAGCTCTTCCACGAGGTAGAGCCAAACCTTCGTCGCCTACACTTTATCCGGTACAAGGCTAGATACCGAGTCCTTAGCACGGCGGACCAAACCAACACAACTAACACAACATGACTAAAGGAACCAACGTCCCTTTTTACACCTAACAACTCAACACATCTACAACACCCTTTGAGAGAAAGAAAGAACAAGATGCACTTCTGCGATCTTGAAAATGAAGAATCCTAGCAACTCATATCACGAGCTTGCAAGTCTTCGAGAGGTCGTGAGCTCACCTTTTAGAAGGAACCTAGAGAATCACAAAGAAATACTACATAGAAAGATCCTTGGATCTGTGGTTAGAGAGTTTAGAACATAGAGAGAAGATATGTCTAAAGGGGTAAGAGATAAGAGAGAAATGGCTCAATATTTATAGGAAATTCTGAGCACTGTTCACCTTGATCCGGCGGATCCCTTCCCAAAGGGATCCGTGTTGGGTCTATCAGTACCCAAGAGTCCTGAAAACAGGATTTGGACACAAATTAGCCAAGTGTTAATCAACCTTAAACACTCTCAAGTCACTGAGTGAACAGTCACTCAGTGAGTTACCTTCAAGATGCTTAGGACGAGTCTAAGAAGAAAGATTCACCATTCAGTGAGGCGGAACTCCCTGAGTGTCACTTAAGCCAAAGAATTTAAACGTTGAAAAACTTGTGTTTTTATATTTACGTTTTACTTATCAGTAATAATTAATCAATACGTTAATCTCAGTCATAAACACAATTAGATTAACTTTGTAGTTAATTCTGCTTGTGTAACGGGAACAACAAGTGGTATCAGAGCCTCTGGTTTATACAATCTTTTCAAAAACTAAGAGTGCTCAAGGTTTTTAAAACCAAGATCCTACTATGGCTGATATTAATGTGCCCCAGCTCGTCGATAAAAAAGGTGGTGGCTTTTTAGCTGTTGCTCCCAGACTCGAAGCTGGAAAATTTAGCAAGTGGAAAAAGTGAATGCTTTGCTACTTGACTGGTATGGAACCATACTACATTACTTGTATCAATGAAGGTCCTTATGTCCCTAAGACTGCTGAGGGGTTAAACAAACCTGAAGCTCAGTGGACTATTGATGAGAGAAGGGTGGTCAATCAAGACCAACGCCTGAAAAGCATAATTATATCTTGTCTTCCTGACGATATAATGGAATCAGTCATTAACTGTACTACAGCCAAACAAACTTGGGTTGACTTGATTAATAGCTTTGAAGGTCCTTCAGATACCAAGGAAAACAGGATCATGGACCTGAAATTTGAGTACAACACGTTCAGGGCAAAGGACTCTGAAAGTCTCTCTCAGACATATACCAGATACAAGACTCTGATAAATGAATTGTCAAATAATGGTGTAGTTTTGGCTAAGCATGAGATCAATGTTGGCTTTGTCAACAGTCTCCCTGAGAAGTGGATAAACTTCTCACAGGGCCTCAGGAATGCTAATCACATTCAGACCCTTGAGCTCCCTGAGATCTACGGGAAGTTTATCTATGAAGACAACTTAATCTCTAGGAGATACCCAGACTCAAAGAAAGCTCTTGAGACCAAAAAGGCCCTGACTTCCTCACCCATATCAACTGCCTTTTATTCTAATGGTGTTGTGCAGGATTTTCAAGAGGATTCTGATGATGAGATTGATGAAAGAACTAGTGATGAGTACCTAAATGATTTAAACTTGGAATTCCAAGAAAGGGCACTCCTTGCTAATTCAAAACGTTTTATCAAAAGAAATCAGTCAAACTTTTCAAAAGCTAAAGCAAATGAAACCACTGAATATTTCAAATATGGTAAAAAGGGTCATTTTGCTAAAGACTGTTATTCAAAAACCATCTCAGACCCCTCTTATAAATTTTTTGGAAACAGTTCTTCATGAACTAGCAAATTTTAACCTAGAATATTTCATTCGACCCAACATTTTCAAAACAATAATGTTCAAAAGGGTAAAAAAGACTTTGAGGCTAAATATAGGAAAGCTAAGGCTAAACTTGCCCTCCTTGAAACTAATCCCTCAATGTCTCAGGCTGCTCATACTTCCAAACCTGTTCAGACAAAGAACAAGGTTCTTTTAGCCGAAGCCTATGACTGGGATGAAGAAGAGGTCTCCTCAGAAGATGAGGAAATTAGAGTAAGTGCACTGATGTCACTTTCTGAAGGTAATCAGCTGGCTGTTGGAAAAAAGCCATGCAAGGAATGGAGAGTGGGTCAACATAACCATGAAGAAGGTAAACATTTTACTTTCAATGGATGATGATTCTGACTGGCAGTCCTATATGAATTACATTTGTGTAGATCTTAAGTTTGTGGAAGAACAAAGGCTTAATTTGCTTTCAAAATATAACAATCTTGTGTTAGAATTAAATAAGTGTAGAGATGAAGAGATGAATTGCTTGTATTAAGACGGGCCAAGTTAGAAACTATTACACTACTAATTCAAAACACTGAGATTTTGAAACAAAATCAAACTCTTCAAAATGAACTTAACAAAGAAAAGGCTGTCATTGAAGGCTGGACTAAAAAGAACCCCAAAGTCTATAAAACTGTGAGTCTAATTCCTAGTGAAAACAAGAAAATTATAGGAATAGACCAACTCACTGAAAACCCCAGTGAAAGTCACAGAGAAAAGACTTTTATTCCAGCTGGCATATCTTTTGAGCAAGAAATGGAACCCAAGTCAAATGGCTGGATTGTCAGGGACAACCCAGTCAGTAAGTTACCAAACTTTGAGACTGGAAAATCTTGCTTCCTGAAAGTCAGGCTCTGAAAAATATGCTTGGACTCACTGACCAACCCAGTAGTACTGAGTCAGTCAATGAGTCTGAATCAGAATCATTTACACCACTCCCACCTCTGAAAGTCCTTCAGGGAGCTGCACCAAGCTCAGACTTCACACCATTGGTCTACTCTCAGCATTCTCCAAAGGAGAAGCCAGGAATGGGAAAAACCATCCTGAAAAGGCAAACCCCTGAAGTCTCAGTTCATACTGATGACTCATCAACTTCAGTCCCTTCTTAGCCAATCATTCCACTGATGATTGTTTTAGAATCCTTTACTGCATGATATGCAAAAAGGAAGATCACAGGACCTCTGATCACCAATCATACACAGCCACATCAAAGATGGCAAACTTTAAAGCACAGGCTTTAAAATATCCTTCTGATTCTAAACAGAAACAGAAACAGAAACAAAAGGCCAAGCCTTTTGCACCTTGCCCTCACTGTGGCTTCAATGACCACCTTCCTAAGGATTGTCTAATGGACAGCAGTTGTGACATCTATGGAGATCCCACTCATGACACCTAAGGACATGAGAAGGTCATTCAGACCAGAAGAGGTATGACTAAGTCATCCTCTCAGTCTACTGAGTCTACCTCTGCAATCAAATGCAAAACCTGTGGTAGCTTAGTCCACTCAACCTCTGACCATGAATCAATTGCTACTTTTAAGAAGGCTACTAAAGCCAAGCCCTCCAAGAAGAGGGGTCCTAGAAAGAACTAACTTAGTTTACCATTTGTACAGAGACATGCCAGGGAGCCAGTTTGGCATCTAGATAGTGGATGTTCAAGGAGCATGACTGGTGTGAAAGAGTATCTGCACAAATATGTAGAAGAACCAGGACCCAAGGTGGTATTTGCTGATAATTCATCATGTCTCACTGAAGGTTATGGTTCACTAAATTGTAGTGGTATAGTCTTTACTAGGATAGCTTATGTCAATGGTCTTAAGTACAATTTGATCAGTGTCAGTCAACTATGTGATGCTAAGTACATAGTTCAGTTTGATGATAAGCAAGGAACCATCTTCAATGCAAATAAGGAGGTTGTCCTTATTGCACCAAGAAGGCAAGATGTTTATGTGTTAGACATGTCCAGTCTAACTCAGAATGGAACTTGTCTCTTTGCTAAGGTCACTGAAACCCTCAACTGGCTTTGGCATAAGAGACTCTCCCATCTGAACTTCAAAAAGATAAACAATCTTGTGAACCAAAACAAGGTCCTTGGCTTACCATCACTTGTGTTTTCAAAGGATAAACCTTGCTTTGCTTGTGAAAAAGGTAAACATCATAGAGCATCCTTTAAAACCAAAACAAACTTTTCCATCAGGAACTGCCTTCATCTTCTCCATATGGATCTCTTTGGGCCCATCAGTCCTAGATCCATTAACCATGAGAAGTATACTCCGGTCATTGTGGATGAATACTCAAGATACACTTGGGTTTACTTCCTGACCAAAAAGAGTCGGGCAGCTGAAACAATCATGTCCTTTGTCAGGAACATTGAAAATCAAAATGACATTAAAGTCAAACAGATTAGGACTGACAATGGGACAGAGTTCAGAAACTATGAACTTGAATGTTTTTGTGATGAGAAAGGAATTTCCCAAAAATTTTTCTCTCCTTACACACCTGAACAAAATGGTGTTGCTGAAAGGAAAAATAGAACACTCATTGAAGCAGCTAGGATAATGCTAAATGGATCAGTCCTTTCCAAACACTTCTGGACTGAAGCAGTAAAAATTGCCTGTTACACACAAAACAGATCCATCATTGTCAAGAGACATAGCAAAACCCCTTATGAGTTATTCAAGGGAAGGATCCCTAACACCAGTTACTTTCATGTCTTTGGGTGTCCTGTGTTTATTCATAATCATAAGGATCACTTAAGGAAATTTGATGCCAAAGCTGATGATGGATACTTCCTAGGATACTCTCTTGTCTCAAAGGCCTTCAGGGTGTTCAACACTAGGAGACAGCAAACTGAGGAAACATTCCATGTTACCTTTGATGAGAGCACTGAAGCAATCAGTGTCTCTAACACCTCAGTGGAAGAGATAGGTTTTGATGATTCATCAAGATACCCTCCTGATGAACATCATCCTGACAATGATCCTTCCACTCAGTACCAAGCAAATGCTGACATCTCCTACTACATCATCCCTCACAACCTTTCTTACCCAACCATCACTGAGTTTGTTGAAGTACAAAGAAGTACTGATGCAATCAATCAGTCTGAACAAAGTGCTCAGGAACCAAACAATCTCAGTGATCAGCCAACCCAGTCAGACACTCAAGATCCTGAAGATCATCAAGTGTCTACACCAGACCCTACCAATCAGGCCTCCACAAGTTCTAATCAGTATCCAAGACCTCAGGACAGTTGGACTCGGTCTCAAGATATAGAACTTGTCAATATAATTGGAGAGCCTACTGAAGGCATGCTCACCAGAAGCATGGCTGCTAAACTAACAGCTGCCTCAGCCAATGAATGCCTATTTGTGGACTTCATCTCCACAATTGAACCTAAAAGTGTCAAAGAAGCACTTAAACATCCAAGTTGGGTTCAGGCCATGCATGATGAACTGGAACAATTTGACAGAAACAAGGTAATGACCTTGGTCAAATGTCCTGAAGATGTTTCAGTCATTGGCATGAAATGGGTGTTCAAAAACAAATCTGATGAAAATGTCATAGTCATTAAAAATAAGGTCAGACTTGTAGCCAAAGGCTATAATCAACAAGAAGGTATTGACTATGAAGAAACATTTGCACCAGTGGCAAGGATGGAAGCCATCAGGATCTTCCATGCATTTGCAACTTACATGAACTTCAAGGTGTACCAAATGGATGTAAAAAGTGCATTCTTAAATGGCTCACTGAAAGAAGAAGTTTATGTTCAGCAACCTCCTGGATTTGAAAGGAGTAAGTTTTCTGACTATGTCTGCAAGCTTAACAAAGCCCTTTATGGACTGAAACAAGCACCCAGGGCATGGTATGAAACTCTCTCAGCCTTCCTGATCCAAAACAAATTTGTCATAGGCAAGATAGACAACACATTGTTTATCTACAGGACAAATAATGATGTCATACTTGTACAAGTATATGTTGATGACATCATCTTTGGCTCAACAAGTTATAAACTTTGCAAACAGTTTGAAAAACTGATGGCAAAGAAATTTGAAATGAGCATGATGGGAGAACTGACTTACTTCCTTGGACTGCAAATCAAGCAGACTGATAAAGGAACCTCTATCAGTCAAGAAAAGTATGTCAGAAGCCTACTGAAGAAGTATGAGCTCAGTGACTGTGCCTCAGTCAAAACTCCCATGGTTCCCCCCAACAACCTTGGTCCTGACCTTACTGGTAAACCAGTCAATCAAACTCTATTTAGAGGAATGATTGGGTCACTGATATATCTACTTGCATCAAGGCCTGACATCCAATTCTCAGTATGTTTGTGTGCCAGATATCAATCTGACCCAAGAGAATCTCATCTCACAACTGTGAAAAGGATACTCATGTACCTGAAAGGTACTCCATACCTTAGATTATACTATCCAAAATGTGCAGCCTTTGATCTCAAAGGATACTCAGACTCTGACTATGCTGGATGCAACATGGACAGAAAGATCACTTCAGGCTCCTGCCAAATTCTTGGTGGAAAATTAGTCTGTTGGAGTGCTAAGAAGCAACAATCAGTTGCCATGTCCTCAGCAGAAGCTGAATATGTTGCAGCAGCCAGTTGTTGTGCAAATGTACTATGGATGAAAAGTCAACTCAGTGACTATGGAATCCAGTATAAGATGGTTCCCATCTTTTGTGATAACACAAGTGCAATTGCCATCTCAAACAACCCGGTTCTTCATCAGAGAACAAAACACATTGATATTAGATATCACTTCATCAGGGACCATGTCATGAATGGTGACATTGAATTACACTTCATTCCTACTGAATATCAGCTAGCTGATATATTCACCAAACCATTTGATGAACCAACTTTCACAAGACTGAAAGCTGAATTAGGAATGTTAGATATTGAGAATCGGTCCACTGATTGAATCCATCCAACTAAGTGTAAAGTCTGAAAACCCTAGGTCCCTGATTCAATGTGTTCCTCAGTGAAAAAGATCACTGAATCACCTTCCCTGAACCCCTCACTGAATGAAAAGTCATTCAGGGCCCTCAAGATGACATTCAATGCTAACTTAAATGCTCTAAGTATCTAGTTAGTAAATGTCCGAGGTTGGTAACTGAATACCTATTTAATATAGGAATATATGTTCTTTTACCAACTGGCATGCATATCTTGGGCCCCCACTTACCTACTTGGCATTTAATGCCTCTCCTTACACATCACATATATGTGATGATGTAATCTCTGCAAATTACACTTTTTGCAGACAGCACAACTGTTCACCTCGACTGTTGCGCAAAACCCGGGAAAGTGAAGTGGTGGCATTTAATGCGGATCCCAAACGTTTTATACAAAACGGTTTTCAAATTATTTGAGAAAAATCCGCTAAATGCCTAAACCACCCCTCTCCACTTTCCTATAAATACCCCCAAGCAAATCAACACACACACGTTTTTAGAAAATCTTAAGCAAACTCTTGCCCTTTTTCTTTCAAAAACTATTGTGTGTGTGTGTGTTCATCTTTAGAAAACCAGACAATCTTTTTTGTCAAAACCAAGACTCATTTCAAAAATGGCTGCTTCTAAAGCTATCACCTACGCCCCAAATGTGGAATTCACAATGGAGGGCGTGGACATGACCAAAAATAATGTCGTAGGAAATTTTGCCTACCCCGAAAAATTTTGGGCGTACAAGAATGTAGTCAAATATCTTCAAAACTGCTTTCTTGCTACGGCGTTTACAAAAAACCCCTCAGTCATATATCATGACTATCTGAGGGAATTCTGGTGTACAGTAGTGGCAACAAGCCCTAAGGACACCAAGGACTCCATAATCACGTTCTCAGTGATGAATGGGAGAAGGACCCTCTCCCTGGATTACCCAACCTTTATCAAGGCCCCAGGTCTTGATTTCACTGAGAACTTTGAGCCTCACCCCACTGACGCAGAAGTAAAGGCCGAATTGCTTTTACTAGGGCCACATGATGAAAAACATCCTGAAGTGGCCCCAGGAACCCTTTTGGCCAAAGCGCCTATCATTAAGACCTGGTTCCCTGCTGTCTGGAGGATCCTAATGACTTTTGTCATTCAGTTCCTTGGTGGCAATAAGTCCTCGACGGAGCAATTGATGGTATTCAGCCTCCTGGAGGGCAGAAAAATAGACATCGGAGAAATAATCTTCCGAGACCTCGTAGCCAAGCTATCAGGAAAATCTAGGCAAAGACACATGTCTTACCCTAGGTTCATTTCCTGTGTGCTTCAGGACTTACTAGGCTCTAAGTATATCAGGCCAAACATCTAGGGATCCAACCCTGACGTCTTACACAAGGCTAATTACTCGAGAGACCTAACTGAGGTCACACCAGTCCCCCTGACCACCTACATGCTGATGGTTATTCAGGGGGCAAATGCTGTCTTACCAATACCTTCTCCTATAAAGGAGAAGAAGAAGAAGGTAGGGTCCAAGAAGGTGGTTAAACCCAAACCACTCGCCCTTGAGACTTCTGCCTCAGAGCCTAAAGAAAGGCAAACAACGGCCAAGACCTCTAAGACACCCACTACTGAGACCCTCTTGACCGTAAAACAAATGCCAACGGAGGGTACTGAGAAATCATCCTCAGTGTCCTCGGGCAAAATCTTTCCACATGGCTTTACTGACATACACAAGTCAGTGGGGTCTGGAACCTTCACCCTTTCACATCCCGATGAATGCATTAGTCAATCATAACCTTTGCCTGAGGGAGTACAGGGTCCTAAATCCTCGGTAGAGCAGCACTACTCTACTGAGAAGGGGACCCACACCAATTCACATCCCGCTTACGGCTTTGGTATATCACAACCAGAGTCTCAGGGAGGAACGGTCTCTAAATCCTCATCAGGGCAGTACAACCCTGCTGAGAAGGGGGACCTCAACATCTCATTGCCTCATGATAGTACTGGAGAACACCCGCCAGTCCTTGAAGGCACTCAGGGGGACAAAGATTCAGAGGGATTAAAACCACCCGCTGATACGGAACCCACAACCCCTCATGGCGAATCCAGTCACTTGGGAACCGACTCCACGGTCCAGGCTGAGAAAACCCACTCAGTGCACTTGGAGGGGTCAGGACCTGGCCACAACGAAGGCAAACCCTCTTCTGAGGGGGAGCTGGATTCTTCCCTAGTTCCTAATCTGGCGGATCTTTATAACTTAATAAATGATGTATCAGACGAAGAGATGGTAGATTTTGGGGACGAAGAAATTTTTGGTGCTGGGGAGGAAACGGAGACTGACACATACAATTCTCCTCAGCACACTGAACAACCATCTCCTCCTCCTGAGGATCAGCCAAGGCCACTCACCTAACCATCAACATCATCATCATCATCAGGTCACTCATCTGCTCCTGCTACTCCTCAGTGGTTGCAGAAGTATGATAATTTTCTTCCTCTCACGGAAAGGCAACTAGTGAAGTTCCTCCGCAAGGCCAATCGTGCTCTTTTCCGTGAGATTACTGAAGAACAATGGGATCAACATACTGAGGCAGCAATCTCCTATGCTGACTTCAGGGCTACTGTTGAAGAAGCTCAGGGTAAACTACATCAGGTCGCCAAACTCACTGACAAACAACTAGGCGACCTGAGGGCATCTCTTGATAATCTGGGGTCTGCACAAGACATGCAATTCTCCAACATCCTGAAGACCCTTGACTCCATTCAGGAAGAATTCAGAGATGACCCTGCCCTGATCGCCAAGCTGACTGAGTTCATGGATACTCAGAAGACCACCTCCACCAACATTACTGAGCTACTAAAGCTTCTTCAGGGGGTGGATCTAAAACCGATAAGGTCTCAGCAGGATACCATTCAACAGTCAGTCACTGATACCCAAGAGTGCCTGACCAAGATATCCTCAGCCTTTGATCAGCTCTCCAATAAGCATAATGAGCTGATCAACCATTACACCCACAAGGTAACTGAACTCACAACAACTCAGGCTACAATGGCGGTAGACATCTCCGCCCTGAAGAATGAGACCTCTGATGTTAAGAAAATGGTCTCCAGTATTCTGTCTATTCTTCAGGCCTCTCCGGTTACCCCACCTCCTCAGTCAACAGATGCCTTTACTGAAGCACCAGCATCTGTTGAGGGGGAGAAACCTGTTGAACCTACTCCTGAACCTTCATCTTCTGCACTTGTTGTTGCGACAATCCCTGTTCAAACTGAAGCAATAGCAACAGAAGTTCCTGAGTCCTCCACCAGTCAACCCCCTCCCACTGACAAAGGGAAGGGATTCATGGTGACTGAAGATCATCCTCAAATGCAACTGGTGCCGGCATCAACCGAAGTGCGTCCTAATCCGGATTCACCATTTTGGGTCACCTTAGAGGATGGGAGCAAATTCTTTGGAATTCCGCAGGAAGTAGCCGAAGTCCTAGATGAACAGGACAAAAGAAAGGCTGAAAAGAAGGCTGAGCAACTCAACAGACCCATAATTGTTGAAGTTGCCAAGGAGGTAATAAAGGAAACTGATCAGGTTATCAGGGGGGAAGAATTCCTCAAGCTTCAGGCCGACCGCATCAGGGAACACAATGAGCAGGTCAGGCTTAAAGATGAAAGTAGGAAGAAAACCTATGAGAGGTATATGTGGCACATGACGAAGATGAAGGGAGAAGGCACCATCACTTATATGACCATTCACCTGACCAAACCTATAAGCGTAACGGTTCACAGGGGGTCAAAAAAGTCTGAGGTAAACAAACCTTTCAAATTTTCAGACTATGGGCTAAGGGAATGGGACATGATGATGCCCATCCTGAGGAAGAGTAAGGCAAGATTGTTCCTACCCTTCTAAAGACACTGAACGCCAAATATGAGGAACTGGAAAAGGTGGCTAAGAGTCTAGGAATAGATCATGAGAAGGCACTTGCTTCTCAGGGACTGTCAATCCTTGAACCTACTCAGAAGATTGGGAGGAAAAGGAAAGCTGTGGAACAGGAGCCTAAACAGTTCATAGCCGCCCTACATTGCAACATGATTCCTCCTCAAGGAGTGAAATTTGTTCCCAACAGAGTCATCAAGACACCTGGGTACGGTATCTTCTTCATGGATGAGTTCAACCAAGAGGCCTTCCAAAGAGTCAGCGATATAAACCTTGTGGAAACGACAACTCTCCTAGCATACAAGCTAATGGAACTTCAAGTGAAGAGCCCTGAAAATGAAGAGTTTGTCAAGCTGTTGGATAGGATGATGAATGAGCGACCTGACAAAGAAGTGTTAGTGTCGAAGAAAGCTAAACTGGAACTCATGGGTATCTTGGAAGGAGAACAAGAACCCTGAGTATTATGTTAGATGTTAGGACTTTGTAATGACATAAATAAAATGATGGCCCATGTTTTTGTTATATCAGTGTCCTTAATAGCTTTCTAGTATATTCAGTATGAGAAGAAGTCCATTTACTCACTCATAACTGATCAAAACACTTAGGCATAATTTATATCCAAATAGGGGGAGATTGTTGGGTCCGTCAGTACCCAAGAGTCCTGAAAACAGGATTTGGACACAAATTAGCCAAGTGTTAATCAACCTTAAACACTCTCAAGTCACTGAGTGAACAGTCACTCAGTGAGTTACCTTCAAGATGCTTAGGACGAGTCTAAGAAGAAAGATTCACCATTCATTGAGGCGGAACTCCCTGAGTGTCACTTAAGCCAAAGAAGAAGGTAATGGGTTCAGTGAGTATTTGAAAAGAACTCACTGAACCCCGGTCTCCTCAACAACAATAAATGATTGAAGACTGAAGACTGAAGGCGTAGACTGAAGAATCTGAAGTCTGAAAGAAAGGCGGGATTAGGCGGGAAGAGTTTGAAAAGATAAGGAGAAGTCTTATCGGGCCAGAAGCAAACCTTCCCTAAAACGGCTAAAAGTCAAGAAGTGTCAGAACTGACACTCGGAAAGACTTTTAGCCTATTCCTATTGGTTCTTGGAAATGACAAATACTGTTGTAGTTTGTCAGACACGCTTGGTTATTCTTTTTGTATTTTAATCATAGGTGCTCTTTTATACTTGTGTATAAATAGGAACAGATGGAGAAAAGTAAAAAAAAAAAGTTTTTGTGTATTAAAAGCTTAGACTTTCACAAAACCACTTTAATAGTTAATCACTGATAATTGCCCTGATGAGATCAAGTTTTAAACGTTGAAAAACTTGTGTTTTTATATTTACATTTTACTTATCAGTAATAATTAATCAATACGTTAATCTCGGTCATAAACACAATTAGATTAACTTTGTAGTTAATTCTGCTTGTGTAACGGGAACAACAATCCGACAAGACAAAACCCAGGGATCCGGCTATCTGGTATTAACAGTTCGGATTTTGGGTTACATTTCTGGGTTTTGGGTTATGGGTTATGATCCATGGTTCATGTGATGTCATGCATGATGTCAAGGACATCTTGGGTCATGGGTTATGAACTTTGGGTTATGGGTTATGGAATTTAGGTCATGGATCATGGGTTTTACCCATTATGAAGTCATGCATGATGTCATGCAAATGGGTTATGGTTTATGGATCAAGCTCCATGCGTTATGGATTATAGCCTTGGTTTTTGGGTCATGGATAGTCCAAGTCTTTCCTGGTTAATTTACAAGTAACATGTATTTTATAAAATGTAAGTAACTAAGTTACTTAAGTGTTTTTATAAAATGGTTTTGGTTTTATGTAAACTTGTTAACTAAATATGTTTAAGGTTTATTTGTTTAATGAAATGAGTTAGTAAACTTTTGGCTCAAAGCGTTACGTATTTTATCAATCTCGTTAAAATGATTTTACGTTTGTTATCGACAAAACATTAGAAGATCGTAAAATATAAATAAACGTTTTTAAGGTTTATTTGTATTAACAATATGTTAATCACTGATAATTGCCCTAATGAGATCAAGTTTCTTAAGCATGCTCTTGATCAACAGTTCACTATTAAAGACCTTGGATTAGCAAAATACTTTTTGGGAATTGAGATATGCAGGACTAATGTTGAACTTACTTGAATCAAAGAAAGTATATACTGGATCTCCTTACTGATGTTGGTTTGACAGCTGCAAAGCCAAAGGAATTCCCGCTTCCAACTCAACTAAAACTGTCACTTAACAAAGGTACACCTTTAAAAGATCCAGGGTCATATAGAAAGTTGGTTGGAAGATTTTTGTACTTAACCATGACCAAGCCAAATATTTCATATGTTGTCCAGCACTTAAGTCAATTTGTGTCTGCTCCCAAATATGTACATATGCAGGTTGCTCTACACCTCCTAAAGTACTTAAAAGGAACAATGTCTAAAGGGTTTTTCTATCCTGTTCAATCACACCTCAAATTAATTGGTTTCTCAGATGCTGATTGGGCTTCATGCCTAATGACTAGGAGGTCTCTTACTGGTTATTGCATCTTCATTGGTCACTCCTTAGTATCCTGGAAAACAAAGAAACAAGCCTCAGTTTCCAGATCATCCACTGAAGCTGAGTATAGGAGCATAGCTGCAACAACATGTGAGTTGCTATAGTTGAGTTACTTACTAAAGGACTTGCATATTCCAACTCAATACCTTGTTACTCTCTTTTGTGATAACAAGTCAGCTTAACAAATAGCTGCTAATCCATGTTATCGTGATAGAACAAAACACTTGGAAATTGACTGCCATTTCACAAGGGACAAAGTTCAAGAAGGCTTCTTGCAAACTGCATACATCCCCACTCGATCTCAACTTGCAGATGTTATGACAAAAGCATTGGGCAGAGTACAACATAATTATCTTGTCAACAAGTTGGGACTCTCAGAG
Source organism: Artemisia tridentata subsp. tridentata (assembly GCA_021014915.2). Lineage (NCBI taxonomy): Eukaryota > Viridiplantae > Streptophyta > Magnoliopsida > Asterales > Asteraceae > Artemisia > Artemisia tridentata. Next base: position 263,131,536 of record CP139503.1, read on the forward strand.
CCTCCAACTTGAGGCGGGATGTAGAAGTATATAGTATTATCTTTGTTTGACCAGTTGTAAATAGTAGAGGGTTAGAATTGTAACTTTTTGTATTTCAGTTAGTAGCAGTTACTAGGGGCCATTTACCCTTAAATACTATGTAATCCCTTCATTCCCAATTAATGAAATTGAGTTCTTTCTCCCTAATTCACTTTTCTATACTAATACTGATGATGATTTTTCAATTAAACTTGTGTAGTTGTTTCAGATAATTAGAGACAATAATATATCAAGATGGGTTATCATGGGCGCATAATTTGTCACTAGTTTATTCTTTCTTTATATTTGCTTTCAATGCTCATAAGAATGAAAATAAGCAACCATCAACAACCAACTACCTATCTAACTCATAATTTCTACTAAATTTATTGTCCATAAACTCATAAAGTATACTCTTTCATAAATTCGGTCTATCATCTGTTTCATCATGCTATTATGTTTATTACATTAACTTTAAGTTGTGTGGTATAATATATCAGAAAACAAGACCAGCTTCAATATTAATCTTTAATTTCCTGATGTGCTAGCCGGCTAGCTGCTATACTCCAGCAAAATAAAGCAAACAATGCAATGGAGACACCCACCCAACCTTTTAAACACTTTGAACTCCAATGATGTTTTCACAAATCATTAGACAAGACTCCTATCTAAACAAGCAATTCTAAGTTTACTTCTGGGCGTAGAATGGTAGCTATCGGCCTATCGTGCATGCCTCGGAAGAATATATGGTTGTTATTGTACAAGTAATACGTATTAATTAGTAGTTTAAGAAGCAACATCAATTGTGCCGACAACTTAGAGTTAATTTCCTGATTTGGCTCTTACGTACCCGTACCCGTAAGCGGTACGTGTATGCTAAAAGCATTACTGTACCTAATTGAGAGATACATTTCATGAGTGCAAAACTGATAGTGAATTTATAAATTTTCTAAGAACTTGTCTCGCTAGTATTCCAACACGCTCAACATAGTAGTCCACATGGGATGTTAACCTAAAATCAATTAACAATAACACTAACCAGTTATATATGTTACTTATTAATTTTACATGGTTTTATTTCAAAAAGAAAATTGAAACTTATAAACGACTCAGTCTTAACCTAAGATGTCGTTTGGCATGAATTGATGTGTTGACTCGTTGTATTAATTATCAACATGCATCGTCTTTGTCATTATAATAGACTTGTTGCTATTACGAAATGAAGATATCATCGTTCATACGTTACTTTTATTTGATTGAAAAAAGTTGTTTTGATTGAAATAACAAAATATGTATAGTATCATCCAAAACATAGGCACATCAATCCTTTAAATAGTTCGTACTATTTCATGTTTTAGGAAAGTAAATTGAAATATAGGGGCCGTTTCTTTTTCTTTCCTATTAGGAAATGATGTCTTTTTGTATAAATGTTAACAAAAGATGGGTGAACAAATAGTGTTTCTTTTTATTGCTTAATGAAACATTCTAATACCAATAAATGACTATTTTACTCATGTATCTGCTAGTAACCATACAAATATCTTCATCGCCATGGCTGAGGAAAAAATCCTTAACACCATCTTTAAACCCTTTAACTCCACAAAAATGAATCACAGATCTACTTCTTTGCAAATTACGACAATTAAAAAATATATTTCATACCAAAATTGAAAAAAAAAAAAAAAACAGAATCACGATTAAAATAATAATAACATCAAACTATCTTAAAAATAATAATAACAAATCACGATTAAAATTAGATATAGCAGAAACAATTACCCAGTTATCAATTTCAATTCCCACACCAAAAACCCAATTCTTACTTGTATCAAATTACATAACAATACAAATATCTTTTTATTTCATCTTCAATTCATTATTCAATTGATAATTTCAACTTCGAAGGATTACAACCCCAAATAAAACAGTATTTCACAAGGGGTGTTTGAATCTAGTCTTTTAGAAGGTAAATGAATGGATGTGGTGGAGGAACGGCAAGTGAGGTGGCGCAATGGGGGCAGAAAACCGGAGACGTAGAGGAAGCGGTGGAGCGACGGTGTGAAGGCGGCGGCAAACAGTAGAAACAACCATGAATCATGGAAGTATGAAATGCTGGCAAAGAAGAAGAAGAAGATGTTAGGGGAAGTAGAGAGAGAAAAACTTTAGGGTAAAATAGACTTTTATGTGTAAGGCTATGTGTAATGGGGCGTGAATTGCCCAAATTTGCCCCATTTAGCGCCCAATTCGCGCCCCCCTCCTATTACACAGGGGCGCCAATTGCCCAAAAAATTCACATGGCGCCATTTGAATCACGCCCCGCCCCTTTGTACTTTTCAAAAAAATCAACCAATAAGAAACAAGATGGGGCGCTAAACCATCACACACTATTTTTTTTCATCATTTGGCGCCCAAGTTTGCCCAAATTTGCCCCATACGATTACACATAGCCTAATGGGTGTGGTTTTTGAACCCATGTGCATTTAGGATCTCCCTTCGTAATAACCAAAAAAGAAACACAATTTTAGGGTGGCTTGATCAAATAAAGTAATGGGAATGGGAAATGTAAATGTTATACTAAGAATATAATGAATCACTTCTATTGTATTGATGGTGCTTGGTTCAAGAGGCTATGATTTATAATAACTAACTCTTGTAAATTATTTTTCAAATTTTTCTAAAACACCTTGAGACATTCAATTTCATGCACACGTATAAGTGATTTGCAACCATTTTTAAATATTTACATTGTGTAGTTAAGAAAAGAAAAAAGAAAAAAAAAATGACTCGTAAGTATATATATGAAAAAAATATGGGCATATCTTATTTGATATAAATTTCCCGATTCAATATTATGTTTCGCATTTGTAGAAATATTTTATTACATATCAAGCAAATAAACTTTTTTTTTCTTTCTACTGGTAGTACATTAGAATGTAATTCAGAAAATATATATATTTACAAATTATAAAAAAATGAAGAAATATGAGGTAAGTTAATTTGGAAGACAAGGGTGAAAAGAGAAAAAAGAACAGAAAAAAAAGAAAGACAAAAAAAAAAAGATAAAAATGATTACTTCCCTAAAATATATAGGAATTGTTCATTACCCCATTTGGGGTAATTGTTCATTGCATTATAACATACCGAGCACCACTAATCATTATCATTCTCATTCCTCACCCCTTTATACCCTCAACCAAGCACCCCCTTACAGTTGTTTTGATAATGATTTGCTACCAAACAGCCATTAAGCAAAAAATAAACACCCCAAGCACCCCCTTACAGTTGTTTTGATAATGATTTGCTACCAAACAGCCATTAAGCAAAAAATTAAACACCCCCATAGTTTCCCTTTAGAAATAATAGAGTAACATGGCCACCTTTATGTCTAGCTAGAATAATAGTCACTGATCATGAACTATAGATTACATATCCAACTTTCACTTTGATATCAATTATTCTATCAAATCTTGCAAAATGTATCAAATTTTGGTGGTTAAAACTTAAAACATGAACAATACACTTTCACTAGCTAAAACGCAAGGAAAACTTTAAATGGGACGTCATCAATGATAACACATGCAGATGTTTTGGTCTACATCGCAGTGGGGAAGGGGAGGAGGAAGGTTGTAACGACAATACGAGGCAAGGGGCAACGATGAGTGGTGGTAGTGGTAGGAGTGGTCAAGCTAGCTAGTTGTTGTTGCCTTTGACGGGGCTAGCTAGGTATCGTTATCAGTAGGGGTGGGCTTGTTAAAACTTATTTTGAGCTACTTTTTGATCATCCTTTCATATTTGAAATGGTAAACTACAATTTAAATCTATAAAAAATCTGAATAAAAATATGTAGAAATGACAACATATGGTAAATGACATCACACATTGAAAGTTAAGTGACCTGTATTGATGTTTTAAAGGGCGTGGTTTAGGGTGTTTCGACCTTTTTTTTGCGTAAGATATATCCCTGTGGTAGCTAATGTAGAGCATATTCTACCTATATTGAAACTTGCCTCTACATATTAGCACCCTTTTAGACTCCGTTTTATGTTGATTTTGGCGTTTCAATTGCCTGAAGCATTAAGCTGTTCGAAAAATGCATTCGACCAAACTTTTTGTTCACTGCACAGTGCACACGTAACAACTCAGTGAGCAGCCATACATTTACACTTGTCACTCGTTGCAAAAAAATGCAGTCCTCGGAATACCCAATTTTATTTAGGTCTAATAACGGTGCTTATATAATCTTAGCAACCTTTTAAGTTACTCCGCTACTTAATCATCTTCCAAACATGTATAGAACTTCAAGTGTTTCATGCACATCGCACATCATCTATGTAATAAAGAGTATAATTTTACATGTTACTAGTATATTTGTAGTCCAAAACGACGCATCTAAATACAAACCAATAAAGAAACGAAAGACTCAATCAAGTTTACGGTATCTTCAATTTTATTAAAAAAGAATCAAAATTTCATTATACCCAATTGAATTACATGATAAAGGGAAATAAACACATTTTAAATCCTTAGCTTAAACAAGGGAGTCTTTGGTTGCTTTCTTTACTTCAAAATGATTTTCTTTATCTTGATGTCCCAATAGAGGTGTATTACTGTCTTTATCTTTAATCTGAAAAAACAGAGAAAAATCAACCAAATTAATTAAAAATCATAATATGTGAAAGTATAATCTCATAGACCTCACACATGTTATGTATGATATAGCTATGCCGAAATGGCTAGATGGTGCATGTGCTATCAAACATCATATGCATTGTGTGTGCTACACTTAATTAGTACTAGCTTGCGGAGCACGTGGCACGATTAAATTCTATTGATTTGTTTTGTGTAATATAGAATATTTCTAACTGTCGACTTGGAGAGATATAGTGAAATGAGATAGACAGATAACGGTACCTGAGACCCTGGAGAGAGATCTTGTTTCTTTTTGTTTTCATAGGTACAAAAGTAAGAATACAAGCCCATTCCAACAATGGCGACAAGGATTCCAATGATGTTTCTATTTGTGAAAGGGTCATGTAGCAAAGTGTACCCAAATCCAAGAACAAGACATGTCTTTAGATGTCCTAATACTTGGTATGTAACCGGTGATGTTTTTCCAATCACCAAAAATGTACTGAAGTTCACAGAAACCGCAATCACACATGATAGTATAATGAATCCCTGCATAAATTATCAGCACATACCATCTCATGTATTAAATATATGGAAACCATACGTGTTACCAAAAAAAATCGTCATTTTTCATGTTTAGTGAGAATAAAGCAGAGAAGGGTAATGGAGGAATACCAAAATGAGAGGCGAATATTTGAAAGCAAAAACATTTTGCTTAGTGAGGTACTGATCTACCACAGGACCCGTGACAAACAGAATGGCTGCTTGAAATGGGGCTGATTGATACAGCAGTTGAGTTGATGACACGTTTAGTCTCTTTTGAATCGTGTTTGTTAGCTGAAATTACAGCATTGGTTAAGGAATAACTTTGCCATTTTAGATTACTCCAATTTTCTAGCACTTTTGTGAAGTAGAACAGTTAATATTTTGTATAATCAGGAAACTGAACCATAAACGATTAAATAAAAGGGAGGATACAATTTGACCAACACACGTGGTGGCGATAGCTAGAAGTGAGAGGACTGTGCCAACAAAATTGAGCTGAAGATCCGTCACTGATGCTATGCCAACTCCGACAAGTAGGAGGAAAAGAGATAGCTTTATTCTCTGGCTGCAATTTGTGATGAACCGGATATTCAGTTTTAACTTGGTATACTAAGAAATATGAGTTAAATAAGTACTAATTATACGAAATATGTGCATTTACCTGAACTGTTTTTTCAAGAAAAGAGTTTCTAAGAGGACGGTGAACGGTATAATTGCAAGTTTGGTCATCTATAAAACAAACATCCAAGATCATAAGTTAGAAATGAAGATTTGAGCCGCATGTGTCGTATGCAAAAAAAAAAGGGCGTATCTGATTGAGGAAAGTCCACAAACCTGATAAAAGCCAATGGAGTTAAAGCCAAGGCTCAAGTTTAGAAAACCAATTGAAACACCATTTAGGATTCCAAACAGGATCACAGTCTTCATATCAATGCTCTTATTCTCAAAGAAATTCAGACGACGTGCCACGTGAAGCGTGCAATATGTTACCATTAGATGCCAACTAGTCAATGTTGTAGCTTCAAACGAAAAAGTAAATTTGCATTAGTATGCATAGTCATCGGTCAAACAACACGATATGTGTATACACAAACCATCATTTACACCATTATGCATAGTCATTACTAATCCAAAGTGTATATTCTAATAAGTAAAGAATTAGAATTATATCATGAGTTATATGAAAAACATTGCTTTAATCAAGTTGTTCACTATGATAATGCTGACCCAACCACCAGCCATTATGTGATCATTGTTTTTTGTCCAATCTAATCATTTGAAAACTGGTTAAATGTGTGTTTAATACTACATATGGTTGCTTGGCATGCAAGTAACAGAGACATAAAAATTTTACCAAAATGAAAACCAAGATTGCTCATCAAGGCTTTGTTGCAGATAACAATTGACACCGATGAAGCCACAGATAGAAACAATGCCCCAATGGTTCCCAACTGATACCCTGTCAATTCTCCCATCTTCGAAAACATGTAAACATGGAGACTTGATTAGTTTATTATTTGATCGAAAGAAGTAAATAGAATTCGATGTACAGTACATGTACATATGTACCTATTAAATATATGAAAACAGATAAATGTTGATATGCATACAGAGTAATTTCGATTATATTACAAAACATTTAAAACTTTTTCTATAGACAGCTAAAACTAAGATTAATCTGTTTTTACTAACCATGTTACAACAGATGCATTCCTCAATGAAACAAAGTAAGTTTATTTTTGAACTATTCTAAAAGCGTTATCTCATAAATATCATCCAGTCTTCGCCTATAAAATTTACAAAGCACAAATTTTGAAGACGAATGATCCTAACGTTACATTATCATACGAGAAACAAGCTAAACTAAAAGGAGATCAACCTTGCTACTAACTTGATCCAAAAATTACAAGTTACAACTTACCTTAGTTGACGTTGGAATCAGTCTGCTATACGAGAGTAATGGGAGCACCTACAAATTTCGAAACAAATTATAACTAATTAAGACAACTTTGTATCTTCATAATGAAGTGAACAAATAACAAGATAGCACCAAAACTAACACAAACAATAGATTAATCAGACCTTTAGATACGAATATAGCGATTGAATCCAAAGAACACGAGGCTGTTAAAGCAGCATGTGATGATATATAGATAATGGTCCGTTGGTCGAATATTGCAAGCAGGCAATTGATGTTTAGTAGAAATGAAGCACAGTGTGAGAAGATTGTGTGAGAATGAATGAATGTATAAGGTAGGGAGGGTTTATATTTTGTGGTCTGGTATCTGCATCATCGGTTGGTACCAAATTTTGAATTTTTTTTATATGTTTTGCTTCAATATCAAGGCAAAACTAATACGCAAGCATAAATATTTGTTTTTATTTCCATGTAGTATCCTAGCTAGCCGTTATCAACTTTATAAGTCAAGTCAAATTCATGTCATTTTTGTAATATCTTTTCTACGAGTTACACCACCAAATTGTCACCAATTGCCAACTTTACATTCTAAAGTGGTTCACAAGTTCTGCATATTAGCTATACAAGTAAATTTCTATTTTTACCCAATAAGATGTACTTTTTAGAGGAGTTTTTATGGTAAAATTGTGAGTGTAATGATAATATCGGTACTATTAGTAGATTTTGTACAACAAACACTCGAATGAGTTAAAGCTATATATATATGCCGCCTGCCGCATATGATAATAGCATGTTTAAGAAACTATCTTTGTGGTTGTATGTGCTAAAAATGTTTTAAGGTTGTTCATTGTTTTATCATCATAATTTCTTGTATGAAAAAATAAATAAATAAATAAATAAATAAATGTATTGTATACTTTGAATATATGGTACGGCACCAATTTAGAATTTTCATATGAACACCTGTGCATTGGCTTCAATACCAAGTAGGATGGTAAGATGAGTACTATAATTCTGGATAGTTAGGAGATAAATGACTTCAACTACAAGCAACATTTAGCTATTACATATGACAACTGAGTTTAAATTCCACAGGTCTTTGGTTAAACATAAAATACAAAGAACAAAAACATAAAGGTAGAGGCATGGGTTTATTAAAATATAGTTGCATTTATTTGTTAGGTGGAATGAAGGCATCTTGAATAATACTCCAAACAGCTTGGGTTAGGGGACTCAACAACCTTTGCTTACTAATTATTCAAGTTAATTTGTCATTGATGTAACCCTCTTAACACACACATCCACTAAATCCCTCAACAAAATCATGCCTCTTCCATTTACTTTCAATAAGTTTCCACTATAAGCTCTTTATGATCAAGTACACCAAAACAATGAAGATGGCACACTCGTCTCCAATTATTAAACGACTAGTAGCTTAGCGGTATTTGTGAAATACTCCCCGACATTAGGGGTTATCGGTTCAAGTGCTGACACATGTGTTCATTTCTTAAAAATTAAAAGCTTATCCCCAATCGTTATCATAGGTTTTCTTTTCGTAAATCTTGATAGCATAGCTAAAAGGTAAGCGAAAAAAGATCATCTTTAAGATGAATATTATGTTACGTGTGGTCTATTGCTACTAGTAAGGCATCATTTTCAGATGGAATCTAAAAATACAATCACAATTACTCAGTTTTTTATTGGTTCGACTCTAACCATACTCTAACCAATTACTATAGTTTTCCCCATTGTCACACAAAAAGTATGGCTGCTATCATACTTGTTCTGTAATTACAGATTAATGTTATGCTTGTTTAGATTTATAAAAGAACTTCTGTTATAACAAGCAATATAGATTTTTAATGATCTCCAGACACTAGCAAAATATTGGCAAGTGACATACACGCTACTTGGATTCCTTATAATGATGTATTCTCCTCTTGCTCGAGAGGCGGACATTGACACTGTTATTTTAGAGCAAAATTTATCGGCTAACTAATACCAGTATATGTTGATGAGTTGATCATATTGGTGTACAGAGAAGGAATATAAAAAATAGTTTTAGATTATACAAAAGTATCACCAAAGGTGAAGAGGCACCAATGTTACATACAAATAACATATTGTATGTCAGGTTAACACAGCAAACCAAAAAGAAACAACTGCTGAATCTAAAACTCGGTGTCATAATGTAAACTATGCACAAAAACTGACATATTCTGGCCTGGTCTGATCATATAATGACTATAGGCTATAGTACAAAGTATGCTATGGATCCCTATGGCGAACACAAAAGCCACCTCAAGAGATAAATCGGGCTTTGGTCACCACCTTCCAAGACGTGGATGAAAGGCCAAAGAGGGTCATCAAGAAACAAAACAATGTACATATCTGCCTACACATGTATGTGTGGACTGTGGACTTCAGTCCTCCCTTTCCCTAAGCTTGAAGAAAGCTTTATCAGCATTTGCAAGCCGATCTTGGAACAATGCCCACTCGCTTCTGCATCTATCTCTGACCTGTTATGGAAAAAAGAAAAAAACTTAAATTTATAATTCATTTTTTAAAAGAGGAATCACTAATCAGTTAAAAGTAAGAAAACAGCATACCCCTTTCCATGGAGCTTCACCGTTCTCAGACTTGCCCTGAATCAACACAAACACAATCATGTCAGAACTCAGAAGTATAGAACAAATGATGGTTCATAATTTAAACAATATGGTGACTCACCTGGCTCCCCAGTGAAGGAACAACTTGGTGAATGATCCATTGTGAATCAACAACACCGATTTTCTCGTGTGCAGGCTGTGAGAAGAAGGTTTACCGAGTATTGTTATTATATAATATGGTATCATATTGTAACAGAGACATGTATTATGTATATATGAGATGCAAAGAAGAAGAAAAAATGAATGACTGACCGTTACACATCTTCTAAGTGCAAAATCTAAACCCCATCCATGCACCAAATCATTCTGCAAAAACATAAAGAACCCAATATTTGCATTAATGTAAATGGTAGGATCCAAAGGTAACATGTTTTGCACTGGTGACTAAGACTGAAGAAACTTAAAAGTCTTCAAAATTCGGGTGTATATAGCGTCTCTTTAGACAATATAGCGAAATATATCTTTACCTGGATCATATGCCACACACACCGCCATGCTGTCCGTGAGAATACAGGAGCCATAATCTCTACAAATCTGGATAAAAAACAGCATAACATGTAAGTAAAACATAGTGACATGCAATACACACACAGAGACAAGAAGAGTATTTACGCTGCACATGGAGGCAAATGAGGATCACTGCACCATCCCGGTTTCTCTTCTGTGTCCCTGTGAACCAATATAGGCATTTAGATCTTCATGTGGCCCACATTTAGAAGCTTTAAAAGAAACAGCATAAACAATTATTACTTACTTGTGAACTTCTTTATCACCTCTCCTCTTTGTCATTTGCCAAGTTAATCCATTATTGGGTTCAAGACCAGGCTGAGAAATCTCCAAACCATGTTTCTTAACTAAATTAATATACCTGGAATATAATGCATATGAGGTTAGCTTTACTGGTATACCCATTCCTAATTTTGAACTTACTGAAAGAAACAACTCGTGAGCAAAGAGAGTAATATACTTGTCGGCATTGAAGTGTTCAACACCAAGATCTTCATCCCAGATAAAAATATACTCATATGCTGCCACAATATCTGGATGCAGAAACCTCTTTGCATACCACCTATTAAAAAAGGTTGAAAACAATATAAACGAATGAATCTAATGAACTCGCATTGACAGAGAAATACAAACATACCATTTGGTTTGTTTCTTTACACTAATATGTATCGCCTGCTTTGACCACTCGTATTGATCCCACTCCGTAACTAGGCCATCATAGTGAAAAAGCAAAATTTGGAAATCCCCAGAAAACTACAAACAGTTATGACCGATCCTCAGTATCCTCAAATAAGCATCAGATTTGGTAAATACGAAGGAATGGGTATATTGTCAAACCTTTTTGATTGATTTATCAATATTATCCCTCTGACCCCAACCAACAGTGAACGTTACCAAGTACTTTGGCTTCTTCTTCAAATCCTGAAATTCCAACAATTCTATAAGCTGATTTGCATATAACTTTTATAAAAAAACAGCAAGCACGAAGTCATATAGAAAAGAATTCCCAATTACACAAAAGCAATGACCTTGTGATATAAAGGTTCACAGCTAACCTAACCATCACACTATATGCAAATACATGAACAAAACACATACCTCACTAGGTTCACCCCATAATCTTCTCAAATATAAGTCAGTCTGTGGGACTACAATTCCTGGAGGCAATGACTCTGCACCACGAGGATTTGTTGGAACATAGATCTGAAACAAAAGAGCAATGAGTTAATCACACGACAAAAAGGTAACTAAGCAAAGTGTTAAGCTATTAACTCTATATTATCATGCAAAGGAAGACATAGGTAGGTACTTTTTGGACCAAGGCAGCAGACCTTAACTTATGTTGTATTTCAGATTATATCTTTCAAATATCTTTTATCATTCAAAGAGGGATCAGTATGCATAACAGAAGTAGAGCAATGTTTCTGTTTTGGCACAATAGTTTTTATTTTAACGGATGTAATATATGCTGGTTTCAACAAGCAATCATGTCAAAGTTAGCACAAAATATCCTTGGAAAATATACCTTGGGTATTTCAGGTGTATTACCCGAACCAAGATTTTCTGGGAAACTGCGTTCACGAGATTTAGATTGATCTTCATGCATGGTTATATCAAATGGTGAATATATACTTGAAGGTAAGGTGACCTGCAAAATATCGCTTAAAATCAAATAATGGTTTTTGCAGTGAAAGTATATCCAAGAGTCGGAAGTTACCTTGGTAAGAGAAACAGAAGGAAAAGAAACACCAATAAAATATCCGACGACAATTCCCATAATTGTAGTTATAACTAGTTTTGCACTACCATTCGACTTCTTGAAAACACCACTGGATAAAAAAATAACAAGATCAATTAATCAACATCGCTCAACCGAACAGAACTTGCACCACTGATAGACAAGCCAACATACGCACATCTACAAGTGTGATACAACGTACAGCAAAAATATTCCAACTAACCTCCGATACATTCCTTTCATTGTGTTAACACTGCCCAATGGCAAATGTCACTTTCCAGGAAATTATTGTGAGTAATTCCTTATGGATTTACAGCGTCCTCCAGTATACTACAGTGCAAAAGTTTTGAACAGGGCTAGAATACCTGAAAAACGATTAGAATAAAAGAAATGTCTCACTAAGATGAGAGAAAGGCTACAGCATAGAAGCACAGCTTGAAATCCCATTAGTATTAGAAAATCAAATTAAAAACTAATATCACAAAACAAGTTACTATATGATAAGGATAACATAACATAGAAGATTCAAATGACGAAATGTATCACAGTCCCCAAGGAACAAAGATGTAACATGTAATGCACGCATCATCGCAATACTGATAACTAAGAAACATAATACCAAAAGTTTCATATATAAAAGAAATGTATTGCAAAAATCTGCAATCCGATTATTTAAGTCAAACATATTAGGGGTGGCCAAGTGGTAAATAGCTTATGACTATCATTACTGATATGTGGTCGGCTGAAAAACTGGAAACCATGGTTACCCAATAGAAAGTCAAACATATTATGATATCATCATTAAGCCACATAAAACAAAGAGAGATGAAAAATTCTGGTAGACAGAAAATTAGAAAAATAAATCAAATTAATTTCATATGCATACAATGTCAAGTTACCGACATGCTCAGTTTGGCCTGCACTTATCCAGTCCTAACCTTGCCTCCTAACTCCTAAGCCCCCAAGTCAATATTGTAAGATCACTGGGGCACCATGGGAACGAGCCTCTGAACCAAACTGTGTATATGGCTTGCAATGAAATATAATTTAATTTTAATTTTTAGGGAACTTGCAAGCATGCAGCTAAGTTCACCAACGACATAAATATTATGTCCAATATCCTTTGATTTGAGAGATAAAGTGGCCCAACAATCGCAAGCTTAAGCTTTGAGGTATTCCAAAAAAAGAAACAATGCACACAACAAATTACCATAAATTAAGTAGACAGCTTCAACACAATCACAACTGAGATACCATCATACTTCACATCTTATTTTTCTACAATAACTTATGAAAATAGTGTCTGACCGGTGTTTGGGATGCTTCGGGCCAAGGTTATCTTATTATTAGCACATACTATATGCAAGTGTTTAAAATAAAATAAGAAAATTAGTAGCACAGTAAGTTATCTTTTTAGCGTATAATTCACAAATTTTCCAACTTTACCGTAATTCTGAACATGCTAATGATTTGTAACATCTACCTTAATAGACTGACACTTCACCTACAGCACGCTAAAAGTAGAACAAAATCAATGAAATTGAGTTGATGGTGGCTACGTGTTTGAAATTGGTATTTCTCAATTGAATTTATTAAATTGCCAAATTGGTTCGCTATTCTCGGTTCCAATATTTCCTATAATAACTTGGTCTAAAGTAGCTAGTAATAAATGTGTTTATACATTTAAATACTTCGATAGACTTGATCCTAAAATAGAAAAGATATCTCAGACCTCATATTCAATCCGCATTCTATCCTTATATAAACTGCAGTGACTAGAATTTCGATTCGAAAAATCACTACTGTACATTATATTTATGCCAAATTCTGTTTTACTCTAAAGAGAGGCCGAAAGAAACAGTCAAAAATAAACGTTCATTATATCATTGATCTATAAAAACAAAAGTCACAGCTGTACATAAACAAACTGATTCACCATCTAAAAATCTATAAAAAAAAATTACTCAGATCAACATTTTACTCCGGTTCCACTTCAATAACCGTCCACAATCATTCAAATACTAACTTAATTGCCAAAATTTTCTATGAAACCGCTACATCTTCAAAACTAAAATGCAGTCACAACTAGTTCCAAACAACATATCCGAAATCACGAATCGAATTATCATTTCGTTTGATTCAAACCGAAAACCGCCAGTTCCGATTTACGCGACCTAACAACTGATCTACTTGAACAAACACATCAACAGCATTCACATCAAATATTACAAACACAAAAGCTAAAAAATTAAGATCCAGTTCAAATCACACTGATCTAAAGTCTAAACTCACTAGACATATAAATAAACCCTAATTTTAACATTTTGTAACTGCTATTAGATTTCCGATCACATATTCACATTATAATGCAAAATGAACACATAATCCAGTTAATTAAATATAAATCAACGAACAGATGTATAGCATAATAATGATATTTATATATAATTTTGAAATGAAATAATTATTAGGGTTATAGGAGCTTACAGGTTTTAGGTGACGAGAGAGAGTAAACGCCGATTTTTTTTTTTCAGTTTTCCTGAGACATCGCTATGAATTCACGGAGATTTTATTTTATGTTGTTTTGGTTTTAAAACTATCTTTAAAATAATGAATTTATATTGTTTGGTTTTGTTTAAAAGAAGAAAGAATAATTAGCATGTTAATATTTGAGTTCAGATTCACCGTCTTAGCTAGCTGGGGTGTCCACGTTAACAAGTTTCGAGTCCATTTCCTATCTGTTTCCTTGTTCTTTTTTTCGGATATCACATCTTCTTTCCAAAAATACCAGCATGGTACCCACGCGTTGCAGCGGCGGGTACCCTGTGATTAAAATTTAAGCGCCAACAAAATAATAATGACGAACTGGTTAACCGGAGAAAAAAATGATCCCAGTCCGACCCAGTTCACCCGTTTTTACCTGTTCCGACTGGTCCTCGGCATTTCATTTTTGAACCGCTTTTATTAGCTAGCCAAACCGATGGCGACTCCGGATTCCGGTTGAACTCGTTAGCCCGGTCTGGTTGTCAGAATCATATATACCATCAACTTGTTAGCATACAAATTGTATAAATCTTTGTGTGTTTTATTTGTTTATACAATGTGTATAATAACATACATTTCTCGTTATAGGGGTGTTTTAAAAATAACATTAATTAGTGTGTTTAATGTTGTATTCTTAATTTTAAAATTTTAAGATGTGTGTTTAATTAATTTGTACTAAAAGCTTTATATATTGTATGTCTTAATTTTAAAACTTTTGATTGACCAAGGTATCAACAAACACAAAATAATACTCAAGCTCGGATTATTGAAGCTCAATCATCACCCGTAGTCCAAAATTATATTCGAAAAATTTAGCCCAACGTTTATCGTACCAAAATTTATAAACGAAAGTGCAACACAAAATTTGTTTCGTACTATGTTAAAATTGTTACTCGGCCCACTAAACAATCCTATTTCTATTACGACCCTTTTACACCCGGCCCACAACCATTAATAAATTAAACCTAATTACCACTGATCCTAATTTCACTACCTTTGCAAAAACGCAGCCATACTCCTCATTTTTCTCTCATCAAGTCAACAAAATCATTTTCTTCTCATTGACAACCCGAACACCAAGGAAACCTTTTTAATTGTTTTCTTTCTTAAAAAAATGAGCAATAAGAACATAACCTCTTTCTCGTCTTTGTTATTCGAATGAAAATTTTGGCTTCAAGATCTTTTAAGTAAGGTCTCGGGTAGGTATTATCTTGTTGATGTTTTGTTTCTTGTTTACCGAAAGAAAGAAAAGTGAAAACATATTTTTTATTGTTTTATCTTTATAATTTTCAGATATATATAGATCGATGATGTTTGTAAAGATCTTCAAAGTTCCGTTGTTGAAACAAAAGCAACCTGAGATTTTCTTTTTACTTTCTTGTTCGAAACTGTGGTTGATGTAGATGGGATTTTTTTTTTTTTTTTTTTTGTCGTTGTTTCGCGGCCGAAAACATTTGCTACCGCCGGAAAATAATTAATTGAGGAGATGGGTTTTAGATAGTTGTGGTTTGATGTTGTTTGTTTTGGTTAATAATATAATTAGATTGTACACTGTGGTTAAATAATTGTATATTTTGGTGAAAGGGTAAATTAAATTGTGTATTAATTGACCACTTTAATAGTATTAATGTGGTGTTTGTTGTATATTATGCTTATTTTGTTGTAATTCTGAAAATTAGATGCATTAAAGTGTTGTAAATCAAGCTTTATTTCTTGTATGAAAGTGTGAAATAAAAGGAAAATTGAGGACAATTAAATCATGTTTAAGTTCAAAAAGTATGACAGTGTGAAATAAAAGGAAGAATGTTACAGTGTAAAGCATACATTTTTAATTATAATAAATTTTGAAACTACAAATCAAATACTTACATGTCACAACCACTACGAATATTTATTGTTTCTTTTAAAAAAAAGTTGCAGTCTAAAAAGTTGGAATTTAGTTTCTTTGCCCTTTTCTACACTTTTTGGATTACTACAGGATATCATAAATTTTGTATGATAATATATTAAAGTGTGTATCATTACTATATATATTATATGTGATTTAAAACGACGCCGTTGAATCTACAGTTGCTAGACCCGGCCCACTGCTACAGTAACTGCTACAGTAACCGGCCTTTTTTTTTTTTTTTTTTTTTTTAAATCAGCTTTCGAAAATTGGCAAAAAATACCTCTGAAATTGACGACTCTTTGCAAAAAAAGTCCTTTTTTCAAAAAAATGTTTCGAAAATTGGCAAAAATTACCCCTGACACTGGCGACTCTTTGCAAAAATAGTCCTTTTTCCAAAAAAAAAATGTTTCAACAATTGGCAAAAAATACCCCTGCCATCGGCGACTCTTTGCAAAAGGAGTCCTTTTTCGGGGAAAAAAAATTTTTTTTTTTAAATATCGTGCAATAATCAACGAAATAAAACAACGGCCCGCCGCAACGCGGCGGATCGTCGCCGAACTCGTTTGTTTGTATTACAGAAAAACATCTGTAAAAACGCATCACTATAACTTTCAAGAAAAAATATTTATATTTAGTGTAAAGGACCATAGCAACATTTATTAGCACAACTGCACAAGTGATACATAGTTTAAACGAGCTGGGAAATCTCGCGTTGCCGCGAAAATGTGGTGCTAAGTCTTGTTTGAAAGTTAGTCATTAAGGACTAAATTTTTAAAAGATCAATAAACCAAATGACTATTTTTGAAAATAGAGTAAATTTGAAAAACATCGATAAACGAAAGGACTATTTTTTAAAATTAATTCCGGAAATAATATGATTTTTTACGTAAAAAAAAAAGGAAAAAAAAAACTACAGTAAAAGTGAACAGTGTCACGGAAATTTTTTTTACAATGCTACAGTTCTACAGTGCCCGTACTGTAGCGAAAGTCAATTGAAAAAAGAAAAAAAAATTACACATGCTACAGTTGCCCAGGCACTGTAGCTACAGTGCCCGTGCACTGTAGCAAAATCCTCCCCTTCTCGAAAACTTAAAAAAAGAAAGAAATTTACAATGCTACAGTGCCCGTGCACTGTAGCAACCACCTCCTCTTCTTTAGTATTAGGCTGCTTGCAGTAAGGCGACCAAGTTCCCTCATTTTTCTCTGTCACGTCAGCTTTCTCTCTCCAGTGACCTATAGGCGATTAGGTGCCCAAGTAAGGGCGACCAAGTTCAATTTTTTTTATTTTTTTATTTTTACTTTGAACCATGTTTAAATTAGAAAACAAAGATAAACTTTGCTTCCAAATAGATCGTCCAAGTGACTAAGTTCTTGATGACCAAGTAAGTGACCAAGTTGTGCAGTAAGGGAAATCGATTCCCTACTTGGTCATGTGGAGCTCGACCGAATCTACTGCAAGGAGCCTAATAGATAATGTCATCAACTTCTACAAATAAATACCAGGACGAAGATATTATTAGCATAGTCTACTAATTCTCTGTATGGCTGAACGACATACTACGCAGGCACTATAAAGAAACATTATTAACCATCAGCCATTAAATAACTTTTTAATTAAATTGCCGATGGTCACGCAGGCACTATAAAGAAACATTATTAACCATCAGCCATTAAATAACTTTTTAATTAAATTGCCGATGGTCCCTTAAGTTAAATGAATGGTCTTGAATAAAGTTGTTAGATCCTTAACACAGATCGATTTCTTAAGCTTGTAAGGTTAAGTTACTTTGGATAAATTCAAAATAACTTTGTTTAAAACTTTGTGAATGTCAAAGAGTATGCGAAATCTACTCTTCAACACTTAGAAGAATATTAATATAACAGTAAACTTATAGAACAGTAAATTGTATTAAGAATAATATAACCAAAACGCTTCAATATTATTATAATAATAATAAAAGTACTTTGTGTAGTACTAAGGTTTACAACCTTGAAGCTATATCAAAAACATACGTACTAAACTCTTAACTTAGGATCTCCTTTTATAGATTAAGGAGTCCTTTACAAGATAACTACAAATCTTCTAGAATGTACATATCTTTCTAAACATATAGAATATACACAGAATATCTTCCATACTTATCACATTACGCGTTTTTATCACCTTGGCAGTACCATCTTCATCAGCAGTCTTCTGGCAGTACTAACTTTCTTCCAGCAGTACTAACTCAGTTAGTACTGTTAGTTGTAATACTCAGCAGTTCCAACTTTGGCTTGGCAGTACAAAGTGTTAAGTCATTTAATTCCCAACAATCCTCCCCTAAACTTATGATTTACCTCCAAATCATCAAGTTTCTGAATTAAACTTTTAAGCTTGAGAGGATTCTTCCAAACACTTCATTTTCTTCCAGCCTGCATTTCTCTTTTAGTCTGCATGAAGATTTTCCTTAGCAGTTCTCTTGCCATCTCAGACTCCTCATTCACAATTAGTTTTGCAGATAACATCACAGTGAGAGTACCCCTTGACAATGGGTATTCCTTATCCACTAGCATGTATATGTCAGCTCCAGCTTTTGTAGACATATGGTGAACTCCACAAGTATCATACAATCTCCATTGCAATGATAAATTATTTGCTTGAAACTTCCATATCTTATCACCTTCATCTGGTTCAAAAATCCTCTTCAATTCTACCCATAACATTTTCTCCTTGTCATCAGCTATCTCTGTTAACTTGAATCTTTCTTTGACTAGACTCCATAGCTTCATCAAATCATCTCTGTCAAATGCTTTAAGCATATCATCAAAGTGTTTGTATACCTCAGAATGATTTCTAACACTTATTATCTTCCAGGATTTTCCTAAGTCATCAGTGTAGATCTCCCAGTCTATGATTGGATATTTGACTTGTAAAGCTTCTACATGCATACCTTCTACTGGAACAACAATCATCATCTGTTGAAGCTTTTCATCAGTTAATTCTTCTTCTTCTTCTTCTTCTTCTTCTTCTTCCTCTTCTTCTTCTTCTTCTTCTTCTTCTTCTTCTTCTTCTTCTTCTTCTTCTGTAGGTAAATCTTCACCAATCTTTTGTTTCTTAGAAGACTCCGACTCTAATAATATCTCTGCTCTCTTAGTAGTTCTGCTTTCTTCTTCTGTTCCAAACTTCCAATAGGAACAAAGTGTTGTACTTTCTTGTAAGCTTTGAAGTACAAACCTTCAAGTTCTTCATATGTCCTTCCTTTAAGCTGACTAGCAGTCCAATCATCTTGATTCTTCAAATAATTAATAATAAACCTCATCTTTTCTGCTTGAGTTGGAGGTCTATTTCTTCTTGCAGCAGCCTTCTTTTCACTCTGACTCTTCTTAATCATCTCTAGCAGCTCATTAAGTGCATTTTCTCTTTCTTCTTCTTTGATAGTTTCCGTGTCATGTTCATAAATTTTCTGAGATAGAAGCTCATCTGCCTTTTCTTGTGCTAACCTTTCTACTTCTTCACTTGCAAGCTTTTGTTCCACCAGAAATCTTGCAATTCTTTCTTCTTCTGCTAATTTAGCTTGTTCTTCATCATGAACCCTTTGAGCAATTTCTGCATCAAAACTTATCTGAGCTTGAACTCTCTCTTTGACCTTCTTTGGTTGCTCAGACTCTATCATGATGTTCTTTCCCTTATCTGCAGCACTGGCAGTACTAACTGATGCATTAGCAGTACTAATCGATACACCAGCAGTACTAACATCTTCTTGAGCTGTAGGAGCAGTATCAACACCTGTTTCACCCATACCAGTATCAAGCCTCCCCTGAATGTCTGCATCTTCTTCTACCAGTGTGATGTTTGGATCTTCATCTATTTCAGCAATTTTCCTCCCCTGTTTGGAAGGATCCTCCAAATCATCATCTGAATCTTCTTCTGAACTGCTAGACTCCACAATGTTTGCCCTCCTTTTTTCTTTACTGGCCTTGAGTTTTTGATGCAACTTCTTCACTTTCTGAATCAACTTGGTATGAGCAGTACCATAAAGTTTCTTTGTCTCTTTCAATTCTTTCTCCAAGCCAGTGATCCTTGCTGTCAGTTGTGTACAAATGTCCATCAATTCTTTGAGTTTCAGACTGCCCTCATCACTTCCAAGTGTGTTAACTCTTGGGAGAGGTGAATCATGGGGCATGTCCCCCATTGTAACTTAGTGGCTGGGGTTTCCATCATCTGAATCAAGCTCATGAGAACTTGACTCATTAGATGTTGCCATGGGTTGGGTCTTATCAATGTTACCACTGACCTGTCCAGCTTCTAAGCCAGAGACAGTAGTAGTAGCCCTCACCATTCTGTCAGAGACAGCCTCATCTGCTACATTGGCTTGAGTAGGAGATCTGGGCTGAGGTACCACAGATTCCTGTCTGATTCTCCTCCTATATGTTTGTGAAAATTGAGGTTGTGATGATGATGGAGCACTTATGGGTGTGTGATGGGACTCAACTAGGATTGTTGATCCTTCACCCTGAACAGTTTCTTCTTGAACAAGCATAGTTGAAAACAGTGGTACTTCTATCCCATTGTAACCTGTAGAAAACTAAAAGGGGGAAAGGGGGGGGGGTTGAATAGTTTTACCGATTAAAATCACTTATTAAAACTTATAGATCGAATTATGTCAATCTAGTTTTGACGTGTTGGATATTGATAGAAATAAAAACATATAAACTAAACTAGGAGATAGAGTTAGAGAGACACAACCACAACACAAGTATTTATAGTGGTTCGGCTACAAGGACACCTTCCTTGCCCTACTCCACTCTCCAAGTCACCTACTCGAGAGTTCGTTATCACTTCACAACACAAACTCCTTTCACATGGCGGAGAAGCCTTCACAACGTCGCTTATACTTTATCCGGTACAAAGCTAGACACCGAGTCTTTCACACAAGGTAGACCAAACCTTCGTCGCCTACACTTTATCTGGTACAAGGCTAGATACCGGGTCCTTAGCACGGCGGACCAAACCAACACACCCAATACAACTCGACTAAAGGATCCAACGTCCTTTTACACCTATCGACTCAACACATCTACAACACCCTTTGAGAAGAAAGAAAGAACAAGAATCACTCATGTGATCTTGGAAGAGAAGAATCAAAGCAACCCATATCACGAGCTTGCATGTCTTTGAGAGGTTGTGATCTCGCCTTATGGAAGGAACCTAGAGAATCACAAAGAGAAACTACATAGAAATATCCTTGGATCTGAGGTTAGAGAGTTTAGAGTATAGAGAGAAGTAAACTCTAAAAGGGGTAAGAGATAAGAGAGAAATGGCTCACTATTTATCGGCAAAACTGCCTACTGTTCACCCGGTTCCACCGGATCTCTTCCTAGAGGGATCCGGCTAGTGTAAACCAAGGGATTCGGGTAACTGGGTAAACCAGTCCGAATTTTGGGTTACAAACCGGGTTATGGGTTATGGGTTATGATCCATGGATAGATGATGTCATGCCTGATGTTAAAGACATATTGGGTCATAGGTCATGGACTTTGGGTTATGGGTTATGGACTTTAGATCATGGGTCATGGGTTTTACCCATTATGGATGTCATGCATGTTGTCATGCAATGGGTCATGGGCTATAGGTCAAGCTCCATGGTTTATAGTTTATGGACTTGGTTTTGGGCCATGGATAGTCCAAGTGTTTACAAGCTTTTTCTTAACATGTATTTTATAAAATGTAAGTAACAAATGTTACTTAAGTGTTTTTATAAAATAGTTTTGGTTTCATGTAAACTTGTTAACCAGATATGTTTAAGGTTTACTTGTTTAATGAAATGAGTTAGTAAACTATTGGGTCAAAGCATTACGTAATTTATTTATCTCGTTAAAATGATTTTACGTTTGTTATCGACAAAACATTGAAAGATCGTAAAATATAAATAAACGTTTTGAAGGTTTATTTGTATTAACAATATCCCCCTTTTTGTTGATGACAAAACATAAAATTATTTTAAGTAAAAAATAAAATTCATAAAGTTTTGAATTGTAGTTTTTACTCTTTCTCCCCCTTTTCGTCGAAACAAAAAGAGCGTCGAAAGGAAATTAACCCGAATGCAAGTTTTAAGAAAAGTAAGTGAAGAAAATGTGTAAAAAGGAATAAGGAGAGTAAGAAGTTCTTAGTTGCTCCCCCTCGACGGTTGCTCCCCCTTGTTGAGGGCGTCAAGTAATTAGGGAGACTAAGACGTGACCATTGCAAGTTTTTGCAATGGTTTTGCTTGGACGAGAGCTCCCCCTTAATGAGGGCGTTAAGTACTCCATGTTTATTTTTGAAAATCTACAAAACAAAGGTTAGAAAACAAGTATATTGTGTCCTTTTGCTAAAAATGGAGCTGCATAAAATTTTGGTTAGTATTCTGTTTGCCCGGATCCGGCGGTTCCCTTGAAAAAGGGATCCGGTTAGTACAAAGTGAAGGATCCGGCTTACCTGCAACTTGTTAGCAGCAGTACATAATAGAAAAGGTATAAAGACAAGTAATAATCACACAAATCATGTTCACATAGACAAGAAGCACATAATCATGTAGATTCATTTAATAAAACATGAGAAATGATTCACACATTGGTCAAATCTCTAAAACTAAGAAAATGATCTTAGCATGAAAAAATCCTATTCGACTAAAGTTAGGCCTAAAGCTAGAATAGTGAGACCACTTGTGCTTGTACTACAAGGTTTTTAGGGAAGGTTAGGTTTGTTGACGTCATCAAGACGTTCAAGAAGGTGGTAGAACATGAAACGTACTTCATCACGTAGTTCATGAACTAAGGTTTGGACATGTTGACAATGATCACAAGTATCATTGTGGCTTGTTTGTTGTGAGGTTAAGATAGAAGGTAGTTGAGATATGTTTGAGGTGAAACCACTTTGGTTGAAAGGTTGTGGATGTACCACGGGTGTTGGTTGAGAGGTATGTGTGGGAGAAAGTGTGTTATTGTTTGGTTGAGGTGATTGAGGTGTTTGTGATGGTTGACATATTCTCATTACCCAAAATGAGCCATTTGAGGGTAGATGAGAGGAAGGCAAGTTTGTTATAGGTGGTTGTATGTTGATGTCAACATCTAGGTGATGAGATCGTGGTTGTGTTGACATTCTCTCAATCGATGAGAATGTTGGTAATGGTAGTAGATTAGAAGGTCTAGGAGGTAAGTCCTCCAATGAGTTGAAGTAGAGGTGAGGTGATGAATGAGCTGTGGTAAAAGAGAGAAGTCTTGGTTCAAGAGGTGAAGGTTTTGTTGGTTGAGTGGAAATAGGAGTGTTTGGTAATGTTGGTTCACTAGTAGGTATAGGTTCAAGAGGAGTTGATTGTAGTGATGTTGTTTTGGTGGAAGCAAGTTGTGGTGATGATGGTTCAAGAGATGGAAGTTGTGGTGAGGTTGGTTTGTTTAAGGCTAATTGTGTTGGAGTTGGTTCATTAGATGGAGGAGTTTGGATGTAGTTTGGGAGAGGTGTTCTAGTAAAGGGTGCTTTGATGGGTGAGGTTTCGGTTGAGGATATTTCATACACTATTTGTGCGGTTTTTCTTGGAGGGCTCCTAGTGGATGATCTTGCACTTGGTGCCTTAGTCATGTTTTTGGGTAGGTTTAGAGTGTGAGTTTTCAGTAGAAGATGGTTTGTTTTTGGTGTGGTTTGGAAGCACAAACAAAAGTGGCTTAAATAGTGAAGGATCAAGCAAGCGAATTAAAGCCTAAACCACTAAAATCCTTTGAATTGCAATGTTATGCATGCACCAAGGTCAATTACAGTGATACATTCTTCTAGGAGATATATCAAAGGCAATGTAGAGTGCTTGAGCGGATAAAGTTGAGTATTGAAAGGCTATAGGTGATAAAATCTGTTTTTGTTTGTCCGGTTCCAGCGGATCCTTCCCAAAAGGGATCTGGCTAGCTTTAACTGAAGGAACCGACTAACAGATCAGATAAAGTTGAGAAATGATGGTCATCTAGCTATTGCAGCCCTATATTTCCTGATGTAATGAGTGTAAGATAGTTTTTTAGTAAAGGCAACTCTGAGTGTTATAAGACTAATGATGAGGGGTTGTCATAAATGATCTTTAGAGGTAAGAAAGAGGTCTAAGTAGGCCATTAAGTGAATATGGATTAAGATAATCATATCACTAAGTGTTAAATGTTTGTAGGTTTCAGGAAAAGGTGGTATGAAAATTTTAAAAATTCTTTAAAACTCATAAGAATTAAAAGATTGTTTTTAGAGTATTTTGAGGTAGAGATGGTGGAAATAAATTTGTTAAAAATTTATTTAAATTATAGGTAAGTGTAAAATGATCAGAGAGAGGTGATGCAAGATGTGGAACTGAGAAATAGTGGTTATTGTGGAAATGATAAATCAAAAACACCTAGGATGATACTTAAGTCTTTCTTAAGAGTTCAACAAGACTACTAACCTCAAAGTCATCTCAAATATGACTAACAAGAGATAAATAACTAGTGTACTAAGGTTAGAATGGTTGAGTGTGAAGACAAGTGGTATAAAAGTATCCTCTGTATTACCGGTTCGTCCGGATCCTTTCTAAAGGGGGTCCGACCTGTTAAATTTAAGAGAACCGGCTTCTGAGACAAATAATGTTGGGTTTTAGAGATGTTGCTGCTTATATAATTAAAATTACTCAGGTATTACAAGAAAAATGATACAAGTCATTACTGTTGCTAGATATAAAGATTACAACTGCTAATGTATTTTACTACTGCTAGTGAAGCTGAAGATGTTCAAGAAAAATACACTAAGTGGTTACTGCTGCTAGACTACATGTTACTGCTGCCAGTTCAGAGTTACAACTGCTATCAGAATACAACTGCTAGAGTTGGAGATACAACTGCTAGAGTGTTTAGTTTGTACTGCTTATGAAATAAACTTGTATAGTCGGTTAGATAAATATAGAAAAGATTCTTTAAAGATTTATCTTGTATAGCAAGTAATTTTAAGCCGACTAGGACTCCTTAGTCTATAAAAGGAGGTCCTGGGGCATAGAGATCAATACGTTTTTTATATACTTCAAGGTTGTAAACCCTAATACTTTTGAGTATTCGTATTATATCAATAATATTGAAGTATTTTGTTTGATATTCATTGTTTACTATTTCATTCAATATAAAGTTCTTATTAAGATCAAATACAAGATTCCGCATTGTGTTTGATATACTTCAAGACAGTTTCTATACTTAGTCGTTTTAGATTTATCTAAGATAACTAAACCTTTACAAGCTAAGGGATTCGATCAAGTATATTGTTGGGATCAACAAGTGGTATCAGAGCTTGTGATCTAGAAGCTGTGATCAAGAAAAAATTGTTTAAACTCAAGGCTGTTCTGATCTTTCTGAAGACATGGAGTCAGAATCTACACACATGATTACTGCATCGAAGGTGCCAATGCTCAAGTCTGGAGAGTATGAGCTATGGAGAATGAGAATAGAGCAGTATATTTAGATGGTTGATTACTCTATGTGGGAAGTAATAGAGACTGGCAATTCTTTACCTAAAACAGAAATTTCTGATGATGGTGTTGTTACTATCTTGCCTATTAAAACTGCTGAAGACAAGGCACAAAGAAGATTGGAAGTTAAGGCAAGAAGTACTCTCATGATGGGCATTTCTAATGAAAATCAATTGACTTTTAATCCTATCAAGGATGCAAAGTCTCCAGACTTGAGAAAAGATTTGGAGGGAATGCTGCTACTAAGAAGACTAGGAAGAATCTTTTGAAGCAACAATATGAGAACTTTGCTGCTCCTAGTTCTGAGAACCTTGATCAGACCTTTGACAGACTTCAGAAACTTATTAGTCAACTAGCACTTGTGGAAGTAACAATTCCTCAGGAATATATAAATCAAAAGTTTCTAAGAAGCTTGTCACCAGAGTGGAATACACATACTGTGGTGTGGAGAAACAAGGCTGATCTTGATACAATGAGTTTAGATGATCTGTATAATAATCTGAAAGTGTATGAACCTGAATTCAAAGGAACATCTAGCTCATCTACAAGCACACAAAACTTAGCTTTTGTGTCCTCCTCGAATAACATTTCTGGTAGTACTGATGAAGCAGTTAATACTGCTCATGGAGTTAGTACTGCTGGCACACAAGTTAATACTGCTGGGTCTACAACCCTTGATAACTTGAGTGATGTTGTTATCTATGCTTTCTTAGCTGGTCAATCTACTAGTCCTCAGATTATGCATGAAGATCTGGAACAGGTTCATCCATATGATCTTGAAGAGATGTACTTGAAGTGGCAGATGGCAATGTTGACAATGAGGGCAAGGAGATTTTTAAAGAAGACTGAAAGAAACCTCAAGGTTAATGGGCAGGATAATATGGGTTTTGATAAATCCAAGATTGCATGCTACAACTGTCACAGGAAGGGACACTTTGCAAGAGAATGCAGGGCACCAAGGAGCCAAGACTACAAGAATGGAGAGAGCTCAAGGAAAGCTGTGTCTGAGGAACCTAAGACTTCTACAGCTTTGGTGTCTTGTGATGGTTTAGGAGGATATGATTGGAGTGACCAAGCAGCTGAAGGACCAAACTTTGCACTCATGGCTTACTCTTTTTCATCAAGTTCTGATTCTGAGGTATCTAATGATTCTGGTTGTTCTTATAAATCTTGTTTAGATACTATTGAGGAACTTAAGGCTAGAAATGAAAAACTAATAGAAGATGTAAGGATGTTAAAGTTAGATAATTTAGGCTATAAAGTAGGCTTAAAATCTGTTGAGAAAAGACTTGAATTCTTTAAAAAGAATGAGTCAGAGTATGTAGAAAAAGTTAATGCTCTTGAATGTAAGCTTTATGTTAAAGAGAATGTCATTAATAAACTTACTAAAAGGTTAGAAAAGGCTCAAAATGAAAAAGATGCAGCTTATCAGGAAAAAGAAAAACATCAAGTTAAAGTAAATAAGCTTGAATTTGCATCTGAAAGTGTAAATAAGACAATTGAGTGTCAACTTATGAGGAGAGGTAGTGGTATAGGTTATAATGAAGTTCATCCTTCAATAACAGGAAAGTATGTACCTCCTATATCTGAATTGTCTTGTTTAGTTGAGTCTAATGCTAAGCCTTTAGAAGAGAATAGTAAGTCTAATGAGGAGAAACCTAAGGTTGAAAAGACATATACTGATGCACCTATCATTGAAGATTGGGTGTCTACTAATGATGAGGAACATATGAAGTCTACACCTAAGTCAAAAGGTAAAACAGTTAAACCTAGTGTTGAACAAGTTAAGTTTGTCAAACCTAGTTTCGGTAAAAAGCTGTCTAGGAAAACTATTGATTTCATTGAGCAACCTAGGATGTACACTAACAGGCATAGAGGTAACCAGAGGAATTGGAATAACATGATGTCACAAAGGTTAAGGAGTGACTTTGAGATGTTTAATAAGGCTTTTTATCACTGTGGTAGTTTTGAGCATTTACATAAAAATTGTTTTTACTATCAAAAGCCTATTTGGAACTATGCTAGGAGGGTGAATCATCAAAGTTTTTCTAAAAATATTCACCCATATGCTAAAAGAAACATGGTTCCAACAGCAGTACAAATGAGATCTGGTTTAGTGTCAGTTAAAACTGCCAAGAAAAATGTTTTTAAACCAGCAGTATTAACTAATACTGCTAGATCAGTTAGTACTGCTAACTCAAAAAGAACAGTGAATGGTGTTAAACAATTGTCAAAGTTTTCAAATAAAGCACATTCAACTGTAAAAAGGCCCATTCAAAAGAAAACAGCAATTAATGTTGCTAAGGCAAAAGCAGTAGTTTCTACTGCTAAGCCAATAGCAGTAACTGTTACTGTTTTGGGAAATCATTTTTATGCTGTTAAGGCCTCAGCTTGTTGGGTCTGGAAACCAAAAGTTAAAGTTTTAGATCATGTTTTCAGACACAGCAGTGCATCCATAGTTTTAAAGAAGTATGATTATGTTGATGCACAAGGCAGATCCAAGTCAGTATTGGATTGGGTCCCCAAAATGAACTGATTTTATTACTTTATGTGCAGGGCAATCCACAGGTGGAAGTAGAGGATAAAGGAGT
Organism: Artemisia tridentata subsp. tridentata; assembly: GCA_021014915.2. Lineage (NCBI taxonomy): Eukaryota > Viridiplantae > Streptophyta > Magnoliopsida > Asterales > Asteraceae > Artemisia > Artemisia tridentata. The sequence continues at coordinate 263,160,060 of CP139503.1, forward strand.
ATTTGACAGTGGATGCTCAAGGCACATGACTGGAAACATGTCCTATCTTGAAGATTTTGAAGAAATTGATGGAGGATACGTTGCTTTTGGGAGTAATCCCAAAGGATGGAAAATCACAGGCAAAGGTACAATAAAAACTGGTAAATTAGATTTTGATAATGTGTACTTTGTAAAAGAGCTTAAGTTTAATCTCTTTAGTGTCTCACAAATGTGTGACGAAAAGAACAGAGTTCTTTTTACTGACACTGAATGTTTTGTCTTATCTCCTGACTTTAAGTTGGCTGATAAAAGTCATGTTTTGCTTAAAGTTCCTAAAACAGACAACATATATAGTGTTGATTTAAAGAATATGGTTCCCAAAGGAGGTTTGACTTGTCTCTTTGCAAAGGCCACATCTGATGAATCTAAGCTATGGCATAGAAGCTTTGGACATTTAAATTTCAAAACAATGAATAAATTGGTTAAGGGAAACCTTGTAAGAGGGTTGCCTTCAAAAGTTTTTGAAAATACTGAAATCTGTGTTGCTTATCAGAAGGGAAAACAACACAGAGCTTCTTGTAAGAACAAAGCAGTGAACTCTATAAATCAGCCTTTACATATGTTGCACATGGATTTATTTGGACCAACATTTGTGAAGAGTTTAATGAAAAGGATGTTTTGCCAAGTTGTCACAGATGATTATATTAGGTTTACTTGAGTTTTCTTTTTAGCATCTAAGGATGAAACCAGTGGAATCCTTAAGGCTTTTATAACCAGGGTAAAAAATCTAGTAAATCATAAGGTTAAAGTGATAAGATGTGACAATGAAACTGAGTTTAAGAATAGGGATATGAACCAGTTTTGTGAGTTGAAAGGTATTGAGAGACTGTATAGTGTAGCTAGAACTCCTCAACAAAATGGAGTTGCTGAGAGGAGGAATATGACACTAATTGAGGCTGCTAGAACAATGTTAGCTAATTCTAAATTACATACTACTTTTTGGGCTGAAGCAGTCAATACTGCTTGCTATGTGCAGAATAGAAGTAAAGTAGTTAAGCCTCACAACAAGACCCCTTATGAACTTTTACATGGTAGAAGACCATTGCTAGATTTCTTAAGACCATTTGGGTGTCCTGTTACTATCTTGAATACCCTAGATCATTTAGGCAAGTTTGATGGAAAGGCAGATGAAGGATTCTTTGTTGGATACTCAATGAATAGCAAAGCTTTTAGAGTGTTCAATAGTAGGACCAGGAAAGTGGAAGAGAACTTGCATGTTAGGTTTAGTGAGAGTACACCTAATGTTGTAGGGAGTGGACCACACTGGCTGTTTGATATTGATTCACTAACCAAGATAATGAATTATGAGCCAGTTGTTGCAGGTACAGAGTCTAACAATTTTGCAGGTACAAAAGCAAATAATGATGCAGGTCAAGCTAGTAAGGAGTCAAGACCTGGCAAAGATTATATTTTGGTGCCTATTTGGACTGCTGATCCACCTTTATCAACCCAAGAGTCAAAGAGTTCACAAGAAGATGATCTTGCTGAAGATCCAAAAGATGATAAAGAAGATGGTGTAAAATCTTCTGATGATGATAAAGTGGTTCATGTAGAAAAGCAGACTGATGAACAAGAAAAGGATGATGTATCAGATAATGTTGTCAATGAAGAAATTAACACTAGCAGTACTAACTCTGTTAATACTGCTAAGTCAAGTGTTAATGTTGCTGACAAGGAAGGCATATCTTTTGATGATGATGGCTATCCAGATGATCCAAACATGCCTCCATTGGAAGAAATATATCCTGATACTGATGATGATGCACTTGGTGCAGAGGCTGACTTAACCAATATGGAAGATGATGTTTCTGTAAGTCCTATTCCAACTATAAGAATTCACAAGGATCATCCTAAAGAACAAATCATTGGAGAGCCACAATCTGCTGTTCAAACAAGAAACAGTCACAGAGACCTTCGAAACTGTTTGTTTGCTTGTTTTCTATCACAAATAGAACCCAAGAATGCACATAAAGCATTACAGGATCCAAGCTGGGTGGAGGCTATGCAAGAAGAGCTTCTACAATTCAAGCTTCAAGAAGTTTGGAACCTGGTAGATTTGCCTAATGGGAAGAGGGCAATTGGTACTAAGTGGGTTTTCAGATGCAAAAAGGATGAAAGAGGCATTGTGATTAGAAACAAGGCAAGGTTAGTAGCTCAAGGATACACTCAAGAAAAAGGCATTGATTATGATGAAGTATTTGCTCCAGTTGCAAGAATTGAAGCTATAAGGTTATTCTTGGCTTATGCTTCATACAAAGACTTTGTAGTGTATCAAATGGATGTGAAAAGTGCTTTTCTGTATGGGACAATTGAAGAAGAAGTTTATGTCTCACAACCACCTGGTTTTGAAGATCCTAATTTTCCTGACAAGGTTTACAAGGTGGAGAAAGCACTATATGATTTACATCAAGCTCCCAGAGCTTGGAATGACACATTGTCAACATACTTGTTGGAGAATGGTTTTTGTAGAGGGAAGATTGACAAAACTTTGTTTACCAGAAGACACAAAGATAATATCTTGCTAGTTCAAGTTTATGTTGATGATATTATCTTTGGATCAACAAACAAGGTGTTATGTGTTGAATTTGAAAAGCTAATGCATGAAAGATTTCAGATGAGTTCTATGGGTGAACTTACATTCTTCTTAGGGTTACAAGTCAAGAAAAAGGAGGATGGCATATTTATCAGTCAAGATAAGTATGTAGCTGAAATTTTGAAGAAGTATGGGTTTACAGATGTGAAGCCTTCAAAGACAACTGTGGAAACTTCCAAGCCCCTGCTCAAAGATGAATATGGTGAAGAAGTTGATGTTCATTTATATAGATCAATGATTGGCTCATTGATGTATCTTATAGCTTCAAGACCTGACATTATGTTTGCAGTGTGTGCCTGTGCAAGATATCAAGTCACACCAAAAGTTTCACATCTTAATGTTGTGAAGAGAATTTTTAGATACTTGAAACGTCAACCCAAATTAGGCCTTTGGTATTCAAAAGATTCACCTTTTGACTTGGTTGCATACTCTGATAGTGATTATGCTGGAGCTAACTTGGATAAAAAATCAACAACAGGAGGTTGTCAATTTCTAGGTTGCAGATTGATTTCATGGAAGTGCAAGAAATAAACTATGGTTGCAAATTTCACAACTGAAGCTGAGTATGTGGCTGCTTCAAGTTGCTGTGGACAAGTGCTCTGGATTCAGAATCAATTGCTGGATTATGGGTACAATTTTATGCATACAAAAATATATATTGATAATAGCAGTAATATGTGCATTATAAGAAATCCTGTTTATCACTCAAAAACAAAACATATTGAAATAAGACATCATTTTATAAGAGATTGTTATGAAAAGAAGTTAATTCAAATTGTTAAAATTCATACTGACAATAATGTTGCAGATTTGCTCACAAAAGCTTTTGATGTGGGTAGATTTCAATTTTTGGTTGTCAGTATTGGAATGATTAATCTTTGAAAATTCTTATCTCTTTGTGCTTTTGTAATGTTTTGTATGGATTAGTATTGCTATGTAAGTCAATTAGTGTTTCTGCTGCTAAGTAAAATTAGAACTGCTAGTTATACTTAGAACTGCTAGTTAATACTGCTAGTTTTTCTGAACAACTGCTGAGTATAATTAGATGGTGTAAAGTGTTATTGCTTGTGTTTTTCTTGGTTTTGGACTAATACTTGCAGAATAAGCAAAGTAACATGCTTGGAATTGGTGTTGTGTGAGAAGCAAATGTGGTAGAAAGTTTGTAGTCATAATTGATTAATGATAGACAGAGTTTAGGGATCACTTGATAAAGGTTTTAAACCTGAGTTGGGAGGTTCTTTAAAATCTCTTTCTTGAAATCAATTTATGATATTTTGAACATGTATTGATGGCAATCGTTAGTCAGATAGTAACTGAGCTAACTCACTTTATACCATTATATCATATTCTAATGATAGTGTGACTAGTCTAAGGATATCTGGTATAGAAAACAGCGAACAAAAGTGAATCTAATGCATTTGTGTTAGAGGCAACACCTGTCACGAGCTGGAAACCCTGTCAAGAAGGCTCTTTTAATGAGTCTATCTGATCATAGGCAGTATTTATACCGACATTATTGGTTCTCATACAACCAGAGGTTAAATGCAACCGAAAATGATTAAGTGTCTTCCTTTACACTTAATGAGTGCAGTATTGTTTTAAAAGATATTGGGAAAATATTGCTGAGATTTTTTTTTTTTTTTTTTTTTTTTTTTTTTTTTTTTTTTTTTTTTTTTTTTTTTTTAGTGCTGGTAAGCATAAACTTATTGCTGCTAAGTCTAACTTAGTGATGCTAGGTTTCTGCTGCTAGGTTTCAGAGTGCAGGGTATGATTATGTAACTTTTCACTTAAGGGTATAAATCCCCAAATCAAACCACTTAATCAGTTTCATATGAACGTAATTCACTCTAAACCAAACCCTAATTGAGTTTTTATCATCAAATCAAAAAACCCCCAAATTCAATTATCATGTCACACTTAACTTTTACTGAACCACACAATAATGTTGCATTTTTGGAAAAACCTAAAGGGTCTGAAGATTTTACTGAAATCATTTATTTTCTCAATGCTACTCATATTAGGTACGCATTAAGAGTAAAGTCTACTATATATGTTTCCAACATTATACAGTTTTGGTCATCTGCTAAGGTCGAAACTCATAATGAGGAAGTACAAATTCATGCCCTTGTAGATGGGCAGGAGATACTCATAACTGAGGCTTCTATTAGAAGAGATATTATTCTAGGAGATGCTAAGGGTATTGAGAATCTTCATGATTCTATAATTTTTCAAAAACTTTCACAGATGGGCTATGAGAGGCAAAATGATGGTTTAAAATTTTACAAAGATCTCTTTTCTCATCAGTGGAAATTCTTAATCCATACTGTCTTAGTATGTCTTAGTCCAAAGACCACTGGTTGGAATGAATTCAGTAGCAATTTGGCATCTGCTATAATTTGTTTGGCTGATAATGATAAAAGATTTAATTTTTCTAAATTAATTTTTGACAATATGGTTAAGAACTTGGATAGTTCTTCAAGCAAATATTTTATCTATCCAAGGTTTTTAACAAATCTTTTTGGACAATCAGTTTGTTAAAAAGAAAAGTCATAAAAATGTTTATCCCACTCCCTCTCTTACTAAAAAGGTTTTCACTAACAGGAGGAGGGATGGAAAAGATTTCCGGCAAAGTTACACCATTGTTTGCTACAATGTTGGAACTTGCTAGACAAACTCAGGGTGAAGGTTCAGCAACCCCAGCTGTTACCCATCACACACCCATACTTTTGGAATCATCATCACAACAATCTCAAAAGACATACAAACATAGGACTCATTCATAGAACACTGAGCTACCTCAGGCTAGTGGTTCTACTCACATTGTTGCAAATGAGGCTGTCATTGGAGTGAAGAATGACATGTTCGTAAGGGCTGCCACTACTGTGTCTAGCTTAGAAGCAGCACAGGCCAGTGGTACCATCAATAAGACCCAAACCAAGACAACTTCTAATGAGTCTGGTTCCCATGGAACTGATTCAGGTGAAGGACCCAGTCAAATGGCTAATATGGGGGGTTCAGATGCTCAACCTAGGGTTGAGGCTGAGCTTAACACTTTCAATGATCCACCTCTCGGGCTAGGTAACACAAGCCGAAGTGGTGAGGATAGAATTGAACTACTTAAGGAATTGATGGCAACTTGTACCACACTGTCTGCACAAGTTCTTGACTTACAACAACTGACTGCTTCTCAAGGTGGTGAAATCAAATCTTTGAAGAGAAGAGTTAGATTCTTAGAAGGTATCAAAAGGTCAAGAGCTCAAAAACTAAAAAGAGTACATAAAGTGGGCACAACTCAAAGGGTTAGTTCTTATGAGGCTACAAGTTTGGGGGAGGATGCTCCCAAACAGGGGAGGAATGAAAGCCAAGTTTCAAAGGAGGCTAAGGATAATGAGGGTGCTGGATTTGATATGGACATGAGTATTGGTGCAGAGACTGGTGAAAATGAGTTTGCAGTTGCTGATACTCAGGGTAATGAAGTGGTTTTAGAAGAAGTGGTTAAAAGTGTTAATGAAGAACAGAGGGAGCAAGTAGCAGAATCTCAAAGTATTGATGCTGAAAAGCTTGTTGAAGCAGCTAAGATTATGTTGAAAACAGTCAAGAGTATTGGAGAAGTTACTGCTGGTAGTGAGCCTGTTACAGCTGCTAGTGAGTTAGTTTCTGCTGCTGCAACAAAAGAAGTTTCTACTGCTGAACAACAAGTTTCTACTGCTGAGGTTATGACTGATGAAACTATTTTGGCTCAAGCAATGATAGAATTAAAGACATCCAAACCACCAGTCAAAGGTGTTGTTATAAAAGAGCCATCTTATACACCAAAAGCTACACAACCACCTCCACAAGACAAAAGCAAAGGAAAAGCTATACTTATTGAAGAGCCTGTGGAGGAACCTCTTTCAAAAACAAAACAAATGCAACTTGATGCAGAGGTTGCAAAACAACTAGCTGTAGAGTTTGCTGTGGAAAATAAGATAGTTTTGGAACAAAGGAGAATTGCTGCTGAGAAGGAAGCTAAGAATTTAGTATTGATTGCTGCATGGGATGAAGAAAGAGCCCAGTGTGATGCTGATTGGGAACTTGCCCAAAAGCTCACACAAGAAGAACAAGATCAGTATTCAATTGATCAAAAAGCTAGAATGTTGAAAGAGCTTATTGAAGAAAGGAAGAAGTTTTATGCAGCACAAAGGTTAGCAGCAAAGAAGAACAAGCCACCCACCAAAGCACAAAGAAGATCTGTCATGTGTGCATATCTCAGAAATATGGATAATTGGTAACAAAAAGTGTTAACACATTTTGATGATGGCAAAATTGAAGAACTATACAACATTGCCAGGAGAAAGACTGAGAGGTTTGTACCTATGGAGACTGAAGAGGTGGGGAGAAGTTCTAAAAGAACAGGAGAAAAGCTGGTTAAGAAGAGAAGTAAGAAGCAAAAATCTGAAAAAAAAGCAGGCAGAAACAAAGCAAGAGCAAGAGCAGAATGAGCAAGTTAATGAGCAGAAAGCTGATGATAAAGATGACAATGACAAAGTACAAATGCAAGAACTTACAGAACTTGCATTAGTCAATGAAGAAGAAGTCATGGATGCTGTTCCTCTTAGTGTCAAACTTCCAATTGTTGCTGTTACTTCAGGATTACATGGTAAGACAGCATATTGGGATATCAAGAGAGCTGATGGAAAATCTGTGAGGTTTATTAGTTTTCTACAGATGGTCCAACATTTTGATAAAGAGGATATGGTGACTCTATGAAAGCTGTATAAAGATAAGTTTGGTTATAACAGGCCAGAACAAATTTATGATAGAGTCATATGGAGATATTTGAAAGTGATGTTTGAACCACATCATGAGGATGAGGAGTGGAGAAATCTAAAACACAACACAGTTCTACAGTGGAAACTTTTTCAGTCTTGTGGAGTTCATGTTTTAGATGCCCATGGCTTGATAATCTACATGCTTGTAGAGAAAGATTATCCTAAAAAATATCAGAAAGGGATTGTTCATCAAATGCTGCATGGAAAAAGAAGACTGCAACTCCATTATCCTTATGATGACATGGTGTTAGGAATTTCAGAAATAAGATATTTCTTGTTGCTGCCGATAGTGAAAGCTGGTTCCTGCCGATAGCTGTGGCTCCTGCTGAAGCTCATTGCTGCTGATAGCTCTATCTTGTTTCTGCTGATAGTAGTTGTTACTGCGGGTATTGTTAGTTGTTATCCCGTATGTTTAGAATGTTTGTTAGATTTATTTTTAGAAGAGATCATGTTTATCTCTTCACATGTTTTCTTGTATGACGGGTTAGGGTTAGGGTTTCTTATCAGTATAAAAGAAACATCCCGTCTATGAGTTTCATAGATCTTTACAACTTAACAATCTTCAATAAAATATCTTTTAGTTCATTATACGATCCATAGAGGATCATAGTATTAGTTCTTTTCTTTTCTTGTTCGTACTCAGAGATTCTCTTGTAGTGTGCTTGTGATTACATAGGCATCCTACCGATCCACATAGGCTCAAAGATCTAGCAGGTGTGTTAGATTCAACAAGTGGTATCAGAGCCTCGTGAGGATCTCTGATCAAGAAGCAAAAGTTCTCAAAACAATCTCTCTAAACCCTTTCACAATGGGCGACGAAAACCCTGAATTCGCTACCATTAACAATGAAGAACCTGAACCCACAAAAGTTCAACAACAAATTGTTACAACCACTGTGTCCAACAGTAATGCTAAGTTCCCATATCTCAAGAAGGAAGAGTATGAAGTCTGGGCTATGAAGATGGAGTACTGGATCTCCAACAGTGATCACCATCTTTGGAATGTTATCCTCACTGGGAATACCAAGAAGAGAATTGGAAGAGATAAGAATGGGAATATCAAGATTCTCCCTCCTACATCAGCTGAGGAGCAGCTGGCTGTGCAAAGGGAAACTAAAGCAAGAACTCTCTTGCTTCAGGCTCTCCCAGAGGATCACATGGGTGATTTTCATCACCTGGATGATGCTAGAGAAATCTGGCTTGCTGTAAAAGCTAGATTCGGTGGGAATGAGGAGTCCAAAAAGATGAGGAAATCAATGCTTAAGCAGGAATTCCAGGAGTTTAAGATCTCTGAAGATGAAGGTATTCACAAAGGGTATGATCGATTTCACAAGATCCTCAGCCAACTTAATCAGTTGCAGGCTCGACCAGACAATGAAGACTGCAACACAAAGTTTCTGAGGGCTTTACCTCCATCCTGGTCTCAAGTTTCCATAACCCTGAAAGCCAAGGGAGGATTGGACTACCTAAGCTTTGATGATCTGTACAACAAGCTCAAGACCCTAGAGATTGACATCAAAGGGGTTTCTACTTATTCATCTCATACACCTACTCATACTGCATTTGTTAGTGCTACCAGTACTAACAAGGTCTCTCATGGTGATAGCCCAAACCCCTCATCTTCATCTGTTTCCTATTCTCCTGCAACACCAAGATCTCAATCAAGGAATGACAATGTTGTTGAGGAAATTCTTTATTCATTTGTTGCTGAAAGTACTCCACAACAGCAATTTATGTATGATGACTTTGATCAAATTGATCAATTTGATTTGGAGGAGATGGACATCAAGTGGCAGCTGGCTATGCTGTCATTAAAGGTTAACAGGTTTGAGCAGCAGTCAGGGAGGAAGCTCAATCTCAATGGAAGGGAAGGTGCAAGGTTTGACAGAAGGAAGGTGAAGTGCTTCAAATGTGGTCAGATAGGTCACTTTGCCAGAGAATGCCAAGACAAGAAAGTTGATGATAGAACAAGGTATTCGGTATTCAGAATGAAAGAATTGGAGCCAGAGGAAAATAAAGCCCTAGTGTCTATGGATTCAATGCTGGATTGGGAACAACATGAGGAGACTGGAGCTTCACGGATTTATGGGATGATTGCTGGAAATGGAGCTGAGACACATGTGGCTGGAGAATTTAGAATGATGGGCTATCCATCTCAGGTACTTAAGTGTCCTTTTGATTGTGAAATTAAATATACTAAATTGCAAAAGGATAGTGAAATTAAATACACTGAGTTAAAAAGGGAGTTTGATGAGATTGAGCCTGAATATAATAAACTATTTGTTGAAATTCAAGCTTATAAAAAGGCTCTTAAAACAATGGAAAAACAAAAGGCTTGGCATGAAGCAAATCAGCTTGCTTATGAAGAGAAAATAAGGGTTTTACAAAGAGATTTAGAAAACACCACTAATGAACTTAAATATTCTGAATCTCAAGTTGCTAAGATCAAATTAGAAAATCAGGATTTAAAGGCTAAACTGGATAGTGAAGTGGCTAGGATAAATTCATGGCAACAATCAGAAAAATATCTTATTAACTATGGTAATCATTCTGGTTGGCGTAAGAAAGGGTTGGGTGATGTGTGGGTTTTGCAACCTTACAACAGGTTTTACCTCTCGAGGGATCTCAAGAGGCTTACAACCCCACCAGGCAGTGTACCTGACCGATGTAGTATAGTGTAGTGGTAAGTACGGGGGATTGATCGTTCTCCACAGGGAATAGTGTTCGTTAGGTGTGAAAGGCTACTCTAATTAGGTCTAAGGGTTGAGGAAGATTCTTTTTATGTTTTTATATTTTTATGAAAGCAAGTAAAATCTCGGGTTTTGAAGGAATGGGCGGAATTAGTTGCTAGTCAACTAACCCAAATTACTACAGATGCAAATAAAATAAAATAACAAAAATGAAAAGTGGTGAGAAACTTATGTGTGGAGAAATGTGTTTACTTAGATTTCCTTACTCCCTAACTATCTTTTACCGGTTAATTAGTGTGTATTAGTCGCGTGGATGACGGGTGTATTCCTTAATACCATTCGTGGGGTGGCGTACTTACTTCCCCAAACTCTACAAGCTCCTACTTCACTCCTATGTCGAGCCGGCTAGGAAGCTCCTAACATGGGATCACTAGAATTCGCTTGTGCATTAAATACAACCATAAAAACCTTTAGTACGCATTTGGTTCATGTTTCTTAAGACGTTCAAGCAAGTTACCGAATAGGAAGTTAGCCAGTTTTCTTAAGCCTAACATAGATAAACAATCATCCAATACAACTAACAACACACTAACAACCAATAATCAATAGCTAGGTTTCATTAGATCTAAGCAAACACAAGATAAAATTAGCCTAACATGTTAAACAAAAGACAAGCATAAGATAGAATCAAACAACACATAGACATATTGAATGATTAATTGATAACTTATCTTTCAATGAAACATGGAAGATCTCAAGGCAAGAAGCCCTGAAAAAGTAGCTAAAATCGTCTTAGGGTTTTATCCCAAAATTCCACACACTAAGCTCTCCCTTAATGACAAAAATTTAGAAAACTATATATAGACTTTGACATCTGACGGCGTCACCTTATGCATTGTGACGCCGTCACCTCGCCGCTTTTAGGGTTCCCGGGTGACCTTCTTGACGCCGTCCCTCTTTAGCTCTTCAAAAATCCATTCTGGCTTATCAAGGCTTGACGCCGTCGGACCTATAACGTGACGCCGTCCCTCTTTGATTTAAGCCGTGACGCCCTTGATTTAGTTAAAGCGTGACGCCGTCAGAATTCTCATGCAAACTCACTGGCCCGTCATGAGTAAATTTCACATCCAACTTTTCTTGCCAAGGCATGACGCCGTCTGGAGTTAATGTTGACGCCGTCAAAGGTGACTTTCAGCACAATTTTGAGACTTTGCCGTTTTCTTCACTTTTATGCTCCAAAAACGTCCAAAATGCCTCCTTTTCCAGATTTCTCCTCAAAAGTACCTAAAATGACAAAAGGAACGATTTAGGGCAATATTTGATCAAATAAATACGATTTCGGGCTTAAATGACCCCTTAAAAGCGGTACACTTTTCGCCTCATCAAATACCCTTACACTTGAGATTTGCTTGTCCTCAAGCAAATGCGCTTTTATTCTAATCAAAATACAAGTTAGGGGTCATTTAATGCAAACATAAAAGTAATTACAACAAATAATCGTTCCACTTCAATCATAATAAGCACGGAGATTACATACTAGCACCTCACAAGTAGTGTTTAGATACTCACATCTCTCAAGTGTCATCAAAATAAATCTCATAAATGAAAACGGAAAATATCTCTCACTACCTGTCATAGCAAATAGATTACCATAGGCTTGGGAAAGGATCGAAAACCTCCTCCACTAGGCGTAAGCACCTAAGATAAACTATCAAAGAGGGCTTTTAAATGGGTTATAACGTTAGGTGTAGGGAAAAGGAAAACACGGTTTTGTTGGATACGGGATATTTTACTGGTGGCGAGTTAAAGATCTTGATCAATTACATGTACTATACAATGTTGCTAAGCCAAGACTAGACTCGATCTTAAGCTAATGAAAGAAAATAACAAAACATAAACATAAAATAAACATAAAATGAAACGGGATGGTAGTCCGTATGTTTTTTTCTATTTTTCTTTTTCTCATTTTTTTGTATTTTTCTTGAAAATTTTTTTTTTTTTTTTTTTTTTTTTTTTTTTTTTTTTTTTTTTGCATACACTTTTACCCTACCATCCAAAATAATACATCATAGGGGCGTTGCATCCCCTTATACTTGAACTTTTACATAACTTTACAAATAACTATTCTAATGACTCGAATTAAGATAATTGAAAAACTTGGAGTACTTTTAAAACATTTAGCACATATGGGGGTAATAAATGATGTTCTTCCCCATTACTCCATTACACTAGTACTTTACCCATGAGTCCCAATCGTCCCAAAACAATATGTACAAGGATATGACTCGACTTAGCAACCATGTAATCAATTAGATAATTAACTTGGGTTTAAACAAATGTTGTAACAATAATGCACTAAAAATGAGTGCATATAAGGTAGGCTAAGGCGATTTGGGTGTACATTTAAGTGGGGTGTAACAAATTCTTCCTTTAAGTAAAATGCTTAAAGGTTGAAACGAAAAGATAGGCTCTGAGGGGTGTACTAGGGGTATCGTGTACTAAAAATGAGTACAACGCAAAGGGTGTGGGAGAATTACTTGACCAATGTAGCCGAAGTAATAATAACAAAAACACAGGTGTAAAACAATGGGTTAATCCTAATGCCTCTTATCATGTAGTAAATCTAACTACACGAATGTAGTCTCACTTGTGGCCTTGGAATGGTCCTAACGCAAGTTCTAGAATCTAAGTGCTACCGGTACACACATCATAGCATAAATGTTTTTCCTACCAATTCTAGGGGCGAACCTCACATATTTGGGAGTGGAAAATTTTTTAGTGGTACGGTTTCGTGCTAGTCATATAACTCCTATCCGTGAGACGCTCATTAAGATCAAAGTTTCACTCCTAAATGTTGTAAAAAATTTTAAATTTGGCACTAAAATTGCCCTAACAGGTATTTATCGTAGTTTTATTACACATCTACTATTAAACAAACAAAAATCAAGCGTAATAGCATTCTCTAAAATCGTACTTTTACCCCCCTTACACTTAAGATGAACATTGTCCCCAATGTTCAAATAACAAGATGTAAAAGCATAAAGTAAAAGAATGAAATCAAATACTCCCCTGATTCGCTCGGTGGATAATGAAGTAACACGGTTAAATCTTCTTCCAAAGTAATGTTGAAGCTCCATGACTAATGCATCGCCATAAGCTTGATCCAAAAACATTTCCTTGTCCAAAATAACCTGTTAAACCTGAGAAAACAAACACGAAAACCTGCATAACATCGGCGGGATAAATCTATATAAGGATATAATGCTTGTGGAATGATAACTTTGCAGATTCCTGGAGATTATAAGTTAGAGATTTAATAAAAACTTTTTATGAAAACAAAACTTTCAAAAAATTTTGAAAATTAAATCTGACGCCGTCAGGTTATAAACCCTGACGCCGTCAGAAATGACCTGACAAAAATTCTCATTTTAAGTTTCCGGAAAATTTCTGGAAAAACCTTTACCTTACTTCCTGAAAATCCTGCAAGACATCATTATGACTCGATACAAGCATTTGACTCAAACAAATACGAATATGTATGTTCATTTATTACTATTATGATTCATGTTCATTTGTGTTCTAATAAACCGATTTAGATTTCCCTTACACTTAACTTTTGCAAAATACCTTTATATGTAGTTAAGACGAAGTTAAAAACAAGATAAAGCATTTTCACAACTTAGTTTTTAACATGAATCAATAAGAATAAAAATTAAACACACATACGGAAATAAATAAAAACAAACAAACAAATAAATAAACACACAAAGCAAATAAACCATGGGCTGCCTCCCAAGAGCGCTTGTTTTTGTTCGAGTCACGAGCCTGACTCTACCCTTATTTAATGGATAAAGGAGAGGTTTTCCCTACACTTAGGATTAAGTGCGGGTGATAGTAGCGATACACACCAGCTCGGTAGGAGTATGCCACGTGAGGAAAGAGTGGTGGATGAATTATATGCTCAAAGGGGTGTGCTCCTTTCATCATAACCTTGCCTAGTTTACTTTGGTCAATGGGTGAATTAAAGTTTCCTCCTAAAAAGGGATCATCTTCTATCAACTTTGAGAGACTCCTAATTGGGGATCCATCTTGACCTAATAAACCCGGTTTAAACCCATAATGTTTCTTACGATCAATCATGAATGGGTGATGTAAGTATGTAAGGTTATGGTTCACTCCTATGTTGGCTTCCTCTCTACAAGGCTTAGAGTCTACTACCTTCAACATAAAACTACCCGGACTATATGGTTTGATGGGTGGGTCGGGTCCTAATTTAATTCCTAAGTTCACATCTAAGGATGGAAGATTAGGTAATGGTTTTGGTTTAGGCTCCGGTTCATCAAAACTAGGAACTTCCATAGAACTAAAAGAAAGGTTGTGATCACTAAAAGCATTCAAACCTATTTCTTCTAGTTGTGTTTGGTCCAAGGGCTCTACCTCTATTGGGGTTCCTATAGTCTCCTCAACTTCTTCCGGGTAAGTCACGGGTGGTGTGTGTGCCTCAAATGATGGTAGGACTTGTGGGGTACTTGGTGGGCTTATGTTACTTACCTCATCATTCCTTATGTCAAGATCACCTATATCTTCATCATGTGTTTTAGTAGGATCTAACCCTAACATTTTCCCAAGTATCTCAAGTGCTTCTCTAGGCATCTTAACTTCTATATCCGAATCATAAGGATCATCCTCAATATTATGACTGCTATATTCAAATTTCCCAAAAGATTCATCATGTGTTTCTTGAGATTCATCATCATCGATCATAAAACCTAGGTCTTTTTGATCAATGTGATCATGTTCGGCTAAATCCTCCATCACATCAAGGTCACCTATGTGTTTGTTTTGTACTATGGCATTACATGACAACCACTTAGGTATCTCAACACTAACATATTCATCCCCAAACAAACTTGTTTCATGATCCTTGAAATTTGTGGTCAATTGACTTGTACTAAAGTTTGTTGGGTTGTCTACTATATAATAATATTGGGCACACTCTTCAATAGCTTCCCATGCTTTCTCAGCACTTAATTCCCTAATATCCCTGCCGGCAATATGGTAAATGTACCTTTGGGCTTGTCGGTCGACATGATTGTAAAAGAATTGAGTTAGGGACCAAAAATCGAAGTTATGATGAGGGACTTTTTGGAGTAAATATTTAAAACGAGTCCATGCATCATAGAGAGGTTCATCTTTATGTTGTTTAAACATCAAGATGTCATATGGAGTGGGTGAATTACGTGGTTGGTAGTATGGTGGATTCGCGTTCTCCATAATGGTGAACGGAAGAGTCAATGGAAATTACGAACAAACACACAAAGAAATAAGATAGACTAAAGAAAACCTAGAAAAATAAAATAAAAATCTCACTAGAAAGGAATCTAGTGAGTAGACCTAATAGAAATAAAAATTCAACCTAAACAATAACTATTCCCCGGCAACGGCGCCAAAAACTTGATGCGTGGGTTTTGCAACCTTACAACAGGTTTTACCTCTCGAGGGATCTCAAGAGGCTTACAACCCCACCAGGCAGTGTACCTGACCGATGTAGTATAGTGTAGTGGTAAGTACGGGGGATTGATCGTTCTCCACAGGGAATAGTGTTCGTTAGGTGTGAAAGGCTACTCTAATTAGGTCTAAGGGTTGAGGAAGATTCTTTTTATGTTTTTATATTTTTATGAAAGCAAGTAAAATCTCGGGTTTTGAAGGAATGGGCGGAATTAGTTGCTAGTCAACTAACCCAAATTACTACAGATGCAAATAAAATAAAATAACAAAAATGAAAAGTGGTGAGAAACTTATGTGTGGAGAAATGTGTTTACTTAGATTTCCTTACTCCCTAACTATCTTTTACCGGTTAATTAGTGTGTATTAGTCGCGTGGATGACGGGTGTATTCCTTAATACCATTCGTGGGGTGGCGTACTTACTTCCCCAAACTCTACAAGCTCCTACTTCACTCCTATGTCGAGCCGGCTAGGAAGCTCCTAACATGGGATCACTAGAATTCGCTTGTGCATTAAATACAACCATAAAAACCTTTAGTACGCATTTGGTTCATGTTTCTTAAGACGTTCAAGCAAGTTACCGAATAGGAAGTTAGCCAGTTTTCTTAAGCCTAACATAGATAAACAATCATCCAATACAACTAACAACACACTAACAACCAATAATCAATAGCTAGGTTTCATTAGATCTAAGCAAACACAAGATAAAATTAGCCTAACATGTTAAACAAAAGACAAGCATAAGATAGAATCAAACAACACATAGACATATTGAATGATTAATTGATAACTTATCTTTCAATGAAACATGGAAGATCTCAAGGCAAGAAGCCCTGAAAAAGTAGCTAAAATCGTCTTAGGGTTTTATCCCAAAATTCCACACACTAAGCTCTCCCTTAATGACAAAAATTTAGAAAACTATATATAGACTTTGACATCTGACGGCGTCACCTTATGCATTGTGACGCCGTCACCTCGCCGCTTTTAGGGTTCCCGGGTGACCTTCTTGACGCCGTCCCTCTTTAGCTCTTCAAAAATCCATTCTGGCTTATCAAGGCTTGACGCCGTCGGACCTATAACGTGACGCCGTCCCTCTTTGATTTAAGCCGTGACGCCCTTGATTTAGTTAAAGCGTGACGCCGTCAGAATTCTCATGCAAACTCACTGGCCCGTCATGAGTAAATTTCACATCCAACTTTTCTTGCCAAGGCATGACGCCGTCTGGAGTTAATGTTGACGCCGTCAAAGGTGACTTTCAGCACAATTTTGAGACTTTGCCGTTTTCTTCACTTTTATGCTCCAAAAACGTCCAAAATGCCTCCTTTTCCAGATTTCTCCTCAAAAGTACCTAAAATGACAAAAGGAACGATTTAGGGCAATATTTGATCAAATAAATACGATTTCGGGCTTAAATGACCCCTTAAAAGCGGTACACTTTTCGCCTCATCATTGGGATATGAGGTTGGGGAATATAACCCTAGAATATTTGACCCTACCCCTAAGGAAGTTGATTATCAAATTCCTGTTAAGTTTGTTAAGGAAGGAGGGATGAATGCAGTTCCTCCACCTATAAGAGGTGTTTTTAAGCCTGTCCCTATCCACTCAGCCCTTGACCTTGACTTTGATGATTCACAAATGACTTATGGCAAAAAGGCAAAGAACTTGCCTGATCTTGATTGTGTCTCTAATGAATTTGTCTCTTGTTCTTACAGTGACAAATCTGAAGAAATCAAGACTGATGACTATGCCACATGTGGATCAAGTGAGAAGTCTGCATCAATAAGATCAGAAGATCTGTCTTCAAAAGTGGCTACTGATGTTTCTTTTGATAATGTTAAATACAATAATGTTTCTAGTTTAGGTTTTGTTTCAAACAGTTATGGTTGTGATTTTAATTTTGTTAAGGATAATTTTGATTCATGTGTTGGTTTGAATTCTTCTGATTGCAATAAGAAAGATAATGTTAAGAAAAAGTCCCCTAGAAAGAAATCTTGCTTTGTGTGTCGTAGTTATGATCATCTTATTAAAGATTGTGACTATTATGAAAAACAGATGGGTAAATATGCTTGTCAAAATAGGTCTGTGTGGAACAATGTCAATGATATTCCCCCATATATTCCACAAGCAGCAAGAATAAACTCTTATAGAGCTTCTGTTGCTGCTGGCAAGTCAATTCCAGCTGGTAAGCCCGTTGCTGCTGGCAAGCCAGTTCCTGCTGGTAAGCCGGTTGCTGCTGGCAAGTCCATTCCTGCTGGTTGGAGAAACAATGTTACTAGACCTCTCTACAGACCTACCAGCACTTACTTTCAAAATGATATGTGGCCTGTTTATTTTGACACCTTACACATGGGAGGGGAAAGATGGGGAACTGCTGTTAAGTCCTCAGCATGTTGTTCTTGGAGAAACAATAACAAATATATGAGAATGGGGTCCAAGAACAATGGTGGATCTCATCAATCTCCATGGCTTAATTTTTATTGATCCACAAGGCAGACCCAAGTCAGTAATGACTTGGGCCTCCCATGTATCTAACATTGTTGTATGTATTTTTGTTCTGTAGGACATTCCTTTTAAGAGTAAAGATGTAGGTATTGTTGACAGTGGTTGTTCAAGGAGTATGACAGGAAATTTGGAAAGGTTGCATAACTTTGTACCCTTTTATGGAGGAACTGTGACATTTGAAGGAGGTGATGGAAAGATTACAGGGAAAGGAACCATTAAGACTCCTAAACTGGACTTTGAGAATGTTCTCTATGTGAAGGAACTCAAAAACTTCAATTTGTTCTCTGTCTCACAAATATGTGATAAGAAGAATGGAGTTCTCTTCACTGAGACTGACTGTCTTGTGCTCTCCAAGGACTTCAAGATGCCTGATGAAAGTGAGATAGTGCTAAAAGTTCCAAGGACTCACAACCTGTATTGTTTCAATCTGAATGATGTTAAGCCTGAGGGTAAACTTACTTGTATGGTGGCAAAAGCTTCTATGGATGAAGCAAACAAATGGCATAGAAGAATGGCACATGTGAACTTCAAGACTATCAACAAGCTGGCAAAGAATGGCTTAGTGCAAGGACTCCCTTTCAAGACCTTCACAAATGAACACAATTGTGTTGCCTGTAATAAAGGAAAGCAACACAGGGCATCATACAAGGCCATTACTGCTGTGAGCACCATCTCTGAGCCTCTGCAACTGCTTCATATGGATCTTTTTGGTCCAACTTCTATCAGAAGTAGAGACCATAAGTATTTTTATCTGGTGATTACTGATGAGTTTAGCAGGTTTTCTTGGACTTTCTTTTTAGGTACTAAAAATGAAACCTATTCTGTGATTAGGGATTTTATTACCTTAATTGAAAACCAGCTAAATAGAAAGGTTAAGGCTATAAGGTGTGATAATGGAACTGAGTTTAAAAACTCTAATTTAATTGAATTTTGTGGGAATAAGGGGATTAAAAGAGATTATAGCAGTGCCAGAACCCAACAACAAAATGGGGTTGCAGAAAGGAAAAATAGGACCCTTATTAAAGCAGCTAGATCTATGCTAGCTGACTCTAAGTTGCCTACCATGTTTTGGACTGAAGCAGTAAGCACTGCTTGCTATGTACTGAATAGGGTATCTATTACTAATCCCCACAACAAAACTCCTTATGAGCTCTTGTCTGGAAAGGTTCCCAACATTAGTTACCTTAAGCCTTTTGGATGTCATGTAACTATCTTGAATACTAGTGATCACCTAGGTAAATTTGAAGAGAAGGCAGATGAGGGGTTCATTGTAGGATATTCTGCTCATAGTAAGGCCTATAGGGTTTATAACTTGTCTGCTAAGAGGGTAGAAGAAACACTCAATTTAAGGTTTCTAGAAGACAAACCTAATTTACAGGGTGCAGGTCATGACTGGTATTTTGACCTAGATTATCTGACTGATTCATTAGGTTATTCTAGATATAAAGCTAATCAATCTGTAGGTACACATGTTTATCCATCTAACAATGCAGGTACCTCAGATGATGAGTCTGATTCAGAGTGTGATGAACAACCCATAGTTGTTCCTTCTTTTCCCTCTAACCACTTTTCAGGTACAGAACTCAAAGATACTTCTGATAAGACTGAAGATAATTCAAGTTTTGCAGAAGACCTTGCTAGGCTTCAAAGACAAGAACATCAAGCCAAGAGAGCTGCTGAAAAGTTTGGTTCTGGGTTTTCACAAGAAACAGTGGAGCTATTGAGAAATGCTGAAGCTGAAGTCAGAAGACAAATGGCTTCTGCTGGTAGTACACCTGTTACTGCTGATACATCTGCTATTCCTGCCGATGTCACCACTCTTGCTGCTTCTTTGTCTACTCCATCTGCTGATTTATTGGGATTCAGTGAGCCTCCAACTAGATTCCCAAGTCCATCTGATCTTGGAAATTCACTCTCTTCAGCAGCTAAACTGAATGATCCTCATCATCAATCAAGATCTGGAATTTTCACTCACTCTTCTTATGATGGTGAAGCAAATCCCTCTATTACTAATCAAGCTACAACCTATGAAGTAGATCCTGTTGTTACCAAGAGGATTAACACTGTACATCCTCAATCTTTGATTCTTGGTGATCTCAATTCCCCTGTTCAAACAAGAAGCAGGTTAAGTCAATTCAAGTTTGGAGAATCTGCTTTTCTCAGTTATATTCAGGAACAGTTAAGGAGCAATCACACTGACTATCTTCATTGCCTCTATGCTTGCTTTCTATCTCAAATTGAACCAAGTAGTGTAGCTCAAGCCCTTGATAATTCTGATTGGGTTGAGGCTATGCAAGAGGAAATGAAGCAGTTCAAGAATCAGAAAGTATGGGAATTAGTACCATTGCCTAAAGGAAAACATGCAATTGGAACTAAATGGATTCTAAAAAATAAACGAGATGCTAGGGGAATTATGGTTCGAAATAAAGCTAGATTGGTAGCTCAAGGACATAGACAAGAAGAGGGTATCGACTATGATGAGGTGTTTGCACCAGTAGCAAGAGTTGAAGCTATTCGATTATTTTTGGCTTTTGCTTCATTTATGGGGTTTGTGGTTTATCAGATGGATGTGAAGAGTGCATTTCTGTATGGAAGTATTGAAGAGGAAGTGTATGTTACTCAACCACAGGGATTTGTGGATCCACAACATCCTGATTTGGTTTATAAAGTGGTGAAAGCACTCTATGGACTTCATCAAGCACCAAGAGCATGGTATGCCAGGTTGTCTGCCTTTCTACTTAAACATGGTTACAGAAGAGGAACAATAGATAAAACACTCTTCATAAGGAAGAATTTTAAAGATATCATCTTGGTACAAGTGTATGTAGATGATATTATTTTTGGTTCTACTAATGAAGTCTGGTGTAAGGATTTTGAGGAATTAATGAAAAGTGAATTTGAAATGAGTGCTATGGGGCAGATGACATTCTTCTTGGGCTTACAGGTTCAACAAAGACCAGATGGTATCTTCATAAACCAAGAAAAGTATGTTCATGACATACTTAAGAAGTTTGACTTGGAAAGTGTGAGGACTACTACAACACCTTTTGAAGCTCCAAAGCCTAAATCCAATACTGAACCTGATGATGCTGTAAATGTTCACTTATACAGGTCTATGATAGGTTCTTTGATGTATTTGACAGCTTCAAGGCCTAATATCATGTTTGCAGTCTGTGCTTGTGCTAGACATCAGGTTACACCTTTGACTTCCCATTTAAATGCTGTCAAGAGAATCTTCAAGTATTTAAAAGGACAGCCTAAGCTGGGACTTTGGTACCCAAAGGATTCTTCTTTTGTACTGGAAGCTTATAGTGACAGTGACTATGCTGGAGCAAACTTTGATAGAAAATCTACTACTGGGGGTTGCCAATTTTTGGGAAGAAGGTTGGTTTCTTGGCAATGCAAGAAGCAGACTATTGTGGCTACATCTTCTACTGAGGCAGAGTATGTTGCTGCTGCTAGTTGCTGTGGACAGGTCCTTTGGTTGCAAAATCAATTGTTAGATTATGGGTTCAACTTCATGAACACTAAAATTTTCATTGACAACCAAAGTACCATCTGTATTGTTAAAAATCCAGTGTTTCATCAAAGAACAAAGCACATAGAGATTAGGCATCATTTCATAAGGGATGCTTATGAGAAGCATCTCATTCAGGTGCTTAAGATCGACTCTGATGAGAATGTGGCTGACCTGTTGACTAAAGCATTTGATGGTCCAAGATTCAACTATCTGATGGTTCATATTGGAATGCTCAATCCTTAGGTGCTGAGATTAAGGGGAGGTTTAAGCCTAAGGGGAGGCTTGTTGTTGTTGTATATCTTTCTTTCTTGATTTTTCTTATTTTTTTTCTTTTGGTTTGTTTCTTATTTCTTTTAGATTAAAAAAAATAAAATAAAATAAAAAAATTCTTGTATATTTTGTGTGCTAATAAGTTGGTTTTAAGCAACACCTTGCAGGTACAGTGTTGGTGTTTACACCTACACAACAAATGGTATTCAACTCACCATGTCTCACAGACAAGAAAGAGTTGACTCACCATGAGGGTACGGCTCTGGTGTGATAATCAAATCCGTTGATAGCTGTAATAGCTTGCTCAAAGCTATAGGGTACTTCAACTCACCCATGGTTCATTCCTGAGAGTTGAAATGGTTCTCAATTCACCATGGATGTAACCCTTTAAGGGATCCAAAGAATTGGCTAGTCCACAAAAGTATGGTTTGTGGTAAAGACATTTGGTATCCATATTTGGTCTTCAATTCACCAAGGTTCAGTTGAAACCAAGAATTGGCTAGTCCTGAGCAAACGGCTACAGGTAAAGACTGTTGATGCAAATAATGTTCTAAAAACGTTATTTATATCTTTCGATTACTTCACGTTTTGAGGATGACAAAATGTGAACTCACGTTACGTTAAAATTAACGTTAACAAGTTTTTAATTGGAAGATCCCGTTTCTACGCAAATCACTCTTGAACAAAGTTACAACTTGGACTAGTGATCAAAGAAGTGAATTCATGTTTTGAAAATTCACATTTTAAATGGGACAAAACATTTTTTTTTCAAAAATACACATGACAAATTATTTTTGAAATATTAAGAAATGTTTTAATGGAAAAATAAGTTTGAAAATCACAACAGTTATTGATCCGTGTGTGAGTATATATAAATAAATATAGTATCGTGCACACGTGATACCTTGGGAAATAACAAGTCAAACCTTAGGAAAAGGTCAAACTTGCAAAACCCGTGAATGTGATGTGTGTGATACCGGGCAAGTGATCACCCGGGTCGTGTCCCAACGAGATGTGAATGGGCCATTTGTGGAAAGCTTTGGATTAGAGTGATTGATGATTTAGATTGCTTTTGATTTTGCTTTGTTTAACAATTCTAAATAACAAATTTAAATCAGATATGCACAACAAAATTAAACGCTAAGGACTTAACTTAAAAACGCGCAACGAAAAATCTAAAAATGATTAAAAAGTAAAATTTATGAAATTTAAAACCTAAAAATGTAAAATTACTAAAAACTTATTTTAAAACTTAAATTCTATTTTTTTACACTTTTGATTTAATTATTTCTAATTATTAATTATTTAAATACTAATTAAACTAATTTAAATTATAAAAAATACTAAATGAGCTAAGAAAAATCTAAAACTTTTTCTAAAAATATTATTAAGTAAATAGAAGCTAAGAAAATTATAAAATTGAAATTTACTTAATTAAAATTTAAAAAGATAAATTCTATTAAATAGAAGCTATCACTATTTTTCTATTTTTGATTTTCTTAAGGACTAAAAATGAAATTATATTTTTCCTAGATTAAAAATGATAAAAGAAAATTATGAAAATTAGAATTATATTTTTCTGATTAATATTCTATTTTTTATGATTTAAATACTATTTTAAACTAATAAAAAAAGATTAAAAATATTAAAACTATTCAGAAAATTATGAAAATTTACAGGTAAATCTAAAATATTATTAAAAAGCTAGGAAAAATAAAATGAAAAGTTGACTAAGCCAAATAAGCAGATTTGGGCAGATAAGCAGTTGGCAAATAAGCCAAAAATAAGCTAAAAAGCTCAAAACTCAACCAAATGCTCAGAACAGATTAAGCCAACTTAAATAAGCACAAATCAACTTATTTCAAATAGCTAATCCACAAAATAAGCCAATTAAGCACCTTGACTGTTGCAAAATTAAGAGAGAAACTAGCAGAAAATAGCAAACTTCCAAGGCAGATTAAGCAGTCTAAATAAGCACTGAGATGCAATATTATGGGGGAAAAAGGTAGCCTGAACTATGAACTATCTTAAAAACCTAAAAGCCCCATCACAAACTTCCCAATTGAACCCTAATTTAGCCCTAGATCAGCAACTCAGAACAAGGTTCAACCCTGATGAATTTGACTTTTGCAGAAAAACTCTAAAGCTGACTTTGGTGAACTTTGATTGCTTCTAATTTGACTGAAAACATGATTATAAGCTACTGAATGATGAAAATAAGCTATGCTAACAACTATTGAACTAACATGAATGAAGATGGAACTCAAAATCTCAACAGTGAACAAACTAGATCAATTCAAAGGTCACTTTGACTTTTTATCAAATAAGGCCTGGATTTTATGGTTTGACTGAGCTAGATGATCCTAGTGTGACATGTCTAAACAACAAACAACAACAGAAACAACCTGTATGCCACAGAGATCAGCAAATCCAAACACCCCTTAACAACTGATTTTCAAAGCAACACATAAATTCAAATCACAATACTGAATCAAGGCTTCATATTAACATATAACAAGACTATTTGAGCAGAAATCAACAATGATCTAAGCATGAAACACAGAAATGAACCATATGCTATATTGACTGTTATGAAGAGATTCAAAGTAACTATGGATTTTAAATAACAAGCAACATGTTTTGTGGTATGAATCTACTTAATAATAACTCAGAAACACAGAAACACAAGGATCAAAGCATATAAACAACTAAAACAGTGAAATGTCAAATTGCATAAAATTGCTTACAACTGAAATTCCTCCTCAGCATGAACAGAGGAGTCTCACTAAGCTAGCCTATCTTTAGATAGGCCAAGAGCTTCCATTTCTCCCTTGAACTACCAAATCCACCCACTGCATCAATATCTTCACCACAGTTGACTTTTGTTGACTGTTTTTTATATTTTTGATTTTCTATTACTAATCCAAGTTTTAAGGTCTCTAAAAGCTTAAATAAGCTTTGTGGGAGCTTAAGTGAACCTAAGAAGTCCAGGGAACAACTACAAACAATATTCTCCAAATTAAGATTTTTGAAATAAAAAGAAAATTACATGAACTGAGAATTGAACTGAAACTTGAATTATATTACTTTGAAACTTCAAACTTACAATATTAAAGCTGAGATTACAATTTCCTAAATTAATTTGGACTGAAAAACATTTAAGCATAAATTCGACATAATAAAAATAAGCTAAAAATTACACACTTGGCTTCCTTGCTTCTCTTTCTTTTATAGCTGAGGATTAGGGTTTAGGGACACCTTCTGAGCAAATCCCACTTGAAATCTTGGCCATTGGATTCTTTTTAGCCGTTGATTGGATTTTGGCGCCAAAAACTGATAATCCACTTTTTCTGATAGCTTGAAAACCTAGAAGATGCATTTAATGCATTTTGGAGTTTGGTGGAGGGATTGGATAACAAGGACAAGGTTGGTGAGCTGGAGGTGAGGGGGTGGTCTGAGTTTGCAGAGGTGAGTGGGAGAGGGTGAGAGTTTTTTTTATTTAATTGTGGGAGGGAAGGGGTTTGTTTGACCGAAGGTTTGACCCGGCTTAACTAAGAAAGGGTGGATCGGGTTGGGTTTTGGGCTTGGGTTAATGATTGGGCTTGGGATAGGATAAATGGGATGGGTTATTTTTTAGTTAAGGATGGGCTTGGTTATTTATTTTGGGTCCGGTTGTTAAAGTTAAATCACAAGGACCATTCTTGTAATTCCTGAAATTATGAGGACCGAACTTGCACATCTTCCAAAATACACCAAGGGTAAATCCTGCCATGTTTCCATAATCCAAGAACCAAAATTGCACTTTTCTATTTTTTAAAATTCCCAGGGACCAATTTTGCAAATTCTGAAATTGCAGGGACCAAACTTGTAATTTATTCAAAATTTTCACCAAAGGACTAAATATGATAATTTATGATTTAAAAAGGACCTTTGGTGATTTTTCTGACAAAACAAATGCTTAGGGACTAGTTTTGACAAGTTTTGAAACTTGAGGGACTGAAACTGCCAATTTTGCAAACTTTGTTCGTTTTTCAACTGTTTTTAAACATTTTGCATTTAAAACATATAAAACACAATCCCTGGGATATTTTCAGTATTTTGATGCATTTCTGAGTGTTTTTGGATGTTTTGGCAGTTCAGATAAGACAAAAATGATGAGTATTTAGACACTCATCAATCCCCCACACTAAACTATTGCTAGTCCCTAGCAATCTTTTATGAAGTTTTAATGGATTTTTCTCTTTACCAGATATCCATCATTTCTGGAGTAGCCAATTGTTTTAGTTCAAGTAAGAACCTTGGTACAATGATAACCAAATGATTTTGAGCAAACCATCAGCTGTCAACGGTTTTGATTTGTCTTTACCAGAAGCCGTTTGCTTCTGGACTAGCCAACTCTTAGATAAATTATCAATATTATCTTTGGTGAGCTGAATACCAATTATGGATTTTCACTGCCTTTACCACAAGCCACAACCTTGCAGGCTAGCCAACTCTTCACTTTTAAAGATATGGCGAGTCGAAAACCATACAATTTTTGGCAAATTGCAAGCCATCAACGGATTTGAGACATCTTTACCAAGAGCCGTTTGCTCTTGGATTAGCCAATCCTTTTGTGGGTTAGACATGGCGGACTGATAACCATTTTATTTCGTTCTAAGTGAGAAAAAATTTTAAAATTTTGGCTAAAATGGGGGTACTAGATGGTACGTTTGATTAAATTCGCTAGAATTCCCCCCACACTTAGAACTGAATATTGCCCTCAATATTCAAAGTACCGGTTGTTAAACCAACACTTAGAACGTGAAAGGGAAATATTAATAGCCATTTATTTGATATACAGACTTTTTTTTTTTTTTTTTTTTACAGACTTTTTTTTTTTTTTTTTTTCTGAAAATTTCCATATATACAACATGTGGGGCATCTCCCCCACACTAGGGTGGTAGAAAATAGAAAGAAGTCAGAAATATGGGTGAAAACCCATATGGTGCTTGAGTTTTTGATCACCGAGTCACTAGCTTGACTCGATCCCCGCATTCATTGGTTCTTGGGGAAAGTTTGAAGATCCGGGACAACCATGGGTGGTATGTCCTCTCCAAAGTAATGTTTCAACCGGTGGCCATTCACTTTAAAGTTAGGTCCGTCAGCTTGAGATAACTCAACGGTACCATATGGATAAACTTTTGTGATAGTGAATGGACCAGACCAACGGGATTTGATTTTTCCCGAGAAGATCTTCAATCTTGAATTGAAAAGAAGGACTCGATCACCAACATTGAAAACGCGGTTCTTAATTTTAGAGTCATGAATCTTCTTTGTCTTTTCTTTGTAGATCAAAGAGTTCTCATATGCTTGATCACGAAGTTCATTCAATTCATTTATTTGAACTTTTCGGTGATCACCCGCTGTCTGAAGGTCAAAGTTTGCATGCTTGAGGGCCCAGTAGGCTTTGTGCTCAAGCTCAATCGGTAGATGACACGCCTTTCCGTACACAAGCTTGTATGGAGTACACCCGATGGGTGTTTTGTAAGCTGTACGAAAGGCCCAGAGTGCGTCATCTAGCTTATCCGACCAAGATGCACGATTTTCTCCTACGGTCCTTTCTAAGGTTCTTTTAATTCCTCGATTGGTAACTTCCACTTGCCCACTTGTTTGGGGGTGATACGCGGTAGAAAGACGGTGTGTAACACCATACTTTTGCATGACTTTATCAAACTTGTCATTGCAGAAATGCGTACCACGATCACTGATGATAGCACGTGGAGTTCCAAAACGAGCAAAAAGAGATTTCAAAAATTTCACAACAACTCGGGCATCATTTGTGGGTAAAGCTTTCGCTTCAACCCATTTTGACAAATAGTCAACAGCCACGAGTATATATTTGTTTCCTCGAGATGATGGAAATGGCCCCATAAAGTCAATGCCCCATATGTCAAAGATTTCACAAACTTGAATGACATTTTGTGGCATTTCATTTCTTTGTGAAATATTTCCGTAACGTTGACAATCGTCACAAGCTTTGACTATTTCCTGGGCATCCTTGTAAATTGTGGGCCAATAAAAACCGGAATCAAACACCTTTTTGGCGGTGTAGTTGGGATTATGATGTCCCCCAGTAGGTCCAGAATGGCAAGCCTTGAGAATATCGATGGCTTCCTGACCATAAACACACCGCCGGATGACTTGATCCGCACAGATTTTAAACAAGTAGGGGTCGTCCCAGAAATAATGTTTGACATCCTTGAAGAACTTATTCTTCTGTTGGGACGACATCCCTTTCACAACAAAGTTACCCGCATGGTAGTTTGCAAAGTCGGCAAACCATGGGGTAGTCGAATCTCCACGAAAAGCAACCGCATTGAGTGTTTCGAGAGGAAATGTTTCATTTATTTCCTTTTTCTCGAAAACATCTTGGTGTGGGTTTTCTAATCGGGACAGATGATCAGCTGCTAGGTTCTCAGCTCCTTTTTTATCACCTATTGTGATATCAAATTCTTGTAGGAGGAGAACCCAACGGAGCAATCTCGGCTTTGCATCTTGTTTTGCAAAGAGATATTTGAGAGCCGAGTGATCCGTATACACCACGCATTTGGTCAAGATCAAATATGGCCGAAACTTCTCAAAGGCATACACCACAGCCAACAATTCTTTTTCTGTAGTGGTGTAATGAGTTTGAGCTTCAGTCATAGTTTTACTCGCGTAGTGGATAGGCTGAAAATGTTTGGCTTTGCGTTGCCCCAGGACTGCACCGATAGCAAAATCACTTGCATCGCACATGAGTTTAAATGGCAAGTCCCAGTCGGGGGCAACTAAAATGGGTGCTTCAGTAAGCTTTTTCTTTAGAGTTTGAAAAGCTTCAACGCACTCAGGAGAAAAGATAAAAGGAGCATCTTTTTCAAGGAGATGAGTCATAGGCCGGGCGATTTTAGAAAAATCTTGTATGAATCTACGATAGAATCCGGCATGACCCAAAAAACTCCGAATACCTTTGACGGTAGTGGGGTGAGGTAATTTACTGATGACATCAACTTTAGATCTGTCAACCTCAATACCACTCTTAGAAATCTTATGGCCGAGGACAATGCCCTCTTTAACCATAAAGTGACTCTTCTCCCAATTTAGACAAAGATTGGTGTCTTTACACCTTTTCAACATGTTTTCTAAATTGGAGAGACATGCTTGGAACGAATCCCCAATGACCGAGAAGTCATCCATAAAGACCTCCATCGTTTTACCGATCATGTCGGTAAATATGGCCATCATGCACCTTTGGAACGTTCCCGGAGCATTACATAAGCCAAAAGGCATACGTTTATAGGCAAAAGTTCCATAAGGGCATGTAAAGGTAGTCTTTTCTTGATCTTGCGGATCAATGGGAATTTGAAAGTAACCCGAGAAACCGTCAAGGAAACAATAGTACTCGTTTCCCGCTAATCTCTCAAGCATCTGGTCCATGAAGGGTAGAGGAAAATGGTCTTTACGGGTGGCATCATTTAACTTGCGATAGTCAATGCAGACACGCCATCCCGTAACCAATCGAGTTGGAATCAACTCATTTTCTTCATTTGTGACAACAGTAATGCCACCCTTTTTAGGAACGCAATGAATGGGACTAACCCAAGGACTATCCGAGATAGGGTAAATCAATCCGGCATCAAGAAGTTTGAGAACCTCTTGTTTGATAACCTCATGAATTTTAGGATTCACCCTTCTTTGATGTTGAACTGCCGGTTTAAAGTCATCCTCCATTAAAATCTTGTGAGTACAAAATTCAGGGTTAATACCCTTGATGTCGGAGAGCTTCCAAGCAATTGCTTGCTTGTGTGACTTCAAAACTTTTATGAGAGCAGTCTTTTCATCCTCACTCAAATCCTTAGCAATTATGACAGGTAATTTATCATCACCCTCCAAAAATGCATACTCGAGATGAGGTGGTAAGTCCTTAAGTTCGACCTCAGGAAATTCATCGTTTTTCTCAACAGATTTGATTTCCTCTTTATGGAGTTTTTGTGGAAGAACAGGAGGAAAAGAGGGATCTTCATTTAACATCTTCTCAATGAGAAGGATATCCCCCTCCAGGTCAATCTCTTGGTTATCAATTCCATCGGGAACCGAATCACTTTTGAGAAAGGCCTCGATTTCCTCTAAGATGAAGTCACTTCCCTCAAACGGAGTGAGAGAAGGAGAAGAATTGGCGATTATAGGTTCAGAAGATGGAGTTGGATCACCACTCGAAGAATTATGAACATAACCAAGAACTTCTTGAGAGTACTCCTCTGAAGCAACATCAATGACATCTATTCGGTTAACCGATTCAGAGTCATAATTTGAGGAGTACCTCGAAGTTTGATCGAGGTTAAAAGTGACTGCTTCATTATCCACACGAAGAGTTATTTTCTCTTCGAAAACATCAATTAGAGCACGGCCCGTCCTTAAGAATCCTCTTCCAAGAATGAGAGGAACCCTTGGATCAGCATCGAATTCAACAACAACGAAGTCAGCCGGAAAATGGAACTTTCCTACTTTCACGAATACATCTTCGGCAATGCCGAGTGGACGAGTGATAGAACGATCTGCAAGCTCAAGAGTCATGCAGGTAGGAGTAAGTCCAGGAAGAGAAAGTTTCTTCCATACTGAATTAGGCATCAGGTTAATGCTAGCGCCAAGATCGGCCAAGGCGAAGCATTCACCCATTCCTGGAAAAACACACGGGATGAGAAATTTTCCAAGATCTCCAAGCTTCTCGGGAAGCTTCTTTAAAATTGCTGCAGAGCAATTCTCGTTTAAAGGAGTTTTTGCCATTTCGTACAATTTTTCCTTGTTGCTTAACAAGTTCTTGATCATCGATGCAAATT
Organism: Artemisia tridentata subsp. tridentata; assembly: GCA_021014915.2. Classification (NCBI taxonomy): domain Eukaryota; kingdom Viridiplantae; phylum Streptophyta; class Magnoliopsida; order Asterales; family Asteraceae; genus Artemisia; species Artemisia tridentata. The sequence continues at coordinate 263,190,845 of CP139503.1, forward strand.
TGGGCATCATGATGATAGCATCCTCAAGGCTTATGTCAAAGTGCAAATCTTGAAAGATTTGATAGAACTTGTCCATTTGGTGACTAGCCTTTTCACGGAGCTTTTGCTCATTGAGTCGTGATGGATAAGGTATTGAAGGTTTGGATTTAGGGATCTCAACGGGAGTTGCAACAGATTCAAAGACAACTCCAGGGTTGAGTTTGGTTTTTGGGATATCCTGAGGTTGGACGTTTTTGGTACCTCCGTTATTAGTAGGAAGTACATTGTCCTTGGTCACCTCAGGTTCACGTTCCACTACCTTAGGAAGAGAAGAAGCGGTAGTGGGAATCTCGGGTCCATCATAAGCTTTGCCACTGCGTGTGGTGATAGCTTTAAGTTCACCCTTTGGGTTGACCACAGTATTACCCGGGAGACCTCCCGAGGTAGAAGGTGGAGTGAGATGGCTTATGAGACTAGAAAGCATATTCTCGATGTTGCTTTGAGAATGTTCCATTTTGTTGTTTGTAGCCATAAGCTCACTCTTCAGCTCATTACCCTGCTTGGTTATTGAAGATTGTAAATCATTCCTCAAAGTGAAGATTTGATTTTGCATTGCCTTCAGTTTGGAATCATTAACCTTGATATAGTTATTGAGTTCACTTGAAGGCGGTTCTTGGTAATGAGGAGCTGAATACCCTTGATTACCCCTTGGGGGTGGGTATTGATTGATCGGGGCATGAAATTGATTTTGCGTGTTTTGCCCTGTTTGTTGATTAGGATTAAACCTATTTGGATTGTTGGGTTGAGGAAATCCGGGTGGTCCATTTTGAGGACGGTAGTTTGGATCCACTTGAGGACGGTATTGGTTACCTCCTTGGTTGGAACTACCGGCTATCGCATTAATTTCAAATGTACCATCGGTGGCAGTACAATTATAATATGCATGTGGACCACCACAAGTGACACAAACTTCTACCTTTTTGATTTCGGCAGGTTGAGAAGTTTGCGGAGAAGAGGGAGAAGAAACTTTCTGTGTGGTGAGAACCAAGGATTTTATAACCTTCGTGAGTTCGTCAAGTCTAGCATCGGTGCTAGACTGACCCACGGATGATGAGGTAGAAGGACCAACACTCATTTGGGAAACAACCGGTTTGCTTCGTGGAGTGCGGACCTTAGACTTGTTCTCAATGATTGCTAAAGCATCCTTTGTGGTTCGATTCAAGAAATTTCCTCCAGCTGAGGAATTGAGAGATTCTTGATCAGCTGAGTTCACACCATTGTAGAAAGTGTCGAGTTGCATCAACTCAGAGAAACCATGATGCGGACATTTGCGAAGCATTTCTTTATAACGATCCCATGCTTCACTAAATGATTCATCGAATTTTTGTGTAAATTTCATGATTTCGTTTTTTAGACTTGTGGTTTTGGAAGGTGGGAAAAATTCATTCACGAACTTCTTAACCAAATCTTCCCATGTTACAATCGATCGAGGGGGTTGTTTATCAAGCCAAATCCGGGCAGCCCCATCGATGGAAAATGGGAAAAGAAGAAGTTTGATTGCCTCTTCAGGGACATTTTTGCATTTGATGGTAGACGTGATTTTGTTAAACCATCGAATGTGATCTTGAGGATCGTCCCTTTCAAAACCATAGAATTGACGCGAGGTTACAAGATTTATTAACCCCGTCTTGAGTTCAAAATTCTCGGCCACGATGGCCGGAACAACGATAGCATCTCCGTAACCCTCGATGGGTGCTTGGAGAAGCTCATTCATAGTCGGCTCAGCCGCCATGAGAATAGGAATAGCACGAACCTCGGGTTCGACTATTGAAGAATAACGTCTACGTCTACGACCTCGTCTTCGAGGAATGTTGCCAAGCTCACGTAACGGGCTCGTAGACCTAGAAGAACGCGTGCGCATGCACTAGAACACAACTCTAAGAAGCCTCAGAGTCGAGAGAATTATGAAAAAGGATGGAAGATTCTTTTTATTTTTTTGAAAAGTGAAAATGAAAATAAATCCAATTAAAACAAGATCGAGAGAAAACACAAGCTAACTTAAACCAATAATCAACAAGCGTACGGTAGCTCTCTAAAAGATAAACGCACAGAGTGGCGGAGAAGCAAAAGTGGGCAATTAAATGCTCCTTAAAAACCCGCTTCTTTCAGTCCGACAATTTAATGTCAGACTATCCTAGAACCTCCGTTAGAGTTTGTTTATCATTTAAAGGTGAGCCGATATTCGCAAGTGATACAAAGGCAAGTTTTAAATCTTTGGTTTGGAAACTTATTATGGTCGTACCCCCAGTTAGGTAGTACTCTGTCTTGGTTCTCGATGGTAATTTTTTATTGTTATTTATTATTAACAAAGAAAACGGAAAATGTTTTTGGGTTTTTTAATTTTTTATATGATAATATATATATAAAAGAAAAGAAAAATATTTTTGTTTTTTATATTGTTTTTGGGAAATAGGAACTTCTTGAAAGAAGGATCTCGAATCACTAATCGCTTGAACTTAACACAATAGTCACAGCACACCTCCCCGGCAGCGGCGCCAAAATTTGATCCGTGTGTGAGTATATATAAATAAATATAGTATCGTGCACACGTGATACCTTGGGAAATAACAAGTCAAACCTTAGGAAAAGGTCAAACTTGCAAAACCCGTGAATGTGATGTGTGTGATACCGGGCAAGTGATCACCCGGGTCGTGTCCCAACGAGATGTGAATGGGCCATTTGTGGAAAGCTTTGGATTAGAGTGATTGATGATTTAGATTGCTTTTGATTTTGCTTTGTTTAACAATTCTAAATAACAAATTTAAATCAGATATGCACAACAAAATTAAACGCTAAGGACTTAACTTAAAAACGCGCAACGAAAAATCTAAAAATGACTAAAAAGTAAAATTTATGAAATTTAAAACCTAAAAATGTAAAATTACTAAAAACTTATTTTAAAACTTAAATTCTATTTTTTTACACTTTTTATTTAATTATTTCTAATTATTAATTATTTAAATACTAATTAAACTAATTTAAATTATAAAAAATACTAAATGAGCTAAGAAAAATCTAAAACTTTTTCTAAAAATATTATTAAGTAAATAGAAGCTAAGAAAATTATAAAATTGAAATTTACTTAATTAAAATTTAAAAAGATAAATTCTATTAAATAGAAGCTATCATTATTTTTCTATTTTTGATTTTCTTAAGGACTAAAAATGAAATTATATTTTTCCTAGATTAAAAATGATAAAAGAAAATTATGAAAATTAGAATTATATTTTTCTGATTAATATTCTATTTTTAATGATTTAAATACTATTTTAAACTAATAAAAAAAGATTAAAATATTAAAACTATTCAAAAAATTATGAAAATTTACAGGTAAATCTAAAATATTATTAAAAAGCTAGGAAAAATAAAATGAAAAGTTGACTAAGCAAAATAAATAGATTTGGGCAGATAAGCAGTTGGCAAATAAGCCAAAAATAAGCTAAAAAGCTCAAAACTCAACCAAATGCTCAGAACAGATTAAGCCAACTTAAATAAGCACAAATCAACTTATTTCAAACAGCTAATCCACAAAATAAGCCAATTAAGCACCTTGACTGTTGCAAAATTAAGACAGAAACTAGCAGAAAATAGCAAACTTCCAAGGCAGATTAAGCAGTCTAAATAAGCACTGAGATGCAATATTATGGGGGCAAAAGGTAGCCTGAACTATGAACTATCTTAAAAACCTAAAAGCCCCATCACAAACTTCCCAATTGAACCCTAATTTAGCCCTAGATCAGCAACTCAGAACAAGGTTCAACCCTGATGAATTTGACTTTTGCAGAAAAACTCTAAAGCTGACTTTGGTGAACTTTGATTGCTTCTAATTTGACTGAAAACATGATTATAAGCTACTGAATGATGAAAATAAGCTATGCTAACAACTATTGAACTAACATGAATGAAGATGGAACTCAAAATCTCAACAGTGAACAAACTAGATCAATTCAAAGGTCACTTTGACTTTTTATCAAATAAGGCCTGGATTTTATGGTTTGACTGAGCTAGATGATCCTAGTGTGACATGTCTAAACAACAAACAACAACAGAAACAACCTGTATGCCACAGAGATCAGCAAATCCAAACACCCCTTAACAACTGATTTTCAAAGCAACACATAAATTCAAATCACAATACTGAATCAAGGCTTCATATTAACATATAACAAGACTATTTGAGCAGAAATCAACAATGATCTAAGCATGAAACACAGAAATGAACCATATGCTATATTGACTGTTATGAAGAGATTCAAAGTAACTATGGATTTTAAATAACAAGCAACATGTTTTGTGGTATGAATCTACTTAATAATAACTCAGAAACACAGAAACACAAGGATCAAAGCATATAAACAACTAAAACAGTGAAATGTCAAATTGCATAAAATTGCTTACAACTGAAATTCCTCCTCAGCATGAACAGAGGAGTCTCACTAAGCTAGCCTATCTTTAGATAGGCCAAGAGCTTCCATTTCTCCCTTGAACTACCAAATCCACCCACTGCATCAATATCTTCACCACAGTTGACTTTTGTTGACTGTTTTTTATATTTTTGATTTTCTATTACTAATCCAAGTTTTAAGGTCTCTAAAAGCTTAAATAAGCTTTGTGGGAGCTTAAGTGAACCTAAGAAGTCCAGGGAACAACTACAAACAATATTCTCCAAATTAAGATTTTTGAAATAAAAAGAAAATTACATGAACTGAGAATTGAACTGAAACTTGAATTATATTACTTTGAAACTTCAAACTTACAATATTAAAGCTGAGATTACAATTTCCTAAATTAATTTGGACTGAAAAACATTTAAGCATAAATTCGACATAATAAAAATAAGCTAAAAATTACACACTTGGCTTCCTTGCTTCTCTTTCTTTTATAGCTGAGGATTAGGGTTTAGGGACACCTTCTGAGCAAATCCCACTTGAAATCTTGGCCATTGGATTCTTTTTAGCCGTTGATTGGATTTTGGCGCCAAAAAACTGGTAATCCACTTTTTCTAATAGCTTGAAAACCTAGAAGATGCATTTAATGCATTTTGGAGTTTGGTGGAGGGATTGGATAACAAGGACAAGGTTGGTGAGCTGGAGGTGAGGGGGTGGTCTGAGTTTGCAGAGGTGAGTGGGAGAGGGTGAGAGTTTTTTTTATTTAATTGTGGGAGGGAAGGGGTTTGTTTGACCGAAGGTTTGACCCGGCTTAACTAAGAAAGGGTGGATCGGGTTGGGTTTTGGGCTTGGGTTAATGATTGGGCTTGGGATAGGATAAATGGGATGGGTTATTTTTTAGTTAAGGATGGGCTTGGTTATTTATTTTGGGTCCGGTTGTTAAAGTTAAATCACAAGGACCATTCTTGTAATTCCTGAAATTATGAGGACCGAACTTGCACATCTTCCAAAATACACCAAGGGTAAATCCTGCCATGTTTCCATAATCCAAGAACCAAAATTGCACTTTTCTATTTTTTAAAATTCCCAGGGACCAATTTTGCAAATCTGAAATTGCAGGGACCAAACTTGTAATTTATTCAAACTTTTCACCAAAGGACTAAATATGATAATTTATGATTTAAAAAGGACCTTTGGTGATTTTTCTGACAAAACAAATGCTTAGGGACTAGTTTTGACAAGTTTTGAAACTTGAGGGACTGAAACTGCCAATTTTGCAAACTTTGTTCGTTTTTCAACTGTTTTTAAACATTTTGCATTTAAAACATATAAAACACAATCCCTGGGATATTTTCAGTATTTTGATGCATTTCTGAGTGTTTTTGGATGTTTTGGCAGTTCAGATAAGACAAAAATGATGAGTATTTAGACACTCATCAGCTATTTTTCCCCCCAAAATCAGCTCCAACCTTCCCCAAATAAGTTTTCACCAGAAAAGACAAAATTTGGAGCGTCCTAGTCTACCACGGCTCCACGGTACCGTTAAATTTAACAGAGCCGTGGGTCATTTAGTGGAGCCGTCCGTACCATTTTGAATTGTAACGTTCAGATTTTCTTTGCCTATAAATACCCACCTCTTTCACAGGTTTAGGCACCCTTCACACACAGAAAAATCCCTTAGTTAAACCCTCTCACACCTTTCACTTCTAAGGGTCAATTAGATTAGTTTTTCTTTGTTTCAAGAGTGATCCAATCATCCTTCAAGTGATCCTCTTCATACCTCTTCACTAGCAAGAGAAGAACACAAGTATCCAAGTTGATACAAGGTGTTGTCATCCCTCTTCATTGACAAGAGAAGAACTCAAGTAATCAAGAAGCTACTAGAGTTATAGTTGATAGGTTCTTGTAACATTTGTTACAACCTTGTTGTGTCTTAGCATACATCAAGTTTATTTTCTTTTTATGAGTGAGAGTGAAGATCAAGTGTGATCTATAAAGATAGTGAACATCTCTTGAAGCCATTGGGCTTGTGTGATTGATCAAGAAGATCAAGGGTCATTAGGTTAGTGTTAGTTGAGTAGAGTGAAGTGAGTGTTGATCGTTGTGATCGTGTTGAGATCTTGGTGATCTCTTGAAGCCATTGGGCTTGTGTGTTTGGTCACGTGGACCTTGGTAGATTGGTGCTAGCTAAGATTAGCACTCGACATCTAGCTTAGTGTCGAAAATAGGATAAGCGACGTGTACGGTTTTCTCCGCCTTAAGGGAGGTTGTTGACATAGTGCTTGAAACTCTCAAGTGTGGTACTCGGGGAGTGGAGTAGGGCGAAGAAGAGCTTCGTAGCCGAACCACTATAAATCCTCTGTCTCGGTTTGATCTTTCCAACTCTATTCTTTACTTTTATTTGTTATTATTACGTAGCTTAGTTTGTAGTTCATATTGGTGTTGTTTGATTACACATACAGTTCGAATCAAAGTTTCCAATAGCATACTTTTAAAACAAGATTTTTAAAAGAAGTTTTTTAAACCGGTAAACTATTCAACCCCCCTTCTAGTTTCCCACAATTGGTATCAGGAGCCACGTCAGTCAAGTTTTTAAAGTATATTGTATTTTAAAGCTTGAACCGATCAATGGATTCCGAAAAATATCTAGAAGGGCAATCTATGCAAAGACCACCACTTTTCGAAACCGATTGTTTTATTTATTGGAAAACAAGATTCGAAATGTATGTGAAATCAAAAGACATTGATCTTTGGCATGTTATTACCGAGGGTGACTTTCAACCTATTCAAAAGAATCCGGAAACTAAAAAGGATGAAATAGTTTCTTATGATAAACAAAGTGTTGAACTTAAAAGGAAATTAGCCAAAAATAATGAGGCTAAAATGATGATTTATAATGCTTTGCCTAAAAAGGAATTTGAAAGAATTTTTATGTGTAATACGGCAAAAGACATTTGGAAAACTTTGTTAGTCACTCACCAAGGTAATAACCAAGTCAAAGAGAACAAGATAGATCTTCTTGTTCAACAATATGAACAATTCTCCATTTCGGAGGATGAGTCAATAGATAATGCTTTTGCTAGATTTAATACTATTATCACTAGTCTTAAAGCTCTTGATGAAGGTTATTCTAGTAAGAACTATGTTAGGAAGTTTCTTAGAGCTCTACATCCTAAATGGAGAGCAAAGGTCACCGCCATAGAAGAGTCAAAGGACTTGGCGGCATTGTCACTCGATGAACTTATAGGAAACTTGAAAGTTCACGAGATGATAATTAAGAAAGACTCCGAATTAGTCAAAGGAAAAGGCGAGAGAGTTAGATCTCTAGCATTGAAAGCCAAGAAGGAGTCTAGTGATGAGGAATGTTCGAGTTCCGATAGTGAAGATGAGGAATATGCACTAGCGGTTAGGGATTTTAAAAAGTTCTTTAGGAGAAGAGGTAGGTTCGTTAGGCAACCTCGTGATGAGAAGAAGACATCACAAAAGAACCATGTTGAAAAGAAAGGGACAAGTGATAGGAAATGCTTTAGATGCGGAGATCCTAATCATCTCATAGGAGAGTGTCCCAAGCCACCGATATTCAACAACCAACGAGCTCTCATAGGAGGCGCCTGGAGTGATAGCGGTGATGATGAAGAAAAGAAGCCCAAGGACGAAACGTGTCTAATGGCTCTTGCTTCAAATGAGGTACGTTACAACTACCCTGATTTCATAGATGATAATTCGTCAATAGATGATAACAAACTAAATGACGAACATAATAATCTATGCAAAATTGTCTCAAAAATGTTAAGTAGAAACAAATTACTAAAATCAAAATTGCATGAACTAGAAGTGAAAATGTTAGAGCTAAAGAGTCAAGTCAAAGGACTTGAAAGATACAAAGAATTAGACATAGGATGTGAGTCATGCATGAATCTTAAAGTAGAAAATGAAAAACTCAAGGAAAACATAATTAGAATTACTAGCCTTGAAAAGAAAACAGAAAATGCTTTGACAGATAAAACTAATCAAGCAGAATCTGTTAAAATCTCAAACTCTGTCAAAAGTTCAGACGGCACCACTAAAGGTACCGACGGCTCCATTAAAGTTAATGGAACCGTGGTACCGTCCGACTCTGGAGACAGAACTGAGTCAAATTTCAAAAATAAATCAAGTCCTAAACCAACTCACATTGTTGTTAATGGTACAAAAGTCTCTATTGCTAGTATAGAGGAAGTTAAACGATTCTACAAACCTATGTCAAAACCCAAACCTAGATTTGTAAAATCCGACGCTAGGTCTAAGACTCCTCCACCTAGAAAAACAAACACTCTCAAACCTCGGTCAAGAACTCCTCTACCGAGACGTAACTTTAGAAGACAAAACTTTCCAAGTGACTATCCCGTAACTTGGAATGACCGTCAACTACAAAGTTACTTGCCATGGGAAATTTGCCCACCATTCCAACATCCTAACCACATGCAAATGATGCATGGGATGTTCAATGCTAACTACTTTGGACCCATGAGATATTGGGGACCAAATGTTTGAATGTTTATCTTATGCAATAGATATGTTTGGGAATCGACTTGGAGCCTGACGAATGGGTCAAGGATAGTGGATGCACCAACCACATGACGGGCAACCGAAGTCTATTCTCATCATACAAGGCATACAACGGAGGTAATGTCACTTTCGGTAGCAAACTTAACGGCAACATTATTGGCAAAGGTACGATTACTCATAACTCCCTCACTATTAGAAATGTTGAGCATGTAGATAACTTAGGATTTAATTTGCTTAGCATTAGTCAAATGGTAGATAATAAGTGTAGAGTTATATTCTCTGAAGAGGGTAGTGAGATCATTAAGGATGGTAAAACCATAGGCAAAGGAGTTAGGAGAAATGGCCTATTCGTCATGAAAATAGGAAATAAGCCTCAGGATAGGATATGCTTAGCAACCATAGATGATAACTCCACTCTATGGCATAGGAGATTAGGTCATGCCAATATACGTTTAATACAATCATTGGCATCTAAGGAACTAGTTAGAGATCTACCTAAGATTAAGTTTGATCAACACTTTTGTGACGCTTGTAAAGTTGGAAAACAAGCCCATTCTAGTCACAAAGCTAAGAATATAGTCTCAACCTCTAGATGCCTAGAACTCCTTCATATGGACTTATTCGGTCCATCCGTCGTACGGAGCTACGGAGGAAACTACTACACCTTAGTAATAGTTGATGACTACTCTAGGTACACTTGGACTAGATTTCTTAAGAATAAGACTCAAGCCTTTTAGGAATTCGAGGTTTTTAGTAAGAAAGTCCAAAATCAACTAGGATGTACAATAGTTTCCATTAGGACGGATCATGGTCGGGAATTTGATAATGAAGTGCAGTTTGGAGTATATTGTGATGCTAATGGTATTACTCACAATTTCTCAGCTCCACGCACTCCACAATCAAATGGGGTAGTAGAGCGGAAAAATCGTACTCTACAAGAAATGAGTAGAACGATGTTGAATGAACAATCAATTCCGCAAAAGTTTTGGTGTAATGCGGTGGACACCTCAACTTACATACTTAATAGGATTTTAATTAGGCCTATCTTAGGAAAAACCCCATATGAAATCATGAAAGGTAGAAAACCTACTCTTGATTACTTTAGAGTGTTTGGAAGCAAGTGCTTCATACTAAACACTAAAGATTACCTCACCAAGTTTGACCCAAAGTCTTACGAAGGTGTCTTCCTAGGATACTCCCAAAATAGTAAAGCTTAAATTGTCCTAAATAAGGAAACAATGAAAGTCGAAGAGTCACTCAACGTGACATTCGATGAAAGCCCTCCTCTAACTAAGACATCACCCTTGGTGGATGATGACTTAGATGATGAACAAGCCATTGAGGGTAATGGTAAGAAAACCTTAGATGATGACATTGAGGATGAAATAGTTGAAGTTGACGAAGTTGTCAACGTTAAGGAATCCAAGAACCATCCTATTGAAAATGTCATAGGAAACCTAAACCAAAGAACCCTTAGGTCACAAGTACAAAACAAAAGTAAGTTCTTTTGTTTTATATCTACTGTAGAACCTAAGAATGTTGGTGAAGCGATTAAGGATGAAAGTTGGACACTTGCCATGCAAGAAGAACTTAATCAATTCACCGCCAACCAAGTTTGGGAGTTGGTACCTCCTCCTAGGAATCAAACCATCATAGGAACTAAGTGGGTGTTTAGGAATAAACTCGACGAAAATGGCGTCGTGACTAGGAATAAGGCAAGGTTAGTAGCACAAGGCTATAACCAACAAGAAGGAATAGATTATGATGAAACCTATGCACCTGTAGCTAGATTAGAATCTATTAGAATACTCCTTGCCTATGCGTGTGCGTTAGACTTTAAATTGTACCAAATGGACGTGAAAAGTGCATTCCTTAATGGTTATATCAACGAGGAGGTATATGTTGCTCAACCTCCGGGATTCGTTGATTTCGAATATCCAAATCATGTTTATAAACTCAAGAAAGCACTCTATGGTCTTAAGAAAGCTCCCAAAGCTTGGTATGATAGACTGAAAGCATTCTTGATTGAACATGAATATACCATGAGAGTGGTAGATAACACGCTTTTCACAAAGAAACGAGATTCAAATCTCATCATTGTTCAAATATATGTTGATGACATTATATTTGGCTCAACTTGTCCAGAACTGTGCAATGATTTCTCTAAAATCATGCATGACGAGTTTGAGATGAGCATGATGGGCGAATTAAATTTCTTCCTTGGTCTACAAATTAAGCAAATGGAAGATGGTATCTTCTTTAATCAATCTAAGTATAGTAAGAAAATGCTTAAGAAGTTTAGTTTAGAAGAGTCTAAGCCCATGAAAACTCCCATGTCCACGGAAATAAAACTCACGAAAGATGAAGAAGGTGAGTCCGTGGATAACACTAAGTATAGAGGTATGATAGGTAGTTTACTATACCTCACGGCAAGTAGGCCCGACATCATGTTTAGTGTCTGCCTTTGTGCTCGCTTCCAAGAGGATCCCAAAACCTCTCACCTTGAAGCGGTTAAGCGTATCTTCCGATACTTTAAAGGCACTATACACTTGGGATTATTTTATCCCAAGGGGACCGGTATAGAAACCGTTGTCTATGCTGACTCTGATCATGCGGGAGATTACGTGGATCGAAAAAGCACGAGTGGAGTTTGTACTTTCATGGGTTGTTGTCTAACTTCTTGGTTCTCCAAGAAACAAACGGCTCTTGCTATCTCCACTACCGAAGCCGAGTACGTAAGCGCCGGAAAGGCATGTCAGCAAGCACTATGGATGAAACAAGCCCTTAACGATTATAGGATATACTTAGATGATGTTCCCATTATGTGCGACAATAAAGGTGCTATTGACTTGAGCAAAAACCCTGTCCAACACTCCCGTACTAAACACATTGAAATTCGCCACCACTTCCTTCGCGATAATGTTCAGAAAGGAAACATTTCCATTAAGAAAGTTCCTTCTCAAGACAACATCCCTGACATACTAACCAAACCTCTCAAACGAGAATCCTTTAACTACCTCCGTCTAGGTCTAGGAATGATGGAACATATTCCATAAATCTCATGACTCTTGAAGTCATCCCGTGTATCTCGTCTAGTCAAGTTTAGGAACCCCTAGTCATAAGAATTTGTTAGGTACAAATTCTTTCCTTGTGTCATAAGATCTCACTAAAACAGCGAGACTTAGTCGTCAAAAATCAAAATGGGACAGAAAACAGTCCCAGCAGATCACGGCTCCACTAAATGTGGCACGGCACCGTTAAATTTAACGGTACCGTGGAACCGTGCATCTGGAACATTTCGTATTTCAGTCCCCTTTTCCCACATTACTCATTCAAAACCCTCACAACCTCAGCAATTGCTGTCATAACCTAACCTCACAACCCAAAACTCAATTACACCTCTTCAAGATCATATTCAAGACATTGATTTCAAGATCCTCAATCATTTTACCCTTTTCAACATAATTTGTAAGTTTTTCTCATTCTAATTTATTTCTAATTTTGAGTCTAGGGTTTGTTCATTGATGAAAATTGAATTGGGGATTTTCACCTTTTTATAGGAGTGTTTCAAAATTAGAAGTCATCAACACTAAAACACCCCAATTCCATCAATTTTAAAATCTCACAAAATTAGGATCATGAAATTATTACTTTTCATGCATTGTTGATGCAAACTAAAAACACTTTCTCATGCATTCATGATCTCACAAATATTATTCGAATTACATAATCAATATGTACTCTTCGACATATTTGTTTGAGCTAAAGTGAAATCAGGAGTGTTTGGGTAATCTCGTTATTTTTCTTTTGAGTCGAGATTACCGCACCTCCACATAGTCTGCATATAGGCACACACTAGGCACGTGTTGTATGCAACTAGTTTTTATTCTAATTTTTTTTTTTTAATTTTCTTATAGGACACAAAAATGTCTCATGAATATAATTTTGATCATCTCCTAACCAATACCTATACACCCGAAATCTCACATGAACCCACTACACCCGGTAACCACATTCGTGCCTATGTCAATCTTGAAACCCGTCGGTTTCATGAAGGCCGTATCGTTGATCCATCCCTAGTTTACCACCGGGATATCAACACTTCCTTTAGAGCTATAGGATTCGATTGTCTACTCCACATTAACGAGTACATTTGTCCTCGCTTTGTGTTGGAGTTCTTCCGACAAGTTGAACTCGTACGTAACGAGGATCAATCCTTGTCACTTTGGTTTTGGGTCAAAAACTTCAAATACGTTCTAACTCTTGAGCAATTTGCTCAAATCCTTAGTATACCCAATCATGGGCAATGTGCCTATACTGAAGATTGGTGTCTTGAGTCTCTCTTTCACTATCGTGAGGAGAATAGTCCGTACTGTTCGTACATACCCTCTCCAACCGAACTAACCAAAATCATCCGTACTCACCCTCACCCACATCCAACAAAAATTCGTCTGGAAGAAGTGCGTCATGAACTACTTTCTTGGGCAGTCATCCTGCGAGAAAATGTTCTTAGTCTCACAGGAAATCGTGAGCAACTCCCGGCGTGTTGTGCTCATATGATTTACTGTCTCTTAACCCAACAACCTTACAATCTTGCTTACTTCTTCGCTAAGCGAATTGTACATCTCAATGGTAACAAGAATAAATTGATACCTTATGGGATGTTCCTAACCCGTCTCTATCATCACCTAATAACCTTTCACACTTACCTTCATGGTCCTCAATACTCCCTATTCACACCTGTCATGAAACCCATAACCGAGTCATATGTCTCAACCATCCTCACTTCCGAACTCACCACCCACTATGCACCCTTTGATGATCCTATTCATGAGAATGACACAAATACTCAAGACGAGAGTGTGACAAGAAAGGGGAATGCTCAAGTCATAAGTAGTTAGGAAGAGATTTATATCTCTCACTAGGGTTTATTACTAATAGATAATATTAGGAATTAATGTTCAAATTATCTAGCATGATTACATAAATGTTTTATTTGACATTTGGATGATACCTTATCTTGTTCTTTATGCTTGCATGCTTATGATTCTTTACGTATAATGTATGATCATCTTTATGTGCTAGATGTAGCATTATATGGATATATTAGGAAAATAAGTACCTAGTGAGTTGAGGCACTCTCATTTCCAGGAATTAGTTCCCCTAGAAAATTCCCCCTAGCTGCCCAAAACTAGCCTGCAAGGAAAAGTTCGTGCCAACAGTGTCACGGCACCACTAAATAGAGACGGCACCGTTAAATTTAACGGTACCGTAGGGTATTTAACGGAGCCGTGACCCTGTATAACGGATTTTTCCTAATGCTCCTATTTCCCTATCACCCTAACCTCAAACCTGCAAACCTTGCACCCTCACATTCACCCTAGGATTCCCCTCTTACACCATAGGATTAACTTTAATTCAAATTTCACCCAACTTGCCTATATAAGGCCTCACTTTTGCAAGCTTATCTTGCACTTCACCTTCAACCTCACATCACACAAACACCATGTCCTCCACACATGGTTCAACCTCTCAAATCTCCAAGAAACCTAGGATAACCGTAAAACCACCCACAAAACCACTCTTTGTGGATCTCACAAGAGATGATGAAGCTATGACACCACCTTTCCAAGCCACTCCATACTCACCATCACCACCTTATGCACCATCTAAAACATCTTCTACCTACACAACATCTTCATCATCCTATTACACCACATCATCAATGGAATACTGATGACATCAAATAAGTACATATTATTAGCATCATTATCCCGTTTATATTGCTCATTTTATACTATTATGTGTGAGATTTGGTACTTAATCATTTACTTTTGTAAATCTCAGTAATATCGGAGCAATTGGAGAAAGTTATGGAAAAGGATGTGTTTTGGAGCAAAAACGAAGATATTGAAGAATGCCTACTGATCAGACACTCAATACGGCGTATCAACTCTAATTAGATACGCCATATCCATATACTTAGAAGAGTTCAAGACCTTGCCTGACTTTGATGCATACGGCGTATCCATCTTTGGGAATACGCCGTATATGAAACTTGGTCGATTTGAAGAATACGGCATATCGGATTCTATGAATACGCCGTATAGAAGCCCTAGATATTTGAAGACCAAGACGGGATTACATCGAATGCGGCGCATCCTATCCTTGAGATACGTCGTATATGAGCCTTAACCGATAAATCAAGTGAAGAATCGAAGCCAAATGAAGAAATAATGTTTACGTAACAACTTTAGAAGATGCTTCACTGTTTTGGTCATAAAATCTTCATCCGGACTCCGTTTTAGTTGATTCAAGCGGCCACGCGAAGAGAAAAAGAAAATCTATCTGATTCTGAAGGAGATGCGGCGCATAGGATTTCTAGATGCGCCGTATCGGGGTCGGAACAGCAGCAGACTAATTTTTGGTAAACTTGGAGGCTACTCTTCCTTACCCCTATAAATACCACAGCCCTATTGACGATTGAAGGGGAGGAGAGGATCATTAGAATAACCATTATCAGTTGGGGACACCCCCAACTCGTCCCCAACACCTCCTCGAAGATCGATGAAGAACATCTCAATACTTAACGTAATTTATCATTCGGTTAGCATAAGTATTTTATTCATGAATTATCTATGTTTATTCGCAATGTATACTCTATCTTTTACAGAGATTAAGGGCTAACACCCTTAGGTGTTAGTCATTTTTATGAAGTTTTATTAGTTTTTATGCTTGTGTTGATGTGTTTACTTTGTTATTGGATTGGGTGCTTATCGATAAAAACTTGTTTATTGCTTATAACTAGTAAAAGTCTATGTAACTAGATTATGATCTTATTGGTTTAATTGCTGTAATTTAACTATCTGTAATTGTGGTTACTTTAATTGATCATAAGTGTAGTAATCCGAATCCTATATAGACGGCTTAGAGGGAACACACCGGAACCGTGCCTCATGCCACTATTAGGACTAGTAGCGCGTAATGCCAAACTAGGTTAGACGGTTTAAAGCAATAAGTTAGTATTGATGCTAGATAGGTCACTATGATCATGTCCTCTTTCCCACCACGATGGTAGGTTATTTAATCGTGACAGGATTGATAATCGGATTGGCGGCAAAACAATTGAATGAACTAAAACAAGTAGACATAAGCTTATATAACTATAAAATGGATTAGACGTGGCTAACCCGTTCTTCCTTATATCGATCTATTGTTCCCTATCCTTAGTTTAGTTATTTACTTTCCCGTATTTAGTTTATATAACACACAATATCGTGGTAGCCTCTCAGGCTAAACCCCCTTATCTTTAATTGCTTTCTAGGATAGGATAGAATAGTTAGATTAATAATTAGAATACCTTTAGATCATTTTAGCTTTGCTCCTAGTGAACGACCCTTGCTTACCTAGAAACTATCTACATTGATCGGGTACACTGCTCGTGAGTGTTTAGAGTCTATAGGTTAGTTCGGCAATAAATAAATTTAAAACTTGGTAGTTTATTATAGACCTAAAAAAACACATCAAGTTTTTGGCGCCGCTGCCGGGGAGTGATTGTTTAATTTGATTTATTGGTATTTTAGTTTTTATTTGTTTTCGTTAGTTTCTGTGTGTTTTTGTCATTCTGTGTTTCTGTCTCAGAAAGGCAATACGGCGTATTCTTATCTGTGAATACGGCGCATCTGTCTGATTTCAATACGGCGTATTCTTGTCTGTGAATACGGCGCATTGATGTTCTGCGACAATTTTTTTTAGTTTGTGTGATTTTTTTTAGTATTATATAATTTGAAAAATCTGTTACAGGAAGATAATACGGCGCATCTATTGTCTGTTAGATACGGCGTATTAACTTGTGTCGTATACGGCGTATCCATTGTCTGTTGGATACGGCGCATCGATCTTCTGTGACCCCAAAAATATTTTTCTCTTTTTTTTTTTTTTTTTTTTTTTTTTTTTTTTTTTTTGTGTTTATTTAATTTTCATTACTTTAGGTTTTATTTTTTTTGTTTGTACTGCTGTTCTTGGTTGTTTGTCTTTCAGGTAATAATGAAGATGGACGATCCGGACATCACTATCACCCGCACTTGATTTCAAGTGGGGGGAAAACACCCTATTACACAGTAAATAAGGGTGGAGTCAGGCTCGTGACTTGAACAAAAACAAGCGCTTCGTGGGAGGCAACCCATGCTTATCTTTTAATTTATGTCAATTTAATTTTCTATCGAGTCTGTCCCAGGCCTTCGATGCGGCGTATCCAACCCCTATGGATACGGCGTATCGAATCATCTGGAATACTTTAGTCCGAACTGTTTTGCTGACATCAATGCGGCGTATCTATCTTTTTAGATACGGCGTATCGACCTGCCAGAATTGAATACAGTTCTTTGTTTTTCTTTTGTTTATCGTTTTCTAACCGATGATTAATGAGATGTTTCTCGAGATTTGTTTTTCCTGTGGTCTCTATATTTTTACAGGTCTGGAATATTGAAGATGTTGATGGACTCCCGCATTTTATATGCTCGCACACTTACATTGGAAGATCATACCGAGCAAATCTCAGGGGAGTTCTCCGTTCTAATTCTTTCTATCTCTTGTTTTTAATTTTAAATACAAACAACGAGGACGTTGTTTAACTTAAGTGGGGGGATGGAGAATTAGAACGTTACTTGTCCTAAATTTTCAAAAATATGCTTTAATCTATGCTTAATTATCAAAATTTAATTTTTTTTAGCATGTTTTTGTTTAATCTAAGTTGCATAGCTGCACACATAACCTTATTTTCAAAAATTGTGAACTTATCAAAATTCACAAATCTATGAGTGTGCCGGTGACTTGTAAACTTTAGAACTTGGCTTGTATACTATTCGAGACCACCATAATGAGTATTATTGATATAATTGGAGTGACTTGTCTAACTTGGTAAATTTCTAGGATTACACCCAAAAAGCCTATAAATGTTATGTGTTATTAACTAACTACACTGGTTAGTTAACCCCCGTGTAAACCCTTTGTTTATTCTTATTTTTAGAGTAAGATACCCCTAGAAAAACCCTCAGAGCCATTCCTTTCGTTTCTTACACCAATGTTTAAAATGTTTCGTTACACCCTTACACCTTAGCCTACCCTGTAGATTAAAGTCCGTGGTTAGTTACTTTAGGCAAAGTGTGTTTCCTTACAATTAACTGTGTTCACGTGCGTAATTCATTATCTATGGTTAGGTCGGGAAATTGCACAATGCAATTGGAGTGAAAGTAAATATTGTATATCTTGAGTTTATTTTTCGTGTGTTTACTACTTTCACTATTACCGTTATTTCTGAAGTCATGAAAAGTATGGAAAAATTATCCAGAGTTATCGTTATAGTGATGTGGTGAAATTTTACACATCTATGTTTATGTTACAAGTAAAAATAAAAAATAATAAAAAAAAAATCGAAAAAATAAGAAAAGAAAACGAAAAAGGAAAAGTTGGATGTTTATTTTAACCAACTTATGTAAAGTTTTGTATTAAGTGGTCGATATCACCACTAGTTGTTGTATATTATATCTATGGATTGAATGGGAGTTGGCAGTTATGGGAACGCCGACTAAGGTTTATTCTTTGATTAAGATCTTGTTGAGTATAATTCGTGTCTACCTAAAGCGTATGTTTCAAGTGTTAAAGCGTGAGTTATTCAATGATATGAGTCTTATTCATGGGATGGTTGGGAAAGTGATTAACCACACTTAGAATTTTAATTTATTTGTTTTGTTTATTTTTCATTTTACACCAATTTATATCCCAAATATTATCCATGCCCTATATCATTCTTTATCCAAACCTTTGATTTATTGAGATTAGGGATTTGAACAATCTTAAGTATCGTAGTCGTGGATTCGGCTATGTATTTATGATTTTGTCGCCCTTTTTGATATAATATTATTGGTAAAGATTACTTGGTCCTATCTTTAGCCTATTCGAGTTAAGGATTTGAGCAATTGCAAGTATCGTGGTCGTGGATTTGATCATGTATTTGTGATTTTGTCGCCTTTTCTGGAATTTGAGATCGATAGAGATTAAGAAGAATGATTAACCCTTAACCAACAAACCCTTTTTACCGCTTTAGAATTGTTATTTCTTAGCTTTAGTGGGGGAGATGCGTATCATTGCCAAGCTTATGATAGAATATTCGTCACGACTGGACAGTTAAACGATTAGATTTGCTTTTATCGAAATATTTTATTTTGTTTCTAATTCGTTAAGTGTTTGGTTGTGCAATTATGATAAAACGAATAAATGCTTAATTGTAAAAATACATCCTATTTAAGATACATTTTCATAAGTTTAAATCTAAGGTTTACTTGAGGACAAGTAAAGTTCAAGTGGGGGGATATTTGATGACATCAAATAAGTACATATTATTAGCATCATTATCCCGTTTATATTGCTCATTTTATACTATTATGTGTGAGATTTGGTACTTAATCATTTACTTTTGTAAATCTCAGTTATATCGGAGCAATTGGAGAAAGTTATGGAAAAGGATGTGTTTTGGAGCAAAAACGAAGATATTGAAGAATGCCTACTGATCAGACACTCAATACGGCGTATCAACTCTAATTAGATACACCGTATCCATATACTTAGAAGAGTTCAAGACCTTGCCTGACTTTGATGCATACGGCGTATCCATCTTTGGGAATACGCCGTATATGAAACTTGGTCGATTTGAAGAATACGGCGTATCGGATTCTATGAATACGCCGTATAGAAGCCCTAGATATTTGAAGACCAAGACGGGATTACATCGAATGCAGTGCATCCTATCCTTGAGATACGTCGTATATGAGCCTTAACCGATAAATCAAGTGAAGAATCGAAGCCAAATGAAGAAATAATGTTTACGTAACAACTTTAGAAGATGCTTCACTGTTTTGGTCATAAAATCTTCATCCGGACTCCGTTTTAGTTGATTCAAGCGGCCACGCGAAGAGAAAAAGAAAATCTATCTGATTCTGAAGGAGATGCGGCGCATAGGATTTCTAGATGCGCCGTATCGGGGTCGGAACAGCAGCAGACTAATTTTTGGTAAACTTGGAGGCTACTCTTCCTTACCCCTATAAATACCACAGCCCTATTGACGATTGAAGGGGAGGAGAGGATCATTAGAATAACCATTATCAGTTGGGGACACCCCCAACTCGTCCCCAACACCTCCTCGAAGATCGATGAAGAACATCTCAATACTTAACGTCATTTATCATTCGGTTAGCATAAGTATTTTATTCATGAATTATCTATGTTTATTCGCAATGTATACTCTATCTTTTACAGAGATTAAGGGCTAACACCCTTAGGTGTTAGTCATTTTTATGAAGTTTTATTAGTTTTTATGCTTGTGTTGATGTGTTTACTTTGTTATTGGATTGGGTGCTTATCGATAAAAACTCGTTTATTGCTTATAACTAGTAAAAGTCTATGTAACTAGATTATGATCTTATTGGTTTAATTGCTGTAATTTAACTATCTGTAATTGTGGTTACTTTAATTGATCATAAGTGTAGTAATCCGAATCCTATATAGACGGCTTAGAGGGAACACACCGGAACCGTGCCTCATGCCACTATTAGGACTAGTAGCGCGTAATGCCAAACTAGGTTAGACGGTTTAAAGCAATAAGTTAGTATTGATGCTAGATAGGTCACTATGATCATGTCCTCTTTCCCACCACGATGGTAGGTTATTTAATCGTGACAGGATTGATAATCGGATTGGCGGCAAAACAATTGAATGAACTAAAACAAGTAGACATAAGCTTATATAACTATAAAATGGATTAGACGTGGCTAACCCGTTCTTCCTTATATCGATCTATTGTTCCCTATCCTTAGTTTAGTTATTTACTTTCCCGTATTTAGTTTATATAACACACAATATCGTGGTAGCCTCTCAGGCTAAACCCCCTTATCTTTAATTGCTTTCTAGGATAGGATAGAATAGTTAGATTAATAATTAGAATACCTTTAGATCATTTTAGCTTTGCTCCTAGTGAACGACCCTTGCTTACCTAGAAACTATCTACATTGATCGGGTACACTGCTCGTGAGTGTTTAGAGTCTATAGGTTAGTTCGGCAATAAATAAATTTAAAACTTGGTAGTTTATTATAGACCTAAAAAAACACATCAAATACACACCATCTCCCTTCACCCCATTGGACAATGCCATGCCAATTTCACCTCCAACAACCCTACCACAATCACCATCTCCTATCATGACACAACCCAACCAACCACATCCCTTGGAGTTACATAATGCTAATTGCCTATGTTGTCTCCACAACCGTAATCTCATCTACTTCTTAAGAAACGAGATTCATTTCATGTTCTACTTTATAGAACATCTCTTGACACCTCCACCACCTCAAATGGGGCCCCAATCTCCACCACCTCCTAACCAAAACAACTAAACACTTGCTTGTTTAGTCCTCCACAATAAACTCTTAGGACCCCTCTTGAAAATGAAGCTTGTCTCTAGTCATTAGGAATTTAGGCTTCTTGTTATCTTTCTTAGTGCTTTCTATGTAGTCATACATTACTATGACACTTATTTGTTTTATGAATGAATGCTTCTATGTGGAGGTTTTTCTTTTTAAGGGATTGGTTATTTGTCACAAATGTGCTACTTGTTAGATATTGTATATTTGTCGTCTAACTTTGTTTTGTAGCACGATCCATTGCTCGATTCCTTTGTGTTCTCCAAATGAGGGGGAGTACACATCAAGGGGGAGCCTTAACCACCTTTTTGATTTGAAAAAAAGGGGGAGAAATGGGAGTAAACTCATTAAAAACTTGTTAAAATTAATTTTAACCTAAAATGAGTTTATATTTTGTCATCATCAAAAAGGGGGAGATTGTTGATGCAAATAATGTTCTAAAAACGTTATTTATATCTTTCGATTACTTCACGTTTTGAGGATGACAAAATGTGAACTCACGTTACGTTAAAATTAACGTTAACAAGTTTTTAATCGGAAGATCCCGTTTCTACGCAAATCACTCTTGAACAAAGTTACAACTTGGACTAGTGATCAAAGAAGTGAATTCATGTTTTGAAAATTCACATTTTAAATGGGACAAAACATTTTTTTTTCAAAAATACACATGACAAATTATTTTTGAAATATTAAGAAATGTTTTAATGGAAAAATAAGTTTGAAAATCACAACAGCTATTTTTCCCCCCAAAATCAGCTCCAACCTTCCCCAA
Organism: Artemisia tridentata subsp. tridentata; assembly: GCA_021014915.2. Classification (NCBI taxonomy): domain Eukaryota; kingdom Viridiplantae; phylum Streptophyta; class Magnoliopsida; order Asterales; family Asteraceae; genus Artemisia; species Artemisia tridentata. Next base: position 263,213,066 of record CP139503.1, read on the forward strand.
ACAAGTTTTCACCAGAAAAGACAAAATTTGGAGCGTCCTAGTCTACCACGGCTCCACGGTACCGTTAAATTTAACGGAGCCGTGGGTCATTTAGTGGAGCCGTCCGTACCATTTTGAATTGTAACGTTCAGATTTTCTTTGCCTATAAATATCCACCTCTTTCACAGGTTTAGGCACCCTTCACACACAGAAAAATCCCTTAGTTAAACCCTCTCACACCTTTCACTTCTAAGGGTCAATTAGATTAGTTTTTCTTTGTTTCAAGAGTGATCCAATCATCCTTCAAGTGATCCTCTTCATACCTCTTCACTAGCAAGAGAAGAACACAAGTATCCAAGTTGATACAAGGTGTTGTCATCCCTCTTCATTGACAAGAGAAGAACTCAAGTAATCAAGAAGATACTAGAGTTATAGTTGATAGGTTCTTGTAACATTTGTTACAACCTTGTTGTGTCTTAGCATACATCAAGTTTATTTTCTTTTTGTGAGTGAGAGTGAAGATCAAGTGTGATCTATAGAGATAGTGAACATCTCTTGAAGCCATTGGGCTTGTGCGATTGATCAAGAAGATCAAGGGTCATTAGGTTAGTGTTAGTTGAGTAGAGTGAAGTGAGTGTTGATCGTTTTGATCGTGTTGAGATCTTGGTGATCTCTTGAAGCCATTGGGCTTGTGTGTTTGGTCACGTGGACCTTGGTAGATTGGTGCTAGCTAAGATTAGCACTCGACATCTAGCATAGTGTCGGAAATAGGATAAGCGACGTGTACGGTTTTCTCCGCCTTAAGGGAGGTTGTTGACATAGTGCTTGAAACTCTCGAGTGTGGTAGTCGGGGAGTGGCGTAGGGCGAAGAAGAGCTTCGTAGCCGAACCACTATAAATCCTCTGTCTCGGTTTGATCTTTCCAACTCTATTCTTTACTTTTATTTGTTATTATTACGTAGCTTAGTTTGTAGTTCATATTGGTGTTGTTTGATTACACATAGAGTTCGAATCAAAGTTTCCAATAGCATACTTTTAAAACAAGATTTTTAAAAGAAGTTTTTTAAACCGGTAAACTATTCAACCCCCCTTCTAGTTTCCCACAAAGACAACTCAAATCCGTTTACAGTTGCTGGTTTACTCAAAATCAGATGGTTATCAATGTACCATGGTCTTACACACCTAAACATTGGCTACTCCAGTAGTGATGGCTATTGGTAAAGAGACATCAAATCCATTAATTTTCAATGATTCACCTCTCACAGGAGTTAACATAGGCATCCTACCGATCCACATAGGCTCAAAGATCTAGCAGGTGTGTTAGATTCAGCACATGGCATATCAGTTAATCAGAAAGATGCAAGATATTCTCACACCCAATGCAAATTAACATAATTAATATGTTTGGAAGCATCCTCCTAGTATTTGTTCAAGCTATCATTTAAACTTGATGATTTTGGGAGAAAATATCAAGTTTAGGGGAGGATTGTTGGGTTTTAGAGATGCTGCTGGTTATATAATTACAACTGCTTAGGTATTACAAGAAAAATGATACAAGTCATTACTGTTGCTAGATATAAAGATTAAAACTGCTAGTGTATTTTACTACTGCTAGTGAAGCTGAAGATGTTCAAGGAAATACACTAAGTGGTTACCGCTGCTAGACTTTAATGTTACTGCTGCCAGTTCAGAGTTACAACTGCTATCAGAATACAACTGCTAGAGTTAGAGATACAACTGCTAGAGTGTTTAATTTGTACTGCTTATGAGATAAACTTATATAGTCGGTTAGATAAATATAGAAAAGATTCTTTAAAGATTTATCTTGTATAGCAAGTAATTGTAAGCCAACTAGGACTCCTCAGTCTATAAAAGGAGGTCCTAGGGCATAGAGATCAATACGTTTTTTATATACTTCAAGGTTGTAAACCCTAATACTTTTGAGTATTCGTATTATTTCAATAATATTGAAGTGTTTTGTTTGATATTCATTGTTTACTGTTTCATTCAATATAAAGTTCTTCTAAAGATCAAATACAAGATTCCGCATTGTGTTTGATATACTTCAAGATAGTTTCTATACTTAGTTGTTTTAGATTTATCTAAGATAACTAAACCTTTACAAGCTAAGGGATTCGATCAAATATATTGCTGGGATCAACAAATAAGTTCACAGAGGACTTGTTAGAATTTTGCTCATATGTCGACTAAGAAATCTAACACCTCAGGAAACACTTATATATAGATATAAGTTAGATATAACAAGTAGAGCATGTACGCAACACATATAGGTAATAAAGAGACTAAGCCTTTTATTCAAGAAATTTTAAAAAAAGTACAACAAGTATGTTTAAAGATGGATCATACTTCGTTAAAGGTTTATTCCTATATATAATTTTTGTTATTTTGCTCATTTTCTTCATTTGTTGGATCATCAAACGGTGCATAGTTGGAAGCAGATTCTGGAATAAAGAAAGATGATATAAAGGCCTTATCTAAAGGCATCATCACTTTATTGACGAGAGAATATTGTGGCCCTTGAAAGTGTGGATGAAAGTTCATGAAGTGATTATAGTGATGAGTTTGGAACATCCCATAAGGTATAAGTTTGTTCTTATTCCCATTGAGATGTACAATTCGCTTAGCGGAGAAGTAGGCGAGATTGTATGGTTGTTGTGTTAGAAGACGGTATATCATATGAGCACAACAAGCCAGAAGTTGCTCACGATTTCCCTTAAGACTTCAAACATTTTCACATAAGATATTCGCAATAGTTTTCAGCTCATAGCGAATCTCAAGTGTGTCGATTATGTCTTGATGAATAAAGTCGAAACGATAAGGAGTACGAATAAGATGGGTTAGTTCTTTTGGAGAAGGTATGTAAGAGCAGTATGGACTATTTTCTTCACGGTAGTTAAAGAGGGATTCAAGAGACCGATCTTCAGTGTAGGCACATTGACCATATACTGGGATTCGAAGGATGTTAGCAAATTGCTGAAGAGTTAGAACAACCTTATGGTTTTTGATTGAAAACCAAAGTGAGAAAGAACGATCCTCGTTACGAACGAGTTCGACTTGACGAAAGAATTCCAACACAAACCGTGGACAGATAGGTTCGTTAATGGTGAGAAGACAATCAAAGCCTATGGTGCGGAAACATGTGTTGATGTCTCTGTCGAAGATGAGGGAAGAGTCAACCACACGACCTTCATGAATGAAGCGGGTTTCAAGATTATTAAACCCACGAACATGGTTTCCTGGAGTGTCTGGTTCATGAGAGATGTCTGGGATTTAAACGCTGGTGTCTCGAAAATCGAAGTCATATTCGTGAGACATATTGAGACCTATGCAAGTGGTTTAAGAGAAACAACTTTTTGTAGAAGTAATATCCATATGTTTGAAGAGTTTAGTAGAAATATTTTTTACTTCCATTATGAGTAGAGATGACTACGAGGATTAAACTTATCAAATTGCCTTTTTTTTTTTTTTTTTTTTTTTTTTTTTTTATTAACAATGTAGAGCTGTGAATGTCCTATACGAAAGAGAGTTTTTGAAAATATGAGATGTTGAGGAAGGCTTTTGTTTTTACAAGATTTGATAAGTATATATGTATATGTGTAGATATAAGATCCCATTAGTTTGAGTGTTTGTGTTTTATGTTATATAACCCTTATGTGATGAAAATTACCCTTATAAAATGATAAAGAGCTAAACCCTTTTAAGAGAAAGTTTAATAAGATGCAATTATACAAAAAGGGATGGTTTTAGGATTCTGAAATTAAGGGAGATGAGATCCTATACTGAGAAAATGTTTATTGGGTTGTTTGGAAAAGAGACAAATAATGTGAGAAGATAAACTTATGTCTGTTAAGCCGGTTCTTCCGGATCCATTCTAAAATGGATCCGGCCCGTTATAATACAGGGATTCGGGGAAAACTGCAGATACATAGGTGTATGATTTAAGGATGTATGGTATTGGATTCTAAGAAACTAGAGGAAGAATTTGAGAAATTTGAGCAAAATAATATTTTTATTCCAAATAACTGAAAATGATGAATAGACGAGAAGTAGAAAAATGAGAAGTTGTCGTAAGGATGAATATCATAAATTTGATAGATGTGAAAGATTTTTCTAGTGATGATTTTAACCTTTTAAATAAAGAAGTATGTAAAAGGTTTTGCTAGAAATGGAAAGAAATACTATTTCCAGCCATTAGAAACTACACGAGCGTTTGTGAAGAGATGTTTTTAGACAAAGTGTGATTAGGTGTATTACACATGATTCATGAAGATATGACACAAAGATGATGCACACCAAACTTTATAATTAATAGAGATGTCTTATAAAGAAAGTATGTATATGTTATCATATTTTTAGAAAGGAAAAACATGTATGAATCCACCTTTTAACCATAATCAATTAGCACATTTTAGAGAATTAATTTTAACTAAGAAAGCATACCTTTTGGTATGGTTTTGAAACCGTAGATGAGAAGTACTTCAGAAGCCTCTTTTAAGCTATCTTTACCTTTGTTAGCAAAGGAGTCAAGAAACTCTTATGGATTCTTCTTTAGTGTGTAAACTTCATTTTTCCTTTTAGATGATGAAGTTTTCGAAGAAACCTAAACCGAATACTTCTAAAAAAGATTTGTTAGAAACAAGATGAAATATCAATATCCAAGAGATAAAAGTTTTGATCTTTTTGTAAAAATGAGTTAAATGTCAACTTTTAGAAAAGGTTTTTCCTTCGTTGAAGTTTTCAAAACATACACGGATCGTATCAAGTTTTTAAAGTACAATATACTCTAAGAAACTTGGTAACGAAGCTCTGATGCCAATTGTAGAAAACTAGAAGGGGGGGGGGGTTGAATAGTTTTACCGATTAAAATCACTTATTAAAACTTATAGATTGACTTATGTCAATCTAGTTTTGACGTGTTTGATATTGATAGAAATAAAAACATATAAGCTAAACTAGGAGATAGAGTTAGAGAGACACAACCACAACACAAGTATTTATAGTGGTTCGGCTACAAGGACACCTTCCATGCCCTACTCTACTCCCCGAGTCACCTACTTGAGAGTTCGTTATTACTTCACAACACAAACACCTTTTACATGGCGGAGAAGCCTTCACAACGTCGCTTACACTTTATCCGGTACAAAGCTAGATACCGAGTCTTTCACACAAGGTAGACCAAACCTTCGTCGCCTACACTTTATCCGGTACAAGGCTAGATACCGGGTCCTTAGCACGGCGGACCAAACCAACACACCCAATACAACTCGACTAAAGGATCCAACGTCCTTTTACACCTATCGACTAAACACATCTAAAACACCCTTTGAGAAGAAAGAAAGAACAAGAATCACTTCTGTGATCTTGGAAGAGAAGAATCAAAGCAACCCATATCACGAGCTTGCACGTCTTCGAGAGGTTGTGATCTCGCCTTATGGAAGGAACCTAGAGAATCACAAAGAGAAACTACATAGAAAGATCATTGGATCTGAGGTTAGGGAGTTTAGAGTATATAGAGAAGTAAACTCTAAAAGGGGTGAGAGATAAGAGAGAGATGGTTCACTATTTATAGAAAAAACTGCCTACTGTTCACCCGGTCCCACCGGATCCCTTCTCAGAGGGATTCGGCTAGTGTAAACCGAGAGATCCGGGTAACTAGGTAAACCAGTCCAAATTTTGGGTTACAAACCGGGTTATGGGTTATGATCCATGGATAGATGATGTCATGTCTGATGTCAAAGACATCTTGGGTCATGGGTCATGGACTTTGGGTTATGGGTTATGCAATTTGGGTCATGGGTCATGGGTTTTACCCATTATGGATGTCATGCATGATGTCATGCAATAGGTCATGGGTTATGTGTCAAACTCCATGGTTTATGGACTTGGTTTTGGGCCATGGATAGTCCAAGTGTTTACAAACTTTTTCTTAACATGTATTTTATAAAATGTAAGTAACAAATGTTACTTAAGTGTTTTTATAAAATAGTTTTGGTTTCATGTAAACTTGTTAACTAGATATGTTTAAGGTTTACTTGTTTAATGAAATGATTTAGTAAACTATTGGCTCAAAGCATTACGTAATTTATTTATCTAGTTAAAATGATTTTACGTTTGTTATCGACAAAACATTGAAAGATCGTAAAATAAAAATAAACCTTTTGAAGGTTTATTTGTATTAACATAACCCTTAGAAGCCATCCTCATATTACTAAAAAGTTTTTGAGTGAAGCTAGGAGTTGGATAAACAGTTTTATGAGATATAAGCAAATTCTTGTGTTTGTTCAAAAACATTTGAATAAATCTTGGATACATTAAAAATTTGTATTTGGTATCCAAGTTTTTCACCATACCATCAAAAATCAATTTTGAAAAGTTAAAAGTCCTTTTTGTGGCTAAACAAATAAGAGCAGTTGCAATATTACTACTAAATTGCTACCAAGCAGTTTTCTTTGGACTTAAACAGTGTAAAATGGTATGTATGAGAAATCTCCATGGAGGGGCAAATTGTCCTTTTTGAAAAGTTAGTTTATCAGAAGTGGACACATACCCCATCCTAGAAAGAGTTCAAAAATTTCAGTGTTAGGCAAAGAACTAATACCATTATCATCTGCTAGTTGGAGATGTCTCCTAACAGATGATTCTGTAATAGTCAAGGTTTTGCCATCAACTATTGCAATTATTTGTTGTTCTTCATTATCAAGTGTATTGGCAGTAGCAATCTGCCAAAACTGTTTGATTTGAGAACTATAGATAGTTTGATTCACTGTGAGAGCATACCTGATGTGGCTAGCATTAAGAAAATCCAATATCTGATGAAACCCATGACTTCCCTCTATTTTCTCCAAGAATGCAACCATGTTATGTTTATCACAAAATTGCAAATTTGCCATTTTGATCAATGAAAATTTGATTAGGGTTCTGGGTTATGATCGTTTATGAGGGAAAGTGTGTTTGGTAAAGCCAATTAAGATTATATAGATGACACTTAGGGTTTTGATTGGACCGACCTGAATAAATTGTTTCTTTATCGTGAAGAAATCTTATAAATTTAAAGAAAGAATGAGAATTATCCAATTTAGGAAACCCTTAAGCAAAGTAATTGATAAAAATTATCTCAACGACTAATGGTTACCCAGCAGTACAAATTTTTTGCCTGGCAGTACAAACTTTTGCCTAGCAGTACAAACTTTTATAAAAACAGTATTAACTTTCCCCAACAGTATTAACCCAAATTTTGTTTAAAACAATACTGCACTCAAACTTTTGAAGGGATTAAGTGTAAAGGAAGACACTTAACCATTTTCGGTTGCATTTAACCTCTGGTTGTGTGAGAACCAATGATTTCAGTATATATACTGCCTGTGATCAGATAGACTCATTAAAAGAGCCTTCTTGACAGGGTTTCCAGCTCGTGGCAGATGTTACCTCTAACACAAATGTATTAGATTCACTTTTGCTCACTGTTCTCTAAACTAGATGTCCTTAGACTAACACACTATCAAATGATAGAATGGTAAAGAGTGAGGCAGATCAATTACTATCTGACTAACTAAAAACCATCAATTCATATTCACTATAGGTTGATTTCAAGAAAAAGATTTTAAAAAACCTCCTAACTCAGGTGTTAACCCTTGTCAAGTGATCCCCAAACCTTCTCTATCATGAATCAGTTGCATCAGCATTAAGCAATAGCATAACATTCAACAAGCCACTTTTGCTTCTTACACAGCATCAATACCAATCATACTGCTTGCTTATCCTGCAAATGTTAGTCTAAAACCAAGGAAACACAATCCAAAGCATTTTCTTCATAACAGTATTAATTATGACTAACAGTTTTAACTTAACAGTACTAATTTGCACTAGCAGTACAAACTGAAACCACTAACAGTACTAATACTAATCCTGTACAAAACTTTACAAAGACACAAAGAGACTAAAACTTTATGGATTTAACATTCCAATACCTTGCAACCAAGTACTGAAATCTTCCAACATCAAAACCTTTTGTAAGTAAATCTGCAAAATTGTTATCTGTGTGTATTTTAACAACTTGAATTAACTTTTTATCATTGCAGTCTCTTATAAAATGATGTCTAATCTCTATGTGCTTTGTTTTAGAATGCAAAACAGGATTTTTAATAATACATATAGTACTGTTATTGTTAATGAAAATCATGGTGAGCATAAAATTATACCCATAGTCCAGCATTTGATTCTGAATCCAGAGTACTTGTCCACAGTAACTAGCAGCAGCCACATATTCAGCTTCAGTTGTAGAATTGGCAACCACAATTTGCTTCTTACACTGCCATGAAATCAATCTGCATCCTAGGAACTGACAACCACCTGTTGTTGACTTCCTATTTAAACTTGCACCAGCATAGTCAATATCACTATATGCCACCAGATCAAAGGGAGATTCTCTAGGATACCAAAGACCTAATTTGGGTTGTCCTTTTAGATACCTAAAGATCCTTTTCACAGCATGTAAGTGTAAAACCTTAGGTGTGACTTGATACCTTGCACATGCACATACCGCACACATAATATCTGGTCTAGATGATGTAAGATACATCAATGATCCAATCATTGACCAGTAGAGATGAACATCAACATCATCACCATCTGAGTCTTTGAGCAAAGGTTTGTCTAGATCCATTGGGGTGCTAGCTGTCATGACATCAGTATACCCAAATTTCTTCAAGATATTAGCTACATATTTATCCTGACTAATAAACATTCCATCTTCTTTCTGCTTTACTTGCAGCCCTAAGAAGAAATTTAGTTCTCCCTTGGAACTCCTTTGAAACTTGTCATGCATCAGTTTCTCAAACTCAGTACACATCTCCTTCTTTGTAGAGCCAAAAATAATGTCATCAACATAGACCTGGACAAGCAGAATATCCTCTTTTTGCCTCTTGATAAACAATGTATGGTCTATCTTTCCTCTGTGAAACCCATTGTCCAATAAGTACTTGGCCAAGGTTTCATACCAGGCTCTTGGAGCTTGATGCAAACCATAAAGAGCTTTCACCACCTTGTAGACTTTGTGTGGATAGTCAGGATCTTCAAACCCTGGTGGTTGAGTAACATAAACCTCTTCCTCAACTGTACCATACAGGAAAGCACTCTTCACATCCATCTGATACACCATGAATCCCATAAAAGAAGCATAAGCTAAGAATAACCTTATTGCCTCAATTCTAGCTACAGGGGCAAAAACTTCATCATAGTCTATGCCTTCTTCTTGAGTAAAACCCTGTGCAACCAGCCTTGGTTTATTTCTAATGACAATTCCTCTCTCATATTTCTTGTTCCTAAACACCCATTTTGTACCAATTACCCACTTACCCTTAGGTAAATTTACTAGAACCCAAACCTTTTGAAGCTTAAACTGTAAACACTCTTCTTGCATTGCTTCAACTCAGGATGCATCACTTAGAGCTTTGGCAATTTTCTTGAGTTCCTCCTGAGATAGGAAACAAGCAAATAAACAAGTATGAAGGTCTTCATGAGTTTTCCCTTCATAAACAGCACTTATAAAACCTTGTTCATTTGTATCCTTTGTCATTGTCATTCTTCTTGTCTTTACACTAGACTGTACATCATCAATCACAAGATCAAGTGAATGATCTTTGTGAATTCTTGTATTTGGAGTTGTAGGAGCTAGATAAGTGTTAGGCATGTTGTTCAGATCTACTTCATCGTCAGAGAAATCAGCATCAGTAGTAACTGTTGGGCTAGCAGTATTATCAATTGGCCTAGCAGTACTAACATTTGGCCCAACAGTACTAACATCATTAGCACTATTTTCAGGATTCTCTTGATCATCAACTCCACTTTCTTTATTTCCATCTTCAGAACCCTTCTTTTCAGCATCATTAGAAGGTTGTGGTTCATCATTGCCAACATCCTTTGAAGATAAATAAAACAGTGAACCATCTTTCCACAGTGGCATCATAAAGTAGTCTTGGCTAGATCATGTCTCCATGCTAGATTGACCTGCATCAAAACTATCTTTGGTACCTGCAAAATCATTAGAGTTTGTACCTGCAACAACTGGCACATAATTCATTGATTCTGTTAGCACATCAATATCAAATAGCCACTTAGGACCTTCTCTTGCAATACTAGGCTTATTCTCTAAGAATTCCACATGCAAGTTTTCTTCTACCTTCCTGGTTCTAATGTTGTATACCCTAAAAGCCTTACTATTCATAGAGTAACCAACAAAGAATCCATCATCATACTTTCCATCAAACTTGCCCAAATGATCTAAGGTATTCAGAATTGTAACATGACATTCAAATGGTCTCATGAAGCTTAGAGCAGATGTTCTACCTCTAAAGAGTTCATAAGGTGTCTTGTTGTGAGGTTTAACTACTAATACCCTGTTCTGAACATAGCAAGCAGTATTAACTACTTCAGCCCAAAATGTAGTAGGTAACTTAGAGTCTGCTAACATAGTTCCAGCTGCCTCAATCAGTGTCTTATTCCTCCTTTCAGCAACACCATTCTGCTGTGGAGTTCTAGCTACACTAAATTCCCTCTTAATACCTTTTAGATTACAAAACTCATTCATAACTCTATTCTTGAATTCTGTTCCATTATCACATCTGATTACCTTTACTTTCTTATCAACTAGGTTTTCTATCTCAGTAATAAAACTCTTAAGAATGCCAGTTGTCTCATCCTTAGTTGCTAAAAAGAAAACCCAAGTGAACCTGCTATAATCATCAGTGACAACAAGACAATATTTCTTATTCATTAAGCTACTCACAGAAGTAGGACCAAACAAGTACATTTAAACAGGAAACACAAGTTTGGTCATTTTCAAAACGTTTTTGAGGTAAACCTCTTACAAGGTTATCCTTAACAATTTTATTAATGGTTTTAAAATTTACATGACCAAGCCTCCTATGCCATAGCATTGATTCATCCAATGTGGCCTTTTCAACAAGACAAGTTAAACTCTCTTTAGGAACAATGTTCTTCATATCAACACTGTACATGTTGTTCTTTCTAGGAACTTTAAGTAAGACATGACTCTCATCAGTCAACTTAAAGTCAGGAGACAGAACAAAACATTCAGTTTCAGTAAAAAGAACATTGTTCTCTTTGTCACACATCTGTGAGACACTAAACAGATTAAACTTTAACTCTTGAACAAAGTACAAATCTTCAAAATCAAGCTTACCAGTCCTGATTGTACCTTTACCATTAATTCTTCCTCCTCTGGCTCCTCCCCCAAAGGCAACATATCCTCCATCAAATGCAATAAAATCTGTGAGATAGGACATGTTTCCTGTCATGTGCCTGGAGCATCCACTGTCAAAATGTCCCGGATCTTCTTCTTCCTTTTGTGGATGTTCATGTACATAAAATAAAGGAAATTAGTTTCTTTTGGGAAGCCATTACTGACTTGGATCTGCCTTGTGCATCAATATAATTATGTTTCTTCAATACAATTGATGCACTATCAAGTTTGGTAGGTCTCCAAACCCAACATGCTGAGGCCTTAACAACATTGTGCCCATTTGCCCTAACAACAATTACAACTGCTGAATTTGGCCTAGCAGTATTAACTATTGGCCTAGCAGTATTAACTCTTTTATTAACAGTATTAACCTTTTTCTCAAAACTCTTGTTGGTAAATGCTGTTTTCTCTTAAAAGGGCCTTTTAACAGTTTGTTGTGCTGACTTAGAAAAACATGATGCTAGTTTAGCACTAAAAATTGTTGATTTGGGGTAAGCAGTATTAACAGGCCTAGCAGTATTAAATGGTTTAAGGCTAGACTTCATTAAAACAGCTTGATAGGATTTATTTGTAACCTTTTTAAGGAGTCATTTAAGCCCAAAATTGTATAAATGTGATCAAATATTGCCTCAAATCGTTTCTTTTTGAATTTTAGGTACTTGGGACGAGAATTATGGAAATCGGCACTTTTGGAGCATATTTGGACGAAAAAAGAGAAGAAAACGACGAATTTGCGAAAACCCGTCAGAAAAGGAAGGCTGACGGCGTCACTAGCTACAACGTGACGCCGTCACTTGTTATTTGAGCTGGATTTTGGGAGGAAAATCACCAAGTGACGCTTCAGAGAATTTGAAGAATTTACAACCTGACGCTGTCAGGTGTTATTTGGAGAAAGGAGTCACGCTTTAAGCCAACAAGAGACGGCTCAGAACTTTTTATAAGCTGACGGTGTCAATGACTAAAGGTGACACCGTCAGAACGGCAACTTGCACAAGACTAAACCCTAATGGCGGAGAGCTGACGGTGTCAGGATCCATAAGCTGACACCGTCAGAGTTGTAATACTATATATATTTTCGAATGTTTTCATTATTAAGTGTGACATCTTTTGGTAATAAACCCTAGACGATTTTCAGAGATCTTGTAAGGCTTTTTCATCCATGTTCAATTGAAGATAAGTTATTCGTTTAATCATTCAATATGTCTATGCATTGTTTGATTATTTGTTTATCTTTTCTTTTATCTAACATGCTAGCTTAAGTCTATTTGTGTTTACTTAGATCTAATGAAACCTAGTTATTGAATATAGATTTTTTGTCTCTTGTTTAGTTGATTATTATCGTGTTAGGTTAAGAAAGCTGGCTGACCTGTTATAGTTGATTAGCTTGAACATCTTAAAAACGCAACCGTAGAGTGCACTATTGGTTTTTTCGTTGTAATTATTGTGTGAATTGCGGCTTGTAGATCCTAGAAAACTTAATGGATGTTAAGGGATTTAGGGGAGACTAATGTTCATAGAGTTGGGGACTTCGGCACCTCCCCACGACCAATAATAAGGAATACAACGCTTCAACAAAAACAAGGACGTGACAATTCAACGAATCAATAGGAGATAACTAGGGAGTAATTAAATCTAAGTAAACACGCTTTTCCTATCATAAGGAGTTCACCAATTTACTTTTTCTTGTTTTTAGTTTAATTTTAGTTTTATAATTAGATTTTGGGTTAGTTGATTAACAACTAATTCTGCCCACTCCTTCAAAAAACCGAGATTTTATCTTCTTTCTAAAAAATATAAAAATACAAAAAGAATCATCCCTCACCTCTAGACCTATTTCGTCATACATCTTGACCTAACGATACTATTCCCCTAAAGAAAGATCAATCCCCCGGACATACCTATACTACACTGCAACGATCAGGTACACTGCCTGGAGGATTGTAAGCTTCTCAAGATCCCTTGAGAAGTAAAACTTTTTGTGTCTTGCAAAACTCGCATCAAGTTTTTGGCGCCGCTGCCGGAGAATACTATTGGCGTCGCATCAAGTTTTTGTAAAACCCAAAAGAAGCTTGAATATATGGCAGATGGGAAAAAGTGGGAATTTGGTGATGAAGAGGCATGGGAAACCTTTGAGATTCTCACCCAATTCAGAAGTGAAACATGGGACCCAAAAAACGCAAGCTTAGACCTATTTTCAATTTGGAAGGCTCAATCGGAAAGTTTGTTTAGGAATGAGGTGGTTAGAGTTGAGGTACCTAGGTGCATGTCATGGTTAGGTGCTACCAAAATACAAGATGAACACATAGGTGGTCAAGATAAGATGGAGGATATAGTATAAAATCCAAGCCCACCGAGTACTCCACAAATCCTACCATCATTTGAGGAATACACACCACCCGTGACTTACCCAGAAGAAGTAGAAGAGACTATAGGAACCCCAATGGAGGTAGAATCCTTGGACCAAACACAACTAGAAGAAATAGGTTTGAATACTTGTAGTCATAACCTTTCTCTTAGTTATATGAAAGTTCCTAGTTTTGATGAACCGGAGCCTCAACCAAAGCCGTTATCTGATTTTCCATCCTTGGATGAAAATTTAGGAATTGAATAAGGCCCCGATCCAACCATTAAACCATATAGCCCGAGTAGTTTTGGGATAAAGGTAGTAGACTCTATGCCTTGTGTAGTGGAAACTAATATAGGAGTGAACCATGACCTTACATACTTACATCACCCATTTATGATTGATCACAAGAAACATTATGGGTTTAAACCGGGTTTATTAGGTCAAGATGGATTCCTAACTAGGAATCTCTCGAAGTTAATAGAAGATGATCCCTTTCCAGGAGAAAATTTTACTTCACCCATTGACTTAATTGAACTAGGTAAGGTTATGATGAACGGAGCACACCCCTTTGAGCATATAATTTTTCCACCAATCTCTCCTCACGCGGTATACTTCCATCCTAAGGGTGTGTATCGCTACTATCACCCGTACTTAATCCTAAGTGTAGGAAAAACTTCCCTTTTATTCTTTAAATAAGGGTAGAGTCAGGCTCGTGACTCGAACAAAAACAAGCGCTTCTTGGGAGGAAACCCAAGCTTTTTAATTATTTGTTTGTTTGTTTTTATTTTGTTTGATTTCTTATATATGCTCCATCTTTAATTGTTTATATTTCATGTATCAAACATAATTTGTGAAAATGCTTTATTTTATTTTTAACATCGTCTTAACTACATATAAAGGTATTTTACAAAAAGATAAGTGTAGGGAAGATCATATTTGTTTATAAGAACGAATTCGAACATGAAAAATAACAAGTAAAGATTAACATATATATTTGTGTGTTTGTTTGAGTCAAATGCTTGTATCGAGTCACAATGATTGTCCTGCAGGTTTTTCAGGTTTTAATACTCAGGTTTTTCCAGAAACAAAATGTAAAAATACTATCAGGTTATACCTGACGGCGTCAGGCTTAACACCCGACGGCGTCAGGCACTGTAGCAGTACAGTTTTCCAGATTTTTGTTTTTCTGCTGGAACTTAAATTCTTGAAAAAGTTTAAGAATTTTAAATTTCCAGGAATCTGTAGACATTTATTTTGCAAGCATTATATCTTACCTTGCTTTCTAGTTTAGTATTAGTATATATAGTGTTTACCGCCGATTTTATGCAAGGTTTTGTGTTTTGTTATCTTTGTGAATTACAGGTTATATTGGACGAGAAGATGGAAACTATACATTGGAAGTGAAGCTTATCATGTTTGTTTTCTTAGAGGAAGAATTAACCATGTTTTCACATCGTCCATGCCGAGCAAATCAGGGGAGTATTAGTTTCTTTCTCTATTTTATTTTCCCGTTATCATAACTTTGATATTTTTCAAGAACATTGGGGACAATGTTCAATTTAAGTGTAGGGAAGGTAAATTGGGATACCTTAGAAACTATAACTTCGCTTGATATTTGGTTTGTCTTTGAGTAAATATGTAATAAAACTAATAAAGATACTTGTTAGGGCAAATTTAGCACCAAATTTAAATTTTTTTACAACATATAGGAGTGAAACTTTAGTTTTAATAAGCGTCTCATGGATAGGAATTATATAGCTAGCACAAAAACCCTTCCACTCAAAAATTTCTACCCCAAAAATGTGAGGTTCGCCATTAGATTAATAGGAAAAAGCATTCACCTTAATGCTTATGAGTGTACCGGTAGTATATATTCTAGAACTTGTGTTTGTGATGCATCCCGAGACCGCTAGTGAGACTACATTCGTGTAGTTAGGATTTACTAAATGATAAGAGGCATTAGGATAACCCATGTTTTAAACCTGTTTTATAATTACTTGACCGATGTAGCCAACATACTTGACCAATAAAGTCAAGTAATTTTCCCACACCTTTGCGATGTACTCATCTTTAGTACACGATACCCCTAGTACACCCCTCAGAGCCTATCTTTTTCGCGGTTCTCGTAATATTTCGGTGGATTCTGAAATATTAATGAAGAACATTGTTTACAATCCACCCCCAAATGTACACCCAAATCGCCTTAGCCCACCTTGTATGCACTCATTTTTAGTGCATTATTGTTACAACATATATGTTAAACCCTTTGTTAATTGTCTAATCGGTTACATGGTTGCTAAGTCGAGTCATATATTGTAAATACAGTTTTGTAATGATTGGGACTCATGAGTAAAAGTACTAGTTGTTATGGAGTAATGGGGAAGAATGTCATGTTATTACCCCCATATGTGCGTTAATGTTTAAAGTACTCCACATATTTTGATTTTCTTAATTCGGGTCATTAGTTAGTTATGTGTAAAGTATGTAAAAGTTCAAGTGTAGGGAGGTTGCAAGATCCCTTTGTATTGATGTATTATTTTGGATGGTAGGGCAAAAATGTATGAAAAAAAATATATTAAGAAAAAAAAGAGAAAAAAGACATACGGACTACCATCCCGTTTCTTTTATTTTTGTTTAATTCAAGATAGTGTCTAGAAAAATACAAAAAAAGTTATTAGTTAGTGAGTCGAGTCGAGTCTTACCTTAGCAACACCTCATTGTACATGTAATTGACTTGCCACCAGTAAAATTCCCTTTATCCAACAAACCGTGTTTATCATACCCTTACACCTAACGTTACAAGCCTTTAAAAGCCCTCTTTGATAGTTTATCCTAGGTGCTTATGCAAAAGTGGTGGAGGTTTGATCCGTTCTCAAGCCTATGGTAATCTATGTGCTATGACAGGTAGAGAGTTTTTTATTTTCCCGTTTCCATTCGTGTTATATAACTTTATACACCCGAGAGATGTGAGAATCCAAACACTTTATGTGAGGTGCTAGTATATAATTTCCGTGCTTATTTTGACTAACGTGGAACGATTGCATGTTGTAATTACTTTTATATTAATGTTAAATGACCCTAACTTGTAAATTGATTAGAATAAAAGCCCATTTGCTTGAGGACAAGCAAATCCCAAGTGTAGGGATATTTGATAAGGATTTATTTGGTACCTTTTTAAGGGGTCATTTAAGCCCAAAATCGTATAAATGTGATCAAATATTGCCTCAAATCATTTCTTTTTGCATTTTTGGTACTTGGGACGAGAATTCTGGAAATCGGCACTTTTGGAGCATATTTAGACGAAAAAAGAGAAGAAAACAACGAAGTCGCGAAAACCCGTCAGAAAAGGAAGGCTGACGGCGTCACTAGCTACAACGTGACGTCGTCACTTGTTATTTGAGCTGGATTTTGGGAGGAAAATCACCAAGTCACGCTTCAGAGAATTTGAAGAATTTACAACCTGACGCCGTCAGGTGTTATTTGGAGGAAGGAGTCACGCTTTAAGCCAACAAGAGATTGCTCAGAACTTTTTATAAGCTGACGGTGTCAATGACTAAAGGTGACGCTGTCAGAACAACAACTTACACAAGACAAAACCCTAATGGCGGCGAGCTGACGGCGTCAGGATCCATAAGCTGACGCCGTCAGAGTTGTAATACTATATATATTTTCAAATGTTTTCATTATTAAGTGTGACATCTTTTGGTAATAAACCCTAGACGATTTTCAGAGATCTTGTAAGGCTTTTTTCAGCCTTTTTCATCCATGTTCAATTGAAGATAAGTTATTCGTTTAATCATTCAATATGTCTATGTGTTGTTTGATTATTTGTTTATCTTTTCTTCTATCTAACATGCTAGCTTAAGTCTATTTGTGTTTTACTAGATCTAATGAAACCTAGTTATTGAATATTGATTTGTTGTCTCTTGCTTAGTTGATTATTATCGCGTTAGGTTAAGAAAACTGGCTGACCTCTTATATGTAACTAGCTTGAATGTCTTAAAAACGCAACCGTGGAGTGCACTATTGGTTTTGTTCGTTGTATTTATTGCGTGAATTGCGGCTTGTAGATCCTAGAAAACTTAATGGATGTTAAAGGATTTAGGGGAGACTAATGTTCATAGAGTTGGGGACTTCAGCACCTCCCTACGACCAATAATAAGGAATACGACGCTTCAACAAAAACAAGGATGTGACAATTCAACGAATCAATTGGAGATAAGTAGGGAGTAATTAAATCTAAGTAAACACACTTTTCCTATCATAAGAAGTTCACCAATTTACTTTTTCTTGTTTTTAGTTTAATTTTAGTTTTATAATTAGATTTTGGGTTAGTTGATTAACCACTAATTCCGCCCACTCCTTCAAAAATCGAGATTTTATCTGCTTTCTAAAAAATATAAAAATAAAAAAAAGAATCATCCCTCACATCTAGACCTATCTCGTCATACATCTTGACCTAACGATACTATTCCCCTAGAGAACGATCAATCCCCCGGACATACCTATACTACACTGCAATGATCAGGTACACTGCCTAGAGGATTGCAAGCTTCTCAAGATCCCTTGAGAAGTAAAACTTTTTGTGTCTTCCAAAACTCGCATCACAGCTCTTGGAGCCATGTTTCTGTGAACACTAGGGTGATTCTGTTTGGGAAAATAATTGCGATTCACCCTTTTGTAAGTATTTCCATATACCCTTGTATTCCCAGATACCATCCTTTCCCCTTTATGGTAATTGCAATAAGCCTGCAAATGGTCAAAACTACCACATACAAAACAAGCTTTATTGTACATTACAAATTCACTTCCTAGCTGTTGGGATTTCTGATTATTCCAATTTCTCTGATTTCCCCTAGGACTATGTGACCTGTACATCTCTGCATACTTAACTGTTTTCCTAGCTGGTTTCTCTTGTTGTTTAGGTTTAACAGATTCTACCTTAGTAACAGCAGGAAAGACAGTTTTCCTCTCTACCTCATTATCTGACACAAATTTCTCAACTAATGGGGTATCAAATGATTCACTAATCTCTTTAAAACTCTCTTCACTATCACTTTTACATTCAGTCTCATGCTTTTTGAGCTCCTCTACAATAGTATTTGACAAATCAATTTTTGGGGTTGAAAATAACCCAGTATGAGGAGGTGCAACAGCCTTATATCCTATACCTGTCTTGAATTTATCAATAAGCTGACACTAAACAATCTTATCTATAATTTTAGATGAACCTGCATATCTCTCTATATTTACTTCAATGCTGTCTTTTTCCTTCTTAAGCTTTTCTAACTCATTTTTAAGCTCACCTATTTCTAAGTCTTTAAAAGAAACATCTCTTTTCAAAACAGCAATATCCTTAGTAAAGATAGTTTCATTCTTTTTATAAAAAACTAGTTGCTCATCTACAACAGCTAACCCTCTTTTACAATTAGCTAGATTAAACTCGGATTGATTAAAATCTACTCTTAACTCATCATAATGTTTTTTAAGACAGGTTTTTGAACAAGTATTATTTGTGTATACCACAGAGTCAGAAAAAGCCATCATGTGACAAACGGCAATTTTCCACCATTATTTAAATGATAAATGTTAGTTTATTAGTAATAAACCAATAAAAATTAGGCATGCATGATTATCTCGGGAAAACAAACCCGCACATTTTAGCATATATTAACTCACCAAAACTATTAAATCTAACCAGAACAATGAATTTTTCCCATTTTCACATTTACAAACTATAATATAGTAAAAACGGGAGGTTATCTCATTCTTACTCAAAACAGAACCACACGCGTATCGACATCACATCAATAACAAACTGATCTCAATAATTTATTTTTGGGTCAACAAACTCCAAATCCATTTAAGTTTTATAAAAACGTTCTTAAAATCCATTCTTCCGTATTCACATCGGTTTCGGGAAAACCCGAATTCAAAACAGCTCAGCGGGACGCGAGGTATAATTTACCCATCTCTTAATTAAATCAAACCCGTATATATCTTATAATATTATCCCACTCACACAAAACCCAAAATACTTATCTCTTTCCTTTCTTACTTTTGTCTTCGACACCACAAAACCAAGTACACCATCGAAACCTCACCATCCAATCCTTATCCTATTTCAAAATCAGAACATAGTTAACCAACATCGCTTTCTTCTTTTTCCTCTTCCCCAAGAGCAGTCACGGATGGACCTTGATGTTGCCAAGAGAAAACGAGTGCTACTCGTTTCGGACGCATCAGAAATTGAAGCCAAGAAAGAAGAACTTAACCCATTCTTAAGAACTTGAATTAATCTTTTCTCATTGCAGTGTCTTATAAAGTGATGTGTAATTTCAATGTGTTTTGTTTTAGAATGTTGTACTGGATTTTTAATGATGCAAATTGTACTACTATTATCAATATGAATGACAGTGTTCATGAAATTATACCCATAGTCAAGAAGTTGGTTTTGAAGCCATAGAACTTGACCACAGCAACTTGCAGCAGCTACATATTCAGCTTCAGTTGTTGAAGTAGCCACAATTGTTTGCTTCTTACACTGCCATGAGATAAGTCTACACCCAAGGAATTGACATCCTCCAGTTGTTGACTTTCTGTCCAAGCTAGCACCAGCATAATCACTATCTGAGAATGCTACCAAGTCAAAAGGTGACTCCCTTGAATACCATAGACCCAACCTAGGTTGACCCTTGAGATATCTAAAAATCCTCTTGACTGCTGTTAAATGAGAAACCTTTGGAGTTACTTGAAATCTTGCACAAGCACAAACAGAGAACATGATGTCAGGTCTTGATGATGTGAGATACATCAAAGAACCTATCATAGATCTGTAAGTGTGTACATCTACATTGTCTCCATCTAAATCTTTAAGAAGTGGCTTCTCAGAGTCCATTGGTGTGCTTGCTACTTTTGAATCAGCAAAGTTGAACTTCCTAAGTATTTCAGCAACATATTTATCTTGACTAATAAATATGCCTTCACAAGAATGCCTAACTTGCAGACCCAAAAAGAATGTAAGTTCCCCCATGGAACTCATCTGAAACTTATCATGCATAAGCTTCTCAAACTCAAAACACATCTCCTTCCTTGTAGACCCAAAGATAATGTCATCCACATACACCTGTACTAACAGAAGATCTTTCTTGTGTTGTTTGATGAATAGTGTCTGATCAATCTTCCCTCTTTGAAATCCATTCTCTATTAAGTAGGAATCTAGTGTTTCATACCAAGCTCTTGGTGCCTGATGAAGGCCATATAGAGCTTTAACTACTCTGTACACATTGTCTAGATGTTCTGGATCTATGAAACCAGGAGGTTGTGAAACATATACCTCCTCATCAATAGTTCCATATAAAAATGCACTCTTGACACCCATTTGATATACTGTGAAGCCCATAAAAGAAGCATAAGCTAAAAATAACCTAATTGCTTCAATCCTTGCTACTGGAGCAAAAACCTCTTCATAGTCTATCCCTTCTTGTTGTGTGTGCCCTTGGGCTACTAATCTAGCTTTATTCCTAATCACCATGCCCTTTTCATCCCTTTTATTCTTGAAAACCCATCTAGTGCCAATTACCTTTTCATCCTTAGGTAAATCAACTAGCACCCATACCTTCTGAATCTTGAACTGAAGAAGCTCCTCTTGCATAGCTTCCACCCAGCTTGAATCATCTAGGGCTTTAAGAATGTTCTTTGGTTCTGCCTGAGAGAGAAAACATACAAACAAGCAAGAGTTTGAAAACTCATGCTTCTTTGAAGCATAAAGGGCATCAAGAAGCCCTTGTTGTTCTGAAGACATCAGTTGTTGTCTTGTCTTCACACCTGATTGTACATCTTCAATCACATTTTCTAGGGAGTGGACTTTGTGAATCCTAGTGTATGGGGTTGAAGGAACTTGATAGTTAGGTGTGATATTGCTCAAATCCACCTCTTTATCTGAGAAATCTGCTTCATTTTAGTCTGAAGGGCCAGCAGTAGAATCATTTGGCCTAGCAGCAGAAAAATTAAGCTTAGCAGTAGAATGCTCTGTCTCAGCAGTAGAAACTTCTTTTGTACTGCTAACTTGACTGTCTTGTTTCTCAGTTCCATCTTCCTTGATTTCATCATCAACACCTTCTTTTGATTTACCAGAAGAAGATTCATCATTGGTTGAAGTTGAAGCCACACTTGTACTTGTCCATATTGGCATCCATACATGATCTTGATCTATCTCCTTGTTTAACCTTGCCTCATTTGTTGTGTCAACAGACTTTGAACCTGAAAATTCATTAGTTTCCACAACAACAGGCACATAATTCATTGAATTGGTTAGTAACTCAAGATCAAATAGCCAATTGGGACCTTCACCTACTACATTGGATTTATTCTCTAAAAATTCCACATGTAGGTTTTCCTCTACTCTTCTAGTTCTTGAGTTGTATACACTAAAAGCTTTGATATTGAGAGAATATCCAACTGAGAAACCTTCATCTGCTTTACCATCAAACTTTCCAAGATGGTCTAAGGTATTCAGAATTGTCACATGACATCCAAAAGGTCTAAGAAATCCTATTTCAGGAGTTCTACCTCTAAAAAGCTCATGATGCGTGGTTTTGCGACCTTACAACAGGTTTTACCTCTCGAGGGATCTCAAGAGGCTTACAACCCCACCAGGCAGTGTACCTGACCGATGTAGTATAGTGTAGTGGTAAGTACGGGGGATTGATCGTTCTCCACAGGGAATAGTGTCGTTAGGATTGAAAAACTACTCTAATAGGTCTAAGGGTGAGAGAAGATTCTTTTTGTGTTTTTATAATTTTATGAAAGCAAGTAAAATCTCGGGTTTGAAAGAGTGGGCGGAATTAGTTGCTAGTCAACTAACCCAAATAACTACGAATGCAAATAAAATAAAATAACTGAAAATGAAAAGGTTGATGAAACTTATATGGAGAGAAATGTGTTTACTTAGATTTCCTTACTCCCTAACTATCTTTTACCGGTTGATTAGTGTGTATTAATTGCGTGGATGACGGGTGTATTCCTTAATACCAATCGTGGGGTGGCGTACGTACTTCCCCAACTCTATGAACTCCTACTTCACTCCTATGTCGAGCCGGCTAGGAAGCTCCTAACATGGGATCACTAGAATTCGCTCATGCATTAAATACAACCATAAAAACCTTAGTACGCATTGGTTCATGTTTCTTAAGACGTTCAAGCAAGTTACCGTATAGGAAGTTAGCCAGTTTTCTTAAGCCTAACATCGATGAACAATCATCTAATACAATTAATAACACACTAATAACCAATAATCAATAGCTAGGTTTCATTAGATCTAAGCAAACACAAGATAAATCTAGCCTAGCATGTTAATTAAAAGACAAGAACAAGATGTAATCAAACAACACATAGACATATTGAATGATTAAATAATAACTTATCTTCAATTAAACATGGGAGATCCAAGGGTATGAAAACCCTTAAAAATGGCAGAAATTCGTCTAGGGTTTCTCCTCCAAAATTACACATAATAAGTTCCACACTAATGACAAAAAATTGCAAAACTATATATAGAGTTTAAGGGCTGACGGCGTCACGTTGTAGATCCTGACGCCGTCACCTCGCCGCTTTTAGGGTTCCCGGATGGCCTTCCTGACGCCGTCCCTCTTTAGACCTCCAAAATCCGTTCTGGCTTATCAAAGCTTGACGCCGTCCGATTAGTGCTTGACGCCGTCCCTCTTTAATTTAAGCCGTGACGACCTTGATCACATTAAAGGGTGACGCCGTCAGATTTTTCATGCAAAATTCTCTGGCTTATCATGAGTAATTTTCATATCCACCTCTTTTGCCAAGCCATGACGCCGTCTGGACCAATTCCTGACGCCGTCAAAGGTACTTTCCAGCATAATTTTGAGACTTTGTCGTTTTCTTCACTTTTATGCTCCAAAAACGTCCAAAATGCTTCCTTTTCCAGATTTCTTCTCCAAAGTACCTAAAATGACAAAAGGAACGATTTAGGGCAATATTTGATCAAATAAATACGATTTAGGGCTTAAATGACCCCTTAAAAGCGGTACACTTTTCGCTTCATCAGCTCATATGATGTCTTATTGTGAGATTTTACAACCAAAACCCTATTTTGAACATAGCAAGCAGTGTTGACTGCTTCTGCCCAAAAAGTGATAGGCAACTTAGAGTCGGCTAACATGGTTCTAGCAGCTTCTATGAGTGTTCTATTTCTTCTCTCAGCAACACCATTCTGTTGTGGAGTTCTAGCAACACTAAATTCTCTCCTAATACCTTTTTCTATGCAGAAATCATCCATAACTCTATTCTTAAACTCTGTCCCATTATCACATCTAATGACTTTTACTCTTTTGCTTACTAGGTTTTCTATCTCTGTAATAAAAGTCTTAAGGATGCTAGAAGTCTCATTCTTAGTAGCTAAAAAGAAAACCCATGTAAATCTACTATTGTCATCAGTAATAACTAGACAATATATTTTATGCATCAGAATCCTAACAGAAGTAGGTCCAAATAAATCCATATGAAGCATAAACAATGATTGATCAATAGAGTTAAAAAATTTGGGCTTACAAGTGGCTTTGTGTTGTTTGCCTTTAAGACAAGCAATGCATGTTTTGTCATTTTCAAATCGTTTTTGAGGTAAACCTCTTACCAAACCATTCTTAACAATCTGATTTATGGTTTTGAAGTTAATGTGACCAAGCCTTCTATGCCATTTCATTGATTCATCCAATGTGGCCTTTGCTACAAGACAAGTTAAAGCCTTTTTAGGAACAATGTTCTTCATATCAACACTGTACATATTGCCCTTTCTAGGAATTTTAAGAAGTACTTGACTTTCATCAGGCATCTTAAAATCAGGAGAAAGCACAAGAAATTCAGTGTCATAGAAAAGAACTTTGTTCTTTTTATCACACATTTGTGAGACACTAAAAAGATTATACTTAAGTTCTTGCACATAGAACACATCTTCAAAATCTAAATTTCCAGTTTTAATTGTACCTTTACCAGAAATTTTACCACCAATACCTCCTCCAAAGGTAACATAGCCTCCATCTATTGATTGAAAATCTGAGAGATAAGACTTGTTGCCTGTCATGTGCCTTGAATATCCACAATCTGAGTATCCTTGATCTTCTTGTTTATCAGATGAATGTTCCTGCACAGTAATAAGGAGTATTAGTTTCCTTTGGGGACCCAAGCCATTACTGACTTGGATCTGCCTCATGCATCAATGTAATTTAATTTCTTAAGAATGGTTGATGCACCATTGGGTTTAGTTGGGTTCCAAACCCAACATGCTGAGGCCTTAACAACATTTGCCCTGTTTTCCCAAGCAGCAGTATTAACTGCTGGCTTTGCAGTTGTACCCTTAATTTTCCAAACTTGTTTTTGGACCACTGCTTTTGATTGAATGGGCCTTTTAACAGTTTTTGATGCATGTTAATTTTGCATTTTTAACTATTGATATTGGGTTAACAGTCATGAATGGTCTAGCAGTAGGAACTGCTTGACTAGCAGTAGAAACTGCTTTTGAAACTGCTCTGGGTTTTATTCTATTAAAATTAGAACTAGAGTGAAAGGGAATCTGAGAAGTTTGCCTTTTGAAATTCACCCTATTGTTTTCATACCCAGATACCCATTTGTTACAGAAAGCTGCAAGATGATCAAAACTACCACATGTGTAACAAGCTTTATTATAAAAGAAAAAATCATCACCTAATTGGTTAGACTTGAGGCCATTCCAATTTCTTTGGTTACCTCTGGGCTTGCTAGTGGATATATATTGTTCACAATATTTAACTGGTTGCCTAACATGTTTAATGTTTGTTCTAGGCTTAACAGTATCCTTTTTGATCACTTTAGGAACCCTTGTTCCTGCTTTCTTAACTACTTCAGGTTTAGACATAACCTGTTCATCATCACTATCAGTTGTACATTCCTCAACAACTATAGCATCTGCTTTCCTATCAGAGGACACCTTGTCCTCAGAAAGTGAAGTTTTAGATAAACTCTCACTTATTTTCTCTACCTTAGGACTCATAGTAGACTTAGAACCATATTCCATTATTGGTTCTTGAAACTTAGCAAATCCTATGTGTGCTAGGTCAATACATGGAGGTGAAGGAACACCTCTGTATGGTGGAGGAACAGATTTGTATCCTAAACTAGACTTAGCTTTATTGATTACTTGAGCTTCCCAAATTTTATTAATTCCCTCTGAGGCATGAGCTAAAGCATCTACTGTTATCTTAACATTTTCACTTTTATTTTTGTGATCTGCTAGGGATTTATTCAGTTTAGTAATACACTCATCTTTGAATTCTATGTTTCTTTTTAGTGCATTCGTGTCATCAGTAAACCTAGATTCATTTCCTTGAAAATGCAAGATTTGTTTTTCAAGAACAGCTAGACCTCTTTCATGATTAGCTAAATTAGCTAATGCATCATATAACTATTCTAGTTGATCATCAAATCTCTATTTAAGATCTTCATAAGCTTTAAGAGCTGAGCATGATTCAGTACATTTAATTATGGAATTTACCTCTGAATCAGAAAAGGCCATTAGTGCAGTCTCAGTAGCCACCATTGCAGCTTCTTTTGGTGCTTCCTCCTCATCAGCCATGAAGCTCCAATCATAGTTAACACCATCTATGGCTAGCATAGCCCTTGGCTCTTCCACTATGACTTTCTTCTTCTTCTCTTGCCTATACCATGTGCTTCTATTATCCTGCTTCCTTGGGTTTCTACATTCTTTAGCAAAGTGTCCTAACCTGTGACAGTTGAAACACTCTACTTTCTTCTTATCAAACCCAGCAGTTTCATTACCATCAATGGTTATCTGCTTACCAGTTCTCTGCCAGAACTTCTTAGCCCTCATGCTAAGTAAAGCAACCTGCCTTTTGATGTCCATCTCTTCCAAATCATTATCATCCAACTGATCAAGATCTTCATGAGTTAGAGGAGAACCACTAGTTTGACTAGACATGAATACATCGAATGCTGGATCTCCAAGTCCAGCAGCATTCTTTTGTGAACTAGCAGTAGGACCACCATAGTTAGTATTAGAAACACCTTCATCTTCATCTACCTCTTCTGACTTACTAATACTAGGAGATGACAAGAGTGCCACATTCCCAGAACTAGTACTATAGTTTCCAGACTTCTTTAGACTTTGTTCAACAATTTTGAAGTTGTTGTACAAATCATTGAGTTTCATGGTTTCAATGTCTGGTTTGTTCATCCAGACAACCACATGAGTATGGAACTCATCAGATAGGCTTCTTAAAAACTTCATGTTGAGATCTTCCTTGGCTATCTCAACCCCCAACACAGCTAACTGACTGACAAGCTTATGTAATCTAGAGAACAGCTTATCAAGTGATTCATTGCTATGTGAACTAAAATTTTCAAATTGTTGTTTCAGCAATGTCTTATGTGTTTTCTTGGTAGTTTCATTACCACCAAACCATGAACAAATCTCTTCAAAAAGAGTTTTTGCATCAGGATACTTGCTAAATTTAAAGGATAGCATCTGTTCACCAGGAATGGTCATAAGCAACAAATTTCTTACTTTTTGATCATTTCTCTTCTATATCCTTTCATCACCGGTAACTGGTCCAGTATTTCTTTTTCTATCTGTTTTTCCTTCAAGAATAACATCTGTATAACCTAGTGTAAAGGAATCACCATACATAATGATATTCCAAAGAGCATAATCTTGAACCATAAAATATTGCTCAATTCTTAACCTCCATAACTCAAACTCATTCTGTTTGATCATGGGCAACTTTGCAGCAACATTTGTAGCCTGAGTATCTTGTACGTCCATTTCTTCAGCTTCTTCTTCTAATCAACTATATCAGCCTTGCTCTGATACCAATTGAGAGGATGATTGATATACTATAAGGTTGTTATACCTTTGTTGATTTGTGTATATGATATATTGAGTTAATATGATTAAGTATGCGGAATCTACTTAATCATACTTAGAAGGTTATTTGATTATTGAAATGAAAAGAAATGCTTGAGTAATGAACAATAAACACATGATGTTAACACCAAACAATTCAATATTATTCAAGATAATACAAGTGATCTTCACTATCACTAGGGTTACAAAACCTTGAATCTTAATGTTTATATGACTTGAGATATTGTTCTAGTTAGTTGTTTTAAGCATATGAATTAAGCACTTAATTAGTCACACATATATCTAGTCTAAGAACTTTCTTTTATAGTCCAAGAAAGATCTTTACAATATTGTTAAGTCTTGTCGAACACATGCTAGCTTATCTTATGTGTGTCAGTAACATAGATACAACATGTATCTATGTACACAACTTGTTACTGAACACTTTGTCCAAAGATATTATCTACCGTATATACTTGACTTTAGTATACAAATATCTTTTCAATACTTATCCAACCAGCAGTAGTATACGTGACACTTATCCACTCAGCAGTATCTTCTTTGTACTATCAGTACTAACTTCAGTTAGTACTGTTAGTTATAACTTGAACAGTCCTTAGATATACACTAGCAGTTGGAACTGTTAGAGTATTCTTCTCAGCAGTACTAACCTTCAGCACTTGTAATTCTTAATACTTAATCTTCAGAATATTTAATTCCCAACATAAAGCCTTGTCTAACTAGGAAAAACAGCCCTCAAATTCACTCACTTGGCAACCTAGAATTAATAGTAGAAGCTTAGTGTTTAAAAACGTTGATCGAATTCTTTCCTTGGTTAGTGAACAAACAGCAATGTGGTGTTGTGAGGTCAATCCTACAAGAACTTCGAGGGTGATTGAGTAGCACTTGGATCTTCCAAGGGCCTCAATAGGTTGTGCCCTTATTGACCATTCGGTGATAGAAAAATTCAAAGAAATAGATGAGTGGTCTCTCCTTTGATCCGTCACCAAGGTCCTGAGCCAAGGCGATGGTAAAGCAAGAAACCATGTCATCCCGAACCCAACCCACCGTCTCGTAGAAGACTGGATGGTTCCAAACCGAGTTGTCGAGTATTACTCGACCCCGTTGCCAGCCTAGTTTGAGTTGGAGGTTGTAGTTCGAATCCTCAGTAATCACGCAAAACTCCCTTTGGACATGTGTGCATGGTTGGTGTGTTATAACTCAAGCCTAGCCCATTAAATTTAGTCCGCACCACTTAAGAATTCAGCCCAAATTTATAAGTGAAATCCAGCCTATATGGTGGTGGATTCCACTGTCCCTCATAGCCCACTAGGCCTAAGGTGACTCCTGGTGGCTAGCATTCAAGTCCGGCCCAATTATAGCTTTTCCTTTTCCCCCTCCTCTGACTCGGTTGAGCTGCAGTCAACTAGAGTAGATCGTGATATAAATGATAATATAGATGTCTTGCCGTGAATCTAAACACTTAAAGTTAAGCAATACCAAAACTTATATCGAAAGTGTTGTTTAAAAATACGTATCGTGTGGTCTACAAACCCAACTGCTATTACAACTTCATTCCAACTTAAAAACTCGTTATATAACGTCGTCATACTCATATGAAATTTTAAAGTGTTAATCCTCTAGCACAAATAAAAATGAGCATGGAAATATATATATATATATATATATATATATATATATATATATATATATATATATATATATATATACGAGCAAGTATATATATATATATATATATATATATATATATATATATATGCATATCGACAACATTTGAAAACCATAATACAAATGACCATCCAAGTCTAACGGCTATAAAATGAAGCGCCTATATAGAATTACACGTGTTACCACTTATAAACATTGTTTTGAAAAAAAACCAATAAATATCCACGTCGTTAACAAAGGTTGGAAAAGGTAATATTAGTAAAAACCACACTTGAACTATTATAGCAATGGCCAAATATTCTGTTTCTAAAACGTATAATTGCGGAACCAATTTACAAACATAAGTCGTAACCAATCCTTAATAAATTTGCAAACTTAATTGACTTTATTTAAACGAGATAAACAAAACTTTTATTATACAAACGCTATACATCTTTTTTTTCTTGAATCATAAAACATTTAAATGCTAAACATTACTTACACGTAATTTTATTTCAAAACTCATATTTAACAATTAAACTACACATTCCTAATATTCCACATCTCGACAATATCTATTTTTACTCTCAAATTAATCATTTTATCGTCTTCCAGTTTCCTTAAGACTCCCAAATCTTCGTTACCATACATTTAGGCAACTCCTAGACCCAACACCTAACTATGCTTAGGAATTTATTCGTAGCCTCACTCGCTGTCACACAAGCAACAACAACAACATAAACACTTCTAAACTTTTGAATTAAATGATCATGGAGATTTAATTAGATTGTAAACTGAACATACATTATTAATCTAGGTCGCGTGTTGGTGCCATACATCCTTGCATCCACTGCATCCATTATTAAGGTGAGTTTATAGCCCCTCTTTATTTATACTTATTTTATATCAATGGGGTGAGAAATATGCAAAACCAATTTTATGGACCATTATTACTATTTTTACCAAAGTTATTGCGCAGTTAGCCTAAGCCCTGCTATGTCCCCTACTGCCCAAATTTCATGAACCATTAATTCCCGTCAGGAAGCGTGAATTTTATAAATAAATCTATTGGGTGTAACGTCCCCGTTTGGTTTGACCGGATAGGCAAACGAACGTATACCATATCAAAGTACAAGTGTCTGGGATAAACACTTGCCGAGCCTTTATATTTAACATGCTTCTAGAGCATGCAGACCTGTTATAGCTTCGGTTGCATGAACTTAGTGCTAGCGTAATAGAATATTATGTGTCATTATTTACATTATAATGCTCAAAACCATTGGTCCAAACATATTATAACTGCTTTAAACTTAAACCTATGAACTCACCAGCTTTTTGCTGACTTTTAACATGTTTTACTCAGGTATCTAGGCATATTCAAATTTGGCAAGGCTTGGCAAGGCGACGGACTTATACCATTGACCATAGTGTTTTCACAAATGTCTAAGACTTGTTTTTGAGGGACCATTAAACTTTTGGGCATAATTGAAAAATAAAGATTGTTAATTGAAAGTTGATTTAAACAATTGAATGTATTTTTACGAGGTGTGCATTCGGTTCTTCGTTACCTCGTGTTATGATTTCCATTTTAGTAGCACCCCCTGACCCTATTGCTTCCGCGAAGTCAGATTTTGGGGGTGTTACAGATTGGCATCAGAGCATAGGTTATAGAGAACTAGGTACATATAAACCCTAAACTATAACCATTTTTCAAAAACAAGTCCTTATGACCGCCACTTGCCCTGCTTGCCCCATACTTATTGTTACTTGTCTTAATTAGATGTTATTAATTGTTGATTTTTACTCAACTGCATGTACTATAAATACCTTATATATATATTTATATATAATATATAATTTACACAAATTATCACAAGTATCTTCTATATACTTACACATATATATCGTTTTGTCACAGACTATGCCTTCCCACAACATCTCTCAGACTTCACCAGGCTCAAATGATTCCTGCATGCAGATGCTCCAAGATCATCATACATCAAACCCTAACACCATTGAGCCTACACCACCACCACCACATACCCATACCACACCAGCCACTCAAATTACTCCTACTATTCCTCGTCGTACTACACGCATAATCATATGCCCATCTACTAGACCATCATCTCGCACTGCAGAGGGTACCCAAAACCCTGCTCATACTCTTCTATTATCTCCATCTCGTTATAGGTCCCTATGCTCCCACATGGACACTCCTACTACTCCAACATCACCACCACACACCTCATCACCACATTCACCTGCCCACTCACCTCCACGTCAGAGACTCAAAAGAAACAATGACTCTTGTTCAGCAGAGGGTGTTGGATAGACACTAGCCAAAAGTACCCCTGCCGAGGGGACAGGGGTTGATGCTAATGTGGATTCGGGGATAGAGCAAAGAGTAGTTGTGCATCGGATTAGAATAGCACTGAAGGATGTGCCTAGTGCTTTTGAGACTGGAGAGAGCTCAGGATGAGACAGAGGATAGCACAGAGATATCACATTCCTCACTTCCAGCAGCATCGCCAGCAGCTACAGAGACCGATACTATCTCACAGATTCAGACCCAGCTAGATTTACAGACTGACATACTAGGTCTCCACTCTGATCTGTTTGACGAATTACATCCAGCTCGTTTTGAGCAGTATGATGATGACTTCAGCAGACTCTATGCTAGGACACACTCCAACAGTCGAGACATCCTTGACTTAGGTTACAGATCAGGTAGGCTTGAGTAGACACAGGTTGTAGCTCAAGAGGCAGCCCAAATGATGCATGGGAGGATGCTGATCCTCGAGGCTCAGGTTGCAGCATTGTTGAGGGCTGATCAGACACACCGTAGTGAGAACTTAGCACTAAGGAATCGTCTTGTCGAAGTTGAGGCACAGCTTGGGGAATATACCTTTAGGTTCCGACACCTGGACAGGACCAGGGGCCAGTCTTAGTTATGATTTGTAGTTATTTCACTTAACTGAGCAGTTCTCAGTAAGTGTAGGATATTATTAGAGAGCTTGTGATTTTCAAACCTTGTAATCAACCCTTAATCTATAACAAGCTCATTTTGTTACATACCTCCATTACTGATTTGATCCTTTCCTTTCATAACCTACAATGACGTCATCCGTTTATATGATGACTTTACCTTACCTTTCCAAGAATCTCACAGTTGTCCCCTTTTATAAACAAATGGCGTCTCTATTAATTAATAAACTATATTTTACTAATGACCTATACATTGTTTTGTTCACTTCTCTTAGTCACAAAACTTCAAAACCACATATACCATATATAAAAAATTAAAAAAAATTAAAAAAAAAAAAAAAAATATCACCCCACTAGCTATTTTATTACCTTATCTTAAAATGAGAAGTTTCGACCTTACTAATACAATAAATTTTTTTTTATATATTTTTATTCCACAAACTATATCCCACAAGTTTTACCATCGATTTATAAGTTATTTTGCTCTCCTATGAGCTACTTTAGTAATTACTTCATAAAACAATAAATCATGACTCTACAAAATTATGTTTATCTTACAAATTAATCTACGAAATTACCCCACTCCTTACCCACAAATCAAACAACAACTCTTCCAAATAACAAATTAAATTTTAGATGCCCTATAAAATTCCTCGAAAAATACTTCTTATTACCCCCCTCACCAGGAGATAACCAATAAATCACTGCCAACTAAACTCAACATTCTTTCACCAAGCCTAAATCCTAAGTAGTCAAATCATCCGCTTGTAGTCCAAGAAAAAAAAATAGTGATATACAAAGAAACAACGACCTCAAATTCCTGCCACATAGCAAATCATTTACTTCCACCCCAAGGGATTAAAAGCACACATATAAAGGAAATATGAAATTTGGACAATCATACTAGTAGCGCAATAGACCCTGGTATCATTCCACCGCATAGAAGTTGCCTTGTCTCACACCACGACCTAATTTAATAGGGAAATTCACATCCCCAATCGTTGCCAAACAACCTCACCGATTAGCATCTTATCACATACTATCTCTTTCGAATCATTTCAACATCAATCCGACAAATCTCTAAATTCGATTGCTACTGGGTATATCATAACCCCCTACGCGACCGGAACATGTTATTGCTCTATAGTAAGAGTGTTAAATCACTGCAATGATTATATTCAAACTCTTGATTTTTCCTCCTGTACAGACACTGCGCATTCAAACGAACAGACTGGTTGATTTGCTAGTAGCAATCAACATTGTTCTACAAAACAATACTCTATGCGTCGGATAAACAATTTTCTACTAGGCTAACTGATTGACTGCTAGTAGCAGCCAACATCATCCTTTCAGATCGTAATCTAGAGCTACGAGACTTCTCGTACTAATTCGGGTGACACACTACCCACAAAACCTGGAAATTTTGGCAGCATCCCCAGTGTACACTGGATGTCAAAATGCTCTATCATAAACCTCCACGGAAGGAAAACCTATTCATGTAACTCATAAGATTCTAGCCACAAACGAAGGACCCCTCAACAAGAATGAACAATAAGTGAACTATAAAACCTTTAAGAACCTGGAGATTTACTGGAATTGACTGGTAGCCTAACAGGAATCCTAAAGCATTACGGAATAACCCGAATTACTATCGTAAGGGTAAATTTCCTAGCCCCCTTCCCTAAACCTTTAGAATTACAAGCTGACTTAGGACAAGGAGTTTTATCAACACACCATTACTCACCAAACCAATCCTTAGAAACAAATCAAACGCAATCGCCCCAGACCATAGAGGTTGGCATGACACGCTTTGGTAAAGTTCACCGAAGTACGATTTAATATTTTCATCCCTTAAAACACGAGACACCCTAGGAGTCTAGAACCATGCTGATGAAGCGAAAAGTGTACCGCTTTTAAGGGGTCATTTAAGCCCTAAATCGTATTTATTTGATCAAATATCGCCCTAAATCGTTCCTTTTGTCATTTTAGGTACTTTTGAGGAGAAATCTGGAAAAGGAGGCATTTTGGACGTTTTTGGAGCATAAAAGTGAAGAAAACGGCAAAGTCTCAAAAATCGGCTGAAAGTTACCTTTGACGGCGTCACAATTAACCCCAGACGGCGTCATGCCTTGGCAAGAAAAAGTGGACGTGAAATTTACTCATGATAAGCCAGTGAAAATAGCATGCGAATTCTGACGGCGTCACGCTTTAACTTGATCAAGGGCGTCACGGCTTAAATCAAAAGGGGACGGCGTCACGTTTAAGGTTCGACGGCGTCAAGCCTTGATAAGCCAGAATGGATTTTGAAGAGCTAAAGAGGGACGGCGTCAAGAAGGTCATCCGGGAACCCTAGAAGCGGCGAGGTGACGGCGTCACACTCCATAAGGTGACGCCGTCAGATCCAAAAATCTATATATAGTTTTCTAATTTTTTGTCATTAAGGGAGAGCTTAGTGTGTGGAATTTTGGGAGAAAACCCTAAGACGAATTTAGCTCCTTTTTCAAGGCTTTTTGCCTTGAGATCTTCCATGTTACATTGAAGATAAGTTATCAATTAATCATTCAATATGTCTATGTGTTGTTTGATTTTATCTTATTCTTGTCTTTTGATTAACATGTTAGGCTAAATTTATCTTGTGTTTGCTTAGATCTAATGAAACCTAGCTATTGATTATTGGTTATTACTGTGTTATTAGTTGTATTGGATGATTGTTTATCTATGTTAGGCTTAAGAAAACTGGCTAACTTCCTATTCGGTAACTTGCTTGAACGTCTTAAGAAACATGAACCAAATGCGTACTAAAGATTTTTATGGTTGTATTTAATGCACAAGCGAATTCTAGTGATCCCATGTTAGGAGCTTCCTAGCCGGCTCGACATAGGAGTGAAGTAGGAGCTTGTAGAGTTGGGGAAGTAAGTACGCCACCCCACGAATGGTATTAAGGAATACACCCGTCATCCACACGACTAATACACACTAATTAACCGGTAAAAGATAGTTAGGGAGTAAGGAAATCTAAGTAAACACATTTCTCTACACATAAGTTTCTCACCACATTTTATTTTCAGTTATTTATTTTATTTGCATTTGTAGTTATTTGGGTTAGTTGATTAGCAACTAATTCCGCCCACTCTTTCAAACCCGAGATTTTACTTGCTTTCATAAAAATATAAAAACATAAAAAGAATCTTCCTCAACCCTTAGACCTAATTAGAGTAGCCTTTCACACCTAACGAACACTATTCCCTGTGGAGAACGATCAATCCCCCGTACTTACCACTACACTATACTACATCGGTCAGGTACACTGCCTGGTGGGGTTGTAAGCCTCTTGAGATCCCTCGAGAGGTAAAACCTGTTGTAAGGTTGCAAAACCACGCATCAAGTTTTTGGCGCCGTTGCCGGGGAATAGTTATTGTTTAGGTTGAATTTTTATTTCTATTAGGTCTACTCACTAGATTCCTTTCTAGTGAGATTTTTGTTTTATTTTTCTAGGTTTTCTTTAGTCTATCTATTTTCTTCGTGTCTTTGTTCGTAACCATACCATCCGACATCATGGAAGATGGTAATATCCTTAACCCCCACAACCCACCACCACAACAACCACCACCACCTCCTAGAGCCCGTACTTTAGGAGAGTACTCCCGTCCTAGCCACCATGGCTATCGAAACACCATTGAGCTCACTCAAGGAGCCAATATCACACCCTTGCGATCCGACACCATCCGGTTGGTGCAAAGCGGATGCGCATTCCATGGACTTCGTTCTGAAGATCCTAATCAACATCTCAAGGACTTTCTTAAAATCGTTGATTCTATAGACCTTGATGTTGCCACTCGAGAGACGACCCGATTGCGTCTCTTCCAATTCTCTTTGCGGGACCAAGCTAGTCAGTGGCTAGAACGTCAACCCGCAGGATCCATCACCTCTTGGGATGATCTCACCACTCGTTTCCTTGCTCAGTTTTTCCCACCGGGAAGAACTACCAAGCTAAGGAATGATATCTTGATGTTCCAACAACGTCAAGGCGAAACTCTCTACGAGGCATGGACTCGATTCAAGGACTTACTCCAAAAAGTCCCCCACCATGGCATAGAACTTTGGCTCCAAGTCCAAATCTTCTATGACCATATCAATCTCTCCACGAGGCAAACCATTGACCAATCGGCCGGTGGCAAGCTACGTGATCTAAGTGCGGAACAATCATGGGCTCTCCTAGAGGATCTTGCTCTTTATGACAACGAAAGTTGGAGTGATCCCCGTGATTTGAATAAAACGGTCAAGGCAATATCTTTGCCTTCGAACAATTCAAGCACTTCCGACCGTAGGATCATAGAACTTGAAGACCAAGTCAAGTTTCTCATGAAATCTTACGAGGCTCCTAAACCTTCAAGCCAAGTGAACAAAATCACTTCTTCATGTGAATTATGTAGTGGTCCCCACGACACTCGTGATTGCATGGAACTCCCCGAACAAGCTTTTGTTGACTACGCATCCTCGCGTACCGACGGAGCGGGAGACAAGTGGTACACTTTCAAACCCGAGCCAAACCATTACGGTGATACATACAACCCCTCATGGAAAAATCACCCGAACCTTAGGTGGAAACAAAACCAAAACACACAACAAACCAATTCTTCCAACCCACCTAATCGTTTCCAATCAAGCGGTTCCAACTCGAACCGTACTTTCAACAACAATCCTTCCGGAAATGGTAGTACCAATAACTTTGAAGGATTGATTTCCCAATTTATGGCATCTCAAGAAGCTCGGATAGTTAGATTCGAGACCGAATTCAATCAACAACAAACGGAGATGACCAATAAAATTGACAACTTGTTGAAAGCTCTCCATAACCAAGTGTTATCACCTCCACATAAGGACGCTAGGAACACAAATAGCGGACCCCAAGTAAAAGACCCCTCTTCATCCAAACACGTCCACTTAGTCAACATTGTCACTATTAAACCAATTGATAGGAATGAGGATAATAGTGAACCTAAGGATGAGGATAAGAAAGTCGAGGTTGATAAGGAAGTTAGGACAAGTGAGATTGAAGAAGTAGATGATGATGAGGACTACTTCAATAGGCTACCCACTAAGGAAGAGCGCGCATATCATACAAACTTATTCGATGACCCCGAGGCACCATACTTCCTAGGTAGACCAATCATAGAAATAGGCGACCCTTCTAATCTCAACATACCATGCAACATCGGACATTTGCATGTGTGGAAAGCCTACATCGACCTTAGATCACCCATAAACATCATGACTAGAGCCCACTACAACTTGATAATGAAGAATCAACTTGGGTATAGGATGTTCCCTGACAAGGGTTGGATGAGTAACTTCACGGGAAGAGTTAAGGGATTACCGGTTTATGTAGGAAACTTCACCTATGTCACCGACTTTGTAATTGTAGAAGATATCCGCCCAATAGTCGATGCATCCTTGACTCAAGTGGTTTTTGGAAAACCATTTGTTGAGGTCTCTAGAATGACTTATGAACCTTCCTTAGGGATAGTTAGATTTAAGGATGAGACCGATGAAGTAAGCTACCAAATGCCATATAAGATAGAACAATTCCAACACTTGTCAAATGTTGAGAAGGAGCTCAAGCAAGCGGTCTACTATAGGAATGATGAGGATAGAAGTAAAGGAGTAGACTATGTTGTGGAAAGGATATTCGGTTTCTACAAGGATTGTTTGAAATTAGGACCGGAATATAAAACCGGGAAGGAGAATGGCCTAGGAACCGTGACCGATGATGGAGTCACGTAATGTACGTGACTTTGAGTCTAGCTACAAGACTCGTTAATAAAGAAAAGCGCTTCTTGGGAGGCAACCCAAGCTTTATTTGCTTTGTGTGTTTATTTATTTGTTTGTTTGATTTTATTTGTTTCCGTATGTGTGTTTAATTTTTATTAGTATTGATTCATGTTCAAAAGTAAATTGTGAAAATGCTTTATTTTGTTTTAACTTCGTCTTAACTACATATAAAGGTATTTTGCAAAAGTTAAGTGTAAGGGAAATCTAAATCGGTTTATTAGAACACAAATGAACATGAATCATAATAATACTAAATTAACATACATATTAGTGTTTGTTTGAGTCAAATGCTTGTATCGAGTCATAATGATGTTTTGCAGGATTTCCAGGAAGTAAGGTAAAGGTTTTTCCAGAAATTTTCCGGAAACTTAAAATGAAAATTTTTGTCAGGTCATTTCTGACGGCGTCAGGGTTTATAACCTGACGGCGTCAGATTTAATTTTCAGAAATTTTTGAAAGTTTTGTTTTTAAAAAGTTTTTATTAAAATCTCCAACTTATAATCTCCAGGAATCTGCAAAATTATCATTCCACAAGCATTATATCCTTATATATAGATTTTATCCCGCCGATGTTATGCAGGTTTTCGTGTTTGTTTTCTCAGGTTTAACAGGTTATTTTGGACAAGGAGATGTTTATGGAATCAAGCTTTTGGCGATGCATTAGTCATGAAGCTTTTACATTCTCTTTGGAAGAAGATTTAACCGTGTAACTTCATTATCCACCGAGCGAATCAGGGGAGTATTTGATTTCATTCCTTTACTTTTTTCTTTTACATCTTGTTATTTGAACATTGGGGACAATGTTCATCTTAAGTGTAAGGGGGGGTAAAAGTACGATTTTAGAGAATACAATTGCGCTTGACTTTTATTTGTTTAATGGTAGATGTGTAATAAAACTGAGAGAAATACTTGTTAGGGTAATTTTAGTGCTAAATTTAAAATTGTTACAACATATAGGAGTGAAACTTTGATCTTAATAAGCGTCTCACGGATAGGAGTTATATGACTAGCACAAAAAACCGTACCACTAAAAAAATTTTCCACCCCAAATATGTGAGGTTCGCCCCTAGAATTGGTAGGAAAAGCATTATGCTATGATGTGTGTACCGGTAGCACTTAGATTCTAGAACTTGCGTTAGGACCATTCCGAAGCCACAAGTGAGACTACATTCGTGTAGTTAGATTTACTACATGATAAGAGGCATTAGGATTAACCCATTGTTTTACACCTGTGTTTTTGTTATAATTACGTTGGCTACATTGGTCAAGTAATTCTCCCACACCCTTTGCGTTGTACTCATTTTTAGTACACGATACCCCTAGTACACCCCTCAGAGCCTATCTTTTCGTTTCAACCTTTAAGCATTTTACTTAAAGGAAGAATTTGTTACACCCCACTTAAATGTACACCCAAATCGCCTTAGCCTACCTTGTATGCAATCATTTTTTGTGCATTATTGTTACAACATTTGTTTAAACCCAAGTTAATTATCTAGTTGATTACATGGTTGCTAAGTCGAG
Organism: Artemisia tridentata subsp. tridentata; assembly: GCA_021014915.2. Taxonomy (NCBI): domain Eukaryota; kingdom Viridiplantae; phylum Streptophyta; class Magnoliopsida; order Asterales; family Asteraceae; genus Artemisia; species Artemisia tridentata. The sequence goes on from CP139503.1 coordinate 263,252,605, forward strand.
TCATATCCTTGTACATATTGTTTTGGGACGATTGGGACTCATGGGTAAAGTACTAGTGTAATGGAGTAATGGGGAAGAACATCATTTATTACCCCCATATGTGCTAAATATTTTAAAAGTACTCCAAGTGTTTCGATTATCTTAATTCGAGTCATTAGAATAGTTATTTGTAAAGTTATGTAAAAGTTCAAGTGTAAGGGGAATGCAACGCCCCTGTGATGTATTATTTTGGATGGTAGGGCAAAAGTGTATGTCAAAAAAAAAAAAAAAAAAAAAAAAAAAAAATCAAGAAAAATACAAAAAAATGAGAAAAAGAAAAGTAAAAAAAAAACATACGGACTACCATCCCGTTTTATTTTATGTTTATTTTATGTTTTTGTTATTTTCTTTCATTAGCTTAAGATTGAGTCGAGTCTTGGCTTAGCAACATTGTATAGTACATGTAATTGATCAAGATTTTTAACTCGCCACCAGTAAAATATCCCGTATCCAACAAAACCGTGTTTTCCTTTTCCCTACACCTAACGTTATAACCCATTTAAAAGCCCTCTTTGATAGTTTATCTTTGGTGCTTACGCCTAGTGGAGGAGGTTTTCGATCCTTTCCCAAGCCTATGGTAATCTATTTGCTATGACAGGTAGTGAGAGATATTATCCGTTTTCATTTATGAGATTTATTTTGATGACACTTGAGAGATGTGAGTATCTAAACACTACTTGTGAGGTGCTAGTATGTAATCTCCGTGCTTATTATGATTGAAGTGGAACGAATATTTGTTGTAATTACTTTTATGTTTGCATTAAATGACCCCTAACTTGTATTTTGATTAGAATAAAAGCGCATTTGCTTGAGGACAAGCAAATCTCAAGTGTAAGGGTATTTGATGAAGCGAAAAGTGTACCGCTTTTAAGGGGTCATTTAAGCCCTAAATCGTATTTATTTGATCAAATATCGCCCTAAATCGTTCCTTTTGTCATTTTAGGTACTTTTGAGGAGAAATCTGGAAAAGGAGGCATTTTGGACGTTTTTGGAGCATAAAAGTGAAGAAAACGGCAAAGTCTCAAAAATCGGCTGAAAGTTACCTTTGACGGCGTCACAATTAACCCCAGACGGCGTCATGCCTTGGCAAGAAAAAGTGGACGTGAAATTTACTCATGATAAGCCAGTGAAAATAGCATGCGAATTCTGACGGCATCACGCTTTAACTTGATCAAGGGCGTCACGGCTTAAATCAAAAGGGGACGGCGTCACGTTTAAGGTTCGACGGCGTCAAGCCTTGATAAGCCAGAATGGATTTTGAAGAGCTAAAGAGGGACGGCGTCAAGAAGGTCATCCGGGAACCCTAGAAGCGGCGAGGTGACGGCGTCACACTCCATAAGGTGACGCCGTCAGATCCAAAAATCTATATATAGTTTTCTAATTTTTTGTCATTAAGGGAGAGCTTAGTGTGTGGAATTTTGGGAGAAAACCCTAAGACGAATTTAGCTCCTTTTTCAAGGCTTTTTGCCTTGAGATCTTCCATGTTACATTGAAGATAAGTTATCAATTAATCATTCAATATGTCTATGTGTTGTTTGATTTTATCTTATTCTTGTCTTTTGATTAACATGTTAGGCTAAATTTATCTTGTGTTTGCTTAGATCTAATGAAACCTAGCTATTGATTATTGGTTATTAGTGTGTTATTAGTTGTATTGGATGATTGTTTATCTATGTTAGGCTTAAGAAAACTGGCTAACTTCCTATTCGGTAACTTGCTTGAACGTCTTAAGAAACATGAACCAAATGCGTACTAAAGGTTTTTATGGTTGTATTTAATGCACAAGCGAATTCTAGTGATCCCATGTTAGGAGCTTCCTAGCCGGCTCGACATAGGAGTGAAGTAGGAGCTTGTAGAGTTGGGGAAGTAAGTACGCCACCCCACGAATGGTATTAAGGAATACACCCGTCATCCACGCGACTAATACACACTAATTAACCGGTAAAAGATAGTTAGGGAGTAAGGAAATCTAAGTAAACACATTTCTCTACACATAAGTTTCTCACCACATTTTATTTTCAGTTATTTATTTTATTTGCATTTGTAGTTATTTGGGTTAGTTGATTAGCAACTAATTCCGCCCACTCTTTCAAACCCGAGATTTTACTTGCTTTCATAAAAATATAAAAACATAAAAAGAATCTTCCTCAACCCTTAGACCTAATTAGAGTAGCCTTTCACACCTAACGAACACTATTCCCTATGGAGAACGATCAATCCCCCGTACTTACCACTACACTATACTACATCGGTCAGGTACACTGCCTGGTGGGGTTGTAAGCCTCTTGAGATCCCTCGAGAGGTAAAACCTGTTGTAAGGTTGCAAAACCACGCATCACATGCCGTTTTCCATAAGACCTCAATTTTAAGCAAAACTATTTGGGAGTCTTAAGATACTGAAGGATTACTCATACACAGTTCTCGCTAGTAAAATACTTCTCAGCATAGTGTCCGACCAATTTATCTATTCCAAACCATGGACCAAACAATTTAGGACAGGACACTCTTCAAACAAGACTTGAAGTAGAAAAAATATTTAAGACTATAAGTTTCGCCTGCTGCTAGACTGCAAGCTCTACCTAGCTGGACAACTAAAGTACTCCATAGGATATTAGAAACTTATGTAGGGGTACAGACCCCATTTACACCCCTTTCTTCGATGGTTTTCTTTAAGATCTGCTCTTCCCAAAAATGTGCTTTATCAATCGTAAAACACATATAATCTCATTCTTCTGTTTAAAATCTCATTCATTCTCATCTTTTATGGTATAGATGACTCCTACAGGAAGGACAGCCAAGGCCACTCATGGTCAGCCTATTGCTACCACTATTCCAGCTGAGAATGGAGCAAATCTGCTCAACATAAATCCAACCATGCTAGACATATTAGTTAATCATCGTGTGTCAGAAGCACTAGCCACAACAGAGGTCAACAACACGACTGCTGAGATCGGAAGCTCAAGACCCAAGGACAACAGCAACCACACTGGCACCTATCAGGAGTTTCGAAAGGCCATGTCTGGAAACCTTAAAGGAACTGAGGGAACTGTTGCTGTAATCAGATGGATGGAAAGATTGGAGTCTATGTTTCAAGCATGTGGGTGTGCGAAGGAGGATAGAGTTAAGTATGCATCACTCACCTTCACAGATGCTGCCCAGACTTGGTGGAACAACTATTTGAAGTCCACAGGCATTGATGTTGCATATACGATGCCATGGGAAAGTTTTAAAGAAATGGTGCGCAGGAAGTATTGCTCCTACAGTGAAATCAAAAGGTTGGAGGAGAAGTCTTGGAATCCCAAGGTGCGGGATGCCAGCGCTGCTGCATGCCGTTAAGGGATGACACAAATAAGCCCTAAGATGATCCAGACAGAAACTCGGCTACGGGAGAGGTACTTAGGAGGATTTCCCCCTTTCCAAGGGGAAAATGACACTGCCTCCAAGACCACTAAACTCCAGGAGCCCACGAATGCGGCCCACAAGCCAATGGGATCAACAGTCGGGATAAGTGCCAAAAAAGTGACTGACAACAAAAGGAAACGGGAAGATCACTCCAAGAGTCGCGGTAATGCTGGTCCTAACAAGCGACATGGAATGGCTACAACCCCTACTGCAGGCACCAGCATGAAGAAAGGATATGCTGGAAACCTACCCAAGTGTGGCATGTGCCCGTTTCATCATCATGAACCTTGTCCCATGCGGTGTGGAAATTGCGGGAGAATCGGTCATCAAGCTAAGAACTGTGAAGCTCCCACACATGTGACTGACCCAAAGGTCACCGCTACATGCTTTGAGTGTGGAGCAATTGGGCACTGCAGGAATAATTTCCCAGAACTGAGAAGTGGAAATGAAAGGGTCGGCCAGAACTTAAATGGCATGATAAGTGGAGATGCAGCTTGGAACTTTTTCTTCGCGTGATAACATCTACGTCTAGATTCTCTTCAATCATATTTCTTCGAGTAATTGTACTTTCTTAAAGACATGTTGTATTGTTGCCTTGTATGAATCTCCTTGTGGCGAATTCTTTACCTTTTAAATCGAGATATTATGATAACTCTTTCCCCTATCCCTATCACATTAGAACTTGTCTGTTAACTAGTACACTCTTTTCATATGAGATGGTGCACCTCTAAAAACCTATTATGATACCGAACTTATAGAAACCCAATACCATGGTAACTAAACCCGGCATAGCATCATCAGTCCTCAACCAAGCATAGCCTGATCACCTATGCTTAGTTCAGGGAGGATCATATCATGATGGGAATAGCCATCTTGAAAAATTCTTGAATTTTAGAGCTTTCAATACACATCTCGATTATCAGGGTTCAACCGTCTCTTAAAAGACCTCGAATTCATATGGGAATGTGAAAAATAGAAACAAAGCACTAGTACCCTTAAATTTCCAACCCCATCGGGTAATTCTAAGTGAAAACCGAGGACGGTTTTCCTCCTAAGGCAGGGAGGATGTGACAAACGGCAACTTTCCACCATTATTTAAATGATAAATGTTAGTTTATTAGTAACAAACCAATAAAAATTAGGCATGCATGATTATCTCGGGAAAACAAACCCGCACATTTTAGCATACATTAACTCACCAAAACTATTAAATCTCACCAGAACAGTGAATTTTTCCCATTTTCACATTTACAAACCATAATATAGTAAAAACGAGAGGTTATCTCATTCTTACTCAAAACGGAACCACACGCGTACCGACATCACATCAATAACAAACTAATCTCAAAAATTTATTTTTGGGTCAACAAACTCCAAATCCATTTAAGTTTTATAAAAATGTTCTCAAAATCCATTCTTCCGTATTCACATCGGTTCCAGGAAAACTCGAATTCAACACAGCTTAGTGGGACGCGGGGTATAATTTACCCATCTCTTAATTAAATCAAACCCGTATATATCTTATAATATTATCCCACTCACACAAAACCCAAAATACTTATCTCTTTCCTTTCTCACTTTTGTCTTCGACACCACAAAACCAAGCACACCATCGAAACCTCACCATCCAATCCTTATCCTATTTCGAAATCAGAACATAGTCAACCTACATCGCTTTCTTCTTTTTCCTCTTCCCCAAGAGCAGTCACGGATGGACCTTGATGTTGCCAAGAGAAAACGAGTGCTACTCGTTTCGGATGCATCAGAAATCGAAGCCAAGAAAGAAGAACTTAACCCATTCTTAATTTTCCCTTTTTAATGGCCAATTCAAATTAGGTCAATCCACTCAAAACCATTCTATCACTCGAAAGCTACTGGGAATCGAAGAAAATTCAACGGGCGACGGTTGATTGGAGTGGGTTGACTGGGGTTTGATTTGAAGAAGCCAGGGAATCGGATTGGAGTTTAGTTCGAAGTGCATCTGGGTCCCAAAAGTCTCAACCGATTCATCATAAGGGTATAAACCTTTTGTATTCCATTCTTTATACCAAATTGCTGTCATTCAAAATTGACTTAAGTAATGTTGTCATTAAATCAAATTATAAGTAATCCTGATGTCGAATTCGTGTTTGTACGAATGATATGGTTGTTGTTGCTGTTGTTGTGATTTAAGACTTAGGAAATCTAAGATTCGATTTGTTAGTCTTAGACCAATTGTTGTTCGTTGTTAAGGTTGTTATGGTGTGACTACCAAGATCTAAGGAAAACGAAAGTGTGGACTCATTAGCTTAAGTCTGCTCTTGTAGTCGTCATTAGAAACCCAGGTTTTATTCGAATGGTGTTGTTAGTATCATTTAAATCCTTGATTCGTTAGTGACTCTCAAGGTCTGTGTTCAGAAGGTTCCGAGTTGAAACTATGGATATGATTGTTGTGTATAATCTAGCGTTAGCATTTCTTTTGGGTTGGTGTATTACAAATTAAGAATTTGGTCTCTTTTGGAAAGATCTTTGGTTATTGTAGGTCGAATAGGAACCTTCCCCACAAGGGCGTGTCACGATGAGTTTAATTCGGTCTACATTTCAACCAAAACAACCACCTAGATAGGGTGTTGTGGTGATTCCTAATTCAGGAAAAATCCCCCGAATAGGGGTGTGTAATAGTCATGTCCAAGCCCTCATGATATTCATCGAGCGGCCACCAAAGTGAGTGAGCTGGTCTCGGTTTAAAGCCTTGTCTAACTAGGAAAAACAGCCCTCAAATTCACTCACTTGGCAGCCTAGAATTAATAATAGAAGCTTAGTGTTTAAAAATGTTGATCGAATTCTTTCCAATTTCGCTTAAAGGAGCTGCTAATAAGTGGCTAAGGAATGAACCTGCTAGTTCAATCACAACATGGGAAGATTTGAAGAGCAAATTCCTGAAAAGATATTGTCCACCTGCTAAAACTGCTAAAAAGATGGAGGCTATCAACAGTTTCAAGCAAGAGCCTGATGAAACTCTTTATCAAGCTTGGGAACGATTTAACGACTTATTGATGAAATGCCCTCAACATTATCTAAGTCCAATGCAGGAGATAATATTGTTCTATCAAGGATTGGACGTGCCTACTAGACAAATCTTGGATGCTAAGGGAGCTGTGCCTCAAATGAGTGCAGCCGATGCTAGAAAAGCTATCCAAGAAGCTGCTGATCACTCTCAAAAATGGCATGACGGAACCTCTACTAGATCTAAGAGCAGCACTAATTTTGACGGGTTTGCTGCAATTCAAGCTCAATTGGATAAAATTAGTAGAGAGATGAAGAAGCGTGATGAGAAAGTTTATGCTGCCCAAGTTGGATGTGAAAAATGCGAAGGACCTCACTACACTAAAGATTGCCCTAATAAGAATGAAAGTGGGACTTTTGAAGAAGCATACTACACATAATTTGGACAACCATTCCGACCTTCAGGAAGATTTAGGGAAGCTGCTCCGGGATACTATCAAGAAAATTTTATTTATCCCGAACTGAGAAATTCTAATCAACTTTCCTGTCTCTTAGAAAATTTTTACTTCGAAGCCTATTTGTTCTATGTTTCAGGAATGATGATTGATCTTTTCCCAAGCTGGTTCGGAGGATCAAGGATCAAACTTACAATCGACGAGATTATATCAAAGTTTGCCCAAGAAAGCGGAAAGGAACTATTGCTGAAAGAACAAAACAATATGATTAGAGAAGTGACGATTGAAGTGCACCAATTGTCAAGGGTGATTAAAGGAGTTTTGTTCCAAAGGCACGACCTAAAGGGAAATACCTTGATAATTACATCGACAACGCTGATAACGAAGTTGTCGAGTTTGAACCAGAACTACTGGAAATAAGGAGCTGAACGTGAGTCTAACTTGAAGACTCTGGAATAAAGACAAGTGCTGACCGGGAGACAACCCGGAAGAAAAATTTTTACTTTTCTGTTCTGTGTCGAGTCTGTCAGACCTGCAGAAGATACGGCGCATCTCCATCATAAGATGCGACGCATCACCTGCACTGGTCATATCTTATTTAATTTTCTGCATTTTTATTTTTGACTTTAAAACTTTCTGTCAGTTTATTTAATGCGGCGCATCCCTGGTTAAGGATGCGACGCATCTTTTATTCTGATTCGTATTTATTCCAGGCTCGATACGGCGTATCTTCTTCCATAAGATACGGCGTATCGACTGACCTGATGATTTTCATTTTAATTTTTTAGTTTTATTTTTACTAACTACTAATGTATTATGCAAGTTTGAACCTTCTTAACTCAGGTGTGTTAAAGTCTGAATGGTATCATAGATTCCTGCATTCTTGTGGATACATCATTTTTGAAGCTTAAACGTTCTCATCCACAAGAAAGTTGATTTTTGCTCTTATACGAATAATGGAGGATCATACCGAGCAAATCTCAGGGGAGTTTTTCTGTTCTAATTCTTTTTATTTTCCAGTTTTTAACCTTTGATACAAACAACGAGGACGTTGTTTAACTTAAGTGGTGGGATTGGAGAATTAGAACACTTACTTGTCCTAAACTTTTTCAAAATATGCTTAAAATGCGCTTAATATATCAAAATTTAAAATTTTTTTAGCATGTTTTTGTTTAAAGTCTAAATTACATAGCTGCACACATAACATTATTTCCAAAAATTGTGAACTTATCAAAATTCACAAATCTATGAGTGTGCCGGTGACTTGTAAACTTTAGAACTTGGCTTGTATACTATTCGAGACCACCATAATAAGTATTATCTATATAATTGGAATGACTTGTCTAAATTGGTAAATTTCTAGGATTACACCCAAATAGCCTTTATATGTTATGTGATATTAACTAACTACACTGGTTAGTTAACCCCCGTATAAACCCTTTTGTTACTCTCACTTTTAGAGTAAGATACCCCTAGAAAAACACTCAGAGCCATTCCTTTCGTTTCTTACACCTTTGTTATAATGTTTCGTTACACCCTTACACCTTAGCCTACCTTGTAGATTAAAATCCGTGGTTAATTGCTTTAGGCAAAGTGTGTTTCCTTACATTACCTGTGTTCGCGTGCGTAATTCATTATCTTTGGTTAGGTCGGGAAATTGCACAATGCAATTGGTATGAAAGTAAATATTGTATATCTTTGAGTTTATTTTTCGTGTGTTTACTACTTTCACTATTACAGTTATTTCTGAAAGTATGAAGAGTATGGAAAAATTATCCGGAAAAATGGTGATAGAGAAGTTGTGAAATTTTACACATATATGTTGATGTCAAAAAAAAAAAAAAAAAAAAAAAAAAAAAAAAATCGAAAAAATAGAAAAGAAAAAGAAAAAGGAAGAGTTGGAAGTTTGTTTTAACCAACTTATGTAAAGTTTTATATTAAGTGGGAGATATCACCACTAATTGTTGTTATATATTATATTTATGGATTGAATGGGAGTTGGCCGTTATGGGAACGCCAACTAAGGTTATTCTTTGATTGAGATCTTGTTGAGTATAATTCGTATCTACCTAAAGCGTGTGTTTCAAGTGTTAAAGCGTGAGTTATTCAATGATATGAGTCTTATTCATGGGATGGTTGGGAAAGTAATTTACCACACTTAGGATTTTAATTTATCTGTTTTGTTTATTTTTCATTTTACACCAATTTGTATCCCAAATATTATCCATACCCTACATCATTCTTTATCCAAACCTTTGATTTATTGAGATTAGGGATTTGAGCAATCTTAAGTATCGTAGTCGTGGATTCGGCTATGTATTTATGATTTTGTCGCCCTTTTTGATATAATATTATTGGTAAAGATTACTTGGTCCTATCTTTAGCCCATTCGAGTTAAGGATTTGAGCAATTGCAAGTATCGTGGTCGTGGATTCGATCATGTATTTGTGATTTTGTCGCCTTTTCTGGAATGTGAGATCGATAGAAATTAAGAAGAATGATTAACCCTTAACCAACAAACCCTTTTTACCGCTTTAGACTTGTTATTTCTTGGCTTTAGTGGGGGAGATGCGTATACTTGCCAAGCTTATGATAGAATATTCGTCACGACTGGACAGTTAAACGATTAGATTTGCTTTTATCGAAATATTTTATTTTATTTCTAATTCGTTAAGTGTTTGGTTATGCAATTATGACAAAACGAATACATGCTTAAATATAAAAATAAATCCTAATATCTTTTAGGATACATTTTCATAAGATTTATTCTAAGGTTTACTTGGGGACAAGTAAAGTTCAAGTGGGGGGATATTTGATGAACTCAAATAAGTACATTTTATTATCATCATTTATCCTATTTATTTGACTTGTTTTATTATATTATATATGAGAATTGATACGTTAATGTTTACTTTTGTAATTCTCAGGTAAAAACAAGTATTATGTGAAACTTGGCGATTTTGGACTAATTATGGAGCAAAACAAGCAAGATGTTAAGAGTCTACTGAAATGTACAAGATCAAGATCATTCTGCTCCAGATACGCCGCAACATACTTCTTACATACGGCGTATCACTATCAAGATTTCACAAGTTACAATCCAAGACAGCAAAGGACATGCGCCGGATAGAGAAATGGAGTTACGCCGCATCTTAAGGCGGTGTACGAATATTCCTGAATATATTAATCTTGGACCCCACGCGAAGTTAAGTCAATGCGCCGCATCTACTTATCCTATGCGCCGCATATAACCCTCAGACAGAAACTATAAATACCCCAAAGTCAGACGAATTTTGTGTGCAAGATACCATACGTACGAGTACCAAACCAGAGACGAATTCAGACGTATTAGCAGCACAAGACACACCCTGAACGAAGATACAAGAGCTGTAAGAAGGTCCTGCATGTATTCAATTCATTAAGTAGTTTTGTTTTATTGTATTAGTACACTTTAATTCATCAGGATTGATGGGCTGATGTCATGTGACTACGGAATATCATGAGCACCCCTTAAAATTGCTTTCCCATTAATTAAAGTTTATATGTTGATGTCTTTGGTAACTTTTATTAGTGCATTGATAACCTCTGTGTCTAGCTAAGCATTGCTTAGGTCGCCATGCCCCTTCCTCGCTTATTTATACTATCGTTTCTAGGATAGTGGGATAGATATAAGTGATCATTAAGGGTTTACTCGTTAAGTGTGTGTGTTATTGATAAGTCGGCTAAATATAAATTTAAAACTTGAGTAGGCATTAATATTGCTAAACCGCAACGACACATCACGCTCCACCAAGTTTTTGACAATTCACTCCCCGGCAGCGGCGCCAAAAACTTTGATGCACGTGTTTTTTGATCTAATTCTTTTATATCCCCGGCAACGGCGCCAAAAACTTGATGCGCGTGATGTGTCGTTGCGGTTTAGCAGTATTAATGCCTACTCAAGTTTTAAATTTATATTTAGCCGACTTATCAATAACACACACACTTAACGAGCAGTGTACCCGGTCAGTATGAATATAATGGTAAGTAGAGTGTCGATCACTAAGAGTGGAACGTATTATCTAGTTATTCTAATCAGTATTTTAATATCCTAAGTTAGCTATACAACCTAATCTAACGCAAGGGGGTTCAGCCTGAGAGACTGGCACGGTTTGGTTATGATTAAATAGTAAACTAAACTAATGAGCACGAATCAGTGATTAGCACACACGTACACAGATAGATACTTGAGACAATAAGAAGACCTGTCCTGATAATTAAGTAGCTTGTCACTTGTTTTATTGCTAGTTTTATATGAAGTGTATATAATTAACCCTTTCTCGTTGGCTCTAATCTTATCGGCGAGTAAACCCTTAATGATCACTTATATCTATCCCACTATCCTAGAAACGATAGAATAAATAAGCGAGGAAGGGGCATGGCGACCTAAGCAATGCTCAGCTAGACACAGAGGTTATCAATGCACTAATAAAAGTCACCAAAGACATCAACATATAAACTTTAATTAATGGGAAAGCAATTTTAAGGGGTGCTCATGATATTCCGTAGTCACATGACATCAGCCCATCAATCCTGATGAATTAAAGTGTACTAATACAATAAAACAAAACTACTTAATGAATTGAATACATGCAGGACCTTCTTACAGCTCTTGTATCTTCGTTCAGGGTGTGTCTTGTGCTGCTAATACGTCTGAATTCGTCTCTGGTTTGGTACTCGTACGTATGGTATCTTGCACACAAAATTCGTCTGACTTTGGGGTATTTATAGTTTCTGTCTGAGGGTTATATGCGGCGCATAGGATAAGTAGATGCGGCGCATTGACTTAACTTCGCGTGGGGTCCAAGATTAATATATTCAGGAATATTCGTACACCGCCTTAAGATGCGGCGTAACTCCATTTCTCTATGCGGCGCATGTCCTTTGCTGTCTTGGATTGTAACTTGTGAAATCTTGATAGTGATACGCCGTATGTAAGAAGTATGTTGCGGCGTATCTGGAGCAGAATGATCTTGATCTTGTACATTTCAGTAGACTCTTAACATCTTGCTTGTTTTGCTCCATAATTAGTCCAAAATCGCCAAGTTTCACATAATACTTGTTTTTACCTGAGAATTACAAAAGTAAACATTAACGTATCAATTCTCATATATAATATAATAAAATAAGTCAAATAAATAGGATAAATGATGATAATAAAATGTACTTATTTGAGTTCATCACGCTCCAAAGAGAAGGAAAAAGAAAAGTCAAGTCCACGAGGAAAATATTTCCTCTGATCACACAATTGACGCCACTCCCCTCAACATAGCTGAACCGCAGGGCATTGTAAACGCCGAAGAGGGACCGGCGGGGGGCGAAGGACCCATACCAGAAGATGATGGAGGGGTACCTCATCCGGAAGAACGAACAGCTGAGAACGAGAATGTCATTCAGAACAACCCGGACGAGCAACCTCATGAGGAAACTCAGGCACATACCGAGCAGCCTCCTTCTGATGGTAAGATATCCTCTATATTTTTTGTTTCTTATTGTTTTCTCCTTCCTAACTTTTTTTTTTTTTTTTTTTTTTTTTTTGCAGATCGTTCGGTTCATTCTACTCACTCCCAGCATCATCCGCGCAGCCCCAGAGAGACCTATGAAGAACATCACTCGGCTGGAAGAGGTATATATTTGTCTTTGTGGAATCTGTTGTTACTATGTCCCTTGTTTTGACTTGGTTATTTTTATTGCAGATGATAATCTTTCCGAAAGGAGTGGACGTTATGTTCCAGCCTAGTCCCTCATTGATGATGTTCGGTTTGATTCCTTCCGGGCATGTCGGGAGATGATGTCGCACCTTGCTACCCCTGCCGAGTGGGCCGCTCTTGAGGAGCTAAACAACAGTCAGCTGGTCCGCTCGGCTTATGTGAATGCTGGATCTGGGGTTGTCTTGCAGGTTGAGCTGTTGCGCAGGTTTACTCAACTGATCGCTGAGTATCGGGAGTTAGACCATGCTCATACGGAGTGCAGCTCCTTAACTGGGAGACTAGCGACTACCGAAAGGGAGCGTGACGAGCAGGTTGGGAAGTTTGATCAGGTGTTGAAGGAGTTAAGGGCCTTGGAGAAAGAAATTGAGAATGAGCATAATGCTTCTTCGATTCGGGAGAAGGGTTTGGCCGATCAGCTGGAAGAAATGGAGAAGGACAGAAATGATTGGATCAGCATGTCCGCTTCTCAGGTTGAAACAATTAAGGAGTTGGAGCAAGAACTGGCAGAAAAAACCAAAGTTGTCGAGAAGTTGGAGGGGGAGAAGAAACAACTGGTTATGGAGGTTGCCCAGTCGGAAGTGGTCCGTCACAATACTGTAAAGGAATTGCTTCCGACTACTTGCCGCAGGTTGTTTGGTAGTGCTGAGTATAAGAGAAGTATGGGGAGAGTATACAGCTTGTCGTATACCGCCGGATTTTTGGACGGTGTTAAGGCTGAGCGTAAAGAAGATGACATCCAAAGACTTGTCCAGAAGATCAAGAATATCAACTTGCAATCTCCGGCTATATGGAAGGCGGTGTACCGTAAGCTATTTGAGGCTGAATATCCATATATCCAGAAGCTTTCAAAATCTCACCGTCTTCCCCTTGATGATCTTATGAACCTCTTCCCTGATATACCTCCGCCCAAGACAAAGACTGCGGTCCTTAAAGAGCTACCCCCCGTTCAAGAGACCGGAACCTTCTCCGGTGTGAAGGGTACCGCAGAGAAGGCTCCTTAGCTTCTTTTGTTTTTCTGTTAGATGAATGTAATTGAATAACATTGTAATTGATTTTTTTTTTTTTTTGTATGCTAATCTATTCGTGACCGGTGATGTCATGTTTTTGTATTGTTGAGGTTGTTTATATTTCTCGTTCAAGTATTTGAATTTTGCTTATATATTTGACGACGGAGTGTTTTTCACTATCCGTTTCAGTTTGCCGACGGAGTGTTTTCACGATCCGCTCCTTAGAGCAGGAGTATTTTCCACTATCCGTTTCGATTTGCCGACGGAGTATTTTCACGATCCGCTCCTTAGAGCGGGAGTGTTTTCCACTATCCGTTTCGATTTGTCGACGGAGTGTTTTCACGATCCGCTCCTTAGAGCCGGAGTGTTTTCCACTATCCGTGTTCATTTCATCGTAACGTAATTATAGAATATAGAACATAATTTAGATTGGAAAATTGTTCCCCTTGTCGTTGGGGAACTAAGGATTGCCATAAATATTAGTGAACTTCGGTTTACAAGTTTTACATAAAACAATTCCGTAGGTTCATTGCGTGCCAAGTCCGAGGTACTTCTCGGTCATCCATTGTATGAAGCTTGTACGAACCGTTATGGTAGGCCTCGACTATTCGGTACGGACCCCCCCCCCCCAGTTAGGTCCCAACTTTCCCTGGTTCTCAACCCTACTAGCTTCGTTCCTTCTGTACATAAAGTCCCCACTTTAAATGCTACCGGACGTACCCTTCGGTTGTAATACTGTTCGACTTTAGCTTTATACTTGGCTTCCCGAATAGCTTCCATCTCTCGTCTTTCTTGTAGTAAATCCAGGTTTAAGCGTTGCTGCTCTTCATTATCTTCCAGATTGTAAAGCATGGTACGATGGGTGGGCATTCCAATTTCGGCCGGGATGACAGCTTCACTTCCGTACGTTAAACTAAAGGGGGTCTCTCTGTTACTTGTTTTCAACGAGGTCCGGAAGGCCTATAAAACGTTCGGCAATTCGTCCACTTATTCGGCTCTTTCCCTTCCCAGCCTGGTTTTTATACCATGCATCAAGCTCTTGTTGGCTCTTTCGACCAGGCCGTTGGCTTGAGCATGTGCTACCGCCGTGTTTATCTGTTTGATTTTCAACTTCTCGCACCAACTCTTGAACGGATCGTTGACGAAATTCATTCCGTTATCCGTGACTATTATACCCGGCAGTCCGAACCTACAAACGATGTTTTCTCATACGAATTTCTTCACATATTTGCCTATGGTTTTGGCGAGGGGTTTCGCCTCTATCCATTTTGTAAAGTAATTAACGGCCACAATAACGAACTTTACTTTTCTTGGAGCCTCCGGCAGAGGACCCAACACGTCCATTCCCCATTGGTAAAAGGGCCACGGTGCCATGATGGATGCCATTATAGTTTTTTGTAGCTTCAGAACCGGGGCATGAATATGACCGGAGTCACATTTGTCAATTTCCTCCCTAGCGTCTCTGTGCATGGTCGGCAAATAATAACCTTGCCTCATCAATTTGGCTACCACCGACCTTGGTCCTGAGTGCATTTCGCACGCCCCTTCGTGGACTTCCCGGACGATATAATTTGCTTGCAGCGGACCTACGCACCTTAACATAGGACTTAAGTATGACTTTTTGAATAAAACACCGTCCTCCATCACATACTGGGGAAGTTTCATCCGTAACGCCCTTGCCTCGTTTTGATCTTTCGGTTATACACCCTCTTCCAGACACCGGATGATAGGTGTCATCCAGTTATCTTCCTCTTCTTCTACAATTGCCCCTATCTGGTTTTCTCTGGTCGAAGGCTTTTCCAACACTTCGACAAGAATCTCTTTGGTTAGATGATTAAAACCTACCGAGGCTAACTTGCTTAGCACATCCGCCTTTTGATTTTGCGTCCTCGGTATGTTATGAATTTTGAAAATTTTAAAGCTGCCAATGTACTCCTTTTCCTTTGCCAAGTATTGTATCATACTCTCCTTAGTTGCCGTGAAGTCCCCGTATATCTGACTTGCGACCAATTTAGAGTCCACCCTGACCTCCAAAGCTTCCACGTTCATTTTTATGGCGAGCCGCAGGCCAGCCAGAAGTGCCTCGCATTCTGCCTCGTTTTTGGTGCTTTTGAAATTCAGGCGAAGAGCATATGTGTGTTCGGTTTGACAGGGTCCGATCAACACAAGACCCGCTCCGGACCCTTTCTTGTTAGATGCCCCATCTGTGTACAATATCCATTCTTTCGGATCGGAGATGTCATGGATTTCTTTCTCCGGTTTTCTTAGACGCGATCCTTCCGCTCCGACAGGGATTTCCGAGATGAAATCCGCCAGAACTTGTCCCTTTACTGCATTTCTCGGCACATAAGTTATGTTGTAAGCCCCCAACTCCACGGCAAACTTGGCCAACCTTCCGGACGCTTCTGGCTTATTCAAAATTTGCTTTACCGGTTGATCAGTTATGACTTGGATAGGATGAGCTTCGAAATACCTTCTTAACCTTCGGGACATGTGCAATAGAGATAACGCTAGCTTTTCGACTGGAGCATAATTTCTCTCAGCCTCTTGTAGTGTCCGGCTCACATAGTGAACAGGCAATTGTTTTCCCTCCCTTTCGGTTAACAAAACCGCGCTGATAGCGTCTTTCGCCGCTGCGAGATAAACATACAAAACTTCTTTTGCCTTGGGTGTAAGGACGGGAGATCTAGTATTAGCTTCTTGAGGGATTGAAATGCCTCTTCAGCTTCCTTAGTCCACTTGTATTCCTCCTTATTCTCCTTGGTAATATTTTTCAACGTCTCGAAGAACGGAAGGGATCTTTCCGCGGACCTTGCCAAAAACCTATTGAGGGTCGCTAACTTGCCGCTCAGACTTTGCATCTCCTTCAGAATCACTGGAGATTTCATTTGTGCAATTACCTTTGTCTTATTCGGATTCACCCTTATGCCTTCGGAGGTCACCATGTAACCTAAGAATTTCCCCTCTTCAACACCGAAAGAGCATTTCTTCGGGTTTAATTTCATTTTAATCTTTCGTAGGTTATAGAAGGTTTCATCAATGTCTGCCAACATCTCTTTTTCGCCTTTACTTTTGATTACCATATCGTCCACATAAGCCTCCAGATTTCTTCCGATCTGACTCTGGAAGGCCGAATCAACGAGCCGCTGGTAAGTTGCTCCGGTGTTCTTTAGACCAAACGGCATTTTTGTGTAGCAACAAGTTCCCTGCTCTGTGTAAAACGCCGTCTTCTCTTCGTCCTCTTCCGCCGTCTGGACTTGATGGTAACTCTTATACGCATCCAAGAAACATTTGTATCTGAATCCTACCACTGACTCAATCTTCCAGTCGATTTTCGGCAGCGGATAGTAGTCCTTCGGACAGGAGGAGTTTAAATTCTTGAAGTCGATGCACATGCGCCAACTTCCATCACACTTCTTTACCAGCACAGGGTTGGAGATCCAGGTGGGATAACGAACCGGCCTAACAATACCGGCTTTCAACCATTCATCCACTTCTTTCAGCACCACCTGATTTTTTTCCGCGGACAAGTTACGTTTCTTTTGAGCTATCGGTGTGTCAGAAACGTAAACATTCAGATGATGCCTGATCAGGCGTCGTGGAACTCCGGTCATATTCAAAGGTTGCCATGCGAACACGTCCTTATTCTTCCTCAACAGTTCGATCAGGTGTCTCCGGCATTCCCTCGAGAATCCTGTTCCTATTGTGACCGGTTGTTCGGGATACGCAGGGTTTACCAAAATTTCCTCTGTCCTATCTGCCTCCGGATTGACAATTTCTGCTTCTTGTGGTACATCAACCACCTGTTCTTCCTCTAGTCTCCGGCATTCTAGTACCATGGCCGAGTGTGCTGCCAAAGTTGCCACTTCCTTTGGTTTGGGAAACTTAATCATAGAATGGATTGTCGAAGGGATGGCTCTTAGTTCCTTCAGCCCGGTTCTGCCCAATATCACGTTGTAGGGCGACGGAGACTGCACCACACAGAATTTCATATTCGTCCTTCAGAACATACCGTGGTCGCCGAACATACCTCCAATTCAATCTTCCCCAGAGGTCTACTCGTTTCTCCGGAGAAACCTACAAGAGAAGTGCTTGTCTCTTTGAGTCTGGCTTTTATAGTCGAACTGAGGTTATTGAAGCAGTGTTCATACATAACGTTTACGGATGACCCCTCATCGACATATATTCGTCGGACTAGGTATCCCCCAATATCGCCTTCAATGATGAGAGGTTCTTCAGACAAATCCCCCGTCACGATGGGGGGAAAAACTATTGGGACGTTCATCCAACCTTCATCGTAACCCCCGTACCTTCTCTTCCTACTCTCCGGCAAACCCCTTATCATGTTGATTACTTTGGCTTTCCCCGTATCATTTCTTCTTGGTTGGTCTCTACCTCTCCCAGCGTCCCGCTGCCTGAAATCTTTCAAAAGATGGTCTAGTTTTCCGGACTCCAATGCAATCTCGAGTTGTTTCTTTAACTGGAAGCAGTCGTTAGTGAGATGCCCTTTCTCCCTGTGGTAATCACAGAACTTATCCATATTTTCCTTTCTCGGTCTACCGCCAGTCGGGGGAGGGGCGGGTAGGTTCAGGTGGTGCTCCATAGCCAGGATTTCCCTGGGGGGTTTTATCAACGATCCTAGACCGGAGCGATGATTACCCTGTCTAGGAGCATCGTTTCGGCGGTAATCCAGATGAGGGTGGTCATTGCGGTTGTAATTGTTACTGGGAGCAACGTAAGGGTGGTATACATCCTTTTGGCGGTGATCATTTCGGCGCTCCCCTCGTGATTTATCATTTCTGAAACCCTGACTTCCCTTTCTGTTTGAATCAAAACCCTCGCCTTTTGGTAACTCCGTACTACGATATGCTTCCTCCGACCTTGTGAAATCGTCTATGGTAAACATTTCCGTAACCGTGCGTGGCACCCTATCAGAAAACTTCTTGGCAAGGGCCGGACATTTGTGTGCACCCATGAAGGCGGAGATCCTCATGATTTCTGGTACCCCGCTGATGTAGCTAACTTCGTCCGTCCACCTTTCTTTAAAATCCAGAAGGGATTCATGAGCTCGCTGGATGATTTTCGTAATCTCCGTCGGGTCTTTTGTGCATTTCTTCCGGAGAGAAAACCTTGTTGAGAATTTCTCCCTCAACTCATTCCAGCTATCAATACTTCCTGGTTCCAACCGTTCGAACCATCCTCCGGCAGCTCCGTCCAAAGTTTGCTGAAACATGCGACACCAAACTGGCATTGGCCATTCCCCCTGGTTTGCTGCTCCTGTAAATCTGGTGAGGTGATCATTCGGATCCTTTGATCCGTCATAGAATTTCATGTTCAACGGCATTATGTGGTTCAGACTAGGGAACTCCATAATCCGGCGAGTAAACGGTGACCTTGATACCTCCTTGAAAGGTTTGTGAAGGTCATCCTCCTTCCCCTTGTCCCTTTTCTCCTTTCCCCGACTCTTATCTCCTTCATCTGTAAAGTCGAGCCGTATTGGCCTGAGAACGCTTCCGCCTTGCGCATTATGCTTCTTGATCAGTTCCGTCAGTGACGCCACCTGGCCAAGGATCAAATCTTGGAGACTGGGAGAGTCATCGGCCGAGCGGTCACTGTCATGCTGGTTATTGTTGGAATATGTGAACTATAAATAAATCATAAACACATAATATCATCAAAGCACGCAGCGGAATAGATCTACAAGAACATGTAATTAATTAAATTAAATAAGACACGTACCTTAATGATTCCTAGCAAGAACAAGGAATCTCTTGAACAAGAACAAGTTATAAACCCTAATAGGATTTATATGTGGATCGACTAAACCAAGATCACAAGCTAAAGGAAGCTTGTCACTCGTTCCTGTACACACGTAATGATAGCGTTTCAATGAGAAAAGCTAGGTTCTTGATCACCAACAAGCCAAACACTTGACTAGCCTTACTTGGATCGAATTACCTAGTGGGAATAGAAAGAGTCGATCGGTTCTATCTAGGGAGAGGAGAGGAGAAGAGAAGTTAGGCCTTTAGGGATTCAAGATTAGTAAAAAACTAAAACACAAGTGAATGTATTTATAGTGTTTCAATCCCTTGTTGCCCAAGCCATGCGATCGGCCCTCAAACCCTAAAAGGGAGGGTTCGGCCGACCTTAGAGTCCCACAAGGATTCTAGTATCTTCTTTTCCTATTTTGCGTAATTAGTCCTTTAACGGTCGTTAGTTAAAACCCCGTTAAGTCCTAACTGTCGTTAAGTGTTTTATTGGTGAAATGAATAAATAAATATAATGAAATATATTTAATTATTCATCATTGAAACTCTCACGTTATTGTGTGTAATCCCGAGCCTCGGGTTCGAAACCGGACATACGTATATTAATATTTATACGCAAAACTAACAGTTATGATTATTGTTGGGCCCGTCTTCTCCACGGGTGTTCGAAACGAAGGACCAGCCATTCTAATGCTTAGGCAGACTGAATAGCGGGTCCCACGGATGGCGCCGATTTGTTGAAGTAAAACCTCGTAGGTGGGTTCAACTTCTGTGTAGTATCATTCGGAATGGTTCCTCCGGACGCTGTGAGCTCCTACACACAAGAAACACGCACGTTAGACTCGCCCTGGGTTTTATCCCAAGGCCAACCTCCGGCGTGAAAGTAAGTATGTGCTAGTATGAAGGGTTAAACAGTAAATGAGAGTAAATGTTGTGGGTGAAAAATTGAATGCGAATCATAAATGAGGTGTGGGTATTTATACTACCCACACCTGTTACCTGTTTGCCTTGGGACTAAGCAAGCCAACCTATGCCTAGCCTAGTAGGTAGGTGTCAGATCACGTGGGGAACACAATCCTGAAAAATCTGGAATAGCGGCGTGGCGGCGGTTGATGGGATTGTTTGGCGGCGGTTGACCTTTTGGTATGTCCGGAAGTGGGTTTATGGTCCGGACGAAATATGACGTCCGGACACGTGGGTTGGTCCGGACGAAATATGACGTCCGGACACATACGCCAACATAAATATGACGTCCGGACACGTGGGTCGGTCCGGACGAAATATGACGTTCGGACACATGCGTCAACATTTACCAACAAAACTAAAGATTTACTAAGCTTAACGAGTTAACGATGGTGAACATTATATCACACAATGCATAATTTAGCACTCAACATCACGTCACATGTTTCTTCTGTATTCAGACATCTTAGAAAATAAACTAGTCAAGGTACACAGAATGCATTATTTTTTTGTTACGCAATGCTATATCAAATCACTATGAATGACATTCAACGACGACGCTACAACTTTAAAGTTACTACATATTTCGCCTAATCAATCAATTAAGAAAGTAAAAATATATATATATTAAAAGGCATTTGAAACGACGTCACTTCATCAACTTCATCATATTGGGCCGATTTGGCCCGGCCCGGTTAACACTAGCCCAAAATCAAGTTTCGCAAATTGGCAAAAAATACCTCTGAAGTTGACGCATCTTTGCGAAAGTAGTCCTTTTTCCAAAAAAAAAGTTTTCCCCAAAATCAAGTTTCGAAAATTGGCAAAAAATACCCCTGAATCTGTCGCCTCTTTGCAAAAGTAGTCCTTTTTCCAAAAAAAATTTCAAAAAAATTGGCGAAAAATACCCTCAAAATTCGCGGCTCTTTGCAAAAAGGGTTTTTTTTTTTTTAAACATAAATTAAGGCTAAAATCACTGCCCTGCCGCAACGCGGCTATCCGTAGCCGGCCTCGTTAAATATTATTAGACATTTGGACCTCCATTCCATTAGCAAGCTTTTAAGGGAAAAAAAGTACAGTATATAAACTATTATGATATCTACAATACTTAGAACTACGTACAATTCAATAAACCTTGTAACACACACATTCAGTGGCGAAGCTAGATAATTTTCAGTGGGGGGTCAGGATCTAAATTTTTTTTTCCTAACGCTATTTCGGGGGGTCGAAACCGAATATACCGAAATTTTTCTACACGAAAACTATATACCCCCTACATTGCAAAAAAAAATTCAGCCCCCCCCCCCCCCCCACCCCCTATATAAGCTGCGCCCATGCACACATTGCATACCACAATATAATACTACCAATCAGTAAATACGTAAATAATTAAATCCATTTGTCACATGAACGGAGGTCGTGATATCAAACAATACCAGAACTTGAACATATCTAACGGAGGTCGTTGATCTTATTGAGGCTGCAAAAGAAAAGTAACCACCTAATCGGTTAGTTTAGCTACAGCTAAGGGCACTAGGAGTTATGGTTCGGAGGTATGGATACCTCTCAAATTCCACCAATAAGCTTCAGCCAACTCATACCCATCAAATACCATACCTCCCAACCTAAATCACTGGCAGCCATAAAATCTCATACCTCCCAAAAAAAAATTTTTTTAATCATTAAACTAAAATCCAACTAAATGAATAGTAAACGTGTCCATCACTTAAATACATCAACTTGTTGATCATCACTTATCTATCTCATTCAGTAACCAACAAAACAAAACACATCTAATGAAAAAATCGGGCTACGGTCGCGATGGAATATTCCGGTCACTCAGACCACCTTTATCACTTCCATCAGATCCAAACATATCGATGATCTCCTTCTTGTTTCGTAACATATCCTCATATCCAAACAAACCTGCTTTAATAGACTCCATCGGGTATTTATTTATTTATTTATTTTTATTTATTTATTTTTTTTAATATATTTTAATGGGTGATGGAAACAGAGTGAAGAGGAAGAAAGTGAAGTGGGTTGTTGAGATAAAGGTGGTCTTTTGCATAGACTCCATTTAATTAACCTGCTTTAATTAACTTTTTTTTTTTTTTTTTTTTAATAGAGTCCATTTTTGCAGTAAACATCCAACGCTCCTTCTTGTCTTTTGCATTAAATACATTCCAACGTTCCAATTTTTGTACCAACTTGATTTTATGGCCAGCGGGGAAGGATACCGATTTCCACAAAATTTTCTCATAAAATCAACACCGGCGGCGGTGTTACCGCCGGTGTGATCCAAACCGTTTGGGCAAACCGCTTCCACTCCGGGTAGCCTAAATGGAATAAGGTAGCGGATATAGTATAAGATTGCGACTATAATTTTTCTAACCCTATACGGTTTGTTTTACCCGACAACGTGTGGGTCGATAAATTTTCTTATACGATGTTTCATTATTTTTTGAACCTTAAAGTGCACAATTTTTTATATGGTCATAATACCTTATATATTTTTTATTTATTTTTCCGTACTACATCCTTAAAGAGTTTACAAAATTATATTTTACACAAAGAATTGATAAGCGTGATGGTCTATTCATATTGTATCATAATATTAGAGGACACAATTTGTAATTATTGTATTTATTTACTTTACTTGTATTCTGTGAACCTTATAGGAGATCTGTGAACCTTATAGGGGATCTCTTTGTAAACCTTTAAAATAAATACATGTATCTAGGGGTGTCTGTCGGATCGGGTTGACCCGACCCGAACCCGAACCCGATAAGGCTAATCGGATCGGGTCTAATCGGGTCAAAAATTTTAGTCGGGTTGTTTTGACCCGACCCGATAACCCGATAGTGTTATCGGGTCGGGTCGGGTTCGGGTTAAATAAAAAATACTATCGGGTTATCGGGTCAACCCGATAAGACCCGACAATCACTTATTTCTTTTTTAATTATTACTTTTTAATTGATACTATCATCCAAGATTCAGTTGTGTTCGGCATTAACAAAAACCTATCAGATATTGTGTAATGTTACTGAATCATTGCATACAGATTATGCTCAATTGCAAGAGGAAAAAAAATATGGTCAGAACAGAAATTGAGGCTTTAAACAATGCCTGTGCTGATGGCTCATCAATTGATGATTCTTAAGGAATTGCGAGTACCGGGGTTGGTGCTTGGGGTGTTGTATATATTTATGACAACTTATATACTACTAGGAATCCTAATACAGCAATATAATCCTAATATTGCAGCAAAAAGTTATAAAGTCTAGTACAGCCTCAAGAAATATACTTTCAAGAATCATACAAAATTGTCTTGAATTCCGTATGCGAAACGGATACTTGTATAACAGTTGATCAGATTTTGTGCAGCAAATCGATCTCCACTAGACTTAAGGCATCAACCTATATAGTAGTAAATATATATACAGTTAACAACTTATAGACATTTTGATTCTGTACATATGAATTGCATCTACTGATCTACATCAGTTACTACTGTTACTTAATCGGGTCACCCGATAACCCGAATCACCCGACCCGACATAACCCGACCCGACTACCACCCGAACCCGATAACCCGATTCCTTATCGGGTCGGGTGTCGGGTGAGTTTTTAAAAACTCCAAACCCGACTCAACCCGACCCGACAAACCCGATAACCCGATAACCCGACCCGATAACACCCCTACATGTATCTATCCTCACACATTATTGAGGTTGACTTTCAAATCACTCCACATGGTATCAGCCTAACAACCCTAATTACCCTTCCAGCCGCCTCTCATCTTCTTTTCCCACAACCCTAATTAAACTTCCTGCTGCATCTCATCCATGGATTCTTCGACCACTTCTGATCCCCTCTTACTATGAATAATGTTCCACATCTTACTCCAATTAAACTTTCTACCTCTAATTATCTAGTATGGAGACATCATATGAGGCTCTTGATTGCTCTCCATCGACTTACTGCACACATTGATGGGTCTTTTTCACCCCCTCCGGCGACTATCTCGGTCGACAACAAAACAGTCGCAAATCCAGACTTTATCTCCTGGACTACAGATGATCAGAAAGCAGCTCTTCTCCTCTTATCTTCTCTAACTGAAACAGCCGCTGCTGAAGTTCTCGGCCTTGAAAGCGCACGCGAGATCTGGTCGGCTCTTGAAAACGCTTACAGCAATGCGTCTGTTGAGCGGGTTCAATCTCTTCGTGATTCTCTTCGCGCTTTAACCAAAGGTAATGCTTCTGTAATTGAGTTCTCTCGCAAGTTTAAAACTTTCTGTGAACAGCTTGCTGCGATCGACCACCCGGTTGCCGATATTGATAAACTTCACTGGTTTCTCTGTGGACTCGGACCATCATATGAGGTATTCTCTACTGCTATTCGCGCGACAAAGCCTGCGCCTTCTTTTTCTGATTTAATTGCTCAGGCAGAAAGTCATGAGATGTTTTTGCAATCTCTTCATGGAACCGCAACACCCCCTGTTGCATTTTACGGTCAAAACCGTCGTGATTCTGGTAATGGTCGGG
The DNA here is from genome assembly GCA_021014915.2 of Artemisia tridentata subsp. tridentata. Lineage (NCBI taxonomy): Eukaryota > Viridiplantae > Streptophyta > Magnoliopsida > Asterales > Asteraceae > Artemisia > Artemisia tridentata. Next base: position 263,277,518 of record CP139503.1, read on the forward strand.
GTCGTGGCTCTTCAAACCGCAGCTCTTATTCTCGTGGGATGTCTAATCGTGGTCGTGGTGTTAACCGTCGGCCACCGCATTGCCAGCTTTGTCGTACCAATGGTCACTACGCATCGGCATGTCCAAATCTTCCTACCTATGCATCTCATGCTCCTACTGTGGATGACTCTTTAGCCAGGGCGTTTCACGCACAATGTCATGTTAACCATGACACTCCAGATTGGACAGGCGACACCGGTGCATCTGATCATATGGCCCCAAACCAAGAGTGTCTTCATCACTCTACTCCTTATACAGGTAATGATAAGGTTATGTTTGGTAACGGAAAGCAACTTCCAATTAATCATAAAGGGTCATATACACTTTGCAATAATATTACTCTTCGTGATGTTCTTGTTGTTCCTAATCTAACCAAGAAGTTATTATCTATTAGCAAGTTGACTGCCGATCATCCTGTTGATGTTCTCTTCTCTCAACATTATTTTGATATTCAGGATCGGAAAACCAAAAAGGTGCTCGCTAAAGGAACGTGTGTTGATGGTTTATATGTGCTTCAAGATGGACCGAAGGCTTTTGTTGCTGATCTCTCAAATAAAGCATCTTATGAATTATGGCATTCACGTTTAGGACATGTGTCTTTTGATGTTATTTCTGTTTTGAACAAGTCTGGTGTTTTGGCTGTTACTTCTTTATTGCCTAAACCGACTATTTGTGCTTCTTGTCAACTTGCTAAGGGACAACGTTTACCTTTTATTTCTAATGATAAGCGTGCATTTCTTCCTTTAGATTTGGTTCATTGTGATTTGTGGGGTCCCGCTCCCATTGCTTCTAAAGATGGATATCGTTATTATGTGATTTTCATTGATGATTATTCCAGGTTTACATGGTTGTATCCACTCAAAAGCAAGACAGGCTTCTATTCGGTATTACCTGTTTTTAGTAATCTAGTTCAAACTCAATGCTCCAGAAAAATCAAGGTCTTTCAAAGTGACGGGGGCACTGAATTTGTCAACCACACAGTGAGAAAAATCTTTGAAGATAATGGTACTTTTCATAGATATTCATGTCCCTACACGCCTCAACAAAACGGGCGAGCTGAGCGTAAACATCGCCACATAGTAGAAACTGGTCTAGCTATTTGTTCAACGCAAATATTCCGGCTTCTTTTTAGGTGGATGCCTTCACATCAGCAACATTCATTATTAATTGTGTTCCATCTTCTTTGCTTGAGAACAAGTCACCTTTCGAGTTATTGATGAAGCAATTGCCCCAATATTCTAATTTTCGGGTATATGGATGTTTAGTATTTCCATATTTGCGTGACTATGCCAAACATAAACTTGAGCCTCGAAGTCTTCCATGCGTTTTTATTGGCTATAGTTCTTCTCACAAAGGTTTTCGTTGTCTTGATCCGACCACAAATCGGATATTTATTTCACGTCATGGCCGTTTTGATGAATCTTCTTTTCCATTTAAAGGCATCAATGCAAACAAATATCTTCAAAGATTGGTACTTACCACCTTTCTTGATGATATTACCCATCCGCCACACTCACCTTCTGAGCCCACTACCTTTTCGCCCAGCCCAGTTCCAATATCCCAATCACAGCCCAAACAATCTTCCCATCCTTGTCCTCTTTGTCCTTCCTCACCTGGCCCAACATTACCTGATGCACCCTCCGGCTCATTCGCAACGTCACCCCATCCCCATAACAACCCTGAGCCTGAACCCCATCCTGAACCTGGCCCAACATTTCCTAACACCGAACCATCTCTTCAGCCTCAACCGCATCCAGAAACCGACCCTGAACACGACCATGTACCTGTCCATCAACCGGCCCAAAATCCTGAACCTGACCGTATTCCTCCAGCCCAAAATACTCACCCCATGACCACACGCGCCAAGGCTGGCGTCTTTAAACCAAAATACCAAGCCGATCTTTCGTGTCTTCACTCTTATGCCTTACATGTTGCCTTGTCATCTATAACTGAACCGCGTGGTTTTAAATCCGCGGCTAAGGATCCTTTATGGATGGTTGCCATGGTTGAGGAAATTACTGCTTTTCAAAATAATCATACTTGGACATTGGTCCCGCATCCGTCATCAACCAATGTCGTGGGTTCTAAATGGGTTTTTCGTGTTAAGTATCACTCGGATGGTACTATCGAGCGTTATAAGGCACGCTTGGTGGCCCAAGGTTTTACTCAAATTCCGGGTTTGGATTACTCACACACCTTTAGTCCAATTGTGAAAGCTTCAACTGTTCGTATTGTCCTATCTCTTGCGGTTCTTCACAACTGGAAGTTACATCAATTGGATGTCAAGAATGCATTCTTAAATGGCAATCTGGATGAAACTGTCTTTATGGAGCAACCACCAGGTTTTGTTAGTTCCAAATATCCAAACCATGTTTGCAAATTGTCAAAGGCTCTTTATGGTCTTAAGCAGGCTCCTCGTGCTTGGTTTCAGCGGTTGAGCACGTTTCTTCTCTCTTATGGGTTCACATGTAGTCGTGCCGATACATCTCTCTTTGTTCTTCGCAAAGATAGTCATATTATGTATCTTCTTATGTATGTGGATGACCTTATTCTTACAGGTAATGATGAATGCATTATCGCTACCTTTATTTCACGTCTTAATAAAGAGTTTGCGATTAAAGATCTTGGGGCTCTCAATTATTTCTTGGGCTTGGAAGTTGTTTATACTCCAACTGGTCTCTTTCTCACACAAGCCAAATATGCTTAGGATATTGTTTTGCGGGAAAATTTGTTTGATGCTAAACCAGTTGGCACTCCTCTTTCACCACATGAGTCCTTCATTGCTGATGGTGTTCCTCATTCTGATCCCACCTTATATCGTTCACTGATCGGAGCCTTGCAATATTTAACTATTACCAGACCTGATTTATCTTATGCCGTAAATCAGCTTTCTCAGTTTCTTCATGCTCCAACTGTTGAACATTTTAGAGCTGTCAAACGTCTCTTACGCTATGTAAAAGGAACCTTATCATTTGGTCTCTCCTATAGTCGTCCGCATACACCATCTGTTGTTGGTTATTCTGATGCTGACTGGGCTCGTTGTCTTGATACACGCCGCTCCACGTATGGTTATTCTATTTTTCTGGGCGGTAATTTAGTCTCTTGGAGTGCCAAGAAGCAGCCTACTGTCTCCAGGTCAAGCTGTGAGTCCGAATACCGTGCTATGGCGAACACAGCTGCTGAACTTATCTGGATTACTCATCTTCTACAGGAGTTGCATGCTCTCCCTCCTGATCGCCCTATGCTGCTTTGTGATAACAAAAGCGCTATGTTTATGACTCAAAATCCAGTCGCTCACAAACGTGCCAAACATATTGACTTGGATTATCACTTTATTCGGGAATTGGTGAATTCTGGTAAACTTTACACGAGATTTGTTCCAACCAATCTTTAGGTGGCTGACATATTTACAAAGAGTCTTCCGCGTGCTCAGTTTGAAGTCTTTCGCACAATGCTTC